>VDFB02000015.1:456936791-456974902 GCA_007258455.2 Sequoia sempervirens | reverse complement strand
ATTGAAAGCAAAGGCCATAGAATTGTAGGGCTAGGAATTCCCTACTATTCTAAGGGCCTTTGCTTTCTATTTGAATGAATTTTCATTTCATTTGAATTTATGGTGAATTAATTTGAATTTCATTTGGTAATAGTTATTATTATCCATTGTTCTTGTTCTTGTGAATTCTTAAAAGTGGGCATGTAATTGGATACCCTACCCGAAAATAGATATAACCCTCCTTGGTAAATAATTGGCAATATTTTAATGTTTATTCCAAACAATATACTACATCCCTACCCAACAATAGATATAACCCTCCCTAAAGGAATTTCAATGATCATAAAATCAAGATGCAGTATTGCAATGAGTAGAAAATCAATATCAAGATCCCCATTTCTATTTACACATCCCAAAATTTATACTACACATTCATTTTGTTCTAAACATACTTTTGTTGATTAATTACCCTACTATTCACAATATTGTTACCTCCCGCCCTTCGGGACCGACAATATTTGCCTTATGGTTGGTGGGGTTGGTGTTATGTATAGAATACCAATTAATTAATTAAAGGCAGGATGGAAAGGGGGGCAAGGTTGGTTCTATCTCACTGGCCCTCCCCCTAATCAAGGGCCATGATCCCCATTGATTCAATTAACAATTTAATTCCTCTATTTTTTTGAAAAGTGGAAACATGTAAAATGTGATGTTAGGAGGTTGGTCTATTTTCCCCCACCCTCTATTTCAGTCCCCCACCCCCACTATTTTTCCCTCCAACCCCAAAGGGGGAAGGGCCATCCCACCCTTTGGGCCCTCCCACCCAATCAAAGGTGGTAATCCCCACTAACAGATAAGGGGACAAACACTAGTGAAAAGTGGTGGTTCTTTCATGCAATCTTTAATTTTTAGCCTTGCAAATACCATTTGTAATTTGTAGCCTTGCAAATACCATCTATAATTAGTAGCCGTGTAAATACTATCTGTAACTGGTAGCCTTGCAAATGCAGTCTTTAACAAAAATGAATGAAATGGAAATTAAGGTTGGCTAAAGTGGGAAATCAACCCAAGTTGTGATTATAGTAGGAAATAAACCCCAAAGAATTATGATTGCAGTCGGCAATCAACCACAAGTAATTATAATTTGAGTTGGGAATAAACCAAATGGAATTATGATTATACTTGGAAATAAGCCGAAAGGAATTCAGATTTCATTCCAAACTAATCGTGATTATATTTGTAGTGTGAGGACTAGCCCCCCATCGCTGCCTCCATCCTAAATAAAGGAACTTATACTCCACCGTAGGATGGCCATTGCGATATGCGATAAAGGATACACTCCATGTAAGATGGAGATGAATTGTAGAAATAGTAGGATGGAACCACCCATAGGGGAGACTCCATACACGGGTGAAAGGAAGGATGGCAGGAACAAACATTCTTTCTTTACTGTTGGAACAAACAAACAAGATATTTTATTCTATATAATGACTAGTTGGTTGCTAGGTAAAGGACACCTCCACCCCTAAAGGGGATATGAACCATGATTCCAACCATTACCAAAGGATGGATTTCATTACTGAAGGTTAACAATTTGTTAAAGTTCATTACCAAAGGTTGGAGGGATGGATGGATGGATGGATGGTCCCAATCTAAGACCAATATGGTTGGCGTCGAACGCTCTTCCCTAGAAGGTTTTGATAGAAATAAGGTTTGGAAAGGGGTGGGGGAATTAGTATACATTATTTCTTGATGGCCCCACTGGGGGGTGGAGATATAGGGGCCTTAGGTTGGAAGGAAAAAATATGATTAGGAATCAATCCTAACTCAACCCAACCCCACCAACCATATTCATCTTAAGAAGGTGGGGTTGGGCATTGGGGACAAAGGAGGAGTAGAGAGAATTACCTTGGCCTATCCAATACCCCCTATTGGGGTGGTATTGGGCCTCAAGGATGGATTCCACCTTCAATATACTCCATCGATCCTAGGTTGGAAAGTTGGAAAGCAAGAATTAGTCAGAAGGGCACACTCTTGCAACATGTGGAAGGTGGGAAGGTAGGAGATGAGACATTCATTCTTTACAGTCAGAAGGTACAGGCGGAGAAGTGAAGGAAGGAGATACTTTGATACTATTGTTATGAAACAAGCGCATCGCTATCATGGGAATAACAGCTGTCAGGAAGTTCATAAGGATGGAAACCACATTCTTTATTGACAAAAAAGGAAAAAAGGGGAGGAAGGTTTTTTGGATAGATGGAAGGATGGATAGGCCTTGGGAGAGGGATAGGCCTTAGGCTGACGATTGAATCTCCTCTACCTAGGCTCTTCAAGCCAACCAGGATGGATGGTTGGAAGGACGAAAAGGTGAAGGGAAGGAAGAGGATTCAAGATAGGCCAATGGAAGGAAGGACAAATAGGAAAACATGGGGAGGAATAAATCTTAGTTAGAAGGATGGAAAGGAAATTGGAGGGGATGGTTAGGGTGGAAGGTGGGTAGGCCTAAGTCACCCCTTTAGAGAGGGCCCCTCTTACCATCATATTCATGGATAGGTGTCCATAATCTCTGCACTCACCTGGTTTTTTCATTTATGCCCTTGATCATGGGTTAGAAGAGATAGAATAGGGGAGACATGGCTTCCTATCTAGAGTAGGGGCCAACACATTTCTTTACCATTGGTTTCTCCCCCCTATATCTTGATGGTGGCCTAACTATCTCCTCCAACCTACCAAAAATATCCTTTCCATCATCAGGGGCCTGACTAAGAGAAAGAAGAAGGGTTGATAAATCTATAATCCATGCATCAGTTCATTTCTCTCAATCAATAGGCTTACCTGCAATAGTGGGAGATCTGATGGATGGGGACTTGAGAAAAAGCACCCATCACTTGTCAGGCCACTCAATCCAAAATGATTCCTTTCGAAAAGATTGCTCGGGCCCTCATCCTGAATGAAGTGAAGGTGAGGCCAACTTCGATGCTAATTATTAATTCTTCTACTGCTCTTTCTCACTAAATTCATGACTCGGAGGCTCGGGGAAGCATCAACCACTCTATCAAGGTAAGTCATCATAAAAAATCATCACACAGTGGGAACTTAGGAAGATATATTGAATGAACTGTAGATAGGGTTGAGGGTTTGCTAGCAAACCCTCAGTTAAAGATTTCCTCCCACCCGACCCTTCAAGATTGACCTATTCACCTAGGGGTGGGTGGATATAGGCAATAGGGTGAGAAAGTGCCCCTGGGTGGGGTTTGGACTTCATTAGGTGAGGGTCTTATATAATGTGGTCTACATCTATAGTTTAAACTCTCTCCCATGTAGAAAGGGTGGGTCCATCCATAGGACTATAGTAGACAAATGAATGGGTAGTAGCCCATCATAATAAATAGAACTGAAACCAAACCAACTATTAGATATTTTGAACTCTGGAATTATAGATGTCGATTCAATACCAGCTTACACCACTATATGTGGTAGATAGGAGCACACACAACCACCTAACACAGTCCCTCATCTATACTGCTAGTCTTGAACCTATAGCCCCCATAGTAATTTCCCACAGTTTCCACTATGTCTGAACTTCATCTAGCAGAAGGCTAGGAAAGGATTTGCTAGGGATCCTAGGGCTTAAAAAGTGTATAAAGTCATTATGAAATAGGATTTGATAGGGCCCTTTCAATCTTACACTAGTAGCGAGAAACCTTCATGTCACCCATTATTCTGGAAGAAGAGATAGAGTAGACTCTTCATTAATAATTAATTTCTCACTAACTCCTTACCCAGTAGAGCATGCTACATGCCTGACCACATGAAGTAAAATTCCTTGTTGGAATAACTATAGGGGGGAGGGGCCCTCCCACCCCACCCCTACTATTCTAAGTAGCACACTTAACCATTCTATGCTGACTATTGTTACTACCTACCCCTCACCTACTGGTGCCACTAATACCAAATGTTGCTACCCATCCCTCAATTTCCCATACTTAGAGACATATAAAGTAGGGTTCTAATTTCCCTCTTGCACCTCTCATCTACTACCATAGTAGTTAGCTACTAGTTTGTTGGAACAAGAAGAGCATTGAGAGAATAGACCTAGACTTGAAAAGACATAACTTCATTATCAATGTAGATAAGATAGGGTTCCCATCTTATGTTACCAAGAAAATTAATTAACCCCCAATAAAATAGTCTAAAGGGGTGGAGAATTGTGTTTTTCCTTCCCCCCTAGGCCCTTGATTTGCTGCTCCAACATGGACATTTCATTTTGGAGGCTTTATGTATTAGGTTGTGTATCAAGCTATGCTTTGAGCTTCAAAATTTATGGTAGGAAATTCTATAGAAAAGCTCCTTCCTGGTAGGAAACATTTGGCTGACTCAATTTTGCCTGCCAATTTAGGAGCATTTCATTTTCAGCTTCCTTTGCTATCATTGTTGCTTCACCCAATCATACTACTGTTGGCTATGTATAGTTGTCCATGTATGAAATTCCATTATAACCCCTGAGTCTATTAGGATCAATTACTAATATAGAATATGTTTGAGATGGGGGAGACTGACGAGACCTAGGGGGTGAAGGCATCTACTGGATTCCCACTACCTAGGGGGATAAACTTGTTGCTCCTAAGTTTGCTAGATCAAATAATAGAAAGAGGGAGATAACTCTTCCTTTTGTTTGCTTGAGGCTCAAACCTCACCTTGTTCAATATCTTCAATCATTTTCTCATCAACTTCCTCAAACATAGGTTGATATGTGTCTATAGTCAATTTCATTGAATCTTTCTTAGAGATATGCTTGATACGATTCATAGCATCTTCAATTTCCCCCTTTTCTATAGAATTGGTGAGAAGGAGGAAGATGGAGATGGAGGAGCATATAAACCTATATCTAAAAATGGGGATGATACTAGAGATAGAGCATTAGATACTGGAGGGAATTCATTTGAAGTTGGCCCTATTATAATTGGATTATGGAACTATAATGAAGCACCAATGGAATCTACCTGGGCTAGCAAGATGATTATAGTCTAGAATGGGTGAAATTTATGTGATAAGGGGTGGGTGGGAGAAGGGGTGGGTCGGGAATTATAGTTGGTATATTATTGTTAATATGCTTGGTTGGGTGGGTGGAAACACCTTTTGTCCCCCCACCTGTGCAGGGGACCTTATAGTCCCACCTAGCCCTAGAAACCCCTTTTTCCCCCAACCCATGGAGGGGTGGGTGGGTGGAAACTCCTTATGTCTCCCCACTCGACCCCTCCTTATTCTTCACAAGCTGATTAATTAACGAGGTAGATTCTATTTGTGGGTGGCAACCCCTTTTTTCCCCCCACCACCCAAATAAATACCCCCTTTGGGTTCATCTTTTCACTAATTAATTAATGTGGGGTTGGTGGGAGCTTAGGAGGATTAATTTTGTCTTGATGTGATCATTGCCTCTCTTGACCTGCTTGGGAGTAGAGAGAATGATAGCCTTCTTGTCTAAAGTCGAGAAGTTTTAATTTGTAGTCCCCATTTCTGATACTCAATGTTCTCCTAGTATCCTTGGTCCAGCTTAGCCAATGAAGTTTCAGAAGCATAGATAGAGGATCAGGCAACATATCAGGATAGTCGGATAGAGCAACTCACTTCAGGTTTGAGGAGTTGCATGTCACCCTGGAATGCTACTAACTAGTAGTGGATTTCTAGATCCCACTAGGAGAGGGGTACATATATCCACTGTTGGGAAAGGTGACTAATTGATGAGCTAGGCTAGGTAGAGAATCAGATATGGGGTTTGGGCATTGAACCAAAGGCATTGATTCATGCTCCCACCCCAAATATATCCAATAGTGGAATTCCACCTTCCACTATCAGCTCTAGGAGGATACTCCACTACCAGAATGGGTGGGGGGAAGTGTTGCAGGGAGAGGAGTTGCATTTCACTCCAATATGCAACTAGCCTTTCGACCGAGGTGGATATAGAACTGCTACCTCCCCACTACCACCTAGAATGAGGGGCCCCTAATGCTAGCACCTCAATACTGAGGCAAAAATGGATGTAGAGAGAAGTAGGCTAGGTGGCGAGTGGGACAAGGGGTGGGTCAGGGATTATAGTCGATAGATTATTATTGATATGTTGTGGTGGGTGGGTGGAAATCCCTTTTATTCCCCCACCTATCTAGAGGACCTTATAGTCCCACCCAGGCCTGGCAACCCCTTTTATCCCCCCACCCAACCCCTCCTTATTCGCCATAGGTTGATTAATTGACAAGGTAGACTCTATTTGTGGGTGGCAACCCCTTTTGTACCCCCACCCACCCCGAGAAAGCCCCCCTCCCATAGTTCATCTTTTCACTGATTAATTATGGTGGGGTTGGTGGGAAATTAGGAGGATGAATTTGGTCTCCACGTGATCATTGCATCTCTTGACCCATTTGGGTGTAGACAAAATGATAGCCTTCTTGAATAGTGCCCCTAGGTTATGAGGGATAATTGGCTCCTACTACCGGGATGGAAAGAAGTTTTAATTTTTAGTACCTATGTCTAATTCTCAATGTGCTCCTAGTATCCCCAGTCTAGTTGAGCCAACAATGTTTTGGAACCCAGGACAGAAGAGCAAGAAACATATCGAAATAGCTAGATAGAGGAACTCACTGTTGGGTCAAGGAGTTGCATCTCACCCTGAAATGCTACTAACTAGTAGTGGATTTCTGGATCCCATTGGAAGATGAGGACATATATCCACTGTTGGGCAGGGTGACTGATTGATGAGTCGGCCCAGGAAGAGAATCAAATATGGGGTTCGGTCATTGGACCAAAGGAATTGATTCATGCTCCCACCCTAGGGATATCCAATAGTTGAATTCCACCTTCTACTATTAGCTCCAGGAGGATATACCACTACTAGGATGGGTGGGAGGAAATTGTAGTAGGGAGAGGAGTTGCATTTCACTCTGGACAACATGCAACTATCCTTTTGATAGAGGTGGATATAGAACTACTACCTCTCCACTACCACCTGGAATGAGGGGCCCCTAATGCTAGCACCTTGATATTGAGGAAAAATAAGATATAGAGAGAAGAAGGCCAGGCGGCAAGTGGGAGAAGGGGTGGGTTGGTAATTATAGTCTATAGATTATTATTCATACACTAGGGTGGGTGGGTGGCAACCAATTTTGTCCCCCCACCTGTGCAGAGGACCTTATAGTCCCACCCAGCCCTGGAAACCCCTTTTGTCTCCCCACCCACCATGAGAAAGCCCCCCCTCCTAGGGTTCCTCTTTTCATTGATTAATTATAGTGGGGTTGGTGGGAACTTAAGAGGATGAATTTGGTCTCCACATGATCATTGTGTGTCTTGACCCACTTGGGTGTAGAGAGAATGATAGCCTTCTTGTCTCATGCCCCTAGGTTATGATGGATAATTAGCTCTTGCTACAAGGATGACATGAAGTTTTAACTTGGAGTCCCTATGAATGATGCTCAATGTGCTCCTACTATCCCTGGTCTAGCCAAGCCAATGAAGTTTCAAAACCTGGGATGGAGGAGCAAGAAACATATCAAGATATCCAGATAGAGGAACTCACTAATTGGATCAAGGAGTTGCATCTCACCCTATAATGCTACTAACTAGTAGTGGATTTTTGGATCCCATTGGGAGAGGAGGGAATATATCCACTATTGGGTGGGGAGATTGATTGATGAGCTAGCCTAGGAAGAGAATATGATTTGGGGTTCGAGCATTGGAACAAAGGCATTGATTCATGCTCCCACCCTAGGGATATCCAATAGTGGAATTCCACCTTTTCCTATCAGCTCTAGGAGGATATCCCACTATTAGCATGGGTGGGTGGAATTGTAGTAGGGAGAGTAGTTTCATTTCACTCCAACATGAAATTAACCTTTTGACCAGTGTGGATATAGAACTACTACCTCCCCACTACCACCTAGAATGAGAAGCCCCTAATGCTAGCACCTCAATCATGAGGCGAGAACGAATATAAAGAGAAGAAGGTTAGGTGGTGGTATAGACTAGGCCACACCAATTTATGGCTATAAAATCCTATTGTGTCACCTATGTAGGTTGAGTGGTATTAGTTTAGTCTAAGCCTCCCCATATCCAACCTAGTTAATCCCCCCTTCCCTTGGTGTATCTACCTTCATCAGTGAGTCTATTCACTATGTTTCCCATTTTTCGATCTCAATCGCTTGTGAAAATTTTGCTTCTTTTAATAAATACTTCTCTTTTCCATCTCTCAGGCCCCTTTGTTCTGGCTGACCATCTATCCAATGGGAGGGAATTATAGTCAGTAGGCACTTGCTTTTGTGGGGGGGACTCAGATCCGATGGCTCATACAAATGAATAAATGGAATGGACAAGGGATGAGGGATGCCACCGCGTTGGGATACATAAGAGACCATATCATGTCATAATCCTACCATATCATCCCTTATCCATAGTCCATTAACATACATCACATTGCATATACATTACGGTTGCATAACATGAAAAGAAATCATACATAGCATTACATATATCTTTGTATCCATAATCATCTAATAGATCTAAAACAAGAAGTAAAACAAGAGAATTCAAATGCAATTATCATAAAACCTCCTATTGTGATCAATTTTGATGATGATTATGATGATGAGATTGATAAAATTGATGAGGAAGTGTATTGTGAGCTTAATGTTTTATTTTCAAAGAAAATAAATTTAGATGGGGGAAATCATGATGATCCTCCTGATGAGAGTGACCCACCACGTGTTACACCAAGAGATACTTATAGTACAATAATTATTGTAGTCCCTTTATCTAGTTATCTAACTTTCATTTATGATGAGAAAAAATGGGATGTAGATGACCTACTTTAGGTTGGCTCACATGTGATGTACTCATTTTTGTTTGTTCCATATGTCTTTGTGTTTTCTTTCATATGATGTGATCTCATGTGTTGTGTTGCCTTTATGTTTAATATTTTTCTTTGGATGACCCTTGTTGCTCTATTGGTACAAGGATACAACGGAAACAAATCTTTTGTGATATTCTACTATTTGTATTTCAATTCTTCTATATGTCATAAAATTTATTCTTTTTGTGTAATGTATTTTCCTTTTGGGGATGATGCAAGGCATTAAGACATTTAGGTCTCTTCCATTTTGACCCAAAATAATTATTATTTCTCCCTGTCTCTCTCTCTATATGTCATTCATCCTTTGTGTTCATTGTTGCATGAGTATTTGGGGAATTATGCTAGTTCCAAGCTCTATTATATCACTGTAGTAAAGACGTATACTAACCCTAGATATATGTATCCTTCACTGTACCATTTTTTATTCATGTTATTGTATTTTGGGGGTAACCCTTATCATTATGTATCTTTGTACTTGGAATAATATCATTGGAATAGGGCTTTCTAAATAAGATCTTGTGATATTTTGTTGCATGACATTTATCATTTTTCTAGGTCACTTTAAAGTAATTGCTCACAGCATGGTGTTTTACAATTTATTTAAAGTGGGGGCATACATTGGCCTTATTTTTGCTTCACTTTGTTCACAAATTTTGAACTTAGTGATGCATTGGTATTTATTCTTTTCATTTTTGCTTCACTTTGCTCAAAGATGTTGAACTTAGTGATACATTGACATTGGCATTTTTTGCTTCACTCTATTCATAGGAGTTGAATCTTGTATAGCAATGACATATAATTTTGATCATTTTGTGGCACCTTATCAAGGATATCATGGCTCTGTATAACTCTTGGTATGGATGGGAAAACCTTGTAGACCTAGTGTGTTTCCCATCTTATCTTGAGGGCTCACCTAGTAAAAATTAGTCCTCACTAGCTAGTGTGCTTTCCAATTTATGATTCTCCTAGAAAATATAATACTTTGCTATGGTGTGAGTCATGAAAACCTTTTGTATGGACACATAGAATAATAGAACATGGTAGTCCATCCCATTTTCTTTACATTTAATGTTGACATTGTATGTTTGTGTATATTGTCTTGCTACATATCATGCATGTGTGTTCCTTTGTGTGTATATTTAGTTGACATGTGATCTTTGATCTTGGGGGGTTGATCACCCTCCTTGATCCTTACTCATCCTATTCCTTCAATATTTATACAAATTGGACCCCTCTTGACATTATTTCTCTACTTTAGTGTGATTTTGAGTGTAAGTTCATACTCTCAATAAAGTGGGGGCTAAATATAATTTTGAGAATTGTATACCTTTACAATTTCACATTATGTATGGTCCTCCTAATTTATTGGACTTAATTAAGCTTCTAATTTTACAAATTATGCATTATAAAGCTTAATTTTTACCATTTTTGTAAAGAGGACAAGCATTAAAAAAATGCATCTAATCTTTAAATTATCCTCGATTTCAGTGTCCTGGAAATTTGGGCCAAGACCCAGTTGCCCATGGGTGACTAGGTCCCCCTTCTTAGTTGGGACCCAAATTCAAATATGTTGTTGGCAGTATTTTAATATCCAAAATTCAAACATGAAGTCTTAGCTTTTGGAATCTAATTTTTGGGAAATTGGATAAACACCTATAAATACTGTAGTGTAGGAAAAAGTATCCATTTTCGTAACTTAATTTGAGAATAAATAATATTAAAATGAGCCTAATGTTTCCTTGATTTAGTGTTGCAGTGTGTTTTACACATTCCCATTAAGTTTAGGACCCTTGTAAACTAAATGGACCTAATTATGCTTTATTTAGGGTGTTGTAAAGTGTATCTTTACATTTTCACACTAGCCTAGGGATTTAATAATTAATTGGGTTTATTTATGCCTTATTTGCTCCTATATCGTGTCCACAAGCCTTATTAAATGCACTTTTCTAAGGATAATCATGACTCTTATCACATAACCATTCATAATTCAATGTTTTGGGTCGTGTCTTCCAGATCTAGTGAATTGGGACTCATATGCCATCTTTGGCATATGATTCCCACTCCAATCAGGACCCATTTTGAATTTAATTATTGGCAGGATTTTATACTCCTAGATATGATGTTGGCTTGTAGCATTGTAACTTTAGGAAATTTGGCATAAACAAGTATAAATACAAGGTTATCTCACACAGTTTCATCCTATAATTTCATAAGCAATCAAGAGCACTTTCAAGAGTTCACAAGAGCATTCAAGAACATTCAAGAACATTCAAGAGCATTCCAAGATCATTCAAAGGAAGATTTGTGGAAGATTATTGTAGTAATTCAAGATCCATCATCATTTCAAAGGCATAATTCATCAAGGATGTTGTTGAGCTAGTGTTGTGATGTAGCATCCATGATCCATGTTAAGCATTATTCCACATCTAATTTAAGATCAATATCTACATTCTTCATGGTCACTTCATGTTAGATTGTAAATTTTCATTTCAAGACATCATTAAGGGTATCATTGTTCATGTTTCAAGTTTAATGTTTCATGTTTCATGTTCACATTTCATTGTTTCACCATAAGGTTTAATTACCTAAACAGGGTTTGACCAAGGAAAACCCCTATTTCCTAGCAATCAATAATTTTTTCTCTCTCCCTACATGTGTGATTACAAATCTAGGTGTTTTGGAGCTTGAATATCCTTTGAAGACTAAGTTGCAAGATTGAGGAAAATTATCAAGTTGTCACAAGGTTTCCATCTTCATGCAAAGTAACCTATAGGCCAAAATTCAAGCTTTCAGACTTAGAGATCTAGTAGAAAAGAAGCTAAAACAGATCACTAGAGGATAATATTGTTTTATTCAAACCCTAATACTGGGACTAAATCACCACCTTGGGTGTATGAGTCCTAATACTACATTTTTCAATATTTCAAGAGATTCAAATTAGTTACTAAGAGATCCCAGTTTTTTCCTAGAAACCCTAGTTTGGGACTAAATCACCTAGTTTGGCATATGGGTCCTAGTGAGCTTCAAACAATAGAATTCTATGGTTTCGGGGCTTGTTTTGATCACATATTTCTTCCAAGTGCGCCTCTATTTATCTCCAGTTTTGATATTCTGATTTGAGTTCATTTTCTAGGTCATATCATTAGGTTTTGCATGTTACTTTCATTACTTGTCTTTCCAGGCCTTTGCTTGGTGGTGATCCCCCTTATTGTCTTTAATCACACCATATGACACCTTATTGGAGATTTATTTCCCTCATTTCCATCCCTAGACTGAGATCTATAAGGTTTCCTTGAATGAAACTTGAAGGAAATTGGTGGAGGAACCCCAATCCCCATTTAGTTCTATCTCCCAAATCATAGAGTGATGATTTTCTACATTTCAAATACCTAATTATTTTATCATTTGAAATATGACACACACATATCATTCAAGAGAACAAACTATTGTCAAGAGAAAGTTAAGAGTAACATATCGAAGTATTATTATAGCAATTCAAGATCCATTATCATGTCAAATTCTATGTGTGTTCTTTTTCATGTTATGTGAAGGCGAACATTGTTGTATGTCTTCAAGTATTCAAAAAAATCTACCAAGAAATATCCAAGATGCTTGAAGAGATGTGTATAAATTCAATCCTTCAAGGAATCCATTGAAGGGCGGTGAGTTGTAAATTTCTGTCCATTCATCATTTCCTTCCATTTTCTTATTGGTTTATCATTGGCATTGCCATTGTGGAAGTGGAAACACTAACATGAGGTTTGACTGATGCATTCCCCTTTATGGCACAACATTTTCCCTCTTATTGAATGTGAATATTACAAGTTGGAAGAGGATTCAAGAGAATTTAAAGATGATCCATTTTGCATTGTTGCATTTGTTGTCATCCATCCTGTCAAGAAACAAAAACTCACCTATAGAATTTATTTATTACATTTTGATAGTGGGACTGGTAGAAAATAGAAGTTTAGATATTGCACCAGAGGACCCCCAAAATTGAGAAGGATCCCCTTACAAAGGCCTAGTCGCCATTGTGTGACCCAATATTTGTAAGCCTGTCAAAACCAATTTTTTTGAGTAGGTTTGTTGTCCTCTACCCTTTCAGACCTATCAAAAATTGAATATTTTTGTTAGTCAATTATTGGATAATTTCCTTTATTACATTAGTTCATTTAGTCTAATTAAGGAAATCAATCAAGGTTGTTTCCAATTCAATCCCAAGACTCAAAAATATGTAATATAAGTCTGATTGACTAGCCTTGGAGGTTGGAAGTTAATTATGTACCTTGTTGATTTGCATCATAATAAAATCCTAGAAATTATGGAATGTACCCTAGGTTATGAGTATTAAACTTAGGCTACCTGAACATTTTTATGTTTCAATCTTTATATTGTTGTTTCATAGGATCTTGAGCTTAAGGGCTAGTACATCCTCTAGATTTAGTGTTATCCTACCTATCCAATGTTTTGATTAATGAACCCTTGGATTATCCTTAAATTAGTAATAGCATGAATGTAAGTTCATACTCTCAATAAATTTGGGGCTAAATGTAGAATCAGAAATTGTCAACCTTGAAAACTTCACACTATGTTTAGCTCCCCCTTATGTGCCTAGACCTAATCATGCTAATTATTTTCTCATTTTATTATCATTTTTGAATAATCAAGATTAAATTGATAATTAAAATAAATTAATCATTTAAGGGTATGTGCAGGATTATCATGAAAAAGCAGGCCCTTAAGTGGCAAAAAATTCAAAAAAATTAGAGTTGGGAAACTTGACGTAAAAATTTGAATAGGTTATCTATATTATTTCAAAAATATGTAAGAATAGAATTTGTAGCAAATTTAATGAAGTTTCTAAAATACTAGGTTTATTTAAAAAAATAAAAATCTATTTGGTGAAAATTTGAAATTTCAATGCAAGAATACTTAGATTTCATGGAAAAAATAAGTAGGTGTCTGTCTGACCACCCGCCACAATAAATGCACAATAAAATGATAATTATTTTTATAATATTTTATATATAAGTAGAGGACTCCTGCCCAGATGTCATGCATATTTTTGTAATTTTTTCCAAGTAAATAATTAATTATGATTTTTTGTTACAACTTAAAAAATATAAAAACTTGTATGTTTGACCACCTTAACTTGGTCAAAACTTCATGAAATTCATTTTTTTAATCCTATAGTATAAGCATAAAATGTGACGATATGTTTGATTTAAAAAAATGTGATACCATTTGAAAGCTATTTTTTTTCAATCACCTATCAATTAGGACTTTAGTTATAATTCAAATAAAAATGAATAATAATTATTTATTAAATTCAAAGTAAAACATAATTTATATTGGTGGAAAGTTGAGAATCTCCTTTAAAAATCCTTTTCGTTTCATCAATTTTGGGTAAAAAAAGTCATCAGCCACATGGACCATCATATCACTTACATATTGCCACTTTTTGGCCCATCATGATCCTTCACATACCCTTAATGACATCCTAAATTCCAAAATAGGTCTGATCTAGGGTGAATTCACCTTTGAAAAACCTATTTTGGCTCAATTTTTAATATTTATTGTCAACATTTTTATGTTTGTAAATTTGAATTCATTTTTCTAGTTTTGATAATTATTGTTTTAGAAAAAAAAATAAGCACATATAAATATAAGTCTTTTTCACCATTTGAACATCTAAGAGATATAAGTAACCTAGGAATTTAAATCCAAGCAATTTGAATATCAATTGATAACATTAAGACTAGTGAAGAGCAACATTATCATAACATTTTTATCATTCAATAATCATGTTAGCATTACATCAAGTTTATGAGTAAGATTGTTCACATTTTTTATTCATTTTTTATGTGAATACTAATAGTTATAGTACTTTCAATCAATCATTCCCTTCTTCTTGTATGAGATGTGCAAAATGACTTCAATCCATCAAGGAGATTGGACTAGAGAGGTAAGTTACAACACCTATCATTTACCATTTTTTTTATCCATTTTCCTTTGTCCAATCGAGGGCAAGAACTATTTATCCAACATCACCATAGTCATCTTGTAGAGGTGGAAAACACCAAAATGTGGGCTGACTTAGAAAAGTCTCTATATGGAACAACTCTTTCTCTCCTCTCATGATTGTAGGTGGTATATTTGAAGTGGATTTGGAGAATATTGAAGACTTAATGTCAAGATCAAGCATTCAATCATATCCATTCATCAAATTAGGGCAAGATGAATTATTCATCAACAAATGAAGTTTTGAAGCTGAGTTTGATGGGAGAAGAACTATAAAATATGACCTATTGACACTTGTTTAGAGATGTCAGAAAGAAACATTTTTATTCAAGGGAAAATTCTCCCCTAACCAATAAGTTTTAGCTTCAATTTGCATGTTAAGTTCCTTTGCTTCTCTATTCTACATTCTTGTTATCAACTTTAGAGCTTTAGTCCTATATTTTTTTGAATTCACATTAGTTTGGTGTAAACGCATATTAAACCTAGTTCACATTCACAAGATCATACACATCACTTTAAACAAATCGAATCCCCCTTCCAAATAGGGGACAAAAACCCTTATAAGACATTTTGGCTCTTCCATTGAGGATAACAAACAAGTGACCTCTTTCATGATAATTTACATCCTAGATTCCTCTTCCCTACATAATAGGTACAAACATATATATAATTGTTATTATCAACTTACCTTGTGGTCCATGTGGAATCCCCCCACCTTGCATTCATAGTAGTGATGTTATAAACAACTATATAGATGTATGGAGATAGATGATTGTTCTCAACTCAGTGACATTATTTGGTATTGAATTGAAAATTGGGTTCAACTACCACATTTTTGGATGTCCCATTTTTTATCAAACCTCTAAGAACACCCTCCTAAGCCTAAAAAAAGATCAAAGAGTAGGAGAGAAAAATGACTTTTGTAAAGTTGACCTTCAACCCTCCATGGTCTTTGTATGAGAAGGTTTTCATTCATGATGACAACCTTGGCCTTTAAAGTGAAAGTTTATTCTTGGAAGTGGAGCTATGGTTTTGGGACTCAATAGATTGGTTTCGTTGCTAAAAAAAATTGTAGGCATGAATTTATTGTAAAATCATTAGAGTTTGAGTTTTTGTAACTAATAGTTTGGGTTGCAAAAACATATTGTTATCTAGAAAATTTTATCTTTTCATTTTTGAGAAGTCATGACTTTATTGTGCTAACATAGATACATATTTATCTATTATATATTTCCATGGATAAGAGAAGACATGTAGATTATATTACACATGAAGGTAATTCATCTCATGTAAGAAATTAAAATACTATTAAATAGAAAAATAAAAAATAAAAAAATCTATAGTAGTTCTTCTTTTGATAGGAGTAAATAAGTACCTGAGGCAGGGGTAATGCCTTCATCAATTTAAGAGACCAATACTAGTACACATTTGAAGATTTAGCTAATCATCTCCTTAGAAAAAGCAGAAGAAATGTGGATGATAATGATGGGAGAAGGAATAATACATTGATCACTAGAATAAGTAGAGATCAGCTTGAAAACATAAATACATAATACATTGATCAGTAGAATAGGTAGACATCAGCTTGAAAACATAAATGTAAGAATATATTGTATGAACATTTATTCCATGATAATGATGAAAGAGTGATTTAGTGCTAATGGCAGAAAATGATGAATTTAAAAACTACGGTAGATATTTTTAGATGTCCACAGTTTAGAAACTGCATGCATAAACTGCATAAAAACTAATCTGAATTTGACAAAATTAAATTGAAAAGTCAACGGTTAAAATTTGATCAATTTCTATGTACCAATCTGAATTTGACAAAATTAAATTGTAAGTGTCAACAGTTAAAATTTGATCAATTTCTATGGACTAAACATTGCAAAATAATTTATCACAACATAATTTACAAATCTGATTTACCACAAAAAGGACTATTAATCATTGTTTAAAATTGAATTGTGACAAGCCCTAAAAATTAAAAATAGATGGTACACAACACTAAAACTTTTGTGGCACTTCTCTTACATATGTATAAAAATCAGTCCCATGAAATCCACGCAACAATGACGAAATTTACGGTCACTGAAAATCACATCAACTCACATCCAGCAGTAACATTTGGATCCCGCCCAACGACCGTAATTAGACAAAAAAAAATTGTTTTCGAAAATTAGACACATTTAGGTACAAAGGTGAAAGCAGAGGATTCAATCCAGAGTTAAATTCACTAAAGATGCTGAAATAATTAATGTACGAGACCATGTGCAAAGAAGTAGTTGAAGCGTATTATGATGGATGGTGGTTTCCAAGGCACAAATAACTAATATACAGGACTGTATACAAAAGAATAGCTAAAGCTTATTATCGTGGGTGGTGCTTTCAATACGGTGCCATATTTACTCCATAGATGATGTACCCATGTATTTTTAACTGGGCGTATTGACTCCACCCAAACCGGCTGTATTACAGCTGGGCATAGGAAAAATCTTCAATACGACATCATCACATTCATTAAATATCCCCCCACGAAAGACACATTTCCATTGAATTTTAGTTGAAGAAATATCAGATCGCAGGACATATCTTCACTACCGTCCATTCAATATCGTGCATTGACAGCCATTTTTAAATCGTAATTAGGTCGCATTTCACTTTCTAAACCAACCAAATATGTTGACGAATAATAATAATATCAATCGCTGTATTACAGCTGTTCCTTTTTGTTGGACATGCTGTCCATAATATACGTTTCCAAGCTGTAGTCGTGGTTTCCTTGCAGAGACCACCTGTGTTTTCACTGCTGTTCACTTGATTTGTTATTGTAATATTGTTTTTTCTTCTAATATTTTATTAATATTGATACTGATAATTATTTTAAAACATATTCAAAATATTTGAAATATTAATTGGAAGAAAGATAAATTTAATTATTTTCTTTTAATGTATATATCTTTCAAGTAATATTATAGTTGTGTTGTAATATTGTGAAAAAAATTATATACAAATATGCTAGTCATACACATTAAAAGAAATCATAGATTTATTAATTTAAATTAATCTTCATTTATCAATATATTTAACATTATCTAATTTCTAATATAACATTTAAATCAGTTATAATTTATTATTATAATGGTGAAATTTGCAATGTTAATGTCAATTCTCATTTAGTTTTAGGGCCATTTTGATTGAATGGCTTAGTGTCAGCAAATGATGCAATCTTGTGTGAAGTTGGACTTGTTCCCCCAGCTATCAATGAATTTTTGGATCATTTAGTTTAATCTAAGTTCATTTATTTTGACGTATACACATTTGATTTGATTAACCTGGATTAGGCTTAAGATTTTTTTTTTTAATTTTGTTTACAACTATCTTAATGAGAATGGATCCTTACTTGGAAGCGTACATGGTGAAATGTAAACAAATTACATCAAAGTTTTATGAAAAGGACCCAATAACCTTTACATTAAAAATATAAAAGTTTTAATATTAACTCAACTCACTTTATATTATAAAAATTACAATTTATGATAGAATAATACCTTTTACATGTTAATGTAATGGGCAAACTAAAATATTCTACTCGGAAAGGTTATATTAGTACATCTACATATATGATTTATGGACTAATCAAAAGGATAGTCCTTAGGGGATGCGGTAGAAATTTTATTCATAATTATAATCATAATGATGTTTCATATTTATTTGCGTAGAAGACAACATTAACCATGTGCTTTCACTTCCTACAATAACATAAGTTGGTTTCTAACATTTGCTTGTTGATTAATATCAACATAGGGAGCAAGGATTCCCCACATCAAAGTTATGTTTTTCCTAGTGACCCCAAAAATAACATTGATATTATGCCCCTTGAAAACAAATAAAAAACGTCATTACTACTATCAACCCAAATATTGCACACAAAATGGTTTTTGTATCTTTAATGGGGCACAAGATCCAAAGGATTAGGATTTCACCATATTCAAAGCCTTAGAGGTAGAGTTACTCTACATATATTTTTAGCAAGCTTCACCTATCATTTCCACACATAAAAGTTGTGCTTTCACTTTTCATATAAGATGGTTTTCACAAAGACAAAGTGGCCACATCAAAATCTAGTGATCTTCCCTTGATATTTTTGCAGTGATTCCAAATGCAAAGAATTTTCCTTGCTTCTTGTCATGCCCTTAGCCTATTTATTATTACAATATGTGTGACCAAATTACGAATATCATAAACCTTTAATTAAGTCATAATAATGTATACAATCTCTTATAGGTAGTTAAGTAAACCTAGATGAATTCTATGACATAAGTATGGTATATATATAGGAGCTAGTGGTTAGTTTATTATCTTAATATTGTGCATTTTATTTCTATTTAAGACTTCTCAATAATTTCCCCTTGAAGTGGCTTATTATTATATGTGAGATTCACCTATAATGGAGATGAGATCTTGAGACCCATGATCAAAATGAGTGAAGAAAGCTATAATATAAAATGCACTATTCAAATAAATGAAAACCAAGACAAATAAGAGTTCAATAATATGAAATTATATTCAACAAGTGAAAGATTACAATGAAAATAATTGCATTACACAAGTGTGAGGATGTGGTGAGTTATTTCAAGAAACACTCAAGAAGAATATTAACATATAACGACTAGGTGAGTCATTATGTAAGGAGGCCAAGTAAAAATAAAACTTTCTAATAGTAAAGATGCTTCCTATGAATGTGATACATGTGTGTGGGAAGCTACCAACACTTAAGCAAGTTTATCATATGCATAGTAAACCTAGGAAAATTAAATAAATATGTGACAAACTTATGTATGCTAGAATTATAAATTATTATCAAGTATTTGTAACTAATTTACCATTATATCATTCTCTTGTGTAAGTGATTTCATTACAAATGGTATTGGAGAATATTATTGGCATTCAAAAGGCAAGAAATTAGGCATTTTTCTTATTTAGCTCAAATTGTAAAGCATAATCTCTCAATTTTGTGAATTATTTTTTAAAATTTAAAGAGTTGATCAAGGACATGGGACATATTTAAACTACTACATACTCAAATTAATATCATTTGAAGTTGATTTAAGGAGTTGTTACAAAACTAGGGTTTTACCAAATTTGTTCCCAAGATTGTAAAATAATGAATTTCTTGGAGATGCTTCGATATAGTGAGTTATAGATTTAGGTAATTTACAATAAAAAAAAATTATTTAGATTTATTTGAAATAAGTTATTATCAAATATATTTTTGTGACATCAAAATGAGGCCATAGATAAGAGGTCAAGGCAATAATTCTTACACATTAGGAAAAGGTCCTAACAAAGAGAATATATATATTCAAAGTTAAGATCAAGTGGGAGCTCAAATATGTTTTCATCTTCATGGAATTATAAAGTAGGCCAATACTTAGAGGTTTTCACTACATGTAAGGAAATTTGGCTAACATTCAAGGAGAAATTGCTATCATGCAAGGAGATTTTGTGAGCATCCATATAACCTTGTTACTACCAAAGATTTTATCTATATCCTATCAAGATTCTATCATTATTAGTACCAAGTGTACAACCCCCAATAAATCACCCACCCATAATATTGCAATCAAATAGGTTAGATCACTAGGACAAAAAAATGGTAGCACCCATACTGGATCTCAAAATATAGTACCAAGTATAGAAATTTGAATCTTAAATGGAAAGGATCCAATCACTTAGATTAACCAAATAGATATTTTTCATCAAATCCCATGTCGATAAAAGGTTATAATGTCATCCTTATATCTTAAACTTGAGTAATTCAATTAGTATAGATACTTGTGTGCTCAAAATAAGAAGAAAAACCTTAATGCCACCTAGTCAATCTTTACAAAGGAATTAAAAATGCAATATAACAATGGTGTATCAAAAAATTACTTCATCTAGTTAGCCAAAGTGTGAAATTTAGGATTGATCAATAATTATATCCAATGATTCTAGAACATATCTTTGTCAATAGAAATAATTATGAAGGTGAATTTAAATGAAAATTATTTCTTAGTAGGCTCAAAGGATTACATCCAACATAAGGTACACATGGTTTATCCGCTTATTATATTTGATCGCTTATCATTGCACATTTGGAAAAGGATTTTTTTAACTCCAAGAAGGAAGGGATTGAATAGCATAAGAGAGAATAGCTTCCCTAAAAAATAATTCCCTTAGCCTACTAGATTGACTCCTTAATAAGTTCAAGAAAAATGGGGAAAAAAAAAATGTTTTAAGAAAATATAGGCTAGGGCATAAATGTGTTAAAAATCAGTTATTCTACATTGAAGGAGCTAATGAGGAAGAAGAGTATAAAAAAGCATTAGAATTTAATTATGAGCCAAAAAAAAGGAATCAAGAGATACCTAACCAAATATTTTATGTCATAAACTTTAAATAATAAACACCCCACAAACTCTCAAGATAATGGATTTCTTGAAAATAGAGATGATGACAATGTCGATAGACTTTAGAATAACTTATAACTTCAAGAAAAAATTTAGCTTCTCATTTGAATTAATGTAATTATTCTACCCCAAATATTTTGGTTAATATTGTAGATGGGGCTATAGTCAAATTTTTAGAGAAATATAATAGAATTACACTTACATGGGAGAACACCAACTAGATTAAATTGTAATTATTGAATCTCCATGAATGTAGTAGACGTAATATTGGGAATATAATGGCTTATTACATTAAGATCCATTGAGATGAATTTCTAGGTTCTATTCATATGTTTTAACTTAGAGGGTACAAGACAATCTAATTGAGAGGGTTGTGCGAAAATTATCCACAATTGGTAAGTTCCCATCAAATGTGAAATATTCTCAATAAGGGGATAGATAGGTTTGTAGCCAAATTATTTTTATTAGAAGAAAAAAGTAAATTATTCTTACACCATGATATTTACAAGGACTTGTTCTTGGGAATTATATAGTTTTGGAGATATGCCAAAATAATTTCCTCCTAAAAGAGTTCATGATCATGCCATTCAACTAGTACTAAGGAGCTAACTACTCAACATTAGGCCTTACAGATACCCATATGTATAGAAAAGTAAGATTGAGAAGATGGTATAAGAGATGTGATGCAATCAAGGTTTGGGGGTCCTATCAAACTACACAACCTTGTAACCAATACCACAATCAACAATTAATTGATGTTCAAAATTTTTTTTTTTAACTTTATTATCTTCAAGCAACATAATTATAGTGTTGAAGAAAAACCATAGATCATTATCTCAATCACATCTACAACTTTCCCAAAAAGATTAACCCTTAAAAAAGTTCCCCTTCTAGTACATGTATTGATCTCTAAATTATCCTTAGGTGGTTATAAAATCGAATTGGATCTAATCTTAGCCATTTCTACAACTAAAATCATTATAGGAACAAAAGTGTAGTAGTAGGTGAAATTTCCACAAAGTCGGTAGCACATAGAAATCCCATAAAATAAATAGCAAGAAACCAATCCAAACATGACTATATTAAACAAGATATTATACTTCATGACTAATTGGTCAATAAAACTCCACAATCATACCAAATTGAAATAATCATTACATTTTATTTTCCTTTTTTTTCTTATTGAACTAAACCATGTAAATGGTGGATATATCTAGTTTAGTTATATCTATCCCCAACCAAATAATTTTGACCAATTAAATCATCAAAACTATTGATCTTAACCGGTTGACGAAACCTTAAAATGTTCAGGCCATTTAAGCTCTTTTGCAAATCTTGATGGCAATGAAAAATCCACATAGATTCATTAGAATTAAAATTCCCACAAAGGTAAATGGGTAGGAAGTTATCATAGGGTCAAATGACCTCAAAGTTACTACAAGGTGGAATACCAAATTGGTGTTGAATGTGCATGGAAAATCATTCAAACCCACCAAAAAGTGTTTGGGCCTGAAAATCTTGTATCTAATTCACTTAAAAAATATTTTTCCATAAATATAGGAAAACCCATCAGTATCAGTCAAACATATTAGAACCAACTATGTAAATAGACAGTTCAACATGAAAACTTCATAAAGTTCAATAGCAAACCAACCATTCATAGAGTAAGTTTAGTAGCAAGCATGAAGTGTATAAACCAATAACTAATCAAAAATTCATAAAGATATAACTTATCTAATTTTTATCCAACTTCCACCAAACTAGATTTTCATTTGATCCAAGTTTGCTCTATACACTCTCCTAAATCAAACAAAAAACTACCATAAAGTAAAATCAACAATTTGAAGCAAAATAATTTCAGTTAATGTAGAATTGCTTATATACCTAAATGTTGTTGCATAAAACACACCGAGTAAATGAAATATTCCATGAGTTTGAAAATCATGGAAATTTGTAAGTCATTGGGATGGTGATCCCGTTCTTGTTTTAATCCAAACTTTTTCATTATCTACTCCATGTTGTATTCCTGCAACTCCACCTTCCCTTATATTTCATGTTTCCTTTTCTTGCTTTTCACCTTCAATGTGTAGACTACCACTACATGTTGTACTTGGTGAATTAAATCTATGAATTTAATTCAAATTTCTCAACTATGAATAATGATGTTTCCTCTTTGAATTTCCACTTCCTTGGTGATTACATAATTTAGTCATTATACTTTTCTCTTGCTCTTTATGCTTCCACTACACAAAATAGTACCACATCCTATATTCCTAACCATAGTATCCTTCATAAGGAACTTCATCAAGTTATTCTCAACCTCTTTTTTCACCTTTATGACTTTTTTACTTGAACTAGAAAAAATTATTAGACTATTGTCCTTCACCCCCTTATCTTTTTATTTTAATGAGCTTAAAACATATATATGTTTATCTTTCATAAAGTTGTATAGATTACTTCTACCATCATCTAGATAGCCTCTTTATCAAACTATAAAGGTCTTCCTATAAATACATGGAATGCACTCAATAACATAACTTCACAGAAAAATCATCCTTCTATGATCCAATCTAAAAATTAACTAAACAATAATCCTTCTCTACTACTTCATGTTCTTTTTTCCAAAATAAAATTTATATGGATTTGGATTCTTTTCCTTTTTTAATCCTAATTTCTCTACCATCTCTCACGAAACCAAATTTTTTATAGTACCATTATCAATAATAGCTTTACAACACTTACCTTTATATTTGAATGTAGTTCAGAAAAGGCCTCTTCTTTGAGATGGTCCATCTTCTTCTCCATCTAGTTTCACCAAAAATCTCCTAAACATAAGAGATTCTCCTTCCTCTAGGTAGTCTACTTTTAGTGATCCTACACTTTCTTCTTCCTCTTGTACAAGGCAATTTCTAGTTTTTCTCTTTTTGTTACCTTCTTGATGTGTTTGTAGACATTCAAAGGACCTATGCCTAGTTTCTCCACACTTCAAAACATTTTACCAAAAATACCTTGGTACAAGTGTCATTTCCTCTTAAAAATACTCTCTTTGTCTTGTTCCTTGACCTATCTCTTTATTCCATTTAAGGTTCTCTTCTTCTTCATCCTAGGCCTGTTTCCCCTTATTACTACTTTCTTGTCCTCTTTCTATAGATAATCTTCCTCTACCTTGGAACTCCTTTTTTAAAATTTTTGATATCTTTTATTCAACCTTTAGTGTATATTGGTAAGCCTATTCAACTATAAAAATATTCATCATACTCATCTCATCCTAGATATTGAATCTTAATCCATTTAAATGTATTTGGCTACCTTTTGTCTATCCATTTGATGTTGTCTGAATATGATTGCCATTTTATAAAGCTCTTCTATGTAATCAATTACACTTGGGTCCTTCTATTTCGTATTTTGAACCTTTATGAACAATTCTAGTTCATAATATCTTGGGATAAACTTTATTATCAATTTGGAAATAATTTGCATCTAATGGGTTATCATTCTCTCACCATGTGCAAGTATTTCTCTCTACAACTACCTCCAGCAAAGGGAAACATGTCCCTTAAGTTTTGTCTTTCCCAACTGTTGGAGTAAATAAATTAATATTTACTCTAGTGCTTAATCCAAACTTAGTCCTGAAAAGGTCATCTAGTTTTGATTGTGAGTGTTATTACATTAATTATGTCTTTCAATCAGTCATGTGTTTTATTCTTTGTGTTGCACAATTGAGATAAAGTGACTTAACTGATTCATGCATTATGTTATCTCACTCCTCTCTCAGTCAGAACTCCATCATTTAGGGTCACATATTGAGTTCACCTAAGTCTACATAAGGGTATTCAATCCTTCATTGTAATCATTCAGTAATCAATTATCATTATTTTTTCACGTATTTTGTTGTGCAATTTCTCATTTGTGTGTGATAGATTTCTCTTCACAATATCATCTAGGGCTTGTGGAATCTCAATCATGGATTCTTTCATGGTATTAGAGCTCTAGATCTGAAGATTCTTGTTCACTTTTTTGAGGAAATTTTTGCATCAAGAGCACTGTTGGGAGTCAATCTCATTGTCCATTCATAGTAAAAAGGATTTATTTTGATTGAAAGAGGGAATCGTTCCTTTTTTCTCTTTATTTGGAATTTGCATTCAAACATTTTCCAGTCACATTTTTATTTATAGCAAGCATTGGAAAGAGGGCAGAGGCGCATTTTCTGAAGGTCCAAAGACTCGTGATATCAATTTTGTAGGCCATGATTTGATCTTGCCCAATGTGGATATTGTAGTTATGCCATCATTTGACACTTTGCAGCCACGACCACCATGGTTGGTGAGTAAACCGATGGTTGGCCTCTTGAAATCTTTGGCTTGTCTTTTAGCCCCTTTAACAATACGTGCCCATCCAACATATGATTTGGTCTGTGCATTTCTTATTTGATGTTCATATGCAACAAATGAATCCTCCTAACCATGCCATATATTGGTGCCTCTAATCTTATAAGGGTATGTGCATGATCATCATGGAAAAAATAGGCCCTAAAGTGGCAAAAAATTTAGAAAAAATAGAGTTAGGAAACATGATGTAAAAATTTGAATCAGTTATCTATATTATTTAAAAAATATGTAAGAATAGAATGTGTAGCAAATTGAATTTAGTTACTAAACTACTTGGTTTATTTTTAAAAAAATAATATATTCGGTGAAAATTTGAAATTTCAATGCAGTAGTACTTAAATTTCAGGGAAAAAATAAAAAGTAGGTGTTTGTCTGACCACCCTAACCACAATAAAATCATAATATTTTTTTATAATATTTTAGATATAAGTAGAGGACTTATGTCCTGATGTGATGCATATTGTTTTGTAATTTTTTTCCAAGTAAATAATTAATTATAGATTTTTTATTACAAATTTTTAAAAATATAAAACTCGTATGTCTGACCACCTTAACTTGGTCAAAACTTATTGAAATTTAACTTTATCTTTTTTAATCCTCTAGTATACAAAGCATATAATGCGATGCTTGTTTTGGATTCAAAAAATATGATACAGTTTGAAAGATATAGATTTTGTTCAATCAGCCTATCAATCAGGACTTTAGTCATAATTTATATTGAAAATGAATAATAATTATTTATTAATTCAAAGTAAAGCATAATTTATATTGGTGGAAATATGAGAATCTCCTTTAAAACCCTTTTCATTTCATCAATTTTGGGTAAAAAATAAGTCGTCAGCCACATACCCTACACATACGCATCATATCACCACTTTTTGGCCCATCATGATCATGCACATACCCATAATCCTCTACTGGTGTTTATTCTTGGGTGATCACACAATAGTGGTTTACAATTTTTGGCCAAACTAGACACTAAAATAATTTTTTTAAACTAAATCTTCACTTTCAGGCACCTATAGTAGCTAAACCGTAAGGAATATGAAGATGCAAACTAGAGTTTCATGAAAAATTTTCTATAGATTCTAAATATATATTTTTCATTTTTTTTGGAATTAGATTGCACTTCTTTTTCCATCTCCCTCGAAAACTAGTTTTTTTCATAAAACTACATTTTCAAAAAGTGACGCTCACCATATAACACAACTTTTTTTCCATGAAGGATAAAATTCTAATTCTTTCAAATTTAGATTTGTAACTCCAATATCTAGTGTTTCCACTTGGTTAGATATTTTTTTATTGAATATTTTTTCTTTAATCTAGTTTTGAAGTCAAACCAATTACAATTTAGACATAGCACAGCCATATAACGTGTAACTTCTTTTGTATGTATCGAAATTCAAATTTTATTTTTTTGTTGGATCAAGGACTCTAATATCTGGTGCACTCATATTTTTCAATTTTTTGTTTTATAATCTTCTATTTTCCACATGTGTAGAACAAAGAGCTTGATTTTTGGTGAAAAACCTACATTCACAAGAAATACAAAATAAATATAATAATCAAATTAAATTTAATTATAATTATAATTTTTTGGAAGATTATAGTAAGGAATACATACAAAAAAATAAATTTTAAATGAATTCATTTGATCCCCCAAAAGGTAAATCAAAAGTGGTTTTTTATCAGCATTTTGATAGGTGTAAAGGAGACTCCATTATAGGTATGTTTTAAAAATAGCGGGGTTCTATCCAAGGGGGCTTGCTCTAAGGTGGTTTGATCAAACCCTATTCAATTGGAATCCTCTAAATGGAACTTTTCAAGGCTTAAATCATTATATTTTCTAAAAATATGTGATTTTATCAAAAATTGGGATCTCCCAGAAAGTGTAAACCACTATTGTGGCAACACCCTCTTAGTGAGTTGTGTGAGGGGTATTCAACCTCCTCTATTCACCTCTGCAGGAATTCTTAGATCTACATTGGAGTGGTCAAGGTTGATTGCATAGAGAGGCCACATACACCTATTGTAACTTACGCAAGAGAATACGATAGTAGTTGTTATGGCACAACCCACACTTTCAACATAGCATGCCTCCAAAGGCATATTTCTGTGAAGATTTTCACCACAATGGAGGAAGATGTAAACCTTTATTTATAGATGAATACATGTTTCTTTCCCAAATTTTCTTTTTCATGCTCCTTTCTTTCTTCCTTATTGATTATTTAAACATAATGCATGCTTTGTGAGCACCACATGCTAAAGATCTAGGAAAATTTGGAGTTTTGTAAAAATCAAGCATATATAAAATTCCATATGGGGGTTTCTACTTGTGCAATAGAAAAAAGGCACCTTTGCTTGATATGGATTAATTCATTATAAAATGGACTTAATGAGGTCTTAAATTAGTGTTGTGAGGTATTTTATGTGTCCACACTAGGTCTTGGAGCCTTGGAAATTAAATAAAATGCATTTATTAAATGTCTTGTGAAGGTCTTGTGAAGTGTTGTAACACATTTCTACTCTTCTAGACTCTTTTTATTATAATTCATTTAATATTCCTCTTTATTCATCACTAAGTCCTATTTTAAAGTGATGTAAAGTCTTATAACCAGCTTTCACACTTTTCTAGGCATAATCTCCTTAAATTTACACCTTTCTTATGACTTATTGAACCCCTTTATGCCCTCACATGTCTTAATTAAGTGTATTTTTGGATACTAACCCAACAAACAATATTAAATAAAAATTAATTCCTGACATCTACTTTTGAGTCCAAGGTGGGACCCATTCGCCATGGGTGGCGAATGGGTTCTTCTTGGCTCTAATTTCAAAATATTTTTAAATTCCTTTCAGGTCTTTATTTGAAAATCACTTGATGTCAGCCTATGATGAGGTATGAATGGTTACTAAGGCACAAGTGTGTATAAATAAGTTCTTTTCACCTCATTTTACATCTCCCATTGACCCATTCAATCTCTCAACTCATTTTACAACTCACTTATCAACTTTTCTATCAATTAAGTTGGGGTTTCTTCATTAGAAGTCATCAAGTTAGCTTTCTAAAGCATTCAAGGGAGCTGATTCTACATGTATTGCTACAGATTTTCAAGATCAATCATCATGGAAAGGTAATTTACTCCATTTTTGCATGCTTTGTTCACTTATTTCATCATTTTGGTTTATTTACCTAAATGCAGTTTGACTAAGGCAAACCCCCATGCCCTAACAATCAATAGTTTCTCTTTCTTTTCTTTTTTGTATGTAGATTTAGGTCTCTTGGAAGCTTAAGAATCATTGAAGATTGCATTGCAAAGTTATTGAAGTCATCTCCTTATCATTTAAGTCAAAATATCAAGAAGAAGTCATTTTCAAACCTAATTCTGATAATTTCTACAGCAGATACCTGTAGAAAATAGAAAGGCAGATCTAAACCTACAAAATCGAGTCTTGAATTTGCAGATTCTTGTAGGAGGTTTTATTTTCTAAGCATGGTGAATTAGTCCCATCTGTAGGCCTAAAAACTAGTTTTTCTCAAAATTCATCTCTTAGCAACCAGAAACCTATTTCCGGAAGTTTTCACTAGAACAAGGATTGATTTTCCCTAGATGGTGAATGAGTCTTGTCGAGCTTGAAAAACATCATCAACAACATTCTAGAATCAATTTCCAGTCTTCTTCAACACCCCAGGTGCACTCTATTTAGTCTCATCAATTGACTTTTGTTTTCATTCATTTAAGTTTCTAGTTCATGCTTGCAATCAACATTATGTTTTCCAACATCTTGCATTAGACTAGTTTACATTCATTCACTTGCATTTACCAGCATTTAAACACATCTACACACACTCCATATTTTATTTTCATCCATTCATACATTAGTCTTGATTGCTAATGAAGTGCATTTTTGGCCCACACATTCTCTCTCCTTCTAGGTAAAAAATCCTAGTAGCTAAGAAGTATTTGAGAGCTAAAATCCTTCGTTACATTTGGTGAACCTACCTTTTATAATAATCTCTTGTCTCATTTTGGAGTCCTTCATCATAGATCTAGCTTGCATTAGGGTTTGAATGATTCATTTGCATGCTAGGTGTTAAATCTTGCATTCATAAAAAACACATTTAGGTTGCATTTGTAGCATCTAAATATATTTAGATTTACTGGAATTCTACTTTTTTCACTTAGGTCTACATCTTGGCATTCAAAATTCATAAAAATCAAGTTCAAATTTCTAATTTTTTTGCAAAAAGTCTAGATTGGGACTCATTCACCGCCTTGGGAGAATCAGTCCCTCCTGACCCCTAAAACAACAATTTACACATCTCATAATTTTTTTTTTAGGCTTTTGATTGGTGCCTTCACCTACATATATAAGTTAGTTGCATTTCTGTAGCATGCATTTCATCAAAACTAGTCTAAATTAGCTCATTTCATGCATAGTTTAACTTTCACATTTGCATTCTCCTATTACAATTAGTCAATTATTCTTTGAAAAGGGTATGTGCAGGATCATGATGGGCCAAAAAGTGGCACCTTGTTAAAGTTATCAATGGGCATAACTTTAACATGGTTGAGTGGGAAGCCCACCTAGTGGCATGACTTTTCCCCTAGCCACTTTTGTGTTTTGTGAGTGCATACCAACTAGTGTATGTATCTTACCCCTTTTTGGGCCTTCTCACCCTGCAAACAACTAGTTTTGTGGCCCCAAAGTGAGTACATTTGGGATTTCTCAACCGACAGACCATCATGTGTTCTATTAGTGTAATTAATATTTAATTACACTTGCATAACTTTACTTAGGTAATATTTAATTCCTAGGTTAATTATTCTCATCCTTATCTTGTTAAGCTATCTTGTTGCTCAAGATAAGATTAGGGTTATGCATACTTTGATTTTATAAAGCAAATATTCTCATGTAATTATGCATTCCTCAATAATAATATTTTGCACATCTTTTGCAAACCTCTTTCTTTTTCTAATTTTCTCTTCTGTGGATGGATTTTTTGGTTTGCATGTCTAATCTTGGTTTCTAACATGGTATCAGAGCCTTAATTTGTAGCCCCTTCTCAGATTTTTTAGAAAATCATTGTAGAGTTTGTTTGGGATTCCTCGAGGGTATCATGCCTTGAGTTTATCTATGTAGCATCTTGGATCAAATCGGGCTTCACCATTAGATTCAGAGCGCTGGAAAAAGTCAAGATTGGCTTTTTTTGTAGATTTTGACCATCGTTTGCCAGATCCATGAGGGTTTAAAGCTGGGAGATTTTTTGCAAGCTCTAGAGGTAGCTGATCTTTCGGGGCACTTTGGGAAAAAATGGAGGTCACCATCACGTTCATAGCAGCCAAAAACACTAAGAACACCTGTCATTTTGTCGATTTTGGTGTGGTTATTTTGGAAGGCAAAAAAAAATTGCTTGGGGGGCTGTACGACCTCCCTTGCACGTAGTCTGAGGCAAAAATTTCAAAAAAAATAAAAAAATTGAATTTTTTCCAAAAGCTCTAGTGCCTCCCGTTCAAAAGAACTCCACCACCCTAGTGCCACCTGGCGGCCACTAGGAGCGGCAACCACCAATCCGCCACCGGCTCCTCCAGCCCCATGGGCCCCTCTGTAGAGCCTTAGGTCACATGGGGGACCGGGCGCTATGTGCCCAGCCCCCGACAGCTCCAGCTCTCAACCCGTAGTCCTATGGAGGACCAAGGGCTCCACTAAAGCCCCATTCTTCCAGCCCTTGGTCACGGATAGGACTAGGGGCCAAATTTTTTTAAGCCCCCAGGGCTGCCTACAGGCCTTATTGGCCATTTTGGAGCAACTTTCACTAAATCGGGTGTATTTTTTGCATACGATGTTTGTTTTTCATAAATGTGATACCATTGGAAAGCTGATTCTGACACCGATCTAGTGCTGAAGGTTTTTTTACCAGATTTTTCTTCAGATTTATTTTTCAGGTCCTTGAACTCATATGTTGTTATTTTCACTCTAGAGGGCATATCTTTTGACTCGGTGATCCTTTTTTCGTCATTCTTGCGGCATTGGAAAGTTGATTCAGTCCTCTACACAGTTCTGAGGTATATTTTTTATTTTCTATTTATGCATTTTTTCATTCTCTCCTTTTACAATCATTGGGTTATTGTAATAAATGAACTAAGATAAAGTTCCATCAGGGGGGTTTCTTGCATAATAATCTGATTAGAGTGTGCATGCACTTTGATCTCCATATCCATCTTGTTTTGATGACAACTTGAATGGGTTATATTTGGTTACTTAGTTTATTTTGGCCACATCTTTTCTTATCTTGACACATATCAAATTGACATTGGTTCACAGTTTAGATTGAGAGCCTATGGTTAATGATTTGCATTGGATCCATCTCAATTTGAGGGCCATGTTTTTATGGTTAATGTTCTAGAGTATTTATGGTACTCATTCCCATGGAAGAGTTTTAGTCACAATTTGGCAATGGCATCGAGATACACAATTTCAAGATTTTGTCATCATTTCATCAACTGTTGCTTCACAGATTCCAGGGTTGTTCCAGTTTGTGAGTTTTTCAGTGTTCTGTGGCATTGATTCTACTATCGCATTATTATGATTCTTCATGAGTGCTTCAATTTCTCTCATTTAGTTTCTTCTAGATAGAAGTGTCTTTCCTTGCTTGTTAGATTGTGGTTCCAGTGTTATTCCACAATGTTCTTCCAATCCTTCTTTGCATTTGTCATCTCATTGTAGGGGGGTTTTGTCCCACTGGGTTTTCCTTCTCTACCTCATTATTGCATTTGTACATGGGTACCTAATCAGGCCTTGTTTTCGAGACCCATTCATGCTTTCTTGCATTCATCTTAGTTTTAGGTGCATTCTTTTTTAGTCTCCCTAAGTTGCACTTATGGGGGGTTGTTAGGGTAATTAATATTTAATTACACTTGCATAACTTTACTTATGTAATATTTAATTCCCAGGTTAATTATTCTCATCCTTATCTTGTTGAGCTATCTTGTTGCTCAAAATAAGATTAGGGTTATGCATACTTTTCTTTTATAAAGAAAATATTCTCATGTAATTATGAATTCCTGAATAATAATATTTTGCACATCTTTGCAAAGCTCTTGCTTTTTCTGATTTTCTCTTCTATGGAAGGCTTTTTTGGTTTGCATTTCAAATCTTGGTTTCTAACCTTTTTTTTTCACCCCGGTTTCTAACATGTTCTGTTGCCCCAGAGTGAGTACATCATTTTCATCTTTTTCTTCTTGTCATTGCATGGCTTTGTATCTTGGGTGCTTGACTTAGGATCTTTGATCCTAGGGGCTTGGCCACCTCCTTTGATCTTTTTCATTCTTTGTCATCAACATCTGTGTATGTAGACCTCTCTTGAATGTCTACTTTAGTGTGAGTTTGAAGTAAGTTCATCCTCTCACTAAAGTGGGGGCTAAATGTGTCATAGAAAAAGGACCCTTTGCTTGACATAGGATTAATTCATGATAAAATAGACTTAATGAGGTCTTAATCTAGTGTTGTGAGGCATGTATGCGTCCACACTAGGTCTTGGACCCTTGCAAATCAAATAGCATGTTTTTAATGGCGTCCTGTAAAGATGTTGTAAAGTATTGTAAAGGACCTTCACACTTTTCTAGATTTAATTAACTTATTTCTCCTTATTCCAACATTATAAAATGTATTCAAATGCATCTTCACATGAATCTAGAAGGCTTATAACTTAAATTTAATGATAAACTAGTGTTGTAATGTGTCTTGTACATTCATATTGGTTCTCATGCCTTCCTGGGCTATGTGGTCCTCATTTTAGTGTTGTAAAGTGTATTTAATCACACTTTCATATTGATTTATGTGTCCCAAGCCCTATTTGACATTTACAGATCACTAATAGTCCCCTATTAACCCATATTGTGCATCCCAATGTGTTAATTGATTAAAAACCTAACAAAGTTGCAAATTAAACATCATTAACTTATTCCCTAGCTTCTTAGCTATCAGAATGGCCCATGTGGGACCCATTCGCCATGCATGGAAAATCAGTCCCCTCGAGGTGGGACCCATTCACCATGTATGGTGAATGAGTCCTATTTGGCCCCCATTTTGACCTTTGAAAGGGAAAAACTAAAATTTAAATTTTATTTTCACTACATGTCAACCTGTGATGAGGTATTATCAAGTACTAAGGCACAATTGTCTATAAATAAGTGTTTTTATCCTCATTTTAGATAAATGTTCAAAAAAAAAGGATAGACAACTAAGAGGGGGTGAATTGATTGTCACAAAATAATGAACCTTTTAAACTTCACTTAATCTCGAATCTAATGAATAATAAATTAAACATAAACAATTAGCACATCATAGAGATAGCTAGAACACCAATATTTTTTATGTGGAAACCATGTTAGGGGAAAAACCATGGTGGATTTTAGTCCACAATATTATACCCTATTAAAAGTATAAAGAAGTATGAATGGGAATGCACATGCATTCAAGCACACTTCCTATAGCTCACTGCTCAAATTCAATAGAGGACTCACTGTCCAAAAGGAGTTTGGATTAAAACCATCCAAAATGTGAACTGAGAAATTAGCTTCTACACAAGCTTGATTATAGTTCCAATTAAGCATAGAAAAACCTTATTCATTCTTCACTCAACCTTCTTCACACTTCACTCAATCTTCTTCACACTCTACTTTTCAAATGATATTTGCACATATACACATCTAATCATTCAAGGCACATGAAGCACACACTACACCGATGAGACAATCGCTCTTATATATCTGCAACATGAGATTACATCGACAACTTAGTCAACCAATGAAATAAAACATATTTACAATGTCGACCCAAGTTTACAAATAAATTTGCAATGCGAATCCACCAAGGTCGGCCACAACATAGTGGAGACCCAAATTAACAACTCCAACACAAAAGAATTTAATTAATTTCACCTCAAAGATCCACAACATGCCACCATCATCATGTCGGCCAGGAACATGAAGAACCAAACATACAAAGAAAAATTTTTGACCACAAGCACAAGAATCAATGTGGACATACCACAAAGATAAAGAATGATCTAGAAGCATCCACAACAATAGAGATTACCAGAAACACATAAATTTCACTCAAGAACACTGATATAACCCACAAAAATACTGTCATAACACAAATATTCATAACATGATCAAATCTTCACGCGGACCTTTAAAAATTTTGGTGGATGGACTAGATATACTCAACATAAAACCATTTAATCCACACCAATTGATATTCAATGTACAAAACACGACATCTTCATGAACTTCACAATTCCACTGGGAACCTGAAACACTTCTTTTAACAATTTTCTCAATATCCTTGACATATGTAGCTTCCAATACACCTAATGCTAATAGTGTTGACATCAAAGACAACCAAATATTAGCAACACATCCACAACATCCAACAATCTCCCCCTTTAGCATTGATGACACAATAAATGATGTGAAAAACACCATCAACCCAAGTTTTAATCAACATCTACTCCTCCTCACATTTTGACTCAACTCTTCTCAAGAACCTCTTCCACAGGGCTCTTCTCCCTAGATAATCAGTATTTTTTCACATTACTCTTCTCCTCTTTGACATCAATGGAAAAAATGAGCATTATATTTCCACATACAAGCTCTGAACCACATATCTACACATTTGACTACTCTCCCTCAGTAGCAGCCATGAAAAAACATCAATCTAGATCAGAATATGATCATGAAATGCACAGATTGATGCAAATTAATGCATCCTTATTTCATATCAGGAGGGGTAATCATCCATAGCATCCCTCTAAGATACTCAAAAGTATGCTTTGGAAATTTGTCTTAGTGAAAATATCTGCAATTTGCTCTTTGGTAGGCACGTACTCTAGTCTGACTTCTTTCTCACTTACTTTCTCCCTCAGAAAGTGAAACATAATTGATATATGCTTGGTTTTAGAGTGTAGCACCAGATTCTTGGAAATGTTTATTTCACTTGAATTGTCACATTATATTATAATAGGTTCACCATGTACTACTCTGATATCTTTCAGCATCTGTTTTATCCACAACATTTGCGTACAATTATTTGCAGCAGCAATATATTCTGCTTCAGTAGTAGATAGAGAAATATAATTTTGCATTTTTCTCAACCAAGACACCAACTTCTTCCCTAGGAATAAATGACCACCACTAGTACTTTTCCTATCATCTACATCTCTAGCCCAATCTGCATTAGTATATGCATTTAAAGTAAGATCATCATCCTTAGGATACCAAAGCCCAAAATCGATTATTCCTTTCAAATATCTAAAGATTCTTTTTACAATATTCACATGAGACTCTTTTGGGTCAGCCTAAAATCTAGCAACCATACACACAACATTCATAATTTTTGGTTTGGTATGTGTTGAATAGAGCAATCCACCAATCATTGATCTGTACCTTGTTTGATTTGCCTTAGGAGAATCATCATTCTATATTAATTTGCATCCAATTACCATGGGAGTACCAAAAGGATTTGAATCATCCATACCAAACTTCTTCAGTAGCTCTTTCACATATTTAGACTGAGATATGAAGATCCCTTTGTCTAACTGAGTAACTTGCAATCCCAGAAAGAACTTCGTCTCTCCAATCATACTCATTTCAAATTCATTCTTCATTTCTTCGGCAAACTTCATACATAGATTATCATCTCCTCCAAAAATAATGTCATTAACAAATACCTCAATAATCAATTCTTTATCATGATCAAATTTGAATTATAAGTTGCTATCACCAATTCCTTTATTGAGTCCAAGCTTCAATAAGTATTTTTCTAGTCTAGCATACCAGGCTCTGGGGGCTTTCTTGAGTCCATATAGAGCTTTCTTCAAGGGAAAAACCATGTTTTCTTCATCATTCAATTGAAATCCATCTGGCTATTCAATGTATACTTCTTCTTCTAGTTCTCTATCAAAAAAAGCATACTTCACATCCATTTGATATTCTTTATAGTTCTTGTATGCAAATAAGCAAGAAATAATCTAACAGCTTCAATTCTGGCAACAGGGGAAATTTTTTTTTCAAAATCAATACCTTCCATTTGTGAATACCCTTTACATACTAGTCTTGCTTTATTTCTAAACACTTCACCTTGCTCATTCGGCTTATTCCAAAAGACCCATTTAGTACCAATCACATTTTTATCTTTAGGTCTAGGAACAGGTACCCATGTATTGTTCTTTTCAATCTGCATTAATTCTTCCTTCATAGCTTCCATCCAGTGTTCATCATTGTAGGCTTCATTGACATCTTTAGGTTCAATCTTGGATATCAAGCAATGGTTAAGTGCACCAAGATGGTTCCCAAAAAGGGGGCATAAGTGGCCACTTTTTTTTTAAATCAGGAAATGCTAACCTTGGACGTGAAATTGAGGATAGTTACACTCAAAATTTTGAGATGGAACAAAAACAAGGATCAAAGTACTCTGAGTCTACTTTCTAAACTAATAATTTATTTTGAAAATGGTTGAGATTAAGGGATTCAACAAAGGGATGTACACAAATTGGTGTTGTTTTTGTCAGAAAAACATAACATAGCAACTCTTGTACGACCTGAGCACGGTTAACTTTTTTTTTAGTATTTTTAAAATTGCTATGATTAGAAGTTAGCTAATAGTATCTAGTTGATGCACAATTTTTCTGATAATTTTTTAATGAATATTTTATTTTTTACTAATTTTCTAAGTGGGCACTTCCTAAAAAGCAGAATTTTGGTCGTGCTCCTCCTCAATTTTTGGAAAGTAATAGATTTTTTTAATTTTTATTTTTTAAATTTTTTAGAATGGAGTCTAGTTTTTAAAAATGTAATTCATTTGAAATTTTGATGAATGGTTAATTTATAATGAAAAAAAAATAAAACACTACTTTTTGACAAAAAGCAGACAGACAAACAAAAGAAATTATGGATGAAAGGCCTAAGATTGTTAGAAAGTGAAAAAAATTATATTGTTGGAAAGCTAAAGAGAGCATGTGTTTGATTTTATTGATATTGAACCAAATGCAATTGTGATGGTGAGCACGAACCTGATTATGTGAAAAATTGTAGAATTTGCAAAAACATGTCTCTAGTCATTGGGAATTCCCTCCAAGCATTTTGGTTGGTATTCCAAAGGAAATACAAAGCAAGGCTGGGGATTCAAAAGAAACTCTTTTCAGCGTTATAATATTATTCACTTGGCCCAGCATTAGTTTTCACTTTTCCTTCTCCATGGAACATATCTAGTAACACATAACGCACTCGCGTTATTTATTCCTTTAGTTAAATGTCAGTTTTTTTAATGTTTGTTCATATGTTTGTATGTATATGTATGTTGGTG
>VDFB02000015.1:456923806-456936691 GCA_007258455.2 Sequoia sempervirens | reverse complement strand
TCCTAGGTGCACACTTTCTATCTCATAAGTTTCTATTACATTTTGTTCATCTTTCTAGACCATTTAGTGTTCTTTTGCATTCAATTGGGGTTTTACATTATTTTTTTCATTTCATTTTCTTTTCCAAGTTTAAACTTGGTGGTAAACCCTTTGATAGATCATCTTCAACCCCTACGACAACCCTTAACAAGATCTATTTCTCCATTGCAAAGAGATCTCAAGGGTTACCCTTGATTAAAATTTTAATGGTGTGTGTGGGTATGCTCTATGTCTGAAAGCATAAGCTAGCATCTCCCTAACCACTTTTTCATCATTTCATTTTGGTAAACCTACATATATAACACTAAGCTTTCTATTTGGAGCACATTTTCATCCTAGATCTGGCTTGCATTAACATTGCATTAGGATTTGCATCTATTAATTGCCATTCTAGGGTTTCAAATTTTGCATTAGTGAAAGCTCATATAGCTCACATTGTTGCATTTAATTTTATTGAAAAATAGTCAAATTCTACATTTTCATCTCATATTTTCATTAGAAAACATAGAAAGCATAAAATTCAATTAAAATAATTTGAAAATTTTGAAAAAAATCATCCTTGGGACTCATTTGCCACCCTGGGCGAATAAGTCCCTCTGCATATTTTGAATTGCAGTTTTTGGCATTTAAACTTCATTTTCTGAGTTTTTGTGTGTTGTTGTTAGCCTTCTATTTCAGTTTTCATACTTTTTGTTGCATTCAATTCATTTCATTTAGCTTACTTTCATTTATCTTGTGCATTGCTTAAAATAAAAATTACATTTACAACATTGTTGCATAGTCTAGAATCTGAAATTTGCATCATGGGTATGTTATTTAGCAAGCTTTGGATGTCATTAAAGTCCTTAGTGGATGTATCAAGATGTTCATTTGGAAATGACTCTAATGAAATTGAACTCGCTCATGCTCACTCAAATCCTAATGCATGTCCTCCTCGTGATGTTGACATCATTGGAGAAGATGATGACAATATAAATATGTTCCTAAATGATTGTCTTGACATCCTAGAAGCTAATGCATCCTTTTACCCATCCATGAAACAGCCAAATACTCCTACCATACCACCTCTTGAGATGTTTGGTTACTTACATCTTGAAACAAATGTTGAACCTAAGTTCCCTATACAAGGTGAACCTAGTTCCTCTAGACAAGCAATCACTCAACCATTTTATGATAACAAACTAACAAGAACTACCATCAATCTAGAAGAAACATGGAAAAGGGTTCACAATCTTGAGTAAACAAGGATGTGATACAACAAGTGAACATGAGATCCACCAAATCCTAGAGAAAATACCAACTAATGAAAACACAAAGGGTTTATGATATCAATATCCCTCTCATAACATAAGTCCTCCTAGAGAATATCTAAGGCTTTGTGGTGATGGAATAGTGATCTTTGATTCCCCTCCTGATTTGAATATCATTCTTCCTAAAGAACAACCAATAGATCATAATAATAACAAGGGTAACGATAAGATCATCTCAAGCCCTCCTGCCTAATCCAATATAGAGAAGTTGGTGAATCTAGCAAGTGTAAGAGTCCTTACAAATTACAAGAATTACAACACCTTTGTCCACCACCTGAAAGTGAAAGGAAATAACAAATACTTCTCAACAAGGAAGTAATCACATTACCACCCAAGAAAAGTAGATTAGTGCTATATCCTAAAGATGCAAAAGTTCCACATTGCCGATACCACAAAACTCTTGAACACAGTGATAATGAGTGTCAAACATTCAAGTTAGTATTGCAAAACTTTCAATTTGATGGCAATGAGTGCCATCGAGTGTTTGCATAGCATAATATTTTTCCACCCATTGTCATGTAATAGTTGTAGAATATTCTATTCTCACTATTACATGACCATTTTCCATCACCTACCTCGACTCATTCTTGTCTCGCACTCAGTAAGGGAATGCTTTAGATAGCCTTGTCTTAGTATTGCATTTGTCATTGTCCCTTAGTTGCATTGTTCACCTTCCATTTATATAGAATGATATTGGGAGGCAGATGACCTGCTCATGTAGGTTGACTCACATTTGCTTCACTAGTCTTGTACATTATTTCTTATTTTTCATTTTCTTTTGTGTGACTGCATGTGTATAATGGTATCCCCAATGAAGTTTTATTTGATGTTCTTCCTCTTTGTGGAATTCTTCTATTTGTACCTTCATTCTTCTCTATTTCATGTATCTATTTCGCTTTTTATCCTTATATCCTTTTCATTGGTATCATTTATTCCTTTTGGGGATGATTCAAGGCATCTAGACATTCATGTCTCTTCCATATTGAACCAAAATGCTTTCTTTTTCTTTTTCTTTTCCTTTTTCCTTTTCCTTTTCCTTTTCCTTTTCCTTTTCTCTTTTTCTCTTTTGTATTTTTTTTTCCTTTTGGGGATGACACACGTCATCCAAACATTCATGTCTCTTCCATGTTGACCCAAAATTATTTCTTTTCTTTCTACTTCTCATTTTCTCTTTTTCTCTTTTTGTCTTGTGTTTCCTTTTTGGGGATGATGTAGGGTGTCAGAAATTCATGTCTCTTCCATGTTGACCCAAAGGATTTCTTTTTCTTTACCTTTTTCACTTTCTCTTTTTCTCTTTTGTCTTGTTTTTCCTTTTGGGGATGACACAAGGCCTCAAGACATTCATGTATCTTCCTTGTTGACCCAAAAAATCTTTTTTTCATCCTCTTTGTGTCATTCTTCTAGTTCTATGTGTATTTGGGGGATGATGACAATTCTGAGCTCTCTTCAACAAAAAAAAAGTAGTAAAGAACATATTGACCCCAAATCCATAGATCCCTTATGTGTTTTGTGTTTTAATTTTGGGGGCAACCCCTCATTTCCTTTTCTCTCACATGACATAGCTTTATTCAGAAACATATGACTTGGCATAGGGCTTTCCAAGTTGGCTCTCATGTTTTCCTTCTTTTTTGAATTTTTCAATTGCTACTTTAAAGTAATTTCTCATAGTATGGTGTTTAGAAATTCCTTTAAAGTAAGGGAATACATTGGAATTATTATTTTTCATTTTCCTTTTTTCTTGGTTCTTGGTGCAATTTTCTTACTTCATATGATGCATTTGTCACTTTGTGGATGACATCGGGTGAAATGTACTTCATGAGCATGATCTATCTTAGCATATTACATTCCTCTTAGTGGCTTGATGCGACACACAACATCCCTTAAGTTATGAATTTTCTATTCTTTGATGGGTCTTCTCTTGGAGACATTAGGCACAGTGTTCCCTAAGTTAAAGACCTTGCATGAACTAATCAAGACTCATGTTAACATTCTTTTCATTTATACTTATATGGCCACCTTGCATAATATAGCTTGCATGCCTGTGGAGCCATCCTTTTTGTGCATTATCTCTAAGCATATTAATTGTTACTTGTCCCATGAAGCTCAAATGTCACTTTATTTGGTTCCTTATTAAAGTTATCAAGAGGTATAATTTTGGTATGGTTTGAGCGGGAAGCCCAACCGATGCATGACTTTCCCCATAGCCACTTGCGTCTGTGTGTGAGTGCATACTAGAAATGAGTGTATATTTCTCACCTTTTTAGGGCTTCTCACCTAGTGGAAAGCTTGAAGTTTCATTGCCTTAGAGTGAGTATGCATTTTTTGAACAAACAACCTAGATTTGATCCACATCATGATGGAAAAATGGTCAAATCTTGATATGATCTTTTATTTTACTTCTTTTTCATCTTTGGAAGTCCATGCTTTTGTTTTGTTATTTCTCTTTATCATTATCATGCATGTTACTTTGTATTCATGTTGGTTTTCCATAGGACCTTGGTCCTAGGGGCTTGCACCCACCCCTTGGTCATAGTTTTCCTCTCTTATCAACATTGGTACATTTGAACCCCGCTTGATCGTTATGACATTTGGTATACTTTAGTGTGAGTTTGAAGCAAGTTTCTCCTCTCACTAAACTGGCGGCTAGATTTAATGATGGAAATAAGTCCTCTTAACTTGGCCTTGATTTAGTGTTGAAATATGCCTAACATATTTACATTTTGTCTTGGTTCATTGTGAACTAAAAGGACTTAAACGGTACCTTAATTAAGTGTTGTGAAGTGTTGTAACTCACTTCCATACTTTTCTAAGGTCTTGTTAATGAATTACACCTAAATAACCTCTTTTTATCATTAATCTTTCCTTATTTTAGAGTGTTGTAAAGAGTTGTAACACACTTTCGCACTTTGGGCTTTATTATGCTTTAATTGGCTGCATTTTGCATCCCAAAGGTTTATTTATGTGTATTTTTAAGGATAATCCTCACAAAAGCATTTAAAACTCCAAAATCCCAAAAACTCATCTCAAATTCCTAAGGTAGGACTCATTCGCCATCCTGGGCAAATGAGTCCCCTTAGGTGGGACCTATTCATCCAAACTAGTGAATAAGTTCCATTTAACTTAAAATCAAATTTAATTTAAATCTTTTGTAGGATTTTATTCTCCAAGATCCAATGTCAGCTTGTAGTGTTGTAATTTCAATAATTCTTGCATAATTGAGTATAAATACAAGGTTCTTTCATTCATAATCACACCTAGCATTCAAGAGACTTCACAAGAGCATTTGAGCATTCGCAAGAGCATTCAAAAGCATTCAAGGGAAAATTATCAAGCATATTAGAGCATTCTTCAAGCATCAATCATCATGTCAAAGACTTCTTGCATCATGTTTGTTATTGTGCTAACAATTGTGGTGTAGGATTTTATGATTCAAGCAAGTAATTCATGCAAGATCAACATCATTTAAGAAAGAGTCAAGAACCATAACCATTGCAACCATCTCAAGCATATTTGTAGCACCTTTTTGCTAGAGTTTGGTGAGTTGTAAAATTTTTGTTTGTTCATTCATCATTCTCTATTCATATTTCCTTTCATTTCAGGACTAATTTCCAACAATGGGTTTAACCAAGGAAAAGCCCTACTCACTAACTGCAACATTTTTCCCTCATTTTCTGTATGTGATTTGCAAGGATAGGTTACAATTTTTTAAGAAGCAATTGGAGAAGTGTTTTGAATCATTCAAAGTTTCAAAAGTGTATTAAGCCTTGGAGAAGCTTGGAGAAGCCTATAGGTGGCATTTGTAGTTTCAAACTTAGAAACCAATCAAGAAGACAAAGAAAGACTGAGAGGCAAAGAACCAGATTTAGAATTTCTAGAAAAGCAGAAGTGGTCTAATTATCCACTAGTGGTGAATGAGTCCACTATATAGGCCTAACATATATTTTCATAGATTTGGATACCCTTTTGGCTAAAACCTACTCAAGTGCATTTTCCCGGCTGGACTAATTACCCTTGATGAATGAGTCCCAATTAACTATGAAAGCAAAATTTCTAGCATTCCAAATCTCCATTCTGCATTTTCAATCTCCCAAGTGGACACTTTCTATCTCATAACTTTTACATTTTATTCATCTTTCTATGTCATTTAGTGTTCTTTTGCATTCAATTAGGGTTTTGCATTGAGTTTTGCATTTCATTTTTCTTTTCCAATTTTAAACTTGGTGGTGAACCCCTTGATAGATCACCCTCAACCCCTAGGGAATCCCTTAGCAAGATGTCTTTCTCCATTTCAAAGAGATATCAAGGGTTACCCTTGAATGAAATTGGAAAGGTGTGTGTGGGTATGCTCTATGTCCTAAACCATAAGCTAGCATCTCCCTAATCTCTTTTTTGACACTTCAAATTCCTAGGTATAGAAATCATATTAAATGCATCAAATTATTCAATCATGTCCAATATCCTATGCTTATAAGAATTAAGCACATCATTTTTAGTCACATGTAAACCTCTTACCTGATTTACAATCAGTATACTATCACCAAACACCTATATGCAACTTAACTTTCTTTTCCTTGACGATTCCAAACCCTATATAAAACCATCATATTCAGTTGTATTTTTAGAACAACTAAATGCAAAATGAAAATATGAATAATATTGTTCACCTTGTGGGGATACCAACATAACACCCCCACCCACTCCATTTTTTTCTTCTCGAGCCATCCAAAAACATCTTCCAAAGTCCATTTTGTTGTTGTTTGTCTTTCTTTTCAAGGTTAGGAATGATAGAATCTGTCTCATTCATCATATAAACACCTAACCCTACTTATTCAAGGTTTTTAAATCTATCATCTTCAACATTTTATGCTACCCACTCATCCAAGAGGATATCAGGAATGCTCTTAGTTTGGGTATTTGGCTCTTGGAAAGCAATATGTTCATCATGGTCAAAGAAAACACAGTTTGCATTGATGGAACTTGGTACATAAGGTTCTATGTGATCCTTTGCTATTGATTCAAACTTAATGGTCACTTTAGTTCCATACCTTGTCCTAAACAACATATGAGACCAATCTGAAGATAAATAACCACCTATTTTAGCAGTAAAATCTCTTGAGAGACAAAGGGAAAAATATGGTGGCAAGTCAATAACAAATATGTCTTGTGGAATGGAAAAATTGGGGCATGCATGCAAGTAATACTCAAATATTTAATGAACCCTATAGTATTCATGGTTGTTCCATCAAGATGAACAACACCTTTTTCAAGAGGTTGATATTTCAAACATAACCTATCAACAATTTGTTTGGGCATAACTAAACTACTAGTCCCTGAATCAATCATACAATTATGGACCATTTTATCTCCTATTATCAAAGACACATAAAATACTGGAGGTTTGACTTCTTTACATGGCTTCCCACTATTTTTTTGAGGTGTATTAGTAGAAACAACCTTACCTTGACTGATTGAAACTTCACTTGACACATTCAAATATGACAATGCAAATTGTAATAAATGTCTTTGTCTTGGGATATACAAGGAATCCCACATAGATATAGTAACACTTGCTTTCTTCATATGCTCAAGAATACTAAAAGGTACATAAGTTACCTTTTGATGGGTCTTTATAACAATAGGGCCTACTTGCAAGTGGGATAGTTGAGGTTGATTCCCAGGCTGCTCCTTAGTAGTGCCTTATATATTTCTTTGTAGTATATGTGGTGCTTGAGAGGTAGATGGACCGGAAACCTCTTTTTTCTGCTCTAGGATCTTGGTTAGGCTCCTTATTTTCTATCTTTTGAATCTAAAAACCTCTCTTCTTGGCTCTTGTATTAGCTACTACTGGAGAATCATCCTGATTGACCCCACAAAACTCCTCTCCTTGCCAATTTAGGAGTGTGGTATCACTTCGATGTAGCTCCTACTACTATGGAGATCCATCACTAAGTACATTGGGTTGTAAACTTGAAAAAAATTATACCATTAAGGCTTGGTTAATCACCCCATTTGAGGAAGTGGACTGGCTATGGGGTTGATTACAAGGAAAACAAAAAGCATATTCTTGCACAAGGTTGTTTTAAGTAGGGACTAACTTAGATGAACTAAGTGCAGTTGGCTTGTATGCTTGGAGAGGCCTTGGATTAATATTTTTCCTTGTACCTTGGTTATTTGCCTCATAAGACAACCTTTTTGCTAGATAAGGTTGGTTTTGTGCTTGGTTTTGAGGTTGGTAGGGCTTATAACTTTGAATCAACTACTTCTTTATGTTCACCAACTCATTTCCAAATGATTGAAGTAAAACCTTTATCTCTTGCAGCTCAAGACATTTGGTTGGGACAACTTTTTCTTGACTGTAGTAGCTGGTAATGCAAGGGATAGTGGTATAAGGAGCTAAACATGGTATTTGTAAAGGCATGGAAGGTTGAATTTCTAGGAATATGGGCATAGGTGGTCTAGGTGCTATCTTACCACTTGGATAAGATTGTTTTCAACCCTCACTACAATATCAAATGCAGCTGGTAGAGAAGTACCTCCCATGGATTGTATCATAATAGAAATATCATTGTTAAGAGCCTTCAAATAATAAAAAAAGCATGCTTTAGAGAAGGTCCTTGATATGAGCAATGGGAGTAGTTTGATCTTCTCCTATAAAATATGGAAAACTTTTCAATGCAACCATAGGAATATAATCATGCTACTGCAAGTTAAGTGGACTGCCTCCACTAAAGGGCACAAAAGGTTGATTTCTTGCCATTGGATTGGCCTGAACTAGATTAATAGGCACAAAAATTAAAGGTACTGATACACTTGTTATTACTGGTCTGAAACTAGGAGGCATTGATTGAACTCATCTTGATCAAACATGAGTTTTTTGTTGTTCTTCCACTTCTCCTTGATGTTGATAGCTACAAAAATTTGAAAGGAATGACACTTCCTCTTGTTTGTAACCTTTTCATAAGTTTTCTACACTATTTCCCCCTAACTAAAGCTTCAGAGTCAAGTATGTATTTAAAACATCTCAATAGGCAAAACCATTGTTGTACATGTACACCAAATAATACTGAATTGATGAATAAAAGAACTTAAAATCAGTTAGGGGTCCCATTGAGCATGCCAAAACTATTGTCTCCTAATAGTGTACCCTGCTAAGTTGCACAACTTAGCATATTGGAGAAACATGGGAATTTTTCTAGGGTTGTGGGTCACCTAAAATAGAAAAGAACCTCCAAAGAAAGTTAGCTCTTATGTTGCTCACCAAAACTACTTTTTTATGGGAAAAGGGTAAGAAAGATTGCATAAATTAGAAAAACTAAACTCTAAGGGTGATGCACCAAAAAATTATGTAAAGTTGTAAAAATAGCTTGCACACACACTTTTGATCAATAACACAACTTAACATGCACAACTCAATTCTATATGCTTTTACATCAATATTTCATGAGGAGGATATAAAGGACAATCCTAGAAGGAAAGAAACCTTTCAAAACTTGAACTATTTGCACTCCAACACAAATCACAACCTAACAAATACATATAGTTTCTACAAAAGGTGCTACTAATGAGACACATCAACAAGGAATGAGATAAATTCACAAGTAATTGCATCAATCATCCAAATCCACACAATAGTACAGAGAATTAAGAAGGAAAAAATTCTTATTTCCATTGATCTCCAAGGTGTAAACTACTATACATGTCAAAATGAGTTAAAAAATACTATCTTTTTCTATAAAGGAATTCAAAAGTCACAAAGTAGACCAAAGATAATGATAAGAAGTAACTTAAACAATGAAAATTGAAGTTACTATATCCATTTCCAAGAGGTTGCACAAAGATAGGAACTAAAAAAATTTTGGTCATGTATAACCAAAAAGCCTAAAAAAAAGCCCCCAAACTCCCTCCAAAATGACTCCAAAGTGAAGAAAAGATCAAATATTGACCTTACCCAACATAAAAGCCCCTAAAACTACCCCTAAAATGCTTCAAACCAAGTTAAAATAGCCCTATATTCCTTCCATATTTTGGTCAACTTCTTCAACTTCCCCCTATATGCTTGCATAAACATAAATATTCAATAATATCCCCTACGAATCATCTTTAGAAACAAATGCCACTTATTTTTCTTTTAAAAGAACATTAACTAAGTGGTTTATAACTGCACCACTTAGATTAATGTTTAAAATTCATGGTTCAATGCAAAATAATACATTTGACATACATATACTTTGAAAGTCAAAGAAAAGATACAAAAATCCATATAGGGGACATCCCTAGTTCATTATAAATGAATACAAGGTGGAGGTATTAGTTTTTGTGGACACTGGAAATGGATGCTTCACTTCCTTGTCCATTAAAATGGATAAAAGGAGAGGGATCCAATTTCACAATATTCACATTCAAGGAAACCTTAAAGATCTCAACCCAATGAAGGATGTGAGAGATATGAATATAAGGTATTCTTGGATATGATTGAGACAAGAAAGGGGTTCACTACCAAGTGTAAAGTTGGAAAATACAAAAAATTGGAAAACATGGTGTGATATGCAAAAAGACCTAGAAAAATAGTTGAGTGCAAATAAAATAAAATAGGAAAGAAAAATCGAAAGAGTGCACCTAAAAGCTTGTAGAGGTGAGAATGAAGACTAGAAATGGCTCTCAAATTCTAGAAAATTTGACTTTTTAACCTTTAGGGACTCATTCACTAATCTGGGCGAATTAGTCCCAGATTAGGGTTTTTGCCTAGAAAGTTGTTTTGAAGAAAAGGGTACTAGAATCAACAAATAAATTTGATAGAAACCTTCAAAATTCACCATTAATGGTGAATAAATACCGTTCTAATTTTTTAGAAATTAGCGATTTTGATCTACACTCCAACACTTGCACTTTCCTTCCAAATTGAGTTCTAGATCTGAATCTACAAAAAATACTTGTAAAATAGAATATAGCTTGATTTTCTAATGGGGGGTTTTCCTCCTTCAAACCCCTAGCTTGGTAATTAAACCTTGACAGGAATAATGAAATGTGCATGCAAACCCTAGCCTTAAGTGTGTCTAAGACTAAGAAATGTGAAACGTGATGCAATCCTATTGGAATGTGCAAGAACAAGATGCATGAAAGAACTTGAATGATGTAGGATTCACCTTAGGATATCTCCAATCACCTCAAATGAGTCATAATTATGTGTAAACCTTCTTTAGGCTGAAAATAGAGTGAGGATGGAAGATGGAATCACTTAGAATAAAATTCCTTAGGATTGGCTTGATCGCTAGTTGCATCTCCCCAACCTAGAATTCTTCACGATTCACCATAGGAATCCATGATCAACCCTTGAAAATGTTAGATCTTGAATGAATGTGAGCATGAATTCCTAAAAAAAACACTTGAATACTACTCCAAAGCTTCAACTTTTCTGCAAATAGACTTGTGAATGCTCTTGTGAAAGATTCTCAACACTTGACTCTTGACTTTGCTTTCTCAAATGGCTTAGAATTATGCTTCAATTGCTTTGATGCGATAAAAATTATTTAGAAACTTGTTTTTATAGGCCTTTGATACCTAATTGACCGTTATTTAGACCTCAAAGGTCAACATCCATTGGAATTTGAATTAAATTGGTTAATTTCACACTCAAACTTAAAAAATACCCCAAAAGGGACTCATTCGCCACCCGTGGTGAATGGGTCCCACCAAAGGGGACACATTCACCCAAGGTGGTGAATGAGTCCCACGTAAGGTTTTTGAGGTGGGTTTTTTGGATTTGAATGTATTAAATGCTTTTTGTTGAGATTTAATATTATTTGAGTGGAATAAGACTTGAGATCCAAAATAATGGGTCCTAGGGGCCTATAAATGCTAATTTAAAGGATAATTAATGCAAGGGTTCCCAAGATAGGTCCAAATTAGACCAAGGATTATAGTATCTCCAAGAAGGGAGTACAATTTCAGTGGTCATAGTTTTATTGCAAAAGTTTTTTAAACAAAAGGAAAAAATGCCATAAGTTATGTTGGCATTCATAGGGTTTAGGAAACCCTAATGAACAAAACCCATGACCAAAGATCACCAAGCATTTTCATTTTCACATGCAATTTTCTAGAAGTCTCACCCCTCAGACATAGGGTTTACACTGGATACTTTTCATGGAGGTTTTCATGGCGCTGCCACCATTACTTGTATCTGGAGGTTATTTTCACATAGTAGACAAGTGGGTTTCTCATGTGTAAGTAATTTTATAGTATAGAAACAATTCCATTCTTTTCATTTTTAGTGAATAAAATGCTCATTTCGAGCTCTATTGATGCAAAAACAATGAACACTGCTTTCCAAAACCCTATGTATTTCCTCTTCATTTTTGGATTTCTAAAGGAAATAATGAAGTGTATTTTTTGTTTTAGGAAACCTAGAGCTCACGGATTTACTCCTATTTTGGAACTTTTTGTTTCATTTTGCAATAGTTCATGGTATATTTCCATTTCTCTTGTCAGTTTACCCTAAACCCATAGCTTGAAGGCTTCATTCCTTTCATTTTCTTGATCTATTAGCTCGTGAATTCATTGTGAAGTTACTTACAAAAAAGAAGGCTTTCCTTTGTAGCTTGTGGATGGGCTAGGAAAATATGGTACCTGTAGCCCTTGATATCATTTTATGGCTTTTTTGTTTTTCCCTTCTTCATTCCATGCATGAAAGAGTGGCTTTTCCTAAGGGTTTTTTGTCCATGAAAGACATGGGTTCACACACTCCAAGGTTTATTCATTTTATTAAACCCTATACTTGGCTTTGTATACATGTTTAGCTTCCATCAGAGGGTTTTAAAGCTTCACTCTATGCTTTTTTTGGAAGAAGGAAAATAATATCTTCATTTCTTTAACCCTTGTCCATGGCTCGACCCATGAAATTTGGCTTGTTTCATATGTGGGTGTTCTTGATGGTTTCAATATTTTGTGCACATTCTCCCTTACTGTCACCCATAGGTACTCATCCATTCCAGAAAACTTCTATCAAAGGGTCATGGCTCTATTTTATCTTTGCACTTTGTCCTTTTAAGGGTTTGAAACCCTGGCATTCACTATTCTAGGCCTTTAACACTCTTCTCCAAATATCTTTGCCATCCCTTTGATTGTGACATGCTTGTTCCATTTCAAAGACAAGCATTAGTAAATAAATACTAGTAAAGCATCGACAACACTTGAAATTTGAGCCGACTCAACAACTCTTATAGCTCTAGTTAGCAATTGAAGAAATGTGGAACTAATCCAATAACTTTGCATCATACTCCTAGATACAAGACCACACTTTGAGTTCTCATGTAGATTGTATTTTCATGTGAATATACCTCTTTCTTTGGTGTGCCTAGATACATAATGTTGTCCCTATCTCATTGTGATTTTATTTTTCTTTATAGAATAAATACCTTTCATTTATGATAGTGAGGTTTATTAACTTCACTATCATGGGTGATGAGTATCTACTCAAAGTTGACAAGTGTGATGAGTCCACAATCATACCCCTCTCAGAAAAAAAAGAGTGTAGCATGCT
>VDFB02000015.1:456907188-456923706 GCA_007258455.2 Sequoia sempervirens | reverse complement strand
ATACAAGATGTGATGAAGGTATTTTACCTTGGATATTAAACTAATATCAAAGCTTATAGATGCTTCAATAAAATATTGAGAAAGATAGTTGAAAGTGCAAATATAAAAGTTGATGAAGATATGTACAGACAAGTTGAAATTAGTGAATTTGAACCAGATGAACCTATCCGTGAAAAAGTACAAGAAGAGAGTAAGGAAGAAGAAGAACATATTGAAGAAGAGGAAGAAGCTCAGGAACCTGCTTCTAAGACTCTAAAATATGTATAGAAAAATCATCCAGAAGAACATATAATTGGAGAAAAAAGTGAAGGTGAAAAACAAGAAGCAAAGTGGTGGTAGCTGAGGTAAATCTATGTTTACTTTCCAAGATAGAACCTAAAATAGTGTGTGAAGAATGCAAAGATGAGAATTGGGTTAGAGCAATGAAAGAGGAATTATAGCAGAGAGAGAAAAAAAAGACATGGGAATTGGTTCCTAGACTTGTAAACAAGAACATAATTGGTACAAAATGGGTGTTCAGGAATAAGTTGAATGAGAATGGTGAAGTAGTAAGAAACAAAGCAAGAATTGTACACAAAGGTTATTCATAGATTGAAAGAATAGACTTTGAGGAGAAATTTTCCCTGATGACAATAATGGAGGCTATTTAGATGTTTTTGGCATTTTCTACTCACAAATATTTCAAGGCATATCAAATGGATGTTAAGTCTACATTCCTGAATGGAGAATTGAAAGAAGAGGTCTACGTGGAACAACTGGAGGGATTTTAGTTATCAGATAAACCAAACATGGTCTATAAGTTTAAAATGTAATTATATGGACTTAAATAGGCTCCTAGAGCATGGTATGCAAGGTTGGATAGATATTTGACACAACAAAGGTTCAACAAAGGCTCCATAGATAGTAACCTCGAGTTCAAAGTGGAGGGTAACAAAATGTTGATAGTGGTTGTGTATGTTGATGATGTTATCTTCGGAGGAAATGAGGGCATGTGCAAAAGATTTGTAGAGGAGATGCACTAGGAGTTTAAGATGTCTATGATTGGTGAGATGAATTTCTTTCTTGGACTTCAAGTGAATCAAATTGGTAAGGGAATATTCATTTCACAATCAAAGTATGATAAAGAGTTGTTGAAAAAAGTTTGGAATGGATGATTACAAACCGATCTATACCCCTATGGTGACTGGATGCAAGCTGAGTAAGGATGATGATTCTCCTAAAGTTGATCAGAGTATGTACAGATCTATGATTGGTGGATTGTTATATCTTACTACTACTAGACTAGATATCATGCATGTAGTATGTTTATTTGCCAGTTTTCAAGCCTAACCTAAAGAAACACATGTTACAATTATGAAGAGGATATTTAAATATATCTAAAAGGCACTTTAGATTATGGCCTATGGTATCCTAAGGATACTAATTTTACTTTGAGTGCTTACACTGATGCTGATTGGGCTAGTTGTGTAGATGACCAGAAGAGTAAAAATGGTGGTTCATTCTTTCTTGGAGGAAGATTGGTTTCATGGCTAAGAAAGAAACATGATTCTATTTCTTTATCTACTACAAAGGCTGAGTATATTGCAGCAACATCTTGTTGTACATAGGTTTTGTGGATGAAGCAAGCATTGAAGGACATTGGAGTGATGTGTAATGAGCATATCCCTATCTTCTATGATAAAACAAGTGCAATAAAAATTTCAAAGAATCTGGTAATGCATTCAAGGACAAAGCATACATCTATTAGATATCATTTCTTGAGAGAAAAGGTATTGTAGAATTAAGTCAGGCTAGAATATGTTCCTACAAAGGATAAAATTGATTACATATTTACTAAGGCTCTTCTGAAGGATACTTTTGAGTATTTGAGGGTGAATTTGGGGGTTATGGCCCCTCCTTCTTCAAACTAGGTGCACATTGAGGTGGGCCAGTCTGGTGGATCTACAAATTATTCATTTGTCTGAACTAATGACTAGAGTCTACTCCTCAGGGGGAGTAAGAACTATCATTGTTTCAATATGGGATGTGGGTGAACTCCTATGGGGGAGTGATGAAGTTTTTTGTTCTTTTCCATTGATGTCAAAGGGGGAGAGAGAGTCATGTGAAAAAGAAAAAGTTGAAAGGAGAGAATATTGTAAGGAAAAGAGAGTACGGGAATGTTGTGTAGGTTTTCTAATATAAAAATTAAAGGAGAGTGTGTATTGTTTCTTTGGTGCTTTTTCACATCATGTGTTGCGATCAATGATAGAGGGGGAGATTGTTGCAAGTATGGATCAGTTTGGTGGTGTTGTCATTGATGTCAACACAATGTAGGTTATTGCAGAGAAAGGAAACAATTGATTGCAGGTTGTTTATGTATAGTTGAGATACTATAGAGATGTTGTGAGTATATGGAGCGATCTTTATGGTGTTGCAGGTGTGTTGATATGATGAGTTACCAAGTTTTTCTAGAAATAGTGAAGAAAAAATTATGTGTGTTCAAAATGTGCTCCGGTTTGTGCTCCACATTTCTTCTATGTTAATCCTATGCTTGTGCGGATCTAGAGTGTTGTTTAAGGGCATCCTTGGGTGATATATCCTGGATTAAAATTTCTAGGTTGATGAAGAGTGAAATTTTTGTTCACTGGTTTGGCAGAGTTGTTTGTCTGTCTACTCTGTAGTCCTCCACTATATATTTTTTAGGTTTTTGGATATGGTAGAAGGCTTGTAATGGTGTTATCTATATTTTGTCAAAGGTGTTCATGGTTTGGTGCTCTGGAATCCTAGTTTCAGAATTATTGTGTGTGTCTATACAGTCTGGATGGAATAATGGAGAGTATTTTGTGTATGAAGGTTGTTGCATTAGCTGCAGATGAATCTAAAGTCATCTGAGATGTGCTCTAGTGTATGATGAAGTGTGTTATGTGATCCACATATTATCTTCTTATTATAGAAGTGTGTACTTCAAAGTTCCTTTTTGTTTTAATTTGGTTTGGCCAACCTGGTGTCTACACATCATGCAAAGAATAAGTATCAATTAAGGAAGTGTGTTATTGATTAGAGATCTTGTTTGGGTCTTGGTTAAGTGTTGGTTTGGTTTTCTCTCATTCTCCTCCACAACAGGAATGTTGAGTTGCCAACCTAATTTGAATTTGTAATTTGAAATGTGTGTAGTTGACCTTGGAGAAAGTTGCTAAGGTTGAAGATGGTATAAATACAAGTCAAGATGTTGAGGATTGTATGAGACAATGAAGCCACAAGTGTGAGAAGTATGAGTGTGCGAAAGTGAATTAAGACAACAATACTTTAATGTGTTTGACTCCTGAAAGCAGGGAGCTAGTGGTGTCTGCAATTCTCTAATCAAGACTGTGAATGTGTGCAAGTAATTGTGGTGGATTTTTTGTTATCTTTCTTTATTTATAGACAGTGGGTCTCCCCTCTAGATATTGAGTCTTATCTATAGGCAACATTCCTTGTATCTGAATGATTTGTCCTATCTTGGGCAGTGAGCCTCTTATAATCACTTTTGAAATTACTCTTATATTGTGAGTTAATCCTCACCATGGTTTTTCCCTTATTAGATTTTCCACATAAATCTTGTGTTTCTTGTGTTGATATTGCTTTATGTTATTTTCATTTCATGCCCATACTTAATAACAGATTAAAGTGGATGTGGAGTTAATAATTTTTTGAGATTTGTAGATGTGATTGGTGACAACTGATTCACCCCTGCTCTTAGTTGTCTTGTGCATTTCAACATCAAGTCCATGAGGTTGTAGCAATGTAATTTCTGAATCTATAATTTCATTTTTTGAAAATAATTGAATGTGAGTTATTTTTTGTCTCCCATCTTCTATGTTGATATCTATTTTTGTGCTTTGCATCAGTTTTGGGCGATGCAACCCTTATCACTAATCGTAAATTTAAGTAATTGCTTTTCATTACATATTCATATTTAAAAAATATAATGACATTGTAGTAATATCAAGTCCTACAACTTCAAGGTAGGAAAGAGGAAAAAAGTTATAGCCAAAATTGAAACCTTTTTGGGCCTTTCTAATTGCTTAGGAGAGTAATATTAGAATAAAAATGTTGGAGCCAAAATTGTGCCCAAACTAGGCTTTGGGGTAATATTTCTAAGATTGGAATTTGTTTTATTGTTACGAACATGTTGATCTTATGTGGTAGGGTTGTATGAAAGGCTATCCTTGACCTCTATAATTCTACCATCTACAATTTTTATTGCATTCACCACTCTCATGTCATTTTTTGTCCTTAAATTTTGAATTCTTGCTATTAATAAGCTTGCAACATAAATCAATTATACCATTACAATGTTTAGTATTGATTTAATAGGTATTGAGTATAAATAATGATCTTTTAACATATTTCTATAGATCCAATGGTACTAGGGATTTCCTACACTTCAAGCTTGGTTCTCTCCATTTATTGTTGTTTTTCTTCCATCTTTGATACATAAACCTTATGTTTGAAATGTAGGCTTGAGTTAATATATACACACATTTTTAATATTGAAATAAAGGAGAAGGGGGCATGTAGCATCAACTTCTCATTGCATGGCACACTATTGTAGCATACAAATTTCCACACAACCTATACAACATGATTTTCTTGGAAAATGTTAAAATAGTTCACATTTTTAAAAGAGTGGCAACTTAATCTTATAAGAGCAATTATTGTGGCTAATCATAACTTTAAATAATTGCTTGTCATTACATATTCATAATTAAAAATTATAATGACATTGTAGTAATATCAGGTCCTACAACATCAAGGTAGGAAAGAGTAAATATTTTGGAAATGTTGTTTCAATTTGACTCTCCTATTCTGCTCTACAATCATGTTGTGAAATTTTTATTTGAATTCAAGCCTAGGATTTCTATTTAGCTTCTAATTATGTTTGTGAGTAGGAGCAAGAGCTATTAGGTCTGATCTATGAATCTATAACTTTATTCCTTCCTCAACTTTCCTCATGAAACTAAAATATTATTTGTGTAAAGATTTGTAGAATACAAAAGAATGTACAACAATATTTGAATGAGGTTTATGTATATGCTAGAGGCATTATGAAGTGACCGATGGTGAACGAGCAATAGGGAGAATCAAAATGTCATGTATGTGTAGGCATTTGACTACAATGAGTTATGCTAGTTGTTGGAGAGTGGAGAATCAACAAAAATAAAATGGTATCATATGTTTCTAAGGGTAAAAACACAAAGTTGTGTCACACTTTCAGCCAAATAAATAGTTTTGAGCTAAATATTTTTGACTGGAAAGGTTTTGGCCGGCTAGGTTCTGACCAAAACCACATGCCCTATTACGTGGCACACATGTTTCGGCCAAATCCCAAAAAATTAAAATTTTTCATTTCCCGCTTTGAAATTGGCTTCGAAATTGCATTTTTTAATGTATGAAGTTTCTATAGAAAGGGTTTCGGCCAAAACCCTTTCTATAGAAACTGTTTCTACCAAAACTTTCTATGTTGCATCCTAGTTGGCAGCCAACTCAGCTTTTTTTAGAATTTTCTGAAACTTTCAACTTTAGCTAGGTATTTCTTTAGTGAGAATGATTATCTGAAAAAAAAAAAAAAACCCATTTGTAGAGCTTTTGGTAGAATCCAATATATAATTAAATATTTTGAGTTTTAATATATTTTACTTTTAAAATAATGCAAGTTTTTAAAATGAAAAGAGGTTGATTACAAAAAAAAGATAGTAAAACTTATTAAAAAAATTTTAAATCTTATATAGGGCACAAGAGAGAATCCTCTTTAAAAGGGTATAATTTTTTTTTTTGAAAATGATTAAAAAAATTGAAAATAGTTGACGGTCCATGAAAACTATCAAATTCTAACATGTTTGACTTTAAAACGCTATTATGAGAAAACTATACATCAAAATTTTCTTTTTCTTTTTCCATGCACAATATATTGAAGTTATATATTTGGAGAAAAAAAATTTAGGGAGAAATGGAGTTTTTTTCAATTTGTTTCCTTGACAGTCCGTGAAGTCACTCTTTTCTAAAAATTTTAGCATTCCAAAATTTGTCCTTAGATTGATAAAAACATAATGAATTATTTTTTAAAAATTATAAAAATTATAGTAATAAACTTCATCAAAAGTTCTACATTTCATTAGTTTACACCATTTTCAAATTCAAAACATAAAGACTAGGTCGAAATTCAATTTTTTTTTTGCTGTTGGTTGATTCCTTTATAAAGTGTAACACGTGTTTGTGCTTTTACCCTTAATTAAATGGAATATACATTGAAAACCTAAGATGTAAAAGCACAGTTGAAATTATAGAAAGACTAGAATAAATGTCAAAGATCAACTTTAATTTTTCAATTGAATACATTTTTGTCATATTTTCTAGCTCAAAAAATAATTGTCCCATATAGAAAAAATTGAGATATCGAATCAAAAAATTGAATTACATCTTATTTTAAGAAAAAGAAATAAAAATAGAAACATGATAAGATTTTAATCTTGGCAAAATTTCACGTGTACATAATAGACCATGTATAGTGAAACATCTTTGTATTAAATTAAAAAAATAAAATTCCCAAGTATTGATCGCTGATGATTTACTCGTTATTGTGACATTTTGTAAATGAAATTTAGAGTCTCTCAAAATCACATCAGCCCACTATTGATAGCTGTATTAGATTAATGAATTTTGGATATATTACATTGATGTCTCCCTCAACAGATAGTACTGGCGTGTCACATGTGAACACACAACTTTCCTTGAAATTTTGTTGCATACATATAAAAATCAATCTCACGAAATCCACATGCACCAATATTACAGATTTAGTCAGTTATATTTCATTAATGAATTTTGAAATTAATCTGCATGTTACTGTCACGTCAACCTCCAACTTTCATTGGAGGGTAGAAAATAAAGGAGCGAGACTAGAAGTTACTGTCATGCCAACTTTCATTGGACTTTTCTCATATACATATAAAAATCAGTCCCACGGAATCCCCATGCACCCATAATACAAAGTTCGAAACCAAATCGGATCATTATTGACAGCTATATTTCTTTAATGAATTTTTGGAATGAATCTGCATACTTGAGTAGCCCAGACGAATGTTACTATCGTCAATTTTCCTTTCGAGAGTAGGAGATAAAAGAAGCGAACACTAGAAGTACAAGCGTCCGCAATAGTCATCTTAGCCATTTTTTAGTTCCATCAAGAAGCGAACACTAGAAGTACAAGCGTCCGCAATAGTCATCTTAGCCATTTTTTTAGTTCCATCAAGAATGCATTAGTAATTAAGTTGAAATATTCGTTTCCTTCCTCATAATTTCTTCATACTTTTCAATTAAATTTATCATTATTTTTTAATGTTTTAGAAATATTTTTATTAAAGTATTTATTTATCTTTATAATAATAAGAATTATAGCAATTGAAAATCTATTGATTATTGATTGAGTTTGAAATATTATTTGTTCTTTAAATTAAATCTATTGTAATTGTTTAAATTTGTAAAATATTTTTAATTTTTATTCTTGTTCTTAAAAATATTATTATGATTGAAACGACTGAAGTTATGTTGCATCAGTCAAAATTGAAGAACATTTATTTGCAATGAGGATTCTTATGTTCTTCAATTAACAAGGGTACAATCAATTTAGAAATAGATAGTAGAAAACTAAATCTAACTTCATAATATAGTCAATAGTAGTATGAGATTCAAGAACTTTACATCCTCAATACAAAATTCTAAGGAGAAGATGTAAACTAAAAACTAGATATTTAGTAGATCATTAATCATGACATTCATTATGTTTTCTACAAACATATATTTAATAAAATAAGATAATAGACATCCTAGTAATACAATATTATTCCAAAAACTCCAATGTTAATAAGATTTTACTAACTCTTGATATTAATAAAATTTTATTTAATCGAGTCAGAACTAAAATCTATTAATCCAAACTATAAGACCTGAATTGATATAAATATCCTTAAAAATATACAAATCTACAATAGTTAAGGGATATAATACCATTGAATTCAATAATAAATATGATTATTTAAGTAAAATAAATGTCACTTAAAAATAAAAATTGGGCATGGAAATATACATTACTAAGTGAAAGATAACATTTTACTGAAATTTTATATCTTGACCATCATGGAAGAGATGAAACCACAATTGACAAATAACTTTAACTTAGATCTTTAGAGTTACCTATTGTTATAATCCTAGCTATGGGTGGTAAAAAAATAATTCTATATGTTATTCTTATTATTGTGTGAGAAAAAGGGATCTAAGGTCTAAATCACAATTTTCCCTAAATCAAAATTAAAAGAACAAAAACTAATCACAAACACCCACTTTGCTACTAACATCTATGGAAGAGTCAGAATGGTTGATTAGGGTTTTGGCTCTTTAAAGGGGTTGATTGAATGATTAACGATTTAATTAATTTGATGATGCAAATGTGTACCTAGGTTAACTATGCAACTATAGAAAATATTATGATTTCATAAAAGTATAGAACTATAATATAAAAATGGATCACATAACAATAGAGTGTAGAGATAGAGGAACCTAACATATAAATATAAGCTCAAACTAGATGGGTAGGGGCGCTAGCACCCTAGAATTAGAAATGAAGATCTTTAGAATTAGAAACCAGGTCTTAGATGGCCACTGTCTATAAGTTCTTCCCTTTTGGACTCAACTTCAAAATTTCATCTGTCAATGATTAATTCCACTTTCCCTAAAATGTTGACATAAAAGGCTTGAATTCTTGATCTTGCAATTACATCTTCAATCCCTTCCCAAATTCACTTTAGATTTTTCACCTGCATGCAAGAGAGGAGAGAAAGTGTTGTCATATAGGGGCTTGCCTAAGACAAACCCCATGTTGGTGTTTCCACCTCCAAAATTGATATGATTATGTAAAGAGTGCCTACCCTTGGTTGGAAAGAGGAAAAATGCATAAAAGGGAATGATAACTTTACAAGTATTGCAACTTACCACTCAAATTTCCTTTCCTTAATGGATTAAAGTTGTTGTACTTATCTTATACAAGGATAACTGGTTTCCTAATTGCATGTCCTTCAAGTGATAGTAATAAAAGAAAATGAGCATAAAACATGCATAAACTCGCAGCTATAAACTTGATGCATTGCAAACATGAATCTTGACTAATAATAACTATTGTGAACTTTGCTCTTTCTTCTCTTGACTAATTTTTAGGATGCTCAATTGTCACTCTAAAATTTCTAGTTTTTTCCTTAGGATTTCAAATAGTGAACAAGACTTGTAGTTATACATTAATCCATTTTCTTGCAAAAGTAATTATCAAAAGCCAAGAACATAGGGGGGAGATAAACCTATTGTGGAATTTTCAAGGGTGATAATTTATGATACTACATTTAGCCCCTACTTTAGTGAGATTATGAACTTATTCTCATGCTCAAACTAAAGTAAGGATAAGCCAATAAGTTTTTTTTTTATTTGAACATTTAAGAGATAGGAAACCATCAAATCTAGGGGATGTGCTAGCCCCCAAGATCAAGATCCTATGACACAACAATGTAAAGTCAAAGGAAAACACATACATGATGTGAAATGAAAAACATGAAGTATACACAATGAAGATACAAAACTAACATAATGAAAAAATAAAAAACACAATGCAAATATGATGCAAACATGTAAGAGGCATATGACAATCATGGACTAGAAAAATCTACAAAATTATCACTAGGATCCATACCCAATATTTTCATGAATCACATGCTTAAAAGTTTAATATTTGCTAGGTGACCCATGAACCAAAGCACCATAGGTTAGTGAAGTATGATATTCACTAGGTGATCTTTAATAAGAAACAACACATGCTAGTGAAGTTTGATATTCACTAGGTGAGTTTGCATGATGATAGAAAATGAAAACACACAAGGACTAGTGAAGTATGATATTCACTAGGCAAGTTCTCATGTCAACCATACCAAGAATTATAATCCCAATAATTTTGATAAGTTGCTACAAAATATTCAATCAATATTCCAAAGCTACAATCCAAAGTTCAAAGCATGTGAACAAAGTGAAGAACATAATGAAAACATGTCCCCACCTTAAAGTAATTGCTACCACCAACTAGGAGGAATTTCCTTTAAGGTAGAATAAATTATGTGCTATAAGAAATGAGAGCTTGTTAGGAAAACCTATGCCAAATGATATGTTCCCAACCAAGTTGACTCATGACAAGGGGTTATTCCCAAGACCAAAGTCACATAATTAACAATAAAAATATAAAACATGCGGGATGCATAGATCTAAGGTCAGTATAAACAATAAATAACGAATAATATGATCATACTATAAGTTGACATCATTCTCCAAATACTTGTGGAACAATGAAGAAAAGGGAAGAACAACACATGAAGACACCAAATATTTTGGTTCAAAATGGAAGAGACATAGTGTCTCAACACTTTTCATCATTCCCAAAAGGAACAAAGACAATACATTCATAATATTAAGTTAAATAGAGATAAAAAGATATGAAAGTCAAAATGGGTTCACTTTGTTTATATCTTTGTGCAAACAAGAATGACAGGGGTCATCTAAAGAAAAATAACAAACACAAATACATTCCATGTAGCACATTATTTGAGATTATATTATGTGCAAGCAAACACACAAAGACACACAATGAGTACTACACATGTGAGTCGATCCATAGAAAATTATTTGTATCCCAATATTTCTCATCATTAATGAAAGGAAAAAATTAGGAAAAAGGAAATAAAACAAGTGTGGTACAAGGAGAAGTACTAGGTTGAACACATGGTGAGCCACTCTTATTAAGAGGATCATCGTGACTAAGCCCATCTATATTCTTTGATTTTGAAAAAGAAGAGATAGATAATTCATTATGATATTTTTTGGTTCTTTTTTCCTACCTTCTGACTCACTATCAAAATGTATTGCAATAGGTTGCATATTAGAACTAGCATCATGATTGTGAGCACTAGCATCCATATTTGTAACTACTAAGATTTTTATTCTTTGTTTTGGCTGAGATAAATAAGGCTCAGCTTCATGGCTTGCTGAGGGTAGATGACTAGGGTCAAGCGATGATGAGGATGGATGGGTGGGAGCTATTTCATAGAAATTTGGTTGGATGGGTGGATGATCATTAGGAAAAATTTTATTCTCTTCAGAAATCTAATGAGCCATAGATCAACATCTTCATTTGCATTAAATTTTACACTCTTTTTTTCTTTTCGCACAAGATTTAGCTTGTGTAAGAGGGATGCACCATAGATTTTTGGCACCTACCTGCTTTCTATCATTTGTAGGGTTTTTCACCTAGAAGGAGAAAGGTAGGCCAAAAATGCTTATGTTAACACTCAAGACTAATGTATGGATGTATGGGAAATGAATGTGAAGTGTGTGTAGATGTGTTTTAAAGCTTAAAAATGCAGATAAGTGAATGTAAACTAATCTAATGGAATATGTTAGAAAACACAATGTTGATTGCAATATGAAGTAGAAACCTAAGTAAATGAAAACAAAAATGAATGAAACTAAGAAAAGTGTACCTGGAGACAAATAAGTGTTGTTGGAAGATTTTGGAATACTGATGATGATGATTTTCAAGCATGAGAGGACTCATTCACCACCTAGGGAAAATCAGTCCTTGTTATGATGAAAACTTATGGAAATAGGTTTCTAAATGCCAAGAGATGAATTATGAGAAAAACTAGTTTTTAGACCTACAAATGGGACTAATTCACCATGCTTGGTGAATCAGTCCTCCTACAAGAATATGCAAAGTCAGGAATTGATTCTGTAGCTTTAGACCTTCCTTTTCATCTTCTACAGGTGTCCACTTTAGAAATTGTCAGAATCAGGTTTGAAAATGACTTTTTCTTGATATTTTGACTTGAATGATAAGGAGATGACTTGAATAAATTTGAAATGCAATCTTCAATGATTCTTAAGCTTCTTAGAGACCTAAATCTACATACAAACAAATCAAGAAAGATAAATTATTGATTGTTAGGGCATGGGGGTTTGCCTTAGTCAAACCCCTTTTAGGTAATTAAACTGAAATGATGCAATAAATGAATGAAGCATGCAATAATGGAGTATATTACCTTGTCATGATGATTGATCTTTAATTTTTACAGCAATGGAGGAAGATTCAGCCCTTGAATGTCCTTAGAAGCTTTCTCAATGACTTACAATGACAAAACCCTAAGTTTCTTGACTTCGATAAGATGAATTAATGATGAGAAATATAAAAATGAGTTGTTGTTATTGTTTAGTATTGTGGATGTGTTCTTGATATGTGGTTGTCATTGATGTCAACACTATTAGCATTTGGTGTATTGCAAGCTATATATGTTGAGGATATTGAGAAAATTGTTAAAAGAAGCGTTCCAGGTTCCCAGTGGAATTGTGAAGGTCATGAAGGTGTCTTGTTCTGTACATTGAAGATAAATTGGTGTGGTTTAAAGGGTTTTCTGCTGAGTATATCTAGTCCATCCACCAAAATTTTTAGAGGTTTGTGTGAATATTTGATCGTGCTATGAAAAGTTGTGTTTTGACAGTATTTATGTGGGTTACGTCAGTGTTCCTGAGTGAAATTTATGTGTTTTTGGTAATCTTTTTTGGTATAAATTCTTCTTTATTAGTTCTTGTTGATTTTGGATGCTTTTAGATTGTTCTCTATCTTTATGGTATGTCCACATTGATCTGTGTGCTCGTGGTCAAATATTTTTCTTTTTATGTTTGGTTCTTCATGTTCCTGGCTGACATGATGATGGTGGCATATTGTGGATCTTCAAGGTGAAATTAATTAAAGTCTCTTTGTGTTGGAGTTATTAATTTATGTCTCCACTATGTTGTGTCCAACCTTGGTGGATTTGCATTGCAAATTTATTTGTAAACTTGGGCCGACATTGTAAATATGTTTTATTTCACCTGCCGACTAAGTTGTCGATGTAATCTCATGTTGCGGATATATAAGAGTGATGTTTTAATTGGTGTAGTGTGTGATTCATGTGCCTTGAATGCTTAGATTTGTATATGTGTGAATATCATTTGTAGAGTAGAGTGTGAATAAGATTGAACGAAGTGTGAAGAAGGTTGAGTGAAGAGTGAAGAAGGTTTTTCTGTGCTTAATTGGAACTATAATCAGGCTTGAGCAGAAGCTAATTTCTCAATTCACATTTTAGATGGTTTTAATCCCAACTCCTTTTGGATAGTGAGTCCTCTATTGTATTTGAGCAGTGAGCTCTAGATAGTGTGCCTGAATGCATGTGCATTCCCATTCATACTTCTTTATAATTTTAACAGGGTATAATATTGTGGGCTAACATCCACCATGGTTTTTCCCCTAACAGGGTTTCTACGTAAAAAATCTTGGTGTTCTCTATCTCTTTGATGTGCTAATTGTTTATGTTTAATTGATTATTCATCAAATCTGAGATTAAGTAAAGTTTAAAAGGTTCATTATTTTGTGACAACTGATTCACCCCCCTCTTGAAATTTTTTGTCCTTGGTTTTCCAACAATTGGTATCAGAGCAGGTTCCTCTAAAGAATTCTAAAAGATTGAGGTGATCCGAGATGGAAACATTCAAGAAGGATAGTCTGAGATTTGATGAAACTAACTACTCACTATGGAAAGTCAGGATGCAATGTCACCTAAGGTGTATTGGTGAAGCCTATTGGAAGATTACAAAAGATCCATATTTTATTCCTCATAATGGTCCCTCCACTACTGATGAGATCAAAGATGCTAAAAAAAATATTTGGGCTATTCAAGCTTTGGTGAGTGCTCTGATAGATTCACAAATGGAAAATGTGGTAGGACTGTAAAAAACTCATGAGATTTGGATGAATCTAGAAACTTTGTATGAAGGAGATGCACAGGTGAAGATGGCTAAGCTACAAAGTTTGAAAGGCAAGTATGAGAATTTAAAGATGGGTGAAGATGAAAATATAGCTTCTTTTATGCAAATATTAAATAAAATAGTGATGGGTATTACATGTGCTGGTGGTTCTCTAGATGAGGATGAAATTGTAGCTAAGTTACTTAGATCCTTTCCTCCCTCATACAAAGTGAAGGATCATGCCATTGAAGAGCTCAAATCAGTAACAAATATGTCAAGAGACATGCTGGTTGGTAAGCTTGTTGCTTTTCAATTAAGTGAATTTGGTGAATCTGTTTCGAAAATTGAATCTACATTCAAATCTACTGTATCCTTAATAAACAAGAAAAGATATGATCCAGGAGAGAGTTCTAGAAAGCCATCCAATTATGATGAAGAATTGAAATAGCTTGAAGATAAAGAAAGAGAGGTAGAAGAATTGGAAGCATTGATTGTAAAGAAAGAAGGCAAAGGAAAAGGTAAGTATGAAGGTGTATTGCCTATTAAGTGTTTTTCTTGTATTTAAATAGGTCATTTTTCATCAAGGTGTCCTAAAAGAGTTCATAGATCTAAGCCTTACAAATATAGATTCCAAAAGAAATGTTATTTTCTGAAGGAGTGACTGATGATGAGTCTAATAAAGATAATGGAAATGAAGATGATTGGGTTTTCATTGCTATCAAGGAGAATAGTCCTATTGCTATTGAACCTACTACAGTTGAGAAATCTCTTGCAGCCTTAATTGAAGAGAAGGACAAGTGGGTCATTGATAGTGGATGCTCACATCATATGACTAGTGAAAAAAACAAATTTGTAAGTCTAACGAAGTATGATGGTGGGATTGTAAGATTTGGAGATAACAATGCTTGTGTGATATGTGGTAGAGGATCTATTTATCTTGGTGGTAAGCATAACATTGATGATGTTCTTTATGTTGAAGGTTTGAAACACAACTTGTTGAGCGTTGGACAGATGGTGGAAAAGGGTTATGATCTTCAGTTCAAAGATGAAAGATGCATAATATTTGGAAGCTCTAGAAATATAATTGCTTCGGGTAAACAAACAAAAGGTAACATTTTTCACCTAAATGCTGCTAGTGAAAATTATTTAGTTCCTTAACTAGATGAAATATGGTTATGGCATAAAAGGCTATGAATTTTCATAACATAGTCAAAATAAGTTCCACTCAAGTAGTAAGAGATCTACCCAAGTTAGTGAAGCCTTCTAGCACAATTTGAAAGGAGTGTCAGTTGGGAAAATAGATTAGAATTTATTTTTGGAGAAAACAACATAATTCAAATGGATTATTGGAGCTTGTGCATACTGATCCATGTGGTCACTCTAGAGTCAAAAGTCTCCACGGTGAAAGGTTTTTTATGTTGATTATTGATGATTACTCTAGAATGATATGGGTTGCTTTCTGAAGAGAAAAATATGAAGCATTAGAGAAGTTCAAAAGTTTCAAAGTTGTGGAAAAGAATGAGAAAGGTCTAAAAATCAAATGCTTAAGGTCAGACAGAGGTGGTGAGTTCACCTCTAGGGAGTTTAATTCGTTCTATGATGAGCATGAAATCAAAAGACAGTTATCTGCTCCCCGAGCCCCTCAACAAAATGGAGTTGCAGAGAGGAAGAAAAAAACTATATTGGATGCTACTAGAACAATGATGATTTCAAAGGAAATGTACCTCACATGTATTCGAGTGAAGCTATAAGCACTGTTGTGTACACCTTGAACTGGGTAAATGTGAATGGTAATTCTAGTAAGACTCCTTTTGAGCTATGCCTTGGTTATAAGCCTACTATTTGGTATTTCAAGATCTTTGGAAGAAAATGCTACATCAAGAGAGATGATGATGTAGGAAAATTTGATGGAGAAAGTGATGAAGGAATATTTCTAGGTTACTCCACTAGAATCAAGGTCTACCGGTGCTACAATAGAAGACTGAGAAAAATGGTTGAGAGTGCCAATGTCAGAGTTGAGGATTCTACTAAATATCTAGATATTGTGGATATGATTCAGATGAAGATAATACAAACAAATGGAAGAATGTTCAGACACAAAATCAACTTCAAATTGTGTCATATGTTCCATATGTTCCTTTTGTTTAGGTAAGTTAGAAAGTCAAGAAGTAGAGGCAAGTGCAAGTGCAGAAGAAAGAATAAAAGAATCAAAATTTTGAGAGAATCCTAAAACTCTGAGGTATGTAAAGCTAAATCACTATGAAAATCAAATTATAGTAGATAAGAGTAAAGGTGTAGAAACTAGAAGAAATATTGCAGAAGAGTATTAGGGCGGGTGCATGGAGATGGGTAGCAAATTGGTGGCCACTTTCAATTTTTTTTTGAAAACTCATAACGTGAACGTGCTATGATGCACTCGTGTTATAGCACATTCGCATTATGGCTTTGTGTTCCAAGCCTGAGGCTTGGCCACAATAAGCCAATAACGCGAGCACGTTATAACGCGTTCGCGTTATTACATATTAAAAGAAAAAAAAGTGAAACTCATTCATTTTTTCTAAAATGATCATGTCTACATCTTCAAAACATGCTCACGTTATGAAAAAATTGGTTTTTTTATAGATTTATTATCTC
>VDFB02000015.1:456866400-456907088 GCA_007258455.2 Sequoia sempervirens | reverse complement strand
TAAGAATCCTCATTGCAAATAAATGTTCTTCAATTTTGACTGATGCAACATAACTTCAGTCGTTTCAATCATAATAATATTTTTAAGAACAAGAATAAAAATTAAAAATATTTTACAAATTTAAACAATTACAATAGATTTAATTTAAAGAACAAATAATATTTCAAACTCAATCAATAATCAATAGATTTTCAATTGCTATAATTCTTATTATTATAAAGATAAATAAATACTTTAATAAAAATATTTCTAAAACATTAAAAAATAATGATAAATTTAATTGAAAAGTATGAAGAAATTATGAGGAAGGAAACGAATATTTCAACTTAATTACTAATGCATTCTTGATGGAACTAAAAAAATGGCTAAGATGACTATTGCGGACGCTTGTACTTCTAGTGTTCGCTTCTTGATGGAACTAAAAAATGGCTAAGATGACTATTGCGGACGCTTGTACTTCTAGTGTTCGCTTCTTTTATCTCCTACTCTCGAAAGGAAAATTGACGATAGTAACATTCGTCTGGGCTACTCAAGTATGCAGATTCATTCCAAAAATTCATTAAAGAAATATAGCTGTCAATAATGATCCGATTTGGTTTCGAACTTTGTATTATGGGTGCATGGGGATTCCGTGGGACTGATTTTTATATGTATATGAGAAAAGTCCAATGAAAGTTGGCATGACAGTAACTTCTAGTCTCGCTCCTTTATTTTCTACCCTCCAATGAAAGTTGGAGGTTGACGTGACAGTAACATGCAGATTAATTTCAAAATTCATTAATGAAATATAACTGACTAAATCTGTAATATTGGTGCATGTGGATTTCGTGAGATTGATTTTTATATGTATGCAACAAAATTTCAAGGAAAGTTGTGTGTTCACATGTGACACGCCAGTACTATCTGTTGAGGGAGACATCAATGTAATATATCCAAAATTCATTAATCTAATACAGCTATCAATAGTGGGCTGATGTGATTTTGAGAGACTCTAAATTTCATTTACAAAATGTCACAATAACGAGTAAATCATCAGCGATCAATACTTGGGAATTTTATTTTTTTAATTTAATACAAAGATGTTTCACTATACATGGTCTATTATGTACACGTGAAATTTTGCCAAGATTAAAATCTTATCATGTTTCTATTTTTATTTCTTTTTCTTAAAATAAGATGTAATTCAATTTTTTGATTCGATATCTCAATTTTTTCTATATGGGACAATTATTTTTTGAGCTAGAAAATATGACAAAAATGTATTCAATTGAAAAATTAAAGTTGATCTTTGACATTTATTCTAGTCTTTCTATAATTTCAACTGTGCTTTTACATCTTAGGTTTTCAATGTATATTCCATTTAATTAAGGGTAAAAGCACAAACACGTGTTACACTTTATAAAGGAATCAACCAACAGCAAAAAAAAAATTGAATTTCGACCTAGTCTTTATGTTTTGAATTTGAAAATGGTGTAAACTAATGAAATGTAGAACTTTTGATGAAGTTTATTACTATAATTTTTATAATTTTTAAAAAATAATTCATTATGTTTTTATCAATCTAAGGACAAATTTTGGAATGCTAAAATTTTTAGAAAAGAGTGACTTCACGGACTGTCAAGGAAACAAATTGAAAAAAACTCCATTTCTCCCTAAATTTTTTTTCTCCAAATATATAACTTCAATATATTGTGCATGGAAAAAGAAAAAGAAAATTTTGATGTATAGTTTTCTCATAATAGCGTTTTAAAGTCAAACATGTTAGAATTTGATAGTTTTCATGGACCGTCAACTATTTTCAATTTTTTTAATCATTTTCAAAAAAAAAAATTATACCCTTTTAAAGAGGATTCTCTCTTGTGCCCTATATAAGATTTAAAATTTTTTTAATAAGTTTTACTATCTTTTTTTTTATTTGTAATCAACCTCTTTTTTCATTTTAAAAACCTACTTGCATTATTTTAAAAGTAAAATATATTAAAACTAATCAAAATATTTAAAAAATTATATATTTGGATTCTGCACCCCAAGCTCTACAAATGGGTTTTTTTTTTTTTTTCAGATAATCATTCTCACTAAAGAAATACCTAGCTAAAGTTGAAAGTTTCAGAAAATTCTAAAAAAAGCTGAGTTGGCTGCCAACTAGGATGCAACATAGAAAGTTTTGGTAGAAACAGTTTCTATAGAAAGGGTTTTGGCCGAAACCCTTTCTATAGAAACTTCATACATTAAAAAATGCAATTTCGAAGCCAATTTCAAAGCGGGAAATGAAAAATTTTAATTTTTTGGGATTTGGCCGAAACATGTGTGCCACGTAATAGGGCATGTGGTTTTGGTCAGAACCTAGCCGGCCAAAACCTTTCCAGTCAAAAATATTTAGCTCAAAACTATTTATTTGGCTGAAAGTGTGACACAACTTTGTGTTTTTACCCTTAGAAACATATGATACCATTTTATTTTTGTTGATTCTCCACTCTCCAACAACTAGCATAACTCATTGTAGTCAAATGCCTACACATACATGACATTTTGATTCTCCCTATTGCTCGTTCACCATCGGTCACTTCATAATGCCTCTAGCATATACATAAACCTCATTCAAATATTGTTGTACATTCTTTTGTATTCTACAAATCTTTACACAAATAATATTTTAGTTTCATGAGGAAAGTTGAGGAAGGAATAAAGTTATAGATTCATAGATCAGACCTAATAGCTCTTGCTCCTACTCACAAACATAATTAGAAGCTAAATAGAAATCCTAGGCTTGAATTCAAATAAAAATTTCACAACATGATTGTAGAGCAGAATAGGAGAGTCAAATTGAAACAACATTTCCAAAATATTTACTCTTTCCTACCTTGATGTTGTAGGACCTGATATTACTACAATGTCATTATAATTTTTAATTATGAATATGTAATGACAAGCAATTATTTAAAGTTATGATTAGCCACAATAATTGCTCTTATAAGATTAAGTTGCCACTCTTTTAAAAATGTGAACTATTTTAACATTTTCCAAGAAAATCATGTTGTATAGGTTGTGTGGAAATTTGTATGCTACAATAGTGTGCCATGCAATGAGAAGTTGATGCTACATGCCCCCTTCTCCTTTATTTCAATATTAAAAATGTGTGTATATATTAACTCAAGCCTACATTTCAAACATAAGGTTTATGTATCAAAGATGGAAGAAAAACAACAATAAATGGAGAGAACCAAGCTTGAAGTGTAGGAAATCCCTAGTACCATTGGATCTATAGAAATATGTTAAAAGATCATTATTTATACTCAATACCTATTAAATCAATACTAAACATTGTAATGGTATAATTGATTTATGTTGCAAGCTTATTAATAGCAAGAATTCAAAATTTAAGGACAAAAAATGACATGAGAGTGGTGAATGCAATAAAAATTGTAGATGGTAGAATTATAGAGGTCAAGGATAGCCTTTCATACAACCCTACCACATAAGATCAACATGTTCGTAACAATAAAACAAATTCCAATCTTAGAAATATTACCCCAAAGCCTAGTTTGGGCACAATTTTGGCTCCAACATTTTTATTCTAATATTACTCTCCTAAGCAATTAGAAAGGCCCAAAAAGGTTTCAATTTTGGCTATAACTTTTTTCCTCTTTCCTACCTTGAAGTTGTAGGACTTGATATTACTACAATGTCATTATATTTTTTAAATATGAATATGTAATGAAAAGCAATTACTTAAATTTACGATTAGTGATAAGGGTTGCATCGCCCAAAACTGATGCAAAGCACAAAAATAGATATCAACATAGAAGATGGGAGACAAAAAATAACTCACATTCAATTATTTTCAAAAAATGAAATTATAGATTCAGAAATTACATTGCTACAACCTCATGGACTTGATGTTGAAATGCACAAGACAACTAAGAGCAGGGGTGAATCAGTTGTCACCAATCACATCTACAAATCTCAAAAAATTATTAACTCCACATCCACTTTAATCTGTTATTAAGTATGGGCATGAAATGAAAATAACATAAAGCAATATCAACACAAGAAACACAAGATTTATGTGGAAAATCTAATAAGGGAAAAACCATGGTGAGGATTAACTCACAATATAAGAGTAATTTCAAAAGTGATTATAAGAGGCTCACTGCCCAAGATAGGACAAATCATTCAGATACAAGGAATGTTGCCTATAGATAAGACTCAATATCTAGAGGGGAGACCCACTGTCTATAAATAAAGAAAGATAACAAAAAATCCACCACAATTACTTGCACACATTCACAGTCTTGATTAGAGAATTGCAGACACCACTAGCTCCCTGCTTTCAGGAGTCAAACACATTAAAGTATTGTTGTCTTAATTCACTTTCGCACACTCATACTTCTCACACTTGTGGCTTCATTGTCTCATACAATCCTCAACATCTTGACTTGTATTTATACCATCTTCAACCTTAGCAACTTTCTCCAAGGTCAACTACACACATTTCAAATTACAAATTCAAATTAGGTTGGCAACTCAACATTCCTGTTGTGGAGGAGAATGAGAGAAAACCAAACCAACACTTAACCAAGACCCAAACAAGATCTCTAATCAATAACACACTTCCTTAATTGATACTTATTCTTTGCATGATGTGTAGACACCAGGTTGGCCAAACCAAATTAAAACAAAAAGGAACTTTGAAGTACACACTTCTATAATAAGAAGATAATATGTGGATCACATAACACACTTCATCATACACTAGAGCACATCTCAGATGACTTTAGATTCATCTGCAGCTAATGCAACAACCTTCATACACAAAATACTCTCCATTATTCCATCCAGACTGTATAGACACACACAATAATTCTGAAACTAGGATTCCAGAGCACCAAACCATGAACACCTTTGACAAAATATAGATAACACCATTACAAGCCTTCTACCATATCCAAAAACCTAAAAAATATATAGTGGAGGACTACAGAGTAGACAGACAAACAACTCTGCCAAACCAGTGAACAAAAATTTCACTCTTCATCAACCTAGAAATTTTAATCCAGGATATATCACCCAAGGATGCCCTTAAACAACACTCTAGATCCGCACAAGCATAGGATTAACATAGAAGAAATGTGGAGCACAAACCGGAGCACATTTTGAACACACATAATTTTTTCTTCACTATTTCTAGAAAAACTTGGTAACTCATCATATCAACACACCTGCAACACCATAAAGATCGCTCCATATACTCACAACATCTCTATAGTATCTCAACTATACATAAACAACCTGCAATCAATTGTTTCCTTTCTCTGCAATAACCTACATTGTGTTGACATCAATGACAACACCACCAAACTGATCCATACTTGCAACAATCTCCCCCTCTATCATTGATCGCAACACATGATGTGAAAAAGCACCAAAGAAACAATACACACTCTCCTTTAATTTTTATATTAGAAAACCTACACAACATTCCCGTACTCTCTTTTCCTTACAATATTCTCTCCTTTCAACTTTTTCTTTTTCACATGACTCTCTCTCCCCCTTTGACATCAATGGAAAAGAACAAAAAACTTCATCACTCCCCCATAGGAGTTCACCCACATCCCATATTGAAACAATGATAGTTCTTACTCCCCCTGAGGAGTAGACTCTAGTCATTAGTTCAGACAAATGAATAATTTGTAGATCCACCAGACTGGCCCACCTCAATGTGCACCTAGTTTGAAGAAGGAGGGGCCATAACCCCCAAATTCACCCTCAAATACTCAAAAGTATCCTTCAGAAGAGCCTTAGTAAATATGTAATCAATTTTATCCTTTGTAGGAACATATTCTAGCCTGACTTAATTCTACAATACCTTTTCTCTCAAGAAATGATATCTAATAGATGTATGCTTTGTCCTTGAATGCATTACCAGATTCTTTGAAATTTTTATTGCACTTGTTTTATCATAGAAGATAGGGATATGCTCATTACACATCACTCCAATGTCCTTCAATGCTTGCTTCATCCACAAAACCTATGTACAACAAGATGTTGCTGCAATATACTCAGCCTTTGTAGTAGATAAAGAAATAGAATCATGTTTCTTTCTTAGCCATGAAACCAATCTTCCTCCAAGAAAGAATGAACCACCATTTTTACTCTTCTGGTCATCTACACAACTAGCCCAATCAGCATCAGTGTAAGCACTCAAAGTAAAATTAGTATCCTTAGGATACCATAGGCCATAATCTAAAGTGCCTTTTAGATATATTTAAATATCCTCTTCATAATTGTAACATGTGTTTCTTTAGGTTAGGCTTGAAAACTGGCAAATAAACATACTACATGCATGATATCTAGTCTAGTAGTAGTAAGATATAACAATCCACCAATCATAGATCTGTACATACTCTGATCAACTTTAGGAGAATCATCATCCTTACTCAGCTTGCATCCAGTCACCATAGGGGTATAGATCGGTTTGTAATCATCCATTCCAAACTTTTTTCAACAACTCTTTATCATACTTTGATTGTGAAATGAATATTCCCTTACCAATTTGATTCACTTGAAGTCCAAGAAAGAAATTCATCTCACCAATCATAGACATCTTAAACTCCTAGTGCATCTCCTCTACAAATCTTTTGCACATGCCCTCATTTCCTCCGAAGATAACATCATCAACATACACAACCACTATCAACATTTTGTTACCCTCCACTTTGAACTCGAGGTTACTATCTATGGAGCCTTTGTTGAACCTTTGTTGTGTCAAATATCTATCCAACCTTGCATACCATGCTCTAGGAGCCTATTTAAGTCCATATAATTACATTTTAAACTTATAGACCATGTTTGGTTTATCTGATAACTAAAATCCCTCCAGTTGTTCCACGTAGACCTCTTCTTTCAATTCTCCATTCAGGAATGTAGACTTAACATCCATTTGATATGCCTTGAAATATTTGTGAGTAGAAAATGCCAAAAACATCTAAATAGCCTCCATTATTGTCATCAGGGAAAATTTCTCCTCAAAGTCTATTCTTTCAATCTATGAATAACCTTTGTGTACAATTCTTGCTTTGTTTCTTACTACTTCACCATTCTCATTCAACTTATTCCTGAACACCCATTTTGTACCAATTATGTTCTTGTTTACAAGTCTAGGAACCAATTCCCATGTCTTTTTTTTCTCTCTCTGCTATAATTCCTCTTTCATTGCTCTAACCCAATTCTCATCTTTGCATTCTTCACACACTATTTTAGGTTCTATCTTGGAAAGTAAACATAGATTTACCTCAGCTACCACCACTTTGCTTCTTGTTTTTCACCTTCACTTTTTTCTCCAATTATATGTTCTTCTGGATGATTTTTCTATACATATTTTAGAGTCTTAGAAGCAGGTTCCTGAGCTTCTTCCTCTTCTTCAATATGTTCTTCTTCTTCCTTACTCTCTTCTTGTACTTTTTCACGGATAGGTTCATCTGGTTCAAATTCACTAATTTCAACTTGTCTGTACATATCTTCATCAACTTTTATATTTGCACTTTCAACTATCTTTCTCAATATTTTATTGAAGCATCTATAAGCTTTGATATTAGTTTAATATCCAAGGTAAAATACCTTCATCACATCTTGTATCAAACTTTCCAAGGTTATCATCATCTCTTTCAATATAACATCGTATTCCAAACACCTTAAAGTACTTAACAGCAGGAATCTTTTCAATCCACAATTCATAAGGGGTCTTTGTGTTGTTACCTCTAATTTAAACTCTATTAAGAATATAAATAGTAGTGTGCATTACTTTTCTCCCGTATACATTAGGTACATTTTCCTCTTTCATCATAGTCCTTCCAGCCTATTGAATAGTCTAGTTCTTCCTCTCAACAACTCCATTCTACCAAGAAAAACAATGTCTCTTTATACCATGCTCTTCAAAAAATGTATTAAACTCATTAGAGGTCAATTCTCCACCTCTTTCAAACCTTAAACATTTGATTTTTAGGTTCACTTCATTCTCTACCATATCCTTGAACACTTTGAACCTATCTAGAGCTTGATATTTCTCCCTAAGAAAATTAACCCATGCCATTCTAGAATAATCATCAATAAGAAGAATGAAATACCTATCACCATTAAGGCTTCTTGTTCTTGTGGGACCACAAAGGTTTGTATGAACCAACTCCAGCATTTCGGTAGAAGATTGTTGTTTTCCTTTAAAGCTGCATCTTGTTTTTTTTCCCAATTGACAACTTTTGCAAATAGTATTGGTGGGCTTTGTGATTTTAGGTAGATTTCTAACAACTTATCTTCAACTAATCCTAATCAAATTGTCAAATTTTATATGTCCCATCCTCCAGTGCCATAGCCAACTCTCATTAACTTGATACACAAAAAACTGACCATTAACACCCTTAAGTTGATAAATGTTTCCATATGTTCTTATTCCTCTAGCTACCACAATTCCAGACCCTTTTCTGAGCTCATAGGTATTATCCTGAAAAAAAAGCTTAAATCCTTTTCTACACATTTGTACAACATTGAAGAGATTATACCTTAAGCCCTTAACATAATACACATCATCAATATTATGTTTTCCATCAAAACTAATTATTCCTTTTCCAACAATCTTTTCACTAGAATCATCTCCAAACATGACTAATCCTCCATCATACTTTTCAAGTTTAGTAAACTTAATTTTGTCTCTGACCAATCATATGGTTTGAGCAGCCATTGTCAATTACCCAATAATCTTCATTTTGTCTAGCATCAAAGGTAGTAACCAAAGTACCTTCCATCTCTTCCTTCTTGATCTCCGAACCACTTTCCCTTGCACATCTTCCATGGTTAGTAGACACTAATTTATTCTCCAAAGCTAGAAATGAGCATTCATCTTTATCATCCTCAAAATCAAACTCATCATCATAAATTCTAGCATCTTCTCTAAAATAATACAATTTCTTGAAATTTTTATCCCTGTAGTCTTTATTATCTCTGTTCTTTTTGTGTACAGCTCTATTTGGACTTCTTGAAGCATAGTGACTGATATTTCCACAACTAAAAAATTTAAAAGGTAACATACCTTTGTACTTTCCAGTACCTTTCTTTAATTTTCTTGTAAAGTTTGCTTCCAACCCCTTTGAACCTTCACTATCTGGATCATCTTCTGTCTTAGTGGATTTGAAGGTTGTTTCCATTTTCTCCTTTTCTTTTCTAAATTTCCTCATTTCAAATGCTGTCAAGGTGCCAAATAGTTGTTCTTTGGTGATTTTCTTTGGATTATTCACTTCCTCAATAGCTGAGACCTTGTCACTGTAACTCTCTAATAGGGTCATCAAAATCTTCTCTATTACATCTTCATCTGTCAGAGTACTGCCTTGATTTTTGACCTCATTTGTTGTAGTATCAACCCTCTAAAAGTAGCTTGCAATTTCTTCACCTTCTTCCATGTTCAAGTTCTCATATCTATGCATTGTTGTTAGCTTCTTTGATAATTTGACTCTATCATTTCCTTTATAGATATCTTTCAACTTTTCCCACACTTCATAAGCAGTGCCTAATGAAAAAAAATTTTGTCCACTTAGTCTTAGATAAAGCACTATATATTGCATACCTTGCTTTTTCATTTTACTCATAGGTAGAAATCTCATATGAAAAAGAAGGACCACTTTCCAGCTCAACATATTTTGTCTCAACAACTTTCCAAGTCTTGTAATCAAGAGAGATCAGGTAACCTCTCGTTTACACTTTCCAGTCACTATAGTCAAATCCATCAAACATAGGGATTGAAAATTTGAGTACCATCAAATCTACCTCAAGCGGTTAAACTCTTCTCTGAGGAACCAAAGCTCTAATACCAACTATTGAAATTCACAAGACAACTGAGAGGGGGGATAAATCACTTGTCATCAATCACATCCATAAATCTCAAACAATGATTAACTATGCAACCACTTTAATCTATTATTAAGTATGAGCATGAAGTGCAAATAACATAAAGCAATATCAACACAAGAAACACCAAATTTACGTGGAAAACCCAATAAGGGAAAAACCATGGTGAGGATTAACTCATAATATGAGAGTAATTACAAAACCAATTACAAGAGGCTCACAGGCAAAGGGCTCAATTCCAAAGATAGGACTCACTATCCGGATACAAGCCTCACGCCCTGTAGATAGGACTCATTATCTAGAAGGGAGGCTCACTACCTACAGATAAAGAAAGATAACAGAAAAACCACCACAACAATGTGCACACATTTGCAACCTTGATCAGAGAATTGTGCACACCATCAGCTCATTGCTTTCATGAGTCAAACACATTAAAGTATTGTTTCCTTAATTCTCTTTCACACACTCTTGCTTCTCACACTTGTGGCTTCATTGTCGCATCCAATCCTCAACATATTGACTTGTATTTATACCATCTTCAACCTTAGAAACTTTCTCCAAGCTCGGCTACACACACGTCAACTTACTAATTCAAATTAGGTTGACAACTTAACATTCCTACAATGGAGAAGAATGGGAGCAGACCAAACCAACACTTAACCAAGACCCAAAAAAAATCTCAGATCAATCAAACACTTCCTTAATTGATACTTATCCTTCACATCACGTGTGGACACCAGGTCAGCCAAACCTAATGAAAAAAAAAAATAACTTTGAAGTACATGCTTCCGCAACAAGAAGATAATATGCGGACCACATAAAATGCTTCATCATACATTGGAACACATCTTAGATGTCTTTAGATTCAACCGCAACTAATGCAACAACCTTCATACATAGAATACTCTCCGTTAGTCCATCCCAACTATATAGACACACATAGTAATTTTGACACTAGTCTTCTGGAGCACCAAACCACAAACACCTTTGACATAACATAGATAACACCATTACAAGCCTTCTACCAGATCCACAAGACCTAAAATAAACCAACAAAGGACTACGAAGCAGATACATTTCTCCTAGTCCATAGACAAACAATTTTGTTAGACCAGTTCGCAAACCGATGAACACAACTTTCACTCTTCATCAACCCCAAAAACTATAATCTAGGATATATCACCCAAGAATGGCCTTAAATAATGATTAAATTTGCACAAGCATAGGATCAAAATAGAAGAAATGTGGACCACAAATCAGAGCACATTCTGAACGCACACACACTTTTGTCTTCACTGTATCTCAAAAGCACATGGTAACTCATCATAGCGACACACCTGCAACACCATAAAGATAGCTCCATGTACTCACAACATCTCTACAGTATCTCAACTATACATGCACAACCTACAATCACGTGTTTCCTTTCTCTACAATAACCTACACAGTGTTGACATCAATGAAAGAATTAATGACAACACCACCAAACTCATCCATACTTGCAATACTTGATTCATTATGTAACAAATCAACTTTGAAAAAAAATCTATTATTTTGAGTCACAATCTGCACTAATGGATCCACCTTCTACAACCCCCACTTAACTCTTTTATTTTACCCAATTACCACCCTAGAATGTTCTAGAATTGTAACTTTCCCTCTTTTTTTGGTCCCAAAAGTCCCACCATTTGATTTCTTATCTAGGAAGATATTTTAATGAAATTCACTTTTTAGTGGGGCAACTTCTTGGGGCTATACATTTTAATTTGACCATTATATTTTCAATTGAATTATATTGTTGCATTGAAGCTTGTGAAGAGATCTACATCCACTTTTAAGAAAATTTGAAAGATTAGAGATTTTTACCCTATTTCGATGCTCTGAAGGGCCTTAATTTTCAGTTTTAAACTTCATTAGAGAAATTTCCCAGGATGAAAATTTAATATCTTCCAAATGGTACAAGATTTTGAGATGATTATTTCACCAGAAAACCTATTTTCCAATTTCACTCCTTGGGGTCAATTTTACTGTCCATACGACCCAAATAGGTTGAATTACTAAAAATAGCAAGTGACTATTTTTGGTTGTTTCAGACTTCTAATTATTTCAAAGACTGCATGGGTTTCCATGTGCCTCAAGACAACTAAGGAAACTACAAAAAAATGAAAAATGCAATATTTTTGGGTGATGGAAGATGTTCCCTACACCACTAGACACTCCTACATCAAACACCTAGGATAATTTTAAAAAGTGACCCTGTCACTTCTCAGGTCTTAGAGGGAAACTAAGATAGTTAACCTTAGCTTTAGATAACCATGATGAATCTTCAACAGGCATTCCTCTCCATTTCTCCAAGTACTTTGCATATTGCCTATTTCTTATTCTTTTTCCCACACTGCTATCAAAAATTTCTTCTATCTCCTCCTTTTTCAAAGTAGGTGCTAGAATATTCCATTGTGCTTCTATTATTTCTTCATCAATTCCTCCTTCATGATATTTTTTTATATCTAAAATGTTAAACATAAGTGATATATGAATTCCATAAGATAACTCTACCTCATATGCATTTCTTGAATCATGCTTCTTTAGGATCTTGCATCATCCAAACTTCTTCATCTTTAACTTGTTGTATGCACCAACTAGAAACCTCTCCTTTCATAATGAAACATGACATCATCTCCTACTTGGAACTCCTTATAGCTCCATTTATACTCTTCCTTAGCCTTATATTATGAGTTCATCTTATTGATATGTTTCTACACCTCTTCATGCAAATTCTTCAGGTGCTTAGAAAAATCTTCAGCCTCAGCACCACTCTTCTCTTCTTTTTCCATCTTCCTCAACTCAAAAAAAAATTCAGACTACTCCCATATACAATCTGGAATGGTGATTTACCAGTGCTCCTAATGATTGAATTTTTGTAAGAAAATTCTACTTGTGTTATAATCAAATTTCATCCCTTGGGCTTATCTCCTACTAAGCATCTTAGCAGGTTACTTAAACTCATATTCACCACCTCTTCTTTTCTATCAGTCTGTGGATGGTGTTCATAACTAAACTTCAAATCTATCTTCAACTTCTTCCATAATGTCCTCCAAAAATAACCATCTTTGGTATCTTTGTCTAAAACTATACTCTTTGGTAGACCATGTAGTTTCACCACCTCTCTGAAAAAAAACTCTACGACATGAATAGCATCACTGGTCTAATGAGATGAAATGAAATTTTCCATCTTTAAAAATCTATCCACCACCACAAATATGGAATCATTCCCTCTCTATGTTCTTGGTAAGCCAAGAACAAAATCCATGCTAATATACTCACATGGCCTCTCAAGTACAAGTAATGGCTAATACAATCTAGTATTATGACTTGTTCCTTTTGCTATCTAACATACTCTACAACTCTGCACAAATTTCTTCACATTTTGTTGTAACTGTGGCCAGTAATAATTCTCACTAACAAGAGAAATGGTCTTATCTTGACCTCAATGTCTAGCCAACCCTCCACTGGGCTTCTCCTTGATTAGATTCTCTTTCATAGAACTCCTTGGAATGCACAATTGGCTTCCTCTAAACAACATCCCATCTTGGATTTGGAAATCCAACCATCTTGTCCTATCTAATGTAATAGGTTCTAAAAAGGTCTTCCTATTTTTTGCAAAGTCTAGATCTTCAGGACACAAACTCTTAAGTTCATTGAACCCAACAACCTCTATATTCATCTCTATCAAAAAAAAAATCTTTCTACTCAAGGCATCTGCAACTTTGTTTGACCTTCCACTCCCATGCTTCCAAAAAAAAGTATAACTCTGCAAAAACTCAACCCATTTAAAATTCCTTTGATTGAACTTTCCTTGACTATTAAGATACTACATAGCTTGATGAACAGTATATTAAACAAATTATTTTGGCAACAAACAGTGTCTCCATTTCTTCAAAGCCTAAACTATAGCAGAAAACTCTTGATCGTAGAGATAATATTTCTTTTTAGCATCATTCAACTACTCACTAAAATAGGCAACATGATTACCTTCTTGAATCAAAACAACTCCTATTGTACTGCAACTAGCATCACAATCTACCTGAAAGACCTTATTGAAATCCAGAAGAGCCAAAATAGGTTGCTCTATGACTTTCCTCTTCAACATATCAAAACTATTTGTTTCTCCTATAGTCCATTTAAAATCATTTCTATCCCCTCTCATTTCTTCAGTTAGTGGTGCATAAATTATACTACTAAAATTATTAACAAAATTTCTATAAAAATTTGCTAGACCATGAAATGATCTTACCTCTATTACACTCCTCGAGGTAGGTCATTTAATGATAGCTCTCACCTTCTCTAGATCCATTTTAAGACCCTTTTGTGAGACAAAAAATCCCAGATACACCAACTCCCTCTTCAAAAGACTACAATTCTTCAAATTAATCAACTTCTCCCTTAGCTTCTCAAAAACTCTTCAGATGTTCATGAAGTTCTCTTCCAATGTCTTATTGAAAATCAAAATATCATCCAAATAAACAATAAAAAAGTTTCCTAAAAATTATTTCAATACCTCATTCATAAGACACATAAATGTGCTTGGTGCATTAGTTAGTCCAAAAGGCATGGCTAACCACTCATATAAATCCTCCTTTATTTTGAAGTTTTTCTTCCATTCATGTCCTTCTCTAATTTGAATCTAGTGATATCTACTCTTCAAATATATCTTTTTGCAGTACTCAACTCCACTCAAACAATCCATAAAATCATTATCCTCAATAAGGTAAATCTATACTTGATAGTAATCTTATCGATATCTCGAGAGTTTATACACATCCTCCAGTTTCCATCCTTCTTCGGTGCTAGTACTGTAGGTACTATACATGGAAAAAATCTCTTGAATCAATCCCTTCCACAACAACTCTTGCACTTGTCTATTCAACTCTTCATTCTTTGTCAGAGTCATTCAATAGATAGCCTTATTTGATAGATTGGCTCCATGAATCAAATCCATATGATGGCTAATCTTCCTTATTGGAGGAAAACCTTCAAGTATATTATCAGAAACAATATCTTGGAACTCATTCAACAAATATGAAACCACTATTGGTACCTCATTAGTATCTTCTTTATCAACTCTAGGGATCAATACAAAACACATGTGTTCATGCCTCATACCTTCTATGAACTTTGTTCCATCAACCAAAAAAATTCTTGCATTACTGCAAACCTTTTCTTCTACCTCTTTCAAGGGCTTCAACTTATGACGAGCTTCATCCTTTGTCAAAGAATAGGTGCTGGCATGTCCATCATGTACTGCTCGTCGATCAAACTACCACAATCTTCCTAACAACATATGAAAACCATCCATAGGCATAATATCACATAGTAACTCATCATGGTAATTTCCAATCTTGAACTTTACCATACATTGTTCATTTACCAAAGCTTTATGGTACTTCTACAACCAATCAATCTAGCATGGATTCAGATGCCTTCTTCTCTCCAACCACAATTTACTAACCATCTCTTCTAAAACAAAGTTATTAACACTAACTTCATCAATAATAACATTGCAAACTTTACCTTCACACTTACATCTAGTGCGAAACAAATTCTTCCTTTGAGTTGGCTCTTTCTCCTCATTCAAAAAGGCTCTTATAGTAAAAATAACCTCTTCTCTTTCTACATCCTCAGAATGTGAAGACTGAACATCTTCATCTACATGTGCAACTCATGCATTACCCTTAGGTCTTCTATTTGTCCTTCCTTGATGTTGAGGACACTTGCATAGGCTCTATGTCTTTCTCCGCATTGGAAACAGGTTCCACAAAATTCTCCTCTTTTTGGTCCTTGTCCAGATCTTTCTTTTCCTTTTTGGTCTCCATTATTTTGATCACAAAGATGGTAGGTGTTATCTCCTTTATGGTTCTGGTTGCTACTAGATTCTTCACCCTTCTTTTGATCTTCATTTTGACCTCCATATGATCATCCACTAGTCTTTCCACCACAACCCCCACCTCTTTGCTTGCTTTCAAACCTTCTATTCAATTTTTCTTCTACCTTCAAAGCAAATTGATATGCATCTTCAATGGTAGACATTCTTACCAAACCCATCTCCTTTTGAATACTCGGCTTCAATCCATTTATGTAACGAGAAAATTTTTCCATGTTGGGCTCAAAATGCCATGTTCTAATTAGGATTATATAATTCTTTTCTATAGTCTTTGACAAATTTTTCCGCTTGTTTCAACCCTTGCATCTTCTTTAACAAATCTAGCTCATAGTCCACAAGAATAAACTATATTTTTAATTTGTCTACCATCTGGTCCCATCTGGTTATTTTCTATTTTCCTCTTCAATTTCTTTCTAGTTATTCCTCTTTCCACAAAAAATATGCATGAATCTTAAGCTTGGTCTTTGAAAATTTGACCCTCTTAGGATCTTCCACCTCCTCATACTCAAAGTATTCCTCCATAACATTGATCTAATCAATCAACTCTTCTAGGTTAAGAATTTTAGAAAATGTAGGAACATCAATCTTTGGCCTTTCCCAATCTTGGAGATGACCTTAAATAATTTGAATTACTCCAAATCTATTGTATCTTGTTTTTCTTTGAATTGTTCCTCATTTTTAGCTTCATCTTCACTTTCATCTCCTCTTCTTGGCTCAAACCCTTGACGTAGCTCCTCTTGTATTGCTTGAACTTGTCTTTATAGGGCTCTAAAACCCTTTTCTACTACAATAAAATTTCTTCCACCACCATAGTTTCTTTGTAGAGGCATTCTGATCACTTTTCTCAGAAACCAATAATCACAAGTCCTAGTGCAAAATGCCTCAGTTCATCGATCTGTTTACACACTCAGGAAAACCTATTCTGATACCACTTGATGAGGGTGACACCGTATGAAACCCCCACAAATCACAACAATAAATACCGACATAGAAGATGGGAGACATAAAAATAACTCACTTTCAATTATTTTTAGAAAATAAAATTACAAATTCAGAACTTACAATGCTACATCCTCATGGGCTTGATTCATTACAAAAAAATCAACTCTAAAAACAATATATATTATTTGGAGCCACAATTTGCACTAATGGAGCCCCCTTCTACAACCCCCACTTGACCCTTTTTAATTTATCTAATAACCACCCTAGAATGTTCTAGAAAGTGTAACTTTCCCCTTTAGTTTTGGTGCCAAAAATCCCACTATTTGATTTCTTCCCTAGGAAGAAATTTTTAATGAAATTCACTTTTTAGTGGGGCAGCTTCACGGGGCTATAACTTTTAATCTGAATGTTCGATTTTCTATTAAACATATTGTTGGAAAGCTCTCGAAGAGATCTACAATGTTGAACCATCAGAGATTGGATCGTCCACTTTTAGAGTTGTTTTAGGGCTTCTAAGGTTTTCATATTTGAACTTGAAGTTGCATTGGAGAAATTTCTCGGGGCAAAAACTTTAATATCTCCCAAACCGTGCAGGGTATTGAGACTATTATTTTTTTATCAAAAATTTATTTCAGTTCTGCTTCTTAGGGTAAATTTTTAGGTCCATACAAGCCCATTTAAGCTGACTTACTAAATATAGTAAGTGACTATTTTTTTCCTCTTCTGACTTTTGACTGTCTTACAATCCTTAAGTCCCATCATGGAACTCAAAAAATACTAAAGAAAATAAGGAAAAGCATTTTTTTGAGTGATGCAAGATTTCCCTACACTACTAGATGCTTGTGCATCATAATTACAAGTAAATATTGTTTAATTTAATTGATACCATGTTAATTTCAACCATTTTAATTCTAATAAATACTTTTATGAAAAATAGAATTTGAAAAAAAAATTATAAAATAAAAAAATTAAAATAATTTTAATTAAAAAATATAAGTAAATTAAAGATTTCATAGATACATCAAACTCTATTAATAAAAAATAAATTAAACAATCATTATAAATTTAATTGAAAAGTATGAATAAATTATGAGTAAAGGAAAACATATTTCAACTCAATTACTAATGCATTCTTGGTGGGAACTACAAATTGGCTTACATGACTATCGCAGATGCTTGATACTTCTCATGTTGCCATTTGTGTCTGCTACTCTTTATTAACATCTATCTAAGCTACGAAACTGTGCAAATTCATTCCAAAATTCATTTATGAAATATAGCTCTCAATAATATAACCTGACGTTGTTTCCAAAGACTAAATTTGTCATAATGGTGAATGTGGATTCTATGGGATTGACTTTTATAGATATGTAAGAGATATCTAAATGAAATATGTCTGAAATTCATAATAAAACACAGCTGTCAACAATGAGGTGATGTGACAGTAAATCTCGTTATTGGTGCACGTGGATTTTGTGGGACTGATTTTAACTTAAATAATTAATTTGCTGGACCCTCATTCTCACTTGTCGCTATTAGACAGGACAGTGCTAAAAAATACCCCACATTAATATTCATTTATAGAACGTCTCAGCGGGGATTAGAGATCGGCAGGAAATACTCAGGAGTTTTTTTAATTTCAATTTAAGATACATTTCACCATTTCTCGGGAGTTTTTTTATTTTCAACTTAAGATACATTTCACCATAAATGGTTTGTTCTAATAGTTTACGTTTGAAATTCTGTCCGGATAAAAAAGTTGCCATGTTTGTGAGTATGTGCAGGATCATGATGGGCCAAAAAGTGGCAATATGATAGGTATGTGGCTGATGATTGTTTTTTTACCCAAAATTGATCAAACGAAAAGGGTTTTTAAAGGAGATTCTCAACTTTCCACCAATATAGATTATTCTTTACTTTGAATTTAATAAGTAATTATTATTTATTTTCCATTCAAAATATGACTAAAGTCATGATTGATAGGCTTATTGAAAAACATCTATAACTTTCAAATGGTATCACATTTTTTGAATCCAGAACATGCATCACATTCTATGCTTCACATACTATAGGAATAAAAAAAGAAAAATTGAATTTCATGAATTTTTGACCAAGTTAAGGTGGTTAGACATATGAGTTTTTATATTTTTTAAAATGTTATAGTAAAAAAATCATAATTAAATATTTAGTTGCAAAAAAATTACAAAAAAAAATGTATCACATCGGGGCATGAGTCCTCTAATTATATCTAAAATATTATAAAAAAATATTATCATTTTATTGTGGTTAGGGTGGTCAGATAGATACCTACTTCTTATTTTTTCCCTAAATTTAAGTACCACTACATTGAAATTTCAAATTTTCACCAAATAGCTTTTTTTTTTTCTTAAACAAACCTAGTAGTTTAGAAACTACATTCAATTTTCTACAAATTCTATTCTTACATATTTTTGAAATAATATAGATAACTTATTCAAATTTTTATGTCAATTTTCCTAAATCTGATTTTTCTGAATTTTTTGCCACTTAAGGGCTCGTTTTTTCCATAATGATCCTACACATACCCTTGTATTTTTATTTATTTTTTTCAATTCAATTCTAGATTGGATATTTTGATTTTTTATGTGAGGTAATTAATTTTTGGGTTTGAAATTATGAAAAAAAGACTTAATTAATTAATTTTTGAGCTGGAAAATATGAAAGAAAAATACTTATTTAATCAAAAAATTAAATTTTGATCTTTAATGTATATTTTTATTTTATTATAATTTTATCTTCATTTTTATATCTTAAGATTTAAATTTATACTTCATATAATTAAAAAAATATATGATAATATTCTACTTTTGTGAATGCTCTACTCCATAACAACTAGCATAGTTCACATTAATCAAATGCCTACACATACTTTGCATGTTAATCCTTCCTATTGTAGAGTGAAATAAGAGAGAATTTGAAATTGCTTTTCTAGAGTCTTCATTCTTTCCCACCTCAAGTTTGTAAGGCATGATATTACTAAGTGCCATTAACTTTTTTTACTTGAAATATGTAATGACATGAAAATTTTGAAATTGTAATTGGCCAGAATAATCACTTGTACATTAATAACTTAGTTACTATATGTTATAAAAATGTGAATTATGCTTGGACTTGTCAAGAAAATCATGTGGCATATCTGTGTGGGAGTTTCTATACTACACTACTTCTACCATGGATTGATAACTTGATGCTAAATGCCCCCTTTCTTCTTTATTTCAACATTAAAATTTTTACTTGTAAACTCAAGCCTAATGTTTGGACATAACATTTATATGTCAAAGGTGGAAGGATAACAACAAAAAATGGAGAGACCTAAGACTAAAGGGAACACAATCCCATTACCATTAGATATCTAGCGATATGTTAAAATATCATTATTTATACTAAACACCCATTAAAGCAATACTAAACATTCAAATTCTATAATTGATTTATGTTGCAAGTGTTGCAAATAGCAAGAATGCACAATTCAAAGAATAAAATTGACATAGAGGTGTCAAGTGCAATATAAGTTGTAAATGGTAGAGATATAAGGGCCTTTTAAGAACCCCAACCACTCAAACTCAACATGTTCTTAACATAAGAATAAACTCCACCCCTACAAACGCTAGCCTAATTTTGGCTATAACTGTTTTAGTCCAATATTTCTCTTAAAAATAGCTAGAAAATCTCAAATGAATTTATTTTATACTTTAGGATTGTCATAGATTATACTCGTTCTTTTGAAAAAATTCTATGACTGTCTCTTTTATGAAATTATATGTTAATGCTAATCTCATTTTAATGCTAATTTGTGGTGATTTTTCTTTTTTAATGCTAGTTCGTATTGAGCTTATGATGATTTTGAAAAATGCTAATTGATATTAAACTTGTGATATTATTTTGTAGATATTTTTTAAAAATTAGAAAGTCAAACAAAAAAAATATAGTGAGTATATCTTTAACATGGAGCAAACATATTTCTAGAAGAAAAATAATTTTTTATAAGGAAAAAATTATACCTTTTGAAACTGCAAACCTTCACCAAAATCTAAATTCATATATAGAATGATTAATATATTTAAAAAAATTGAGTTGTTTCATTAAATTTTTTTTAAAAATATAGAAAAATTAAAATGAATTAAATTAGATTTTCACTAGAAAATTTTGAAAATGAGAAATGAATTAAATGATGGAATTACTTATAGTTTCCATTTTTATTTATGTACTTATAATTTGTGCAATGTTGTCATGCAATTTCTAACTTTTCTGGTTCTCAATTATTTTCAAATTCAAAAAGAATTAAGTCCTTGTGATTTGTATTTTGTTCATGTCACAAATATTTAAGACTATGATCTTAAGTTTTGTGTTTGGAACTTTCTTAAATCCTAGTGCATCAATTTAGGCATGTAAGAAATTAGATTTTTCTTAAAGATTTTTTTTTTATTATAATGATTTTAGAGGAAAATATATGTAACTAGTTTTTTTTTTAGTATATGCAACAAAAAATTTCTATTTCATATCAATTACAACCTCTATATTATTAGAAGACAATAATTTTTACTCTTTTATATTTTAACAATTTATTTTTTCAAGTGCACATTGGATTTTTTTACTAAGTTAAAGTCAGGAGGAGCCCAAACCCATTTACAAAGTAACCATTGAGGTAGAAGGGAGGAGGCTCACAAAAAGTGAGACAATAGAAAAGTAAGACTCAATAGAAGTGAGCCTAGAAAGTACCACTAACAACCCATGCTTTTGAATTGAGCATGAAATTGGTAATAGACTAACTACAAATCAAAGAGACTACAACAACAAAAAGACCAGCTTAGAACACACTAGATACAAAAAAAGCCAGCAAAAACCTACAGCTTAAAAGACAACCAGTCGCTACCAAAAGGACTAAGAACCCAACTCTAAACTTGAACTCCACTCAATAGAAGAACAAGAACAAACACAAAAACTCCCTTGCAAAGTCTCTAACCTTTACTACAAAAGATAAATAGGAAAAGGAAGCATAACCCAAACCAAAACCCCCAAAGGGATTCCATCTCCAACACAAAAATGGAAAAAAAAACCATCAGTAGTAAAAGAAAACAAAGACTAAAGCTCCTACCAGCTCCAAACATGACCAAAACCCAACCAATATCCAACCTAGCAATTGGATAAAATAGGGGTACCCAAGGAAGCACCAAGACAGCCAAACCAAAATGGCTATGAAAGCCCCTTAACAATAACTCCCACCACCAATAGCACCAACACTCTCAACCTCGAAAGGAGAAGCTGAATGGAAATTTGAAGAGAAGAAACACAACCCAAATAGGGACACCAACACAGCATGAAGCTAAGCTAAGATCCCATCGCAAACAAGGTTTGCAACCATAATAAAAAAAAGTTGAATCTGAGACAAAGACCATGAAAGCCCTAGCAAAACAACACCTAACTCTGACAACAACAAAAAATTCCACCACTATGGGAGAGTTCTCCACCTTAATAGGAGAAGTCAAAATAAAATATGAGATAGTTAAAATAGAGGCTCCACTAACCGAAGTCAAACCGTAGAGAAACCTAGCAAGAAAACTAGAAGACGCCATGAAGCCCACAATAGCGAGAAGAGGAAATGAGTTTCATAGATATGAAGCCAAAGGAGAGAGATACTTGCAAGTAGAGGATAGAGATAGCCGATCACCAAGACTAGAGGAACTCTTCTTCTATAAACCTTCCAACACTATAGCAATAGAAACAAATTCTACCATAGAACCAACAAAAAGATCTGAGAAAAGAAAAATCAATAGACTAAGGATAGAAGAAGGGATAGCCACAACCCTTGTGGAGAATTACATATACTAGATCCATAAGAAAAACAAGGGCTAAGAGGTCTCGATACTAGCAAACCCAAAGGACAATGAGGAGTAAATAGGAAGGCACTACAACTAAGTAGTAGAAAAAACCACACATGTCAAAGCCCACCCAAATCCCCCATGATAACCCACATCAGAGACTCCCAACAAGAAAAAAAGTATCCAAAGACAGGCGGGAAAAAAATGGGGTCAACACCACAACGAACCCAACCTCCAGGCATGCAAGAACACCAACCTCTAGGAATACAAGAGCACCCACCTCCAAGCATTGACTATGAAACTAGGAAGGGCTAGGAAAGACCAACACAAAAACACCAAGCTTAACAACAGTTTGAATAATATAGGTAATGCGTGGGAGAAGCCAAAATAACCTCTCATGAACTCCCAACAGGTTGAAACAAACCCGCAAACCCTCATAGAACTAGCAAAACCCATCATCCTCTTTGGAAGGAGCTTCACCATCGCCATCCCCTTTCAAGGTTTTCAAAAAACCTAACCCGCTCCCTTTCTCACTCTCCATTTTTGAACAAGTGATTTATTATTGATCTGAAGCACATTAGAGGTTAAGACCTTAAAATTGTAAAGTTTTATTTTGTGCTTAAGAGATACTAGAATAAATTAATAATTCAATATTAATCCATTAGTGATTATCCTATAATAGAGTGGATAATTTTATATTCAAATAAGAGATTGGTTAGTATGAAACACATAAAACATCATGTAATTTTTATTATCCATATCAATAGACACTCTCCCATGTACATCGTGTTGAGTAGGAAAAGTGATCGTAGATCCAATTATATTAAGTAGGATTATCTCTTTTTCACTTTGATTCAACATTCAAACATAAACTAACTAGGGTTTGATTATTGACTTGTTGCCATAAGAGAGAACCAACATCCTAGAGTTTATGTTGTCTTGATTTGTGAGGATGGTAATTTTTTTATGTTATTTAACAAGCCTATTTGACAAATAACCCTAGATGTAAAAATGCAATCTATCACATTGATGAAAATAGAAAGTAACAGAACTCACCTGGATATGAGAAATGGAAACAATGAGGAACTTGTACTATAAACTTGAATCTAAAATGACTAGTCTAGGGCATGGTGCACCCCAAACTATGATTCTCTTTTCTGGATCTAATTTTTTTGACATGTATGTTATAATCTACACTTCATCTTTTATAGTTGTCTCCTACTGAAACCTCTAGATATGACCTATACACATGAAAAGAGGGAAAAAGGTTGTGTTGTATAGGGGCTTACCTAACTCAAATCCCATTTTGGTATTTCTACCTCCATGTACAATAATTTATCATGATCAAGAGGGCATGCCCTAGGTTGGGAAAAGGCCAAAACAACAATAATTGAATAAAATTGATAAATGAAAAATGATGTTACTGTGTTGTGAAAACTCTTGAAGAAGAGATGCCACATTACAAGTTTATTGATGGATGAATTGATTGCTTGATACACCAAAAAAACTTTAATTCCCAAAACACAATATCTTGTTGTAGATAGCTTGTAGAGGATCATTCAATACTTCTCCATATTTACATCATAATAACTTCTCATTTCTAATCGCCTCCTTAATCCTCAAAATGAGAGGGAAAATATGTTTATTTTTTAAAAAAAAAATTTAATGAATCTTTTTGGGTAGGGGGTAACCTGGGATTATTTTCAAACCACAAAATGCCGCCAATCAACATTTCAAATATTCAAAAATTTACTTTCTAGTCTAGGGTGCCTCACACCCGTGATTGGTGATTTTAGGCCCAAATTTCTAGGGATAATGGGGATTTAAACATATTTTATTTATTTTTCCTTGAAATTAGTAAATTATTATTATAATTAATTTTATAAGAAAAAAACGGTGTCAAGGTAGTGTGAAATTGTCAAGGGTGACAATTTTTGACGCTACATTAAATAGCCCCCATTTCAATGAGAGTATGATCTTATGTTCATAATCAAACTAAAGGAAATAAAAATGATGAAAAGACAAGATGACACCAAGTTGAGGGGTGTACAAGGCCCCAACTTAGGATCTCACCTAGCAAGATTTCATTCACCACAGGTGGTGAATTAGTCCCAATGGGGCCCATTTTCTAGCTAGGATGCTAGGAAGTAAGGAAATAAGGTTTATATGATGACTATGTTGGGTATTTCATCAAATATTTCCTTGAGATGCATAATATGGGGTAATATGGGCCTATTAATGATGATGAAAAGGTCAATTAGGGCTTGGGATACAAAATTAAATGTGAAAGTGTGATTAAATACACTTTACTACACTAAAATGAGGTCCACATAGCCTAGAAAGGCACAATATCCAATGTGAATGTGTAAGACACATTACAACACTAGATTAACATTAAGTTTATTTTACAATCCTTCTAAATTAATGTGAATATGCATTTAATAATTTTGAATTAAGGGAAAATGGGTTCATTAAGTCTAGAAAGGTGTGAAAGTCCTTTACAACACTCTACAACACCTTTACAAGACATCATTAAATACATTTTATTTAGTTTGAAAGGGTCTAAGACCTAGTGTGGATGTGAAAAACACCTCACAACACGAAATCGAGGTCCTATTAAGTCCAGTCTATCATCAATTATTCCCAAAATCAAGCAAGTTTCCTTTTTTCTATGGTACATTTAAGCCCCACTTTAGTGAACTTGCTTCAAAATCATAGTAAAGTAGACATTCAAGAGAGATTTGAGTGTATAGATGTAGATGAAAAAGAATGACAAAGATCCAAAAGAAAATCAAGCCCCTAGGATCAAAGATCCTAAGTCAAACCGTCAAGATGCACAATCATGCAATGGAAAAACTAGGAAGAGGAGAAAGATGAAAATGAAAAGGTGGATCAATATTCGATCATTTTTTTAGCTATTTGTGGTTCAGATCTAGGTTGTTTGTGCAAAAAGAAAATGCATACTCACTCTGGGGCAATAGAACTCTTGGCTGTCTGCTGGGTGAGAAGGCCCAAAAGGTGAGAAACATATGTTGGGTTGGTATGTACTCACAAACACATAGGTGGCTATGGGGAAATTTGTGCCTCAGAATGGGCTTCCTGCTCAACCATATCAAAGTTATACCTCTTGATAACTTTAATAAAGTGCCACAAAGGAAGGTAAGCAAAACTTCGTATGCTTGACACTCATAGAAATTATAACTGCAAGATAGTGTAAGAAATGTTCAAAGGTATTTTTCTTAGTTCGTCCAAGGTCTCATCTTAGGGAACATCATGCTTAATTTCTCCAAGAGAGGGAAAGTGCAACTAGTCTCATCTTGTTTCCAAGAGAGGATAAGTGCAATGTCTCATCCTAAGCAACATTGTACCTAATGTTTCCAAGAGAGGGAACTATAAGAAATAGAAAATCACACAATGAAATGTGAGTGGTAATGTATTCCCCCACTTTAAAGTAGTTGCAAACACCATTATTGTGAGAAATTGCTTTAAAGTAGAAGAAGAAGAAGACATGAGAGCTTACCCAGAAATCCCTATGCCAAGTCATATGTTTCTGATAAGCTACGTCATGAAAAGGTAGTATGTCACATGCGATCCAACTTGAGAAACATCGTCCACATCCCAAGCTTGCTCTTATATGTTCATGAAAGGTTAACAACTATTCAAAGGAGGAAACTACAAGTGACATATGAGTTCAAGGCTACTTAACCCCTTGCCCTCACTGAGTGTAGGAAAAGAGTGAGCTTAATTGATGGATGAAATGCAAACAACAGTGAAAATCAATATCAATTAGAGGAATGAGGTACCCCAACATAAGGAAGAACACCAAACTCCTTAAGATGTTGGATTTTATGAATAAAATCCTTATATTCATTAGTGGAATGACCATGAAATCTATGATATGCATAGTTCATGAAGTCTTGTAATATAATTTCTTTTGAGTTCTTGGAGGAAGGATTATCAAGTGATCTTGGAGGAGTCTTGACAAGATAACCTCTTGATCAAGAGGTGAATTAGTTTTTGTTGTTGGTGGAAAAGATATGTCTTGCTTAGTACAGGATGTCATACCTATGCAAGGTTATTTAGATTGCTATTTTATTCTCACTCTTACAGGAGGATGGAAAATCTATCAAATGTAAATCTTTAGTGTTATGCAAGATGACATTGATGTGAAGTGAAGAGTTCTTTGTGTGTTTTGGTTTAGGAGAAATATTAATACCAATAGTGTCGATCAACTCAGGATGTACTATTGTTAAGGTTGGTTTAGAAGGATTTTTTGTGCTAGTATTGATTTTGAGGGAAGGCTTGTTTATCTTGATCAAAGGAAAATAACCAAGACCATGAGTCGCTTGTTGTGTGATAGGATTGATAGGGTTGTGGATACCTTGTTCATTAGCACCACATCCTTGTCCACTATATCCAATTTGTTTCATAAGCTCATACCCTTTTACATAAAGCTTTTTCATTACTTTTGGATTGGATAGTGGTTGGTGATAATTGTCATCAAAGGTGGCTATGTATTTTGCTTCTTTGTCTAAAGTGGTTGAGGAAAATTCTTTTGAAAGGTCGTCTAAATTTTGTGTTGACATTATTTTTGTTTCTTTTCCCTTATTTGAATCTTTGGGGATGATTTTGTACTTACCCATGAAGTCATGTTTGAAATCCAAGGAACCCAAATCATCTTCTAATAGCATCATGACTTGTTCAATATGTTGTTGTTTTTCTTTTTGTTGGGTGGGTTCCATTTGTGTGGTTGGTGTTAATGTGTTCAAGGGATTTTCTTTATTTTTCTCAATGTTTAAACAACTTTTTGGATGAGGATTAGCGTCAAGTGTGTACACTTTTTGTTGTAGATGCATTTCATTTTGTAATGAAGAGTAGAAGGCACTCCATTCATTGCATGAATCCACAGCCTTCCTAAGAGAAGGTTATATGAAAGATCGTTAGGCATAACATGGATTGGTGTTTCTATTATGGCCACTCCAACTATAATAGGTAAAGAGATCACACCTAGGGGTTGTTTTCTTACATTGTCAAATCCCCTGATGGATAAAGGATAGGGTCGAATGTTGGATTTATCGACACCTAGTCTATCATGAAGGTTCACTCCACACACATTAAGAGTAGAGCCAATATCTATAAGAGTTCTCTTAATCCCTTTTAATTTGTATTGAATGATGATCACGAAAGCTTCATTTTGGTTTTTCACATCCAAAGGAGGGAGCTCACTTTGGTGGAAAACAATGTTAGCATTTATGGCTTGAATCATGGCTAGGGTAAACCCACAAAAGTGGTTTACAATTCAAATGAGGAAGAAAAACTTGTAAAAAATGACGCCATGCCAAAAAAAAAAATTCTGGGGATTCGAATGAATTCATTGGTTCGAACGAACCAAAAAAGGGTTCGCTCGAACCATGGTTTGAGAAAACCAATTTAATGCATGCATAGAAAAAAACCAAATGAAAACCCCTTTTGGGAAGGGGGTTTGCTAGAACCCCCCTCGTTCTAGCAAACCCCCCTTTTCCCTAATTTTTGACCTTGTTCACAAAAAAACCTATTTTTTACACTTCAAAGCTCAAGTTGAGGATGAAAATGGAGGAATCTTCACAAACCCAACTGGAATCAGGTAGTCCTCGATACTAGCTATCCAATTAATATAATTTTAATATGTTTTGGTTTTATTATGTATTTGTTTTTTAGTTTTATAAAACATAGGTTTTTCATCAAAAATGAAAGTCTTTGTTCTACACATGTGGAAAAATAGCAGATTATTAAAAAAAATATTTGAAAAATATGAGTGCACTAGATATTGAAGTCTTTGATCCAACAAAAAAAAAATTGAATTTCGATAGATACAAAAAAAGTTACGTGTTATACAGTCGCGCCATGTCTGAATTGTAATTGGTTTGACTTCAAAACTCGAATAAACAAAAAATATTCAATAAAAAACTATCTAACCAAGTGGAAGCACTATATAATAGAGTTAAAAATCTAAATTCAAAATAATTATAATTTTATCCTTCATGGAGAACAAGTTATGTGTTATACGGTGTGTGTCACTTTTTAAAAATGTTGATTTCTAAAGAAAACCAATTTTCGTGGGAGATGGAAAAAGAAGTGCAATCTAATTCCAAAAATTTTGAAAAAAATGTTTTTAGAATCTAAATAAAAAATGTGACGAGACTCTAGTTTGCATCATCTTCAAATTCCTCACGGTTTAGCCACTATAGGTGCCCAAATGTGAAGATTTAGTTAAAAACAATAATTTTAGTGTCCAATTTGGCTAAAAATTGTAAACCACTATTGTGGGATCACCCACTACTAGATCATTTATGCACATGTTAGAAGGGGCAGGAACTTGTTGTAAAGAATTTTGAATCATGTTATGATAATGAGGGGAGACTTGAATGAGGTCCTATAATGATATCTTAGCAGGAGTATTCTTTAGTTGTTTGACAAGATTGTACTCCTTTCCACTAGTCCAGGTCCTGGTAAGATAGGCTTAGGGATGATAGGGTTAGGCAAGGGTAGGGATGTTGTGGTTGGTTTTTTTGTTTGCATATTGTTTTGAGTGTTATATGTATGAGAAATGGTATTATGACTCAGTTGCTAGGAACCATTGTTCCTAGGTGGATAGAGGATTAATTTGGGTTTGTTGTTAGTTTGAGGTTGGTGTGAAGGAGGGTAAAGAATGATTTGAGGTTGAATAATTTTAACATCCCTTAGCGAGTGAGAGTTATCCTTGTCTTGTATCATGATATCCTCCCTAGGAGAAGGGTTTCTAGGAGAACAACAAACCAAATGTTCTTGACACTCAAGGATTGGTTCTTCTAAAATTACTTTACCACAAGTCTAAGGGGAATGATCAAGGGTTGAATTTTCATGCTCAACAAGGGTTTCTTTAGGGGAAGGGGGACAACTAAGATTCTGACAACCTTCACAAAGTAGATTTTCTAACATCAAAGTATCATCTTTACAACAAGGAGAGATAGTAGGAGAAGAACAAATGTTAGTGTCATGGTCACCTATGGTTGTGTTATCTTGTTTATTAATGTCTTGTCCACAAAAAAGAGGTAAGAGGAGAGAAACAACTTGGATTCTCAAAACTCTCATTGATTGGTTCTTCTATCACCAAAATATCTTCTTTTCCAATAGGAGAGATATTAGGAGAAGAATGAATATGAGTGTTAAGAATGTCCAAGGTTCTATTCTCTATCAAAAAACACTCTTAAAGGGATAAGATAAGGAATGTTTCTTAATAGGTCTAGTTATGTAAGATACTAGAATTGTTTGAACAAAAATGAAAAGAACTTTTAACCATTGCATGAAATGTTTCAATAATATAAATAATGTATGTGCAAAGATACAATTTACATTCTTATCCAATATATGCAAGATTTAAAGAATGTACTGAATGAATATTCAAGAATAAAAAGCACTTTTAAAAAACTTATGCAAATTTTTATGAATAGAAATATTGTATATGCAAAATTGAAAAGTACTTTTATCAATGTTATGCAAATTTTTAGAAATGTAAGAATTTTTCAGATCTAATGATGCTTGTGATTGAAATGATTTCAAAAATGACTACCCTAAATTGATGTTTTTGAGCTAGATGCATAAAAAAAATGTTGCAAAAAAATTCTAGACCTATAGTATATGATACTAGGAGCCTTATGAAGCACATAAAGGAGGTTTCTGACTCTGTAATAGATTGTTAAAAATATGGACTCGTACTAATTCGCCCAGGATGGCAAGTGAGTCCCAATTAGGGTTTTTTTCAAAAAAATTAGAAATTTTTAGTTTTTTTTGATGTTGTATAATGAAAACTTAAGATGTAGATGTAGAATTTCAGAAATTTTTAAGGAAATTATGTGCAAAAATGCAAGCTAAATGAGCTTTTCACTAATGCAAAAATTTGAAACACTAGATACAAATTAACCAATTCCACTCTAATGCAAAATTTATGCAAGCTAGGAATAGGATGAAAATGGAATCTAAATCAGAAAATAAGATGTTTTTAAAATAGGTTCACCAAAATTAACCATAGATTAAATAGGGGTGTGAAATGCTATGTCTCTTTTGCTAAATTATGTTCTTTCACCTAATGAAAAGAGATAGATCCCACAGCCAAAATTTAGGTGTTTCATTCAAAATAAGGAATGTATGATGTAAGTATGACTAAATACAACTAATTGATAAAATTTATTGAATATGAGAGCAAAACTAATGAAATATGTAATGTTTGAAAACACAATGTGATATGCAAAAATGAACTAGAAAAGAATACAAAATGCAACAGAAATGGATGAAATTGAGAGTGTCCACCTGAGATATTGATGAAGACTGGAAATCACATCTAGAATGTTGTTGGTCCTAATTTTTAGGCCCAGTGGGACTCATTCACCATTCTAGGTGAATTAGTCCCAGATCTAGGAAACTGTTCCAGAGCCCGTTTTAGACAAATGGGTATCCAAAAATGCAGAAAACAAAATTTAGGCCTAGAAATGGGAATCATTCACCACCCATGGATAATTAGACCGCTTTTTAATTTCTAAAAATCCAAAAGTGGAAACTGAAGTCTTCGATCTTCTCTCTGGTTCCTGACAAGTGTTCGCCTCTGAAAGTCTGATTTCTGAACCTGAAAGTGACTTTTTGTTAATATTTTTCCTTAGAAAATGAAGGAAAGACTTAAACAACTTTTCAACTTGATTCTTAATGATTTCCAAGCTTCCAAGATGACTAAATCTACAAAAACATAAGAAGAGAAAGAGAAATGTTGAATGTTAGGGCATGGGGATTTACCTTGGTCAAACCCCTTTGTAGGTAATTAAACCAAATGAAGAGATAATATGAAGAATGCACATGAAATGAAGGGATTAACACCTTTCCATGATGATTGACCTTGAATTTTTGTAGCAAAGCATGAAGATTCAACCCTTGAATGTCTTAGGAAGCTATCTTGATGACTTGCAATGATGAAACCCTAATTTGCTTGACTTGATAGAGAATATAGATGATGGATGAATTATAAGAGATGTGTGAATGAGTTATGAGAATATGAATTAGGGTTTAGAAGGTTGATTTTATAGGCAATTCTCCTAATTTTATTTTTAATTGGATCCTGAAGGCCGACATGAAGAAAAATAAAACTTAAATCCCAAAATTTCTCGCTCAAAAGTAACAAATGACCCAAATGGGACTCATTCATCACCTTGGGTGAATTAGTCCCACTTGGAAAGGACTCATTCACCACAAGTGGTGAATTAGTCCCAGTGGGGCCTATTTGCTAGCTAGAATGCTAGGAAGTAAGGAAATAAGGTTTATATGATGACTATGTCAAGTATTTCATCAAATATTGCCTTAGGATGCACAATATGGGGTAATAGGGGCCTATTAATGATGATGTAAAGGTCAATTAGGGCTTGGGACAAATAATTCAATGTGAAAGTGTGATTAAATACACTCTAAACTACACTAAAATGAGGTCCACATAGCCTAGAAGGGCACAACATCCAATGTGAATGTGTAAGACACATTACAACACTTGATTAACATTAAGTTTATTTTATAGTTCCCTTCTAAATTAATGTGAAGATGCATTTAAATATATTTTATAATGTTGAATTAAGGGAAAATGGGTTCATTAAGTCTAGAAAAGTGTGAAAGTACTTTACAAAACCTTTACAAGACATTGTTAAATGTGTTTTATTCAATTTGCAAGGGTCTAAGACCTAGTGTGGATGTGAAAAGCACCTAAAAACACCAAATTAAGGTCTTATTAAGTCTAGTGTATCATCAATTATTCCCCAAATCAAGCAAGTTTCCTTTTTTCTATGGTATAGTGCCTCACTCAAAGAAAATTTAATCCTATATAAGCTCTACTTTCTCTATCCATTAATTATTAATGATCTTATTTATCTATAATATAGAATTATATAGATGCGCACACATAGTAATTGAAGGGATATCATATTATCCTTATTTTATTAATCCTTTATCACATAGTTCTCTCTCTTACATTCATCTTATCTCAATATGATAGTATTAGGGATATATATAAATGCCTCTCCTCCATGACCATCTTCACTAAAATTATAGGAGCATTCATAAGCATTTAAATCAAACTTTCTTTGAAGAACTAAACTATGACCGAGTCTAGAATAAAGAGATGACTTTAATTTTAATCTTTCTTGATAAAGGATTTCAAAGAATATGATATCTTCACTTAGCAATATAAACTACATTTATTATAACTTACAATTGTGACTAACTTCTTGGTGATTACGGATATTAGGTTGTGTTATGTTTAAGTAGAATAATGATTAATTTTAAGTTTATTGTCCTTAAAGAATTATCATAATGTCTAGTGAACTAATGTGTATATTAGTTATCATTAATTTGTAAAATACTTTTAAAATTATATAAATGTTTTCAAATTATTTTAGATAACAATATTGAATTTATGACATATTTATATGCATTTTTAGAAAATATCTAAAACTATTTGTATTATTATCACTACATACTTTATCTAATTGTCTAACTACACTAATTCAAGTTATTTTTCTTCTAATGTTTTTACTTATTATCTCATTGCACATACTATTGTTTTAAGGAAAAGGGATAGAAAAATGTTCTCCATTTTTTCTTCATTTGTGCAATAAAGCTTTTCACTAGATCTTTATTAGCTAAAATTATTCATTATCATATGCATCAAGTAAAAACAAAATTTAAAAATAAAAAATGTTCATTGTATTATTAGTAGAGATATAAGTAAATAAATAGCATTCATTTACATTTTATGGAAATAAAAATTACAAAAATCATTACAAAAAAACTCTTTTTATTTCTTCATACAATTTTTAAAAAAATATATATATTTTAAAATTGGAGAATATTTTTTTGAAACACATATTTTAAAATAAAAAATTTAAAAAGTTAATAAATAGTAATAAATATTTTAGAAAAAGAAAAATAAGAAGGTATTGCAATTTTAATATATATGAGGCCAACAATATTTACGTCCCTTGTGCCAACCACCTAAGAGGTAGGGGTGTTTATAGGTATGGGCATGATGGTGCTACATAATGGACATAGCAATTAATTGATACAATAAACAATTTCAATTTCTTTGTCTCATCAAGTATGAGTGAAGTAATCTAACTTTATAATTTTTAACAATATATATGACTAAAAATGAGTTTTGATGGTTGAAGAAGTATCATATTTTTTATTTGACTCATATCGATCATGTTATTCATATAATGGTCAATTATTTAGATGCCTCTTGGCCTAAGCATTTTTAAAGGTTCTAATACAAAATTAGGCATAGATCAGCCTAATCACATGTCAAATGTTTTGAGCGCGGAGAAAAAACTTCTCATATTTCACTCAAACTTCAAAACTATTGCTACTTAACATGCTACTTATCTTTGTGACATTAAACTTGATTCTTTCTCATTTTTCTTTGTCATTATCAATTTAATTGATTTACTGATGTCCCCTTGAGTGAAAGAACCATTCTCCTCATTTCTTCTCACTTGCACTCCCACATTAAGCTCTTGTGCTAGTTCGTAGTTAAGCTCTTGTGCTAGTTTGTATTTCATCTTTGCTCAAACTGCATTGGAAGACCTACCAGAGAGGCACAAACCTCAACCCTTCTGTTATTGATTTCCACCCACAATGGGTGAGAAACACACCTATAGAAGGATGGTTCAAAATATGTAATTGTGGAGCCCACTTTGTAACTAGTAATCTTTTCCCCTACAAATACAATTTTAAAAAATAGATTACAATTTTCAAATATAAAAATATTGCATATTCTAAATAAAAATATCTATTATATTTCAAATTTAACCAAGAGTGTAGAATTATTGAAAATTTTGGGTTTGTTAAATCATTCTAATTACAATTTCAAAAAAAATCTATATTGTTTTAAAATAATTATAAGATTTTAAACTTCTATATTTCATATTAATTGAAATTTAAAAGAATGTGTAAATTTTCACATATATTTTTATTCTTTCCAAAAAATGTAAAATATGTACTTAGATAAAATGATGTAATCTTTAAAAATGAATTTCATAGCTATTTAATTACTTAGATAAAGCTATTTAATATGATTTCAATAGTAATATATTATAATTATAATTTTAAATACTTAAAAGTACCACTGCTACTTTTAATCCTTGAAAGTAAAGTTCATAGTTATTATTTGATTTATAAATATTTTTAATAGATTTTTATAAGAAACTAGAAATTTTTAAGACAAAGTTAAAAAAACAAGTGACTCCAATCTTAAAATATGATTACAATAGTAACTATATCATAAATTTTAATTTCACATATATTTATAATTTCTCTAATAAAATGGTTTAATACTTAAAAGTGAAGTCCATAGCTATTGTTTGATCTATAAATATTTGTAATAAAATTTTACAAGAAACTTGAAACTTTTAATATGCCGGTTAAAAATCAAGTAATTTTAACCCTAAAATGTGATTGCAATAATAATTATACCATAAATTTTAATATTAAATATTTAAAAGTATCACTCTTGCTCTTGCTTTTAATTCTTAAAAGTGAAGTTCATAGCTATTAGTTGATTCATAAATATTTTTAATAGAATTTTATAGAAAACTAGAAACTTTTAAGACAAAGTTAAGAAAAACAAGTTCATAGCTATTACTAGTAATTATATCATAAATTTAAAATATACAATTTTGATTTAATTTTTTTAATTTAGTATAAAATTCTATAAAAGATTAAAATATAATTATAAAAATTAAAAATATTTAAATTTAAAACAATCCTTTAAATTAATCAAATAATATTTCTCAATATTAAAGTGAGCCTTTTTAAATCAAAATAGGTATCTTGTTAAAAATAATATTAAAATTGCAGGCATATTTGAAAAAATATATTTTATCCATGAAGAGCTGCAGTAGTGTGTTTTCCCATCTGCACAGCAGTTAACTTGGTGAAGGGCAGTTGGTGAGTAGTAGTTTAAGTGCAGTTATGATGCATGGGATCATCCATGCATCAAGGGCTGGATTGCGGTTTCTGCGTGGGAGCCAGAATTCAAGGATTGATTCCAAATTTCATTAATGAGATATAGCTGTTAATAAAGCCGTTTCCTCGTGGGAGCCAGGATTCAAGGATTCATTCCAAAATTCATTAATGAGATAATGACATGATTGGTGAATGTGGATTCCGTGGGAACGATTTTTATACATGGAAAAGTTGTGTTGTGTACATACGTCACACACAGTAATGATTTTTAGTGGAGGCATAAATGTAGTATGTTTCAAATTCATTAATAAAATACAACTACCCATAATGAGCTGATGTGATTTTGAGACAATCTCATTATTGATGCACATGAATTTCATGTGACTGATTTTAACCTAACTAATTTATGGAGTCGTTATGGAGTCATTTTCTTATATGTTATGATATCTTAGACATGCTCGTAAATGGTACCTATGTCAGTCATTGCATACGACATCAAGGAATGCTCTATTCCACCAAGAATTGGTGCATCCTGATGGTCAGATTGATGTTGCCACTGGATAGAATTTACATATTCTACGTTTGGAAATTTGTGTTCACCAACGCCGTTAATTAGGCATACATTCCATTGTCATAATAGAGGCCCAACAAGCCTTTTCGAGACTTTTACACGGTTAGATTTGAAATTCCTCCCCGAGATTTCAACTCAATTGACTCACTAATTTTCTCTTCTAAATATATAAAATTTCTTATATAATCAAGGAAAATTCTAGAAGGTTGAAAATTAGAGTAATTTATATTGATATAATTTCTAAATCAATTGTTAAAAATAGTTAATTATTTTTTGTTAAATTATAATGATTCATATTCATTGTTCAGTTCAATAAATTTTATTCTTTGTTGTTTAAAAGTAACATACTTATATTTAGAAAAATATGTGGAAGATGTAAGAGATGTCATTTTCGAAGTGTATGTTTAAAAATATTATATTATTATTATATTATATTACATTATCTTATATTATATATTATTATTATCATTATTATTATATCACCATGCCAATTCCTGCATTGATTGAAGATGAAACACTATATGAGCAATTTGAGTCAAGTGGTGAAGTGATGCTATCTTTTCCTTCCCAATTTGAAATGATAAATCCCTGTGGTAAAATTGATCAAGCCAATTATCAGTTCAAGATTTCTTGCATATTGTCTGGGCAAGTATTTCATGTTTTTTCTTGAATAGCATAGACATGTTTCTTAAATGGTGTTGCTTTTGAATCTTTGCTCATCTTTCAAAATCCTAGTTAGAAGGTAGTGGTTTGTATACATTTTCACCTCATTCTAGCTAGAGTAAGAAGCCATTATAGTTGATACGCCCTTTGCCAAGGAGTGAAGTTATGGACACATGTAAATCTGGAAAAGATCATTGTAAGTTGCCAACGTATTGTGTTCATTGACTCCTCCCTCAGTTCCACCCACATATGGATAGCCATTAGGATGTTCTTCAGGAGGAGAGCCTTATAACCCTTCAATGATCTCTAACATTTTTAGAGCTACTTTAGTATCTTCACTGTAAGATTCAAAGCACCTTCCCCATCGTGAGTCACGACATATGACCACAGAAAGTACAAATACAAATGGAATGCCAGTAGCCCTGACTTTAAGAGCACTAGCAACTCCTACTCCTTTCACCAAATTAGTATCTCTTGTTGCACTAAGGCCTATGTTATGTGGAAAAATTGTTGCTCCATAAACATTATTATGAGCATGGATGACATCAATTCCAAAAATCATAGGAATCCCAAGACGAGAGCTCATAGCTGCATCCTAGAAACTACCAACCATATTAGCCCACATTATAGGAGATGCTTTAGTTCTAGGGGTACTTCCTATTCCAAGGTCCCTTATAATTGTAGAGGTAGCCACTTCCCTCTCAATTTGGGTCATCTTCCCAATTTTCTCATCCAAAGTCATCCTTGAAAGCAAATCCTTGAGCCTGTCTTCAACTGGTTGATGGGGATCTTTATAAACCACTATAGAGTTTCTATCTTCTATAAACCCATGCTTTGAATTTCACTCTTGGGAATTTATGTGATCTACTTTGGAAAAGTTCCACTCTGTATTGATTGTAGCCATGATCACAACCAACACCAAAACCCAATCCTATGTTTCTTCTCCATAGCATATAAGTAACATTATTTCTATGAGTATTTTAGTTTGGGTCACATGAACGTTGCATATAGTGTCATGCTCCGTAGCATATAAATAACATTTTTTGAGAATATTTTACTCGGACACAGCTGATCTCCCAACAAAATGCACCTCCCATAGGATGTAACATACCAAAAAAATGCATAAAAACATACATAATATGATAGGACGACAGATACGGGACTCAACAAACTCATTGACGGATGAAGACAAGTATGGTTTCTAATATTATAAACCTTTAAAATTCTAATAGATTTCACATTCATTTGAGCCTTATCCTTTTAAATTTTCACAAAAATTATAAATGCATATAAAAAAAAGTTCATAACAAATTATGAAATCATAAAATATTTCATGTCTTTACAAAATCATAAAATATTCCATCTCTCATTGATGCTCTCCACTTTTCTAAATATCAAAGATCAATACGGAATTGCATAAAAGCATGACTTTGTTTTTTATGCAATCCTAGATGAGCATGCTACAAATGATGATGCGACCTAATGTGCCCATGCAATTTGTTCATAATATTACATGTCACCATCTGAAAAATTTCAAGATTACTATTAAGTTTTTATAATATAAACATTGTTGCTAAAACATAGTAGACACAACAAATAAAAATAGGACTATTCTTGCACTTTTTGACAAGAAACTTCACTACTCTAAACTCTTGTTTTTTAAATGTATTGCAATCATAAAAAAATGTGTAATAATAAAATTGTAAATCTTTTCATATATTTTCAATAAAATAAAAAATACAAATTTATATCATAATTACAAATAATTTTTTTACCAATTTAAAATAAAATATATTTTTAAAAACATAATAAATCTATATATAAGCACTAAAAGTCTACTACATAAAAACTAAATATTTATTTAATACTTTTCCAACAATTCAAACCACACCCAAAACTTTAATCTCAAAAGATCTCATTGTTATTTTTCCATATTACAACCATTCATGCTTACAGGAATGCCATTTTATATGTAAATCGTTCTTTTACACACATATTAACATTAAAAAGATAGAAAATTTTATAATTATTACAAGAGAAGATTCATATTTTATATATTGTGTAGAGATAATTATTGTTTTTATTAACTGAAACCAGGAGAGCATACATGTCCATAAACCCATGTTCATACCAGATACAACAATACACAACATGGAAAAAATATAGAGATGGATGTAATAACTAAGAAACATCTTGGTGGATAATGGAAGAGCCCACCAGAAATCCTGATTTGGTATAATTCCATCTAAGAGCCTTCACTATGCTATAATTTATTAAGGATTACATGGAACAAAAGAGAACTAGAAAAACTACTCACTGTTGACTCTTTTTCTTATTTGGATAATGCTCCACAGTCTTTAAACAAGCAAAAGACCTGGATCATAGTAAGAAAAAGGACAATGATTGCTCTGAAGCCTACAACCACCAGCCATGGTTTTGAACTATAAACTTTCCAGAATTTATTCCAAAGGCTTCTATAAACAATAGAGTGCTTTGTCTTATAGCATCTGCTTAGTATTTCCCTTGTTTCTTTGATGGATTTGAATGCTAGTTGGGAAATTGTGAGGTTGGAGACACTCAATAAATGGGTGAGTCGTCTGTTGTGCCAAAGATTACCAATAATAACTCCCTTCTCTCTCATCACATCTACTCTCTTGTCCGTTTGGCACAAGTCATACATGAAATGAGAATATGCAGTCATTCTTTTTTGGTTGTAGTCTGGAGAACAGATCTCCATGACAATTAAATTTCTTATATATACTTCGGAGTCCACATCCAAATTTTAGCAGCACCAAAGTGAGTTTTTCCCTCATATTTAATGTCGTCCACAGTCTTGCCATTGGCCTGGAATTTCACCCCTCCATTTCTTAATTGAACTGTAGATGGAATCTTTAGCCAACTCTGATTCAATTGTTTGGAATCTTTAGCACGTCCAACACATGAGCAATGATCACCATATGAACCTACAAAACAAGAGCAATAAACATTGAGTTTCACTTCTTTTTCATTCTTCTTTACATTTTTGGATACCACCCCAAGACAGGAGTAGTGATATATATCCAGGATATGGCTTTGTTTCCATGATTCACCCTTTGCACAGTACTTGAAAGGTCGATAGTAGATTTTTTCAAACATAGTCCTCAACAACTTGTCAAGTTTAGCTTTGGCACTATCTAGGGAATCTGTCATCTCCATAGCAAGAACACCTTCCAAGATAAACATCGATATTTGATTATCTAACTTGATTAAATCCTTCATAATCTCAGACCTAACCCCAGGATTCTCAGATTTAGGTCTGAAAATGGGATGAAGCTTTGGCGGAAACCCATGATCATTTTTACATGACTTATCATCGCCATTCTCATTATCATCTTCCAATCCACCAAGGTGAATTTTGAAAAACTCAAGGATGAAACAAGCATCCCTCGCCACCATCCAATGTAGGACCTCATCCTCAAATGGTGTTCCCTTATCATAGCACCGCTTTATCTCCTCTTCCCTACTTTTAATTTTTTCAATCACTTCCTCGAAGCTGAAGTTAGAATTATGAGTTGTCTCCTAAATTCTTACAAGCTCTTTATGTGTTGCATCAACTTTGAATGTTTCCATTCCACAAAGCTCTTCTCTTCCGAAGTGGTAAGGGCCAATGGAACTAATTTGAGGCACATACGCATCTTTATATTCCTTCAACAAGGCTGTTGATGCACTGAAAATACAAGGTGGCACTTGATAGGACTTGTTCTTAAGTTTGATATCCATTTTGGCTTCACCCAACCATCGTATGTGATCAGACATCGACATACTTAACAAA
>VDFB02000015.1:456851922-456866300 GCA_007258455.2 Sequoia sempervirens | reverse complement strand
TCTGGATGTTGTGGTTGTGTTTCCTCATATGTGTTGTCATTGATGTCAACACAACCTTTAGTGCATTTGAAGTTTTATATGTCGAGGATATTGAGAAAATTGAAATGGAATGAGCTGCAAGTTGTCAATGGTGAAGGAAGTTTTGTTTGGTTCCGCGAGTTCAAGATGTCGTTGATTAGAGGTTTTGGGAATAAAAGGTTTCTTGCTAAGTATATCTAGTTTATCCACGTTGAGTTTCAGAGATCCGCGTGAAGATTTGATTGAGTTATGAAGATTTGTATTTTGACAATTTTTTTGTTACTTTAGTTTGTGTTCCTGAATGAAACTTATGAAATTCCAGTTAGTTTAGTTGTTGTAGATGCTTCTCTGGTGATTCTTGATGTTTGTGGATGTTTATAGATCATGCTCTATCTGTGTTGCACATCCGCATTGATCATTGTGCTCGTGATCCAATATTTTCTGTTGTGTGTTCATGTTTTTCATGTTCTGGCCGACAAGGTGCTCGAAACGGTTGTGACTGAGGAATAATTTCTTGGTAAGGTGGCTTCTATTCAAAGCTAGTTATTATTTCTGTCTTCTACTATGTTGTGGCCAACCTTGGTTAATTCACATTGAAGATTATCTATTGTTTTGGGCCGACAGTTTGTATTCATTTTATTATTTCTTTGTGGCCGACATGTAGTGATTCAATTTCTTGTTGCAGATATATATAAGTGATTGTTTACCTCATTTGATGCAATGCCTAATGTGTGTAATGTGGATCAATTTTCTAAATCATTCGGGCGAGCAGTGTGAAGAAGAGTGAAGAAGTGTTCATGTGCTTAACCTAACTATATATAATCCGGGCATTAGTAGATGCTATTTTCTCAGTTCAAAATCCAGATGGTTGTAATCTAAATCTTTATGTAAGACAGTGTGTCTTCCTTTGTAATTGAGTAGTGAGCTCTAGGCAATGTGCCTGAATGCATGTACATTCCCATTCATATTTCCTTATACTTTTAACAGGGTATAATCTTTAAAATCTAATTCTCCCACCATGGCTTTTTCAATGTGTTTCCTGTAATGCAGTAAATCTTAGTGTTATGTGTGTTTCTATGTGTTGATGATTCATGCTTTCACAGTTATTAACGGATCTAAGAATAAGGTTACTAAGTTTAATAAGGTTGAAATTCTATGATAACCTGACTACTCCCCTCTTAGTTTTCTTACCCTTGTAATGCCAACATTGGTCTTTTAGATGAAGTTACTATGGTAGATAATACTTCTTGGGTATGTATGCATGTGTATATTGTACACCAACATGTACACTAACCATGAACTCTATGTTCATAAAATGAAGGACAATTGGACATCACAAACTCTATTTGAACTAGTTAAGAAATATTTGAATGAAATTGGAGGTATGGATGACTTCACAATTACCAAAAAGTTGGTGTGTGTAGGAGCTAATGGAGCTTTAGTAATGTAAGTTCATAGGAATAGTCTTTGTGTAAATTTAAAAATTACTTGTTCACCATACATGATTGTCATTCACTACATGGCCCACATAATGAATTTATCATTTAAAATTGTAAGCAAGTTTCCTGCAATATCAAAAGTTGAAAATTTAATCCATGAGCTCTACGCATACTTCTGACAAAATCCTAAACATTTTGTAGAATTTCAAAATTTTGTTGAGAGAATAATAGGAGGAAATAAGCTTCTTAATGATGTTGATACTAGATGGATCTCCTTGCATGGACCAGTGTAACGAGTTTTTTTAGAATATTGATCCTTGATTAGAGTAATATACAAAAATCACCGCATAGTAGACAAAGCTCCCAACCTCTTACATAGGTTAAGTGATATAGAGACACTCTTAACTTTAGCTAGTATTCTCCCCATGCTAGATGAAATGAACAATCTTGTGAAGAAAGCCCAAGATAGAACTATGTATATCTATGAATATACTAAACTATGTAGAATGATATGCATGAACCTCGATAATCTATATCTAATAGATTATCCATTTCAAAGTCCAAAATTTTTAAGCTGGAAGTTAATTACATATTTGAATAATCCTAAAAATTATTTACAGTTTACTGCAAACAGGTAGTTATGTGTCTTTGTATGTGGATTTGAGATACCAATTCACTATTGTACGATGATTGGGTGCTCTACCAGAGAAGTATCTATTACAAAGGAAGCTTTTAATGATATTGTTAAATTTATAAGTGGTACTTTACAATTTATTACAAAATCTCTTTCCTCAGAGATTTATGAATGATTCCCTCGAGATGAAATACTTGAATCCATGCCTATTATGTATCCTTAATTTTGGATCCCATACAACCATCATAACCTGGACATTTTTTCATAAAAAAGTAATTACCTTGGTTGAACACTATTTGAAAAGTTAAGAATATAATGGAAAAAAATATGAGGAATTATAAATGAAATTAAGCTTAGAGAACAAGCTCACCATTTTGCAACAAGTATGATTGACTAGTTTGAATCCATGGAGAATCTCATGGAAGTGGGATCAATAACAAAGCTTTGGGAAACCTTTGGTCAGAGTGAAATATTTTGTGATTCATTATCAAAATATTTCAAACTTATTGATTTATGTCAAACAATGATATTGGGGTCTATGGAGGATGAGAGAGTTGTCAATGCATTGGGTTTTTGAAATAAAAAATAAGAAACTAACTAGACAAGAATTTGGAAAATTCCTTGATGATGTATACAACTAGGTACAATTTCTGAAGTTTTCCTTTTGAAAGGGCACTCAAAATATGGAATTCCATATGTGAAAGAAGAGGGTTGTGCAACACTTCAAATTCTAGTGGCAGTGGTACAAATGATAGTGACATAATGAATGCTGAATTTGAGATGCAGTTAAGTGGGTGTATGCAGGGCGAAGAAAATGAAGACTAGACTCAAAGTCAAGATGACTCTCAATCTCATCATCATAGTGAGGACTAGGATGTGAATTGGAAAATGAAAGTGATTTAGTAATTTTAACATATTTATATTGCATTTCATGAATCATATTTCAAACTTTAGTTGATGACATCTTATATTGTATTCCATGAAATTTCAAATTATGAATCATATTGAATAAATTAACATATTATTTATAATTTCATATTTTAATTGTGTTATACTGATAATTTTTACATGTACTCAGTGATTCATCATTCAACTCAATTCTTAATAACATATTAACAATAGTAGCATATAAACCAATAAACATTAGCAATTGTTTAATGTGTATCTAGTAGTAGAATCCACAGTTTGTCTTCAATTGACCAAAATAATAATATAGATAATTGAACGCATTAATGAATTTGAGTTTTGTATTGATTTTAAAATAAATGAATACATAGAGGCAATGTAATATCCTTCTCAAAGACAACTCTACTCAAAGTTGAGTTGGAAACTCATATTATCAAATCATTCTATCAGCTTTTGTAGCATGCTCCACTATTCATCTAAAGGAAGTTCCATTTGTTGTAACTAAAAGTGTCTAACTTGAAAATTTGTTAACAATTAATGATTGAAATTAGAACTTGACTTGAGTGTTTCAATCAAAGTTGCATTCAAGGTTATTAGTGGTTTGATGGAATCCAAATAGTTCACCTCATCTAGGTTTTAAGGAAACTAGTCCAAATCAATCTTCCTTGTATCCTTCATCTTCTTCATGAAATAATCATTTCCAATGAATCACTTAGTTTTGTCAAAAGCCTTTGGCAAACCAAGATCTATCAAGTTCCTTACCTTTCTATCCAACTACATCTTTTTTGCAACCTGGTCCAAAAATTCCTCTATTTCAGTATTCTCAAACACTTTTGAATGATAGATGACACCTTCATTGAGTCATCAATTTGGTCACTAATTCCTTTTAATTTCAATTCATTGTCACTAGCTTTGTAGACTGTTTGTAAAATTTTATTTGCAATTTTCTCTTTTGAAAGCACATCTTTGTTGTCCATTACATATGCCTCATTTTTTCTCTATAAAATGCAATTAACTAATTTTGATAGTAGTTTATTTCATTTTCTACTTCCCTTAGCTCTGTCACCAATCTTTTAGTTGTTTTTCTCTCTTCCTCTAATTTTTGTTCCCAATATTTTGCTTTCACCAGGTTTTGTTAATTTTTCTAAAGTATATTTTTCGTCATCATATTTCCTTTTGCTCTCATCTAACCTTCTCTTTAGTTCATTCAATTCCACCTCTATTTGTTTATCCTCTTTTCTTGTAGATGTAGAGGAATATTGTTTTATTCTTTTTTCTAATTCATTGCTCTTGTTATCTGTTGCATTCCTCTTTTCTTTCTCATTTGCTAGGTCTGCCTATAAAATTTCTATTTGAATCTGCAACCTTTTTTTTCTCTCTATTTCTTTAGTAATGATGTGTACACCAATTCATTGTTCTTTTTTGGTACATTAATTTTATCAAAAAAATTGTATCTAGAAAAATCCAATTAGAAACTGCTCACCCAAAACTCAGAGTGATCCATCTGATTTATTTATTAATTTTAAATTATGGGAACAACAAACATGTACTCCATGATTTCTTTATTTGGGTCAAATATGGGTAATACCCTAGTCATTACAGGCTCTAAAGTTACAATAGACGTTCACTATCAGTTGCTTCCTTTTTTATATACATTTATTATTTCTTTTTAAACTCATCATTGTAATCAAAACCTAGGGCTGTAGACATAATGTAATGCTTGAATGTGTAGTGTCGAAAAAAGTAACCCTTTTTCACACTTAATTTGGGAATAATTGATATTGAATTAACCTAATTAGACCTTGATTTAGTGTTGTAATGTGTTGTACACATTCACATTAATCTAGGCCCCTTTTTAACTAAAATGTCCTTAAATTGTACCTTATTTATGGTATTGTAAAGTGTTGTATTACACTTTCACACTTATCTAGGGTTTCATTAATTAATTGTGGTTAATTGAACTTAATTAGCCCCTTTAATTCAAATTTTAGCCTTATTGATGACACCTTCTGAAGGATCTATCCCAACACCCAATAATCAAAATGCATGACATTAAATTTGGAAAAATCAAGGTCCTAGAAAATGGTGCTAGGACCTATTCGCCTTTAGTGGTGAATGGGTCCTCTCCACATAGGGCACCCCTTTCTATGCATTTTTGAGGTGGGTTTTTAATGTTATTTCAACCCCTCAAAGCAAGGTCCTAGAAAATTGTGCTAGGACCCATCACCTTTAGTGGTGAATGGGTCCTCCTCGCATAGGACACCCCCTTTTGAATTCAATTGTGGCGGGATCATTTTGATTTTCAATCGTAGATCTAGTGTTGGCTTGAATTATTTGAATTTTGGGGTTAATCTCTAGATTTAGTATAAATATGAGGTTAATTCACATAGTTTCATATAACAAGCAATCCTAGATCTTCATGAGCACTCAAGAGTACATTCACAAGAGAATTTCAAAGGAATTCAAGGGAAGATTAGTCAAGTCTTATTGTAGCAATTCAAGGTAATTTTATCATGTCAAAGGCATAGTGCATTCAAGCATGTTGTTGAGCTAAGATTGTGGATGTAGCATTGAAGATCCACTTGCAAGCATTGTTACACATATTATTAGAGATCAATATCTACATTCTACATGGCCACTTCATGTTAGTTTGTAGATTTACATTCCAAGACAACTTCCAATGTATCAACATTTCATTATTTCAAGTTCATGCTCCAATTTCATTATTTCATCAGTTGGTTTAATTACCTACAAGGGGTTTGACTAAGGAAAACCCCTATTCACTAAAAATCAACAATGTTTTCTCCTCTTGCATGTGTATTTGTAGATTTATAGGTTGAATATCAAGTGGAGAACAAGTTTAAAGAAAAATTGTCAAAGTTGTCAAGTTGCAAAAGTTGTCATTTATAGTGCAAGAACGCAAAAATAAGGCTACAAAATTTGTCACAAGTTTTTAGGAGCTGAAAACATAGGATTTGAGAGTTCAAGCATCAAGGAACAAAACCTAGATCTCAGTTTCAGAAACCCTAACAGGAACCCATTCGCCACTAAAAGCGAATGAGTCCTTTGTGACCTAAAAATAGGGTTCTTGCAATAAGGTACACTTCATTCTGGCCTCTCAAAACTACCCTCATAGTTGCTATAATAGTTAGGGTTAGTTTTTTATTGCTATTTTCACCATATCACACACAAAATCACATGTACTAGGGTGAGAATTAGTGGTCTATTATTTTGATTTTAGTAAACTCTATTTCCCCCCTATACAAAATAGTGGAGTAGTTGTAGTGATGGGAACATCTCTAATTATCTGAGACCGAACCCAAGGTTGAGGATTAGGCATTGTTGTTGTAGTCGCACTAACTAGAGGTCTTCCTAGAAATAACTCCTTTTGGGTGGAAATTAAGATAGTGGTACTATTACTAGTAGTTGGACTTGGATCTATCATAATATTTGCTTCTTTGGAATGCCTTGATCACTAGGTATCTGTGTAATATCTTGTATTTTTGGCCTCTTGTGTGTAAATTTTTGTAGTGTCACATGTTGACCACTACTAGTATTACTAACCATACCATTTCCATGAGTGGCAGTACTAGTTGCACTAGATTCTCCACCATGGGCATGTCTTGGTTGTGATTGTATTTGAACATGAGAACTAAGATTTGAAGTTGTAACAAAATGAATTATTTCAATTGTCCTTGTATGCCCTTGGGCTATTTTATCAACTCCAAGGTGTGAAAATCACTTGGTTTTCTATGGCCTACCTCTATTGTCGTCCAAATTCCTTGTACTTTGGACCCCAAACCACCACATTCATAACCCATTTTTTTGGCTATGGCTGCTTCTGAAGTATATGTTTATTTTGTGGTCTCACTTAAATTAGATTTGAATTTTCTTGCACATTGTACACTTTTTTCTTCTCTATCATCATCAGTTTCTTCACGTTCATAGGGATGCTCTTTAGTACAAAAATTTCTAAACTCATAATCTTCTTAAATCCCTAAAAATGTTGCACTAGTTTTTGGTTCACCTAGGTCCTTCATCATAGACCAAAAGGCAGTAATTTTTTATTGTGACCGATTTGTTTATGTATAAGCCATTTTTAGATATTTTGGTATTTTTACTTTAGTAGATGGCAGACCACTTTTTTCATAAAAAATGGCGTACCTCCTAATTTAATTCTTGGATTCTCTCTGTTGGTGCAATGCCATAATTTCTACTTACAATTGTTCAAAAGAAATACCTTTCTCTAGGGGTCAGAATTCTCACGTGCAAACCCCAGAGAACACACACATAAAGTGAATAAATTTTTTTTTTAAATAGAAGAAGTAACATGTAACAACATTAAACCATAAACACATAGCATAACACATAACATTAATACACTTGGTTCTCTGGGGCACGCGAGGTTACATTGCAACCACAACACAACATAAAGATAATGAAAACAACATAACCATTTAATTTATAAAAACCATATACAAAGATACAACTGATAGCCATGATGCGAGTATGACAACATCGCATAATTACATCCATGATAAATATTTTAACATGATCCAATTCAAACCTAACTATTACATCATTGAAATAATATTACATTACAATCTTCTTTGATACAAGAATTACATTGAATTTCCCAACATGGGGATTGATACAAAATAATGAACATGAAGTACAACTGATCACTGGAACATCTGCACTGCGGAAAGCTGAGATGACACGACGCGGATGGGGAACCCAACGGGTGCGGAGCACGTTCCACCCAACCATGTGAATTACGAAGTAACTCACCCCCTGTGCTTAGAGGTGACGAGGAAGTGAACCCGACCATGAATGTCAACCGACTCAACCACAATATGATATAAAATAAGTACAACTCAAATATGCAATGCACAACCATCGACGTACTCAAATCACATAACAAGTTAAACTAAGAACTCATCACGATAACATGAAGTAATATCACTGAACAATCACAAATCAAATTCACAAGAAATCAAAGATACATCACAAAGATAACATCCAGAAGAACCGAACCAACACCCAAAATACATTTCCAAATAAATCAGAACCAATAAAAAGAATACGATTCCATAACAACTCTGAATCAACCATTCAATACACCATTCCATAAGCAACAAGAACAAGTCAGACGGGTGTCAAGTAGGGAGGGTCATCACATAACTCTCATGGGATCCCCTGGCTCTTCCTCCAACTGAGGCGCCGGCACCCACCTATGGATTCCCTAACCCTATAATCAGAACAACATAAAAATAACAATATCCAGAGGCAACAAGAAACAAGAACAACAAGGATGTCTAGTGGAGAGTGTCATCGCATAGCTCTCATGGGATCCCCTGGCACTTCCTCCTAACCGAGGCGCCGGTACCCATCTATGGATCACCTGGCCCTTCCTCCTACTGAGGCGCCGGCACCATAGGGTAGCTAATGCGGAGCCGATAATCTCTCATGAAGACGAGATTACGACTTTGCCGACCACGGCCTACTCAGTCTATCACTAGTCTACGGTAGCCCTAATGCATAGACGAGGAATCCAACTTTCATTATCTTGTATGTTTTACTACCCATCCCCCTAAATTCTATTTTTAGGTTATCACTTGTTTAACCACTCTTGCGTGGGTTCCCCTGGCACTTCCTCTTACCCGAGGCACCGGCGCCCACGAAGAGCCACTCTCCCTATGACCCTTAACAGAAAGCTAGAATAAGGCATGGGTTGTACCAAAACAAATAAGCAGAAATCTCAAGACCAACCATGCGAAGCATTCCTCATCTCGCGATAATCCATAATCAAAACACAACAACCCCATACAACCCTTCCAAACATAAGGTAAAAATATCAACTTCAAGAGTTAAACCAACACAAGAATAACATTCAAAGACTAATACATGCCTCTGGAACTAAGATTCACCCTAACCCTAATTGGTTTCAACACTAACCGATAACCATTACGGGAAGGAACTAACAATGCATTTAAAATAAAAAATAAACTTCAGTCAATCACAAAAGAGTATCAGGTTCCTAACACCAAATAAAATGAAATGACATTATCTCGACATAATTCCACAACAACAAATAAAATAAATAAATTCCCGATTGCATTATTTGCTCAACCAATAAAATAATCCCCCCCTTTTTTTTTTTAATAATACAAATTAATCTTAAACTATAATTCAATTTCATTATAAACTAACAAAGATATTAAATAAAATAATCAACATTCCATTTTGGATAAATTGCAATTATTAAATTTAATAACAAACTAAATTAAAAATATTGTATTCAATAAATAAATAAATTAAATATAATTATTATATTTATTAAATTAAATATTTCTCAAATAATAAAATAACATGAATTATATATATATATATTATATTAAATTTTAACAATATATATAAAATATATATTAAAACTAATATATAAAAAAAAATTAAAAAAAAATAAAACAAAATTATTAATTCTGCTCTGCCATGCGTACAAAGTACGCAGCGCGCAGTCCAAAGAGACTGCAGATAGCAGTCCCAAAGGACTGCGCAGACAGCAGTCCTTTGGACTGCGCCCAGCAGTCCTTAGGACTGCTGCGGCAGTCCTTTGGGCTGCCGTGCCCAGAGAGGAGAGGGATGGGGACGGGGTACGCCCCTTCCCTTCCCTCATTTTTTATAATTTTTATTTCTTTTCTTTTTTTTCTTTTTTAAATTAAGACAACTTAAAATCAACGCTTCAAGCATTTTTTTATTATTATTTTCTTTCATACGAATTTCTGATAAACTACGGCCTCGGCCGACGCAGAACAAAAAAATACCAGGGTAAAATAAAATACTAATATATGTAATATATATTAAAATAACCGAGATATATATATATAATAGATATATATTAAAAAAATATCAGAGGTATATATATATTAAAATAACAGATGTATATATACATAACAGAGATATATTAAAATAACAGACATATATATATATTTATTTAATAACAGAGGGGAAATGCAAATAATATAATAGAAGAAACTACAGAATAATGAATCGATTCAGCCATATACAGATTTACCCAAAACCTCCAAATTTATTATTTCTAACAAAGATATTGTTTTCTTAAAATCCTATTTTTTGTTGAGTTGGAATTTTCAGATGATAGGGTTTCTTTTGTTTTTGACAAATTTGAGAACAGAACAATAACTATATTTTTCTTGATTTCAGGTCTAAGATCCTTCACTAATTTTTAATTTGAATAACAGTTTATTTTCCTTTCTTCACATAAACCATATTTACTAAATTTTGTTTTGTTTTCTCTGAAGCACAAAGATGAAAGCAAATGCTAGAAGGAATGTATAAGAAGAACCTGATGTCCAATGCTTATTCGAAAGTCTGAGGGTGCCTGCTTGATTTTGACGTCCTCGAAGTGTTCCTTGATCGTGCCTCCAAATCTCCTCCACAGAACTTCACCTTCGAACTTGAATCCTGTTTTGTTGTTTAGAAGACTCTCCAGAACATTCACCAGAAACAGAATACACAACCAATTTCATGCACAACTTCTGTAACCCCAAATCTCTGTGTGTGTAAAAAAACCCCCCAAAAATTCATAATAATATAAAAATATATTGTCCCCTCTCCCAAAACTCTCAAAAATCCCAATTAAAAGAAAAAATCCATTCTTTAAAACTAGCTTTTTCCCCACTCTTAATTCCTATTGGCTCATACAGTCTTTTTTAATCTTTTATTTGTTTTCTTGCTTTAATTTCTATTTTACCACTTTCTTGCACAACACATTTTCTATTTAATTAAATAAATTATTCTAATAATTATCCCCACCTGATAATTAATTAAAATAATTAAAATACCTTTAATATTTAATTATTATTTAATCAAAACACATGACTTTATAAAAATTAAATAAAACATTTAAATAAATCAACATTAAAATAACCAATTATTATCCACATTCAATTAACTAAATCACCACCTATTAAACACTCACATTAATAAAGTACAACATACACAACACAACCACAATGACGACAATTACAGAAAATAAACAATACCAGACAAACGAGACGATCTGACATCATGGGACGGAAGGACTTCATCGTCACCTCTGTATCAACATTTATCCGTTGGGTTATTTGGTGCTCGCCCTGTCCTGCCGAAGCAGGTGGAATCGAGACTTATACCTGCAATCCTGCATACAAACGAAGTTGTGTACATGTGCAAATATACATATATATCAAAGCATTAAATCAAGATACTGCATTGTGAGAAGGAATCGCAACATAACAGGGCACTCGCGAACGAGTGATGCTATATTGTCCTTCATCACAACCTATTCTAACCATTATAACATAATCAATGAATTCATTACTAAATAACAACCATCTCATAACATATCTAATTAAATCACTGCATATAACATAATTCCTAAAATCATATATAATCCAACCATAATGTCATATAAAGTAATCATGTCCACTAATGAAATAACATCATCAAGCATCTAACTAACCACATCAAACAATAACAGTGTTATCAAATGTCAACTAACCGAATCAAACAATACTAGTACCATCAGAGTATCCAAGCAAGGCACAGAAAAATAATAAGTCTAAATAGTATGAGGGGTATTACAAAACTCTAGTTAACTCAAACCCCTTTCTCCTCAAAATTCAAAAGTCCAGAAATTTGCATTTAGAAGCTCAGGTTGAGAATGAAAATGGAGGAGACTTCATAGACCCAACTAGATGATGGTAGTCCTTGAAACAAGCTATCCAATGAATATAATTTTAATATGTTTTGGTTTTATTATGTATTTGTTTTTTTAGTTTTATTAAACATAGTTTTTTCACCAAAAATAAAGCTCTCTATTCTTCACATGTGGAAAAGTGGTAGATTATCAAAAAAAAATTGAAAAATATGAGTGCACCAAGTATTGAAGTCCTTGATCCAACAAAAAAAAATTGAATTTCGATACATACAAAAAAAGTACGTGTTATATCTTCGGCCTATGTCTGAATTGTAATTGGTTTGACTTCAAAACTTGATTAAGGAAAAAATATTCAATAAAACACTATGAAACCAATTAGAAGCACTAGATATCGTAGTTACAAATCTAAATTCAAAAAAAATAGAATTTTATCCTTCATGGAAACAAAATTATGCATTATACGGTGAGCATCACTCCTTAAAAATGTTGTTTACTGAAAAAAACTAGTTTTCAAAGGAGATGGAAAAAGAACTACCATCTAATTCAAAAAAATTGAAAAAAATATATTTAGAATCTATAGAAAAAATGTCACAAATTGCTAGTTTGAATCATCTTAAAATTCCTCATGGTTTAGCTGCCATAGGTGCCTGAAAGTGAAAATTTAGTTAGAAAAAATCATTTTAGTGTCCATTTTGGCCAAAATTTGTAAACCAGTATTGTGGGATCACCCTGCACATTGGGGAAATATTTATTGTTAGGAAAACTTAGTACCAAAAAGTATATTTGGGGTTTAATGGTTTTGTAAGATCATGGTATTAGTCACATGGATTTATGCAATATTAATTGGTAGATTTTTATGAGCTTGTGACTATAAAAGCAAGAACATGGGTAGTTGTCTAAGGTTGTTTGGTTGGCTAATTGGTCATTTTGGTTAAGGGGTTGATATAATCTCTTGTTGGGAATTGTAAGGTTTGAAGTATTGCATAAGATGCATTGTTGTACATGTTTGTTCACATGAAGTTTATATAAAGGGCTTGATGTTTCAAAGGTTTTCATGGAGAGCTTTGAAGATGCATTGTAATATTTATTTTTGAATAATACACGAGTGATGGATACTTTTGGAGGGTAGAATTTTTCCCTCTTAAGAGTTTTTTTAGGGTATATCTAGTCTCATCTTTGATGGTATGTTGTATATTCTCTTCCATGTGGATTTTGAATACTTATTTGCATATATTTCTCTATTTGATTTATGTGTAAATTATCTTGAGTGGATGTATATTTCCTTTAAATAATCACTAGAAACACATAGAAACATTTTAAGAAAAACTTCATCTAGAATCATCATTCCATCTACTATTAATTATGCTATTAGCTAGTTGATGCCATTAGAGTTGATTCTACTAAACTATTATCTTGTTTTGAACTTATAATCAAATAATTTTGTAATGTGACCCATAGATCCCCTAGTTTTATTATTTTAATTGTCAATTTGTGATCCATTACACTTGATAATATGTTTCATGTGATGCCTAGTGATTTAATGTATACTATTCTTTTAGGTTATTGAATCTGGATGTTCACATGCCACAGGTGTTGTACCTTCTACACTTCAATTGAACTTGAAGTGATAGATTGAAAAAATAGAAGCATGTTTATATAGGTCAAATAAGATGAAAGAAGGATCATAAGAAATATTTAGACAAGAGGAAAATGAAGTTGAAGTTTTAGATTTGAAGTATGGGCCTACAAAAAGGATTTTAGATAATGGGAAAAGGAAACTAGGGTCCTATAATTTTTAATAATGGGAAGAGAGAAAAAAAGAAATAAGAGATGATCAATCAAAGGAGAAATATAAGAGATTCATTATAGAAGGATTATGATAATGCCCCTAATATTTTGTGATTTAGATCTTTGATATTTAGCTCCTTCACTTTTCAATTACATTTTTGCAAATCCTTTTGTGATATTCTTGCATTGACAAGGAATCTAATGTATTTTAGAGGAAATACTACCAAAATTTATGTGAATTACAACTCATTTTTTAGGGAAATGACCATTAGAAACTCAATCAAATTAGGGAAAAAAAGAGAGGGAGAAGTATCATTTTATAATATTTAATATGGTCCTAACAGTAGGGGGTGCTACATGTTGATGGCTAGTGTGCCCAAGGGTGTTAGGGTCCTTGTGATATATTTTGATAGTAAAATTTATTATGGATTTTGAGCATGATTTCATATGTTTAGGGATCTTATGGGGTCCTTAGCTCATTGACCATTTCAAAATTAGTAAAAAATGACCTTTAACATACAAATGGTATGCACACTATAATGAGTGCAAAGGAGGTAATTTGTTATCTAGCAACAACCATGATATTTATGATCACTTTTTGGTACTATATAGAGCATTATTACAATAATAAGATAAATTCCTTTTATCATGCTATGTATAGATTCAGAACTAGTTTGTATTAAATTGACTTGACCTTTTGGAATCTCATTTTCATTTAATTAGAGTCCTTTTCCATGTAGTTAATCCATTCCTTTCCAAATGTCTATCTAGTTTTAGCAACTTTTATATTTTCCCACATCTAGTTAGAGCACTCTCATTTAGCCATCCATATAGTTAGATTTCCACTCTACATAGTTAGTTCCTTATGTCA
>VDFB02000015.1:456697158-456851326 GCA_007258455.2 Sequoia sempervirens | reverse complement strand
AGAGGAGAGGGATGGGGACGGGGTACGCCCCTTCCCTTCCCTCATTTTTTATAATTTTTATTTCTTTTCTTTTTTTTCTTTTTTAAATTAAGACAACTTAAAATCAACGCTTCAAGCATTTTTTTATTATTATTTTCTTTCATACGAATTTCTGATAAACTACGGCCTCGGCCGACGCAGAACAAAAAAATACCAGGGTAAAATAAAATACTAATATATGTAATATATATTAAAATAACCGAGATATATATATATAATAGATATATATTAAAAAAATATCAGAGGTATATATATATTAAAATAACAGATGTATATATACATAACAGAGATATATTAAAATAACAGACATATATATATATTTATTTAATAACAGAGGGGAAATGCAAATAATATAATAGAAGAAACTACAGAATAATGAATCGATTCAGCCATATACAGATTTACCCAAAACCTCCAAATTTATTATTTCTAACAAAGATATTGTTTTCTTAAAATCCTATTTTTTGTTGAGTTGGAATTTTCAGATGATAGGGTTTCTTTTGTTTTTGACAAATTTGAGAACAGAACAATAACTATATTTTTCTTGATTTCAGGTCTAAGATCCTTCACTAATTTTTAATTTGAATAACAGTTTATTTTCCTTTCTTCACATAAACCATATTTACTAAATTTTGTTTTGTTTTCTCTGAAGCACAAAGATGAAAGCAAATGCTAGAAGGAATGTATAAGAAGAACCTGATGTCCAATGCTTATTCAAAAGTCTGAGGGTGCCTGCTTGATTTTGACGTCCTCGAAGTGTTCCTTGATCGTGCCTCCAAATCTCCTCCACAGAACTTCACCTTCGAACTTGAATCCTGTTTTGTTGTTCAGAAGACTCTCCAGAACATTCACCAGAAACAGAATACACAACCAATTTCATGCACAACTTCTGTAACCCCAAATCTCTGTGTGTGTAAAAAACCCCCAAAAATTCATAATAATATAAAAATATATTGTCCCCTCTCCCAAAACTCTCAAAAATCCCAATTAAAAGAAAAAATCCATTCTTTAAAACTAGCTTTTTCCCCACTCTTAATTCCTATTGGCTCATACAGTCTTTTTTAATCTTTTATTTGTTTTCTTGCTTTAATTTCTATTTTACCACTTTCTTGCACAACACATTTTCTATTTAATTAAATAAATTATTCTAATAATTATCCCCACCTGATAATTAATTAAAATAATTAAAATACCTTTAATATTTAATTATTATTTAATCAAAACACATGACTTTATAAAAATTAAATAAAACATTTAAATAAATCAACATTAAAATAACCAATTATTATCCACATTCAATTAACTAAATCACCACCTATTAAACACTCACATTAATAAAGTACGAGATACACAACACAACCACAATGACGACAATTACAGAAAATAAACAATACCAGACAAACGAGACGATCTGACATCATGGGACGGAAGGACTTCATCGTCACCTCTGTATCAACATTTATCCGTTGGGTTATTTGGTGCTCGCCCTGTCCTGCCGAAGCAGGTGGAATCGAGACTTGTACCTGCAGTCCTGCATACAAACGAAGTTGTGTACATGTGCATATATATATAACATTAAGGCATTAAATCAAAATACTACATTGTGAGAAGGAATCGCAACATAACAGGGCACTCGCGAACGAGTGATGTCATATTGTCCTTCATCACAACTATTCTAACAATCACAATCTATCTGATAAATAACATTTCTAAACTAACAATTCATCTCCTAACATAATTCATTAAATTATTGCATCATAATATATTTCTGAAAATCAACTAACATTACTAACCACGATGTCATATGAAATGCTCATGTCTACTAATGGAATAACAGTATCATCAAAGTCTAACTAACCACATCAAACAATATCATCATCGTCACAAGTAGCAAACAACCGCATTGAAAAATACTAAATCCTACCAATAAGAGGAGGGGTATTACATCCTCCCCCTCATAAAATTGGCTTACTCCTGGAAGCCGGTAAACAAAAGGAAATAAGATTCCCTAATACGGGAGGCATCCTCACACACCAAGACGGTGAACTAATCACCATTAGAAACTAGAATCAAGCTCACACATAAGAGTAAGAAATAATAATACAAGTATTAGTAACATGGGGGTATTACATATACTAAATATATGTTAAACCAATACTAAACATTTTAATTCTATAATTGATTTATGTTGCAAGTCCTATAAGTAGCAAGAATTCACAATTAAAAGAATAAAATTGACACAGGGGTGGTGAGTGCAATAAAAATTATGAATGGTAGAGATATAAGGGCCTTTTAAAAAACTTTACCACTCAAACTAACATGTGCTTAACATAAGAAAAAATTCCACTTTTGCAAACACTAGTCCCAAAGCCTACTTTGGGCATTATTTTGGTAATAAATTTTGTAGTCCAATATTTCTCTTCAAAGCATCAAAAAAAATCCCAAATGAATTTATTTTACACTTTAGCTTTTTCTTAGATTATACTCATTCCTTTGAAAATTTTCTATGATTGTCTATAAAAAGGTAGCATCGATGTCTAGTGGATTTAAGGAAGAATAGGCAAACAATTATTAGGTGAATGTGTAGGAATGCACATGTAAAGGGGGTGACATATGGAGGGTGATGACAAGTTTGGATTTTTAAGATTTTTTATTGAGAAAAAGGTTAAATGAGGATTAGTAGAATATTAATTAATTAATTGGCATAGACGAATTAAATGGTAAGAATTAAGGTTCAATTAATTAAATTAATCAACCATTTGAGAAAAGGAAAAAGAAAAATAATTAAATAATTTAGAAGAATAAAATGATAAATAATAAAATAATAAAATATTTAATTAATTATAAATAATGGAATAAATTCATTAAAATTTAAAATTTAAAATTAATCATAATTTGGAGTGTCTACAGACATTATTGTGAAGACATTTTCTACGATGATATAGAAAGTGAATTGAAGAAATACTTAATAGTTAGATTCTATATTCTACTCCATATAACTTGACTATACACTCATAAGACCAAATAATAAAAATCAAAGAAACTTTGAGGGCATTTGAAAAGAGTAGTAGGAAAAGAAAAAGAGAATATGGTTCATCATTGAATGTATATGAGACAAGACACTTTACATGTTTCTTCTTGTATGAACCTAATCATGACCTACTTAATCTATCTTTAACAATGTTAGTAGAGTACAAAAGGATGAAAGTTGAGAAGGATAGCCTGTGATCTAACAGAAGATGTATGATGATTGAAGCTACTACTCATTTTAAATATTCATGATTCAAATTTATATGTGTTCTGTGCGACTTGTATTAATATCTAATTATATTTTTTAAAAAAGGAAATGCTAAAATTTAGCTTTCCTTGAGGCATGAATTCTATTGCTAGTGTAGGATCTTGAACTTTTATAAATCAACTGATGAAATTATCCTACCTAAACATCTAACTCTTGTAAATTATATACCATTTACTACAAAATAATCTAGGTTGAGAAATTTTTATACTAAGTTTTAACACCTTCATGTATAAAAGGTAGTCTACATCTCTTTATAAGTGATTAAAAATTATTGATACTAGTTGAATATGTGAAGAAATATTTTATTGCATAGTTTGCTTTATGATTTTCAAGAAATTAATTAAATACTATGGGATGAGTATTTGATCAATATTTTGTTCATACCAATAGTGATTTGGTGGTTGTAACTTGTCTTGTGTGGTTAGTCTAAACACATTTTTCTTAAATTCATATTATGGAAAAATCTAAACTGGTTTGTACTAAAAATTGGGTGATCAGTGAAGATTTATTTCATGATTTGAAAAAAAATCCTTTGAATATTACATTATTCTTGTGATATTGTGAGTTATCTATTTCAATATGAATTAATTCATTTAAGATCTATCTAATCATACTTTGATACTTTTATATTAGAATTTCAAATTTTATAATTTCTAAAACCCTATATCTTCTTGTCTTATGTTGTAAATTTTTTAACAATGGTTAATTTAGATTTAAATGAGAAAAAAATCAAAAGAATATTGAGAAATTTATTATAAGATATTTTTCCAACTATAAGAATTTTCAAATTCTAAAGAAAGAAACACTAATTTTAGTGTTAATATTTGCATAAATTTCAATATCTTTTAGATCTAATATATATTGTGGGATTCTAGTAAGAACATATTTATGGGCCCCTTGTTAAAATAATAAAACACAGTGAAAAATTAAGTTATCCAATGAGTTGAGACTTTACTATCAAGGTCTTGGGATATTTATTTTTTATTTAAGATTTGATTCTTTTTATGGAAGGTGAGTTACCTAGTATTTCATCTAAGTTGAAATACATATCAAATTATCTATCAATGATTGACACTAGAAGGAGGACTCAAAATAGAATCTCAAAGGATTATCACCCAATCTCAATTCATTGAAGGATATTTTGAATTATTACATCTTGGCTAGCATCAAGATAAAATAAAATATAAAGGGAATCCTAGGGTTAGCCACACTAGTTTTGTAGGAGTAGTTGCTATAAATAATTTTCATCTTACAAACCCTCCAGTTGCACCTATCTCATTCATTTTCTAAAATGAATCGCTTATGAACTTTCTTGTTTACAATGATTTACCAAAAAAACCTAAATAAGATGTCTAAAATGTAATGTAAATAAAATTATTAAGACCATTGAGGATCATATCAAAATATTTAAAGATATATGTATTAGATCCCAAATACATTATAAAGATGTGGTTTGTAGGTTGTTCCCATATACCTTAGCATATGTTGCATATGGTTGGCACATTATCCTTCCCCCAAATTCCATCTCTACTTGGAGCAAATTAGAACAAGCATTTGTTTTCATATTTATGGTTCTAATTAAGGTTGACGCATTTTACCATTGTTTTGCAAATATTAAAAGGGGACACAATGAGTTGACAAATACTTTGAATGATAGTTTCTAAGAAATTTGTTCCCACTTGAAACATCATTACTAGATAACTAAAACTACATCTATTTGAATCTATTTTTCAACCTTACATGCATTGAATTCAATGTTTGTTAGGAGAGCAATCTGAGCCATAACTATGATGTGTATTTTTTTTATTTCATTATATATGTGTAGAAAATAAAATGAATGTCAAGATGAATGATTTACTTTATTTGGTTGTTATTTTACATGTTATCCTTCAAATTTTATATAGTGAATGTTTTGAGGTCTTAGAATTTCATTACCTTCTATCGACTATATTTTTTGAAGTTGCATTTAGTTATCTACCATACATTTCTAATTTGATTGGTTTATTGTTAAGTTTAAAAAACTAAGAATTCAAATTAAATAAATATTGTTTAATTTAATTGATACAATATTAATTTCAACCATTTTTAATTGTGTGTGTGAAATGTGGGACAATTAATAAATCAATACCAAGACACACAAACATCAATGAGACATATCATATTAAAGATTTGAATCAAAGAACTACTCTATTTGCAGTTAAACAAATCTCTAAAAATGTTCTATTGTTCTCTATTCTCAAGGATTAATTAAACCATTTGGATCTCAGATTTTATAGGTGCATTATGATTTTTAGAATGACAACTTGAGAAATGAGATGTTGTTCAAAATGCAAGAAATCTAAGTTCCTACATGAAACTATGTGATGAAAGCCATGATGCTATGATAATGGAGATATTGATAAATGGATAATGATGCTAGATTATATGCTACTAATGTTGTGAGCTAAAATTATTTTGCATATGCTCAAATAACCATTGATATGATAAACTAAAATGCCACTATAGAGCAAAACATGATTTAAAATGCACTTATAAAGAAAAACATGATTCTACAATGCTAACTATAAACTCCAAATGCTCCAATGCTCCAAAGCTATTCCTGAATAATAAGTTTACTCGAGCATGGATTGATATATGTTGTAGCAAAGGGTTGTATTTATAGGATTTCCAAAGCATCTTGTGATGTGGCAATGATAGACAATCCAGATTTCAACATGTGAGATGAACAGTGGAGATATAGAGAATCAAGAAGGATGTTCCCTTGACCAAAGACAACATGCCAAATGGATGAGGGAATAAAGTGTGAGAAATAAGCCATGTGTTTGAAAGTTTGTTGAAGATAATTCTAATTTAAAAACTAGAATTATTTAATTTCATGTGACCTTGGTGAGGTGGCATGAAAAGTTGTAGACATGTGCTTGAATTCCAAATTTGGGATTAGTGAAAATTAATTAAATAAAACAAACTATAGAAATTTGTTTATTTAATTAAATTAGAGGAATGTGATTTTAGATTCAATGGAGAAATAGAAGATATGAACTATATAAAAAAATTGAGAATTTATTTATAAGTAGATGAAATATTAATTAAATAACTAGTATTTAATTAATTAAATGTCTTGACCGATTTTAGGAGTATACATTTTGCTCCTCTTTGAAGTAATGTGTTTACACATTGCTTCAAATAAAAATTTGATACTGATGCTGAAAAAAAAAATTCAATGCCCCAGACGTTGATTTTCAAGTGATGACTGATATATGCCCCCTCGAGAGATAAATCGGTGAATTTTTGAATTTTTAGGATTTCTAAGAATTTTTGAAATTTTTTATGATTTTTCAATGATTTGATGATGATCTCAAAATTTTAAGATTCATAAATGATTTATCTCTCGAAAATTGATGTTAAAGCCAGTAGATGATGATTTGATGAATTAAAGCCCATTTGAAAATAAAATAAAACAACCCCATAAAAATGCCACTTAATTAACCTTAAAAAGGTTCAAAAGAATGATTAGATGTTCATTTGAGCATTTGTAATTTTGAAAACTTGAGAGTGATTAAGTACTCTAGAACTTTGGAGTAGAATGGTGATCCATTACCACACACACTTTAATTCAAGCGTGTATGATGGCACAACCACCCAACAACGTAAGGACCTCCGGTATGTACCCCTTAAAATTGCCTCGTAATTTGTGCAAGTTAATTTTCCCTCCATTTTCTCATTTGTAGTGCATTCAATAGCTATTGTGCTACATAAGATGCTTTAGTGTGTAGGTGAAATGAATTAGTGCATAGATGTTATGATGTAGTGCATAGGATGAATCGGTGCTTCAGGACCCTATTCTGGTGCATTGGGACCCTGTTCTGGCACATGCGTGAAATTTTTCAGCGCATATGATAGTTCGGTGCATAGAACCTATATTCTAGCACATTGAGTTGTTCAGTGCATAGAAAAACTTTTTAGCGCATTGGTGAAATGTTGGACCAGATTTATGATTTTTTTTATTATACTCCTTGATGTCGATGATGTTTGATTGCTTCAGCCTTTGATTTGATGATGATTGATGATGTTGATAGATTGGATGTCCATTGATCTCATGATAGGTGAGATTCAATGATTGATAATGATAATTGACCTCATGATAGGCGAGGATCAATGATTGATACTAATAATTGACCTCATGATAGGTGAGGATCAATGATAGTTTGATTGATTGATGAGCCTCATGATAGGTGAGGTTGAATAGATTGATTGATTCTCACAAGATTTGATTGAAGTCTTACTAGAGCTGATTAGATTGATAGGCTGATTGATTTTGATTGATTGATAGGTTGATTGATTAACTGATCTACGATTTTGTGATGATAGGAGCCATTGATGATTTTGCAGATTAGAGAGTGTTTTCTCAGGACGTGGGATTTGATTCCATACTTGACACAACCTAAGACAACCGTTATTGCACGATGCGGATTTTTGTCTCTTATTGATATGCCCTAGATTAGGATTAATAGGGGATCACCTTCCATTCGCCCAATGGTGAGATCACAATTACTCCAGAGGACGTATATCGAATTCTACAAATTCATGTTGTGGGGGAGCTAGTGTTATATGATTCTCAAGAGCAGGGTGGGATTGATGCATTGCATAGAGTCTTCAAGGATGATCAGATATGTGGTTATGAGATTCCCTAGAGGGATATGGTTGATGTTTATGCCACATTGCCTTCTATTCTTACCAGATTCATTGGAGGGTTCCTTTGTCCTAACCGCTGGTCAAAGGGACTCTTAGTTGGATAGGGTCAAATTTTGGAGAGCATGATTGCTCAGGGCACCAGATATGCATGGGGTTGTTGTATGCTTGCTCATTTGTACTAGACTTACAACAGGTGGTATATCTTTGTGTGGCTAGTTTATTAGTTGGGGTTGCATTGCTTTAGGTTTGGGCCTGGGAGCATATAGCAGCCGCATGGCCAGTTGGAGACACATAGCGACCTACCATGAGACCGTATGTACATATTTATATCAGAAAAGTTGCTTAGCCTAGGATAGGAAGAATCAAGTATTGGAGGAGGACACTAGATGATCTTGAGTCTATGGTATGGTGACCCTTTCTGGATTGTGAGTAGTGGCTTGAGGACGACACTGAGATGTCATATATGTGTCAGTCCTTGTACCTAATTACCTATACATGATTCATTATTGAAAGATTCTTGTTGTTGAGAGTACTAAGATAGTATGCCAAGGTTTAGGGCATGCCTTAGGGAGTGGCCCATTATACACAACAACTTGTGGATTCTATAGATTGGGGACTTGTGTTGTCTTATGATGTAGTCATACAACACTTACAAGGATTACAAGCTGTCATTGATGTGTTGATATCAAAGGAGTACACTTAGTACATGTTCTCACATCCATTCTCCTAGATTACCATCTTAGACGAGCTAGTGCCATTGCTAGCAAAGGAGGGTGCAAGAGGTCATGCACAAAGGTGATAGAGAGAGGAGGTGGAGGAGGAGAGAAATGAGGAGGGAGATGGTGATGAGAGTGATGGGGGAGGAGATGAGGGTGGAGGAGGGCCAGGTCCCGATGTTGGAGAGATGAGAATGCCTCGTAAGAGGTGACGTGTGGAGATTCGACTACCCTCACCATAGTAGCAAACATAGATTACCACACTACAAGTAGAGGTTGAGACACTATAGGATCAACTTGAGCAAGTTTAGGCCTTATTGGCATAGGCCCAGGGGAAAATTATTGTATTGATGACTAAGAGGGATGCTGATAGACAATAGATATAGTAGGTACATGCTTAGCTCACTCAGGTCCAAGCCCAGGGTCAATCAAATGGACATATGCAAGGGAAAATTGCCACACTGATTGTTGAGAGGGATACTTTGAGACGGTAGGTTGATCAGGCTAAGGGTATTGTTGAGAGGTTGCACCAGGCTGCAATGACTATTAGTGCATTAGATTATTTTAGAGAGATACAACGTACTGCATAGGAGGCAGAGTTTTACAAAGTGAGGTATCATGATACAGTTCCTCCAGAGTAGTGAGAGAGTTTTGCATAGTCCTTGTGAGGGAGGTCTCAGTCTCAGACCATTAGTGTGGGTGTTACATAGCTGCTTCTTGGAGATCAGAGAGATCCTATTGCAGGTTCGTCAGGTGGAGGAGGTACTGGTCATGTGATGCCAACACCATTTAGGGGGAGCACGACATAGCTTTGATTTATGATGATAGATTTTGATGCATTTTGGGACATGATGTATACGCCTTTATTTAGTTGATACATTGATGATGTATCTCTTGATTTGAGACATTATGATACACTTCCATTTTTTGATATTGATACATATCTCTTTATACCTTTGGATATCCTTATACAAGTTTTGACATTATGATTTTGAGGCTATTTGATATGCGGCGATGATTATGAACTATGTGTCTAGATAATGTTTATATGATGGTGATCATGATGATTATGATTGATGCATTTGATTTCTATTATATATGTTATGTGATGTTCTACATGATGATGAGATGAAATGTTATGAATAAAATGATAATGCAACTGATGTGTTATGATTCTATGATGCTTTATGAATGATGCCTATGATGCAAGTGATGGATTTTATATTTTTGTACTTTTATAATACAAATAAATGATGCAGTGAATTGATGAATGTATGAAATGATCACATGATGGTGCATAGCTCTATATTTTTATTATGTTTATATGATGATGATCATGATGATTATGATTATTATGTAATGATGATTCTTATGTGATGATTATGTGATGTATGTGATGATGATATGATTAATGATTCTATATGCTTTATAGATTTTATGCAAATGATTTTTTATGCTATGTGAGATGGATTTGATTATGCAAATGATGTGTGATGTTTATACTGATGATGATCTTCATCCAGTTAGTCCTTTGTCAGTCTTGGATTTGAGTAATAACAAATTCATCTTCACTACTAGTTTTAGATGTTCATAACAATGGCATTATGTTTTTACTAGTCATGTTCTTCAACAACTTCTTCTTCTTGGAAATCTTACTATGTTAGACAGGTATGTGAAGCATCATGATGGGCCAAAAAGTGGCAATATGATGGGTATGTGTAGGGTATGTGGCTGGCAACTTTTTTTTGACCCAAAATTGATGAAACGAAAAGGGTTTTTAAAGGAGATTCTCAGCTTTCCACCAATATAAATTATGCTTTATTTTGGATTTATTAAATAATTATTATTCATTTTCTATTTGAATTATGACTAAAGTCCTCATTGATACACTGATTGAAAAACATCTATAGCTTTCAAACAATATAACATTTTTTGAATCTGAAACATGCGTCACATTCTATGTTTCACATATTATAGGTTTAAAAAAAAAAAAAATTGAATTTCATGAAGTTTTGACCAAGTTAAGGTGGTTAGACATATGAGTTTTTATATTTTTTAAAAGTTTTCATAAAAAAATCATAATTAATTATTTGCTTGGAAAAAAATTACAAAAAAATATGCATCACGTCAAGACATGAGTCCTCTACTTATATCTAAAATTCTATAAAAAATATTATCATTTTATTGTGGTTAGGGTGGTCAGACAAACACCTACTTCTTATTTTTCCACTGAAATTTAAGTACTACTACATTGAAATTTCAAATTTCCACCAAATAGATTTTTATTTTTTTAAAATAAACCTAGTAGTTTAGAAACTAAATTCAATTTTCTACAAATTCCATTCTTACATATTTTTGAAATAATATAGATAACTTATTGAAATTTTTACGTCAAGTTGCCTAACTCTGATTTTTTAAATTTTTTCGCCACTTAAGGGCCTGTTTTTTCCATGATGATCCTGCACATACCCAGACATGTCTTTCAATCATCTTATGTGAATCCAAGATCTATTTTATAAAAGGAGTAAATGATTTCAGTAATGCATCAAGTTTGATTATAGATGCATCAAGTTCAATTATGCCCCTATTAAAATAGAGATGTTTTTCTACTTGGAAATCTTACTCTGTTGGACATGTCTTTCAATCATCTTAATGGAAAAATTTCTTAATCCATTAATAATTGATGAAATGATTTGCATCATGCAAGTGAGATGGAATGCAATTCTTTTTGTGTTTTTTGATGCAAATATGATGATGTGATGCATGAATGGATGAATGATTTGATAATGTTTTCTAATGTATGCAAATGATGATGCAACTGATGTGCAACTATATGAGAATATTTTCTAATTTATGCAAATGATGATGCAATTGATGTGATTTCTATATGAGAATGATGTGTTTTTGGTTAATGTCAAAATGTACTCAATCCAATAGTGCCAGAGATAACATCATTGAGAAACTGTTGTAGCTTTGGAAACCCCATAGATACAAATGTAAACTAACATGGATGCAATCTACTTTAACCACATGTGCAGATATAATATGCAGATGTTGTCATTCATAACAACCAATTTCTCATGATTTTTATCATCATCGAGCCTTTAAAATGTTGAAAGTGAGTACAAGCCTCGATGGTATAATTAGACCATGATGACCCGAGTACTAATTCCATGATTTTTGATATTGCAAGTCAACACAAGCATCTAGATATAAATAAACTGAGATGACCTGAGTATTGCTTGTGTAAACAAACAAGAGTTAACTATTTTCCTATGCAAATTCAGAATGTCATTAGTGGTACTTTGTAGAGCACGTCCCATGACAATTTTCACTGTAGCAGTGATCAACTCACAAACAACAGATAAAGAAAAATCATACTCCTTCCTAGCTCCTTTAGTTCAATACATCATCAAGGTGCTCTAGAGATATGATAGTAAAAATAAAAGTTCAACAGTTGAACAGTCATGCCACAGTGATAAAGCCATGATTTAGAAGGACATCATACATTTAAAGTTTGCTTGGATTTTGATTAATTTGGTTGTTTGAGTTTGGATGGTTGATGTGTTCATGTTTTTGATGGGTGTTCAATGTTGGGTTGCGCTGTGATCATTGTGTTTGTTGCATTTGTCCTACTGTTGTTTTTCTGTTGGTACAAGCTCAAATTTTATTATCCCCGGTGAGTTCAGGATTTTTCCCCCAGTCTAGGTTGAGAAATGACTGTGATGCCAGGATATGTACATGATGCTCTCCGATGATAGGCAGATAGATGGAAAAAGTGAATGGTCAACATACTAAAATAGATGGAAAATCTAACCATTCACAAATAGCGCGTGTTGCCAGGTTTTCACTAATTGTTATTGCACTTTTTCATATTTTACGATGTTTTTTTTATTTTTTTGATTTTTCACTTTTTATGTATTTTTTCTATTTTCCTTTTTTTTTTGGATTTTTGATCTTTTTTTATTTTATTTTGGTTATTTCCAAGATGCCTATTTGCCAATTTTTCATCAAGGCGACCCTTTTTTAGGACTTTTTCCAATGCACTAGATGATTCAGGTGTAGAATTTTGTGAGGTGCAAGCTGTTGAGGGCTTCACCAAACAAATCTCCTGATGGTGTGGACAACTAATATGCTACTAATCCAAAGACTGATATGATGATGCTCCAATCTTGTGTGAATGACCATGTTGGATGAAAGGAATTGATTGGAATGAGGAGTGAGTGGAAAGTATGATGGATGATAGAGGTGACAGATGAAAGAGGGTATGATAGGATCCCTAATGTGGACACTATGTAGGCCACTAGGCTTCAAACAAAAAGGATCTTGGACAATCGATGAGTTATAGTACATGAAGGGGTGGTGATCAAAGGCACATTGAAAGACATCACTAATGGAAGTGTATTGATATGATGGGTACAGGTGAACATGGATGGGTGAAATGGGATATTTGGTACAAGTTATATGAATGGAGAACATAGATCAATAAGTTCTTTATTTGATTTACTACTTTGATAGATGCCTGTAGTGATTTATGGGGGAGAGGAATGTTTGGAGATCAACTCTTGCTTGCTTTTATTTTTTATTTTCCTAATAGCTTTTTATGTTGGCTAGGAGACTTGTCTGAATCTTTTTTATTTTTTGATTTGTCCAATAGATTTTTGTTTTGGCTAAGGGACTTTTCTTGATCCTTCTTTCTTTCGATTCATCCAATAGCTTTTTATTTTGGCTAAAGGAATTTTCTTGATCTTTCTTTCTTTGCAAACTTTCTTTTTATTTTGGATCTCCAATTGAAAAAGGCATTTTTATCTTTAATTCTTGAATTGCCTCCTTTATATTTTCTTCAGTTGATACTTGTTGATCCATGACTATAAGGTGGATGGATGAAGTGAGAATGGTAGTGGAAATGCCATCATTGGGGTGCTTGATACTATCCTTTTCGGTAATGGTAATAGCAACAAGGGCTTACACATCCTTAAGTACCTTGCAAGATGACTTGGTAGAGACAACATTAGGAGATTCATACCCTAGCCCATGGTAGGTGGGATGGAAAAATGATGGTTGGATATCCTCATCGAGGTCATGATCAAAGAGTGGGTTATCATAGATGTCTTGGACAAATAGGGGGTTGTCATAGGTATCAAAAAAATGAGTGGGAGTAGACATGGACAAGATAGGTGTACTATCAAGATCACAAAAGGTTCCAATCCCAACATGGTCATCTTCATGCATGCCTTCTATAGCTCTCTTAGCATCATTGTTGGAATTTTGATCCTTCTCGATGGTGGTACCAGTGTCTTTTGCTAAAAAATTATCCAAACGGTATTCTCCACATCCTATATCATGGATTTGGACCTTGGGATTTGATAGTGCAGTAACTATGGTAGATGCTTTTTAGGATTCAGGATCAACATGTGTTTGGGAAGAAGGTAAGTCACAATTGCTAGGGGTTTCAGCTTTAGGACTTAGATTATGACCATACATGAAAGAATTAGGATCTCCCTGTATTGTGATTTCAACTCCCTCATGAGAAAAATTCAAACATTGATGGTATGTAGAGGATACTGCTTGCATTTCATGTATCCACGGTCTTCCTAGGAGGATATTATAGGTCAAGGGGAGATCAAGGACTTGGAAAACCACATCTTTCACCACAAGGCAAACTTTGATTGGTAGAGTAAATGATCCTTTAGATAAGCACTCCTCTGCATCATATCCCTTCATGGTAATCTTTTTATTGGACTTACACTTTCTAAATATCCCAATGTATGCATAAAATTTAAAGAGCAGATATTTAAACAAACTCCTCCATCTATTAGAACACATTTGACCAGATATTTATGGATCAAAACCTCAATATGAAGTGGAGCAAATTATGTGGATGGGTGAGTGATGCAACATCACTTTTAGTAAATGATAGGCAATGAGGTGCGGTCGAGTGTCCCACCATAGCTTGGGATTGACAAAATTTCAAATCATCTGGTATAATGTCTTGTTTATCATGAATTTGATTGTGGATGGTAGAAATTTTAAGGATGGTAGTGTCATAGACATAGTTTACATTCTTTCCTTTGTTGTTTGATGAAGAAGATTCCCATTTTTCATAGTTTGGTAGAGGGTTCTTGAATGCTCCATGATAATTATTCATTTGGGGTCCTTCTACAAATATGGTCTTGCTATTAATCAAGTCTTGTATCAAATTTTTCAGCTGTATACAGTCATTTGTTTTGTGTCCTTTGTTTCGATGAAAATCGTAGTAATGTGCATCATTCCACCAGGATGGTTTAACTTGTGGGTTATAATCTCATGCCTCCGATAATGTTATGACTTTAGCTTCAACAATCTCTTTTAGTGCTAATTCCAATGATTGTCCCAAAGGTGTGAACCTTCTTTGATTTGACGATGGTATTTTGTATGAGGTTGAAGTTGGTTTAGATTTGTTATTGTTTTGGTTCTTGTTTTGATTGGCACTTTGGTTGTTGTTTTGGTTGTTGGGTGGAGTGTTTTTCTGATTTGTTTTGGTGGTAGTTGTTGTCAAGTTGAATACAGGTTTTGCATTTTGTGTTTTAGCTAAAGTATCATTGTTACTCACATTCTTGTTTCATTGCCAAAACTTTGGTTTGTCACTATTGTTGTAATTGTTGGAGGAATTTGATGAGTTTTTTTCATTGTAAATTTTGATGACTCCTCTCTTGACCAAAGCCTCTTCGATTTTTATTCTTTTTTCAATCAATTTTTTGAAGGTAGGTGGGTATTGTAATTCTAATTTATAGCTCATATCATCTTTTAGTTTTTCGATAAAGATTTCTATTTTTTCCTTTTCAAGTACGGGACGAGAATATCTTTCAAATAACCTTCTCCATTTTTGGAAAAGTACAAGGAACAATTCACCCTTTTTCTATTTCAAGTTGCAAAGATCTTTCATTGTTATGTCATGTTGAATGTTGTAAGAGTATTGGATGATGAACTTGTTAATCAATTCTTCAAAGGTGTTAATTGGTGGTGCAAGTTTGGAAAACCATTCAAGGCATTGTCCACCTAAGCTATGTGGAAACAATATCATTAAGTAAGTTTATTCATATGCAAATTCAAGACTCATGGTTGTAAATTCCCTCACATGATCTATTGGATCTATTTTACCATTGTACTTATCATACTTTAGGAATTCACAATGTTTGGGAAAAGGAATCATGTTGATATTTTGATCAAAAGGATATGGACAAATGTCTTGTAGTAGATATCATTTTGACGTTCCTCTTTGTATGTCAAGAATTTGTTGTTGGAAGTTTATCATTTGATGAGTTAAGACAACCACTTTGATGTTCCTCTTTGCATATCAAGAATTTTTTGTTGGAGGTTTATCATTTGATGAGTTAAGACAACCACTTGTTTTGTATCTTGTTCAAGCTTTTTGGGAGGTGATTTCAGGGCGGGTGCATGAAGTTGGGTAGCAATTTTGTGGTCACTTTTGAAAAAAAAATTAAAACTCATAGTGCGAGCGTGGTATAACGCACTCGTGGTATAATGTGCTTGCGTTATAACGCGAGCACATTAGAACACACTCATGTTATTTCATGTTAAAAAAAAAAGAAAAAAGTGAAAGTATTTTCCTTCAAATACCAACCCAAAGGCTTGGAGGGCATTCCCAATGAGGCTAGAGACATGTTTTTGCAAATTCTACAAATTTTCACATAATCGAGTTCATGCTAACCATCAAGATTGCATCTGGTTCAATATCGACAAAATCAAACACATGGGTAATGTTAGGTTCTCTCTTAGCTATCCAACAATGTAATTTTTTTCACTTTCTGAAAATGTTAAGCCTTTCATCCATAATTTCTTTTGTTTGTATGTCTATTTTTTTCCAAAAAGTAGTGTTTGGTTTTTGTTTGTTATAAATTAACCGTTCATCAAAATTTTGAATAAATTACTTTTTTAGAAAATAGATTCCATTCTACGAATTTTAAAAGAAAAAAGAAAAAAAATCAATTATTTTCCAAAATTTTTAAGGGGAGCAGTCAAAATTCTACTTTTTAGGAAGTACCCACTTAGAAAATTAGTAAAAAATAAAATATTCATTAAAAAATTATCAGAAAAATTATGCATCAGATAGATATTGTTAGCTAAATTCTAATCGTAGCAATTTTAAAAATACTACAAAAAAGTTCACCATGCTAGGGTCGTACAAGAGTTGCTATGTTATGTTTTTCTGACAAAAACAACACCAATTTGTGTACGTCCCTATTTTGAACCCCTTAATCTCAACCATTTTCAAAATAAATTAGTAGTTTAGAAAGTAGACTCGAAGCACTTCAATCCTTGTTTTTGTTCCATCTCAAAATTTTGAGTGTAACTATCCTCAATTTCACGTCCAAGGTCAGCATTTCCTTATTTCAAAAAAAAAGTGGCCACTTAAGCCCCCTTTTTGGGAACCATCTTGGTGCACTTACCCTTCAATTGATTAACATCAAAGTCATCAAGCAATTTGACACCTTGTTTAGCTAACATTAGGAGGTATTTTTCCCCATTTCTTTCAAAAATATTTTCTAAGCACTTGTGGAAATTTGGATTTTGTTCAACATTTTGGATATCTTCCTTAGTTATTTCTCCCTCTTCATTGTTGTGGATTCCATGGAAAGGATTCTCTTCAGCTTGAGCCATGGTATTTTGGGTTTCAATGTTTTGAGTTCCAATGTTTTGCGTTTCGATGTTTTGCAATGCAAGTTATTTTTCCTTGAGTTTCTACTTTTGTAACCTTGTTTGAACAGGCATACAAGTGTTATACTTTGACTAAACTTTGATCTTTGTTTGGAAGAGTGCCAAGGATTACAACTAAGTCATTTGTAGAATGAAAAATTCTATTGATGAGACTAAGTTTAATTTGATTATACTACTTTGTTTCATGATGAGAGGATGATAAATCCTGATGATGAAACCAGGCTTAACAATCAAAGATATGATAAGTTTGATGATTTAGGCACTTTGAGATGCTAGATCTTGGTTTATTTTGGATAATTCCACTTGTACAGGTCATTTTTAACAAGTTTAGACTTTGTTGTACTTGAGGAATGATTCTAAATTGAAAAATATTCAAATTTTTTGGTTCAAACTGTGAAAGAGGGGATAAATTTAACTCTTGGGTTTTTCATTTAATGGATGCACTAAAATATAGCCCGAATGCACTAAAGTGCACTAAAACAGAGGATGGATGCACCAAAAAATTGCTCAAATGCTTTATAGTATTGCCTCGATGCGCTAGAACAAAGGGTCAATGTGCTAAAATATGTAGTGTATGCGCTATAACATAGGGTAAATATGCTAGAAAATTGCACAAATGTGTTATAAAATAAGGTAAATGGCTGGAAGATTGCACAAATGCACTATAAGACTAACTGAATGTGTTGGAAAATAGGATGAATGCACTAGAAGATTGCACAGATGTGCTAAAATAGAGCTTGGATGTGTTGAATTGGGAAAATGCCACAATTTCTTGTAATTTTGTTTGATTTTTCTGATTTTCTAGTTAAAGAATTGATTGTTTCAAAGGATGTTTTCTGAATCAAGGTTTTTCACTTCAAGTGTGTGATGTTTTGTTTGAAATTTTTTTAAAAACACATTGGTAAAACACATCAAACATTTACAACTTAAGGCTGTGTAGGACAATATTTGCTGGATTCCCACTTGGATTTTACTCTAGGGTGATCCCACAATAGTGGTTTACAATTTTTGGCCAAACTAGACACTGAAATTATTATTTTTAACTAAATCTTCACATTGGGGCACCTATAGCGGATAAACCGTGAGGAATTTGAAGATGATACAAACTAGAGTGTCTCCACATTTTGTCTATAGATTCTATTTTTTTCAAAAATTTTGGAATCAGATTGTACTTCTTTTTCCATCTCCCATGAAAATTGGTTTTTTTTAGAAAACAACATTTTTAAAAAGTGATGCACACTGTATAACGCATAAACTTTTTTCCTTGAAGGATAAAATTATAATTCTTTCAAATTTAGATTTGTAACTCCGATATTTAGTGCTTCCACTTGGTTAGATAGTTTTTTATTGAATATTTTTTCTTGAATCAAGTTTCAAAGTCAAACCAAATACGATTCAGACATAGTGCGACCATATAAAGCATAACTTTTATTGTATGTATTGATTTTTTTTATTTTTATTTTTTGTTGAATGGAATCCAATATCTGGTGCACTCATATTTTTCAAAAAAAAAATTTGATAATTTTCTATTTTTTCAAATGTGCAGAATAGAGAACTTCATTTTCAGTGAGAAACCTATATTTAATAAAACTTAAAAAACAAATAGATAATAAAACCAAAACATATTAAAATTATATTTGTTAGATAGCCTATTCTAAGGGCTACTTAATACCAGTTTGGTTTATGAATTCTCCTCCATTTTCATTTTCAAATGAAACTTTGAAGTGCAAAATTTTGGACAATTTTGGTGCTTGGGAGGGTGAAGGTGAAAAAATGGTGGTTCAGTCAAACTTGGAAAATGGGTTCAGCCGAACCCCCTAACATGGATCTTTGTTTTCCCCTTTTTTTTTCTAATTTGTTTTTTTTAAGTTTCGAGTTTTTTAATAGTTGTATTTTATTCTTTTTATATTATAATATATAATATACTTATTATTACAATATATATTAATAATGATAATAATATTTAATTATTATTAATTATATATTATTATTATATATATAATTACATATTATATATAATAATTCAAAAGCAGAGGGAGAGAGGAGAGGGAGAGGAGGAGAGAGCTGAGAGAGAGGGGAGTGGGAAAGAGATAAAGGGTACACAAGGATTTAGGGGTTTGGGGTTGGTAGGGAGAGAGAGGGGGTGGGGGAGAGGGAGAGGGGGTGAGTGAGAGAGTGGTGAGGGGAGAGAGAAGATGGAGTGAGAAGAGAGAGAGGGAGGGGGGAGAAGAGAGAGAGACAAGGGGGGGGAAGGGTTAAGGGTTGAGGGGAGAGAGGGAGCTCAAGAGTACATTGATTTATGTTTTAAATATGTGTGCAATAATTTTATAATTAGATAATACTTAATTTTAAAATTTACATAATTTCCCATGGAACAATTTGATGGAACAAATATAAGTTGTATATATAATTGCATATAAGATTCTTGAACTTAAGAATTCCATGAAACAAATATAAGTTGTATATAATTGCATAATTTCCCATGGAACAATTCAATGGAACAAATATAAGTTGTATATAATTGTATATAAGATTCTTGAACTTAAGAATTCCATGAAACAAATATAAGTTGTATATAATTAAATGTGAGAGATGATGCTATAAAGATTCTTGATCTTAAGAATTCCATGGAACAAATATGTACATATAATTGTAATTTATGCAAAATGATTTACAACTATGTACAAGTTACTATAAGTTCTCACTTGAACATGTATAGGATTACAATTAAACTTGAAAATCATGGATATAATCTAAGTTAGATTCTGGTTCAACCTGCTCTTCAATAACAAGTAGAATTTTTTGATGATCTTCACTATCTAGTCTCTATTTTCTTCAGTCACGTGCATGTGGAACTGCATGAAGATGTAGGGCGGTAGCAATTATCAAGTGACTATATTGATATACCTTGTTATTAGGTTGATAGTCAACAAAATGAATCCCATGCTGAACAACTTTGACTTGTTTTAGATATGTCCCTTGCACTACAACAGAACTTGAATGGTAAACATGAACCTACTTGGTAAGACATATGAACATGTAGACCATTTTCGTGCTCAAGGTTTGTACAATATATATTTAATTTTTATAACAGTCATGCACGCACATGTGAACACAATGCATATATAATTTTAAATTCAAACTCACCTGTGGAAAATGACATTACATCACTTGTTTCAGGTTGTGTTAGCTTATTCCTCTCTTTTGTGCAATGCAATAAATAATAGCTAACACCTTCGATGTTTCTAAGCTCTGCTATGACTACAAAAACATCTCTTGTACACCAAATTTACACACAAAAATTCTAAAATAATTAGAAATGTCTCTAGACTTCAAAGATCATTAACTAGATATATATAATATATAAAAATTATTGAAAACTTACACATGTACCTTTTCTAACCAATCCTAATATATGGTCATAATCAATTGAAATCAAAGGAATTTCCTCAAATCTTTCTTCCTCATTTTCATCATATGTTTCTGAAACAACTAGTGGCACTATATCCCATTTACCAACATATCCAAGCTCTTGGTTGTTGCATGCATGGTTAGAGTTTCCTGCAATGCACTTAGTGAAAGAACAAGAGTAATCCCTTGTGTGTAATGTCCATCCATGGTGACTATCTGAACTCCCAACACAATGCAAAGATCTTGTTTTTTCTACCCTCTTGCATCAATGCATTGATCTTTTGTCCACACCTAGATACATCTACAACAACAAACTTATGTGAAAAAACATGTATATATATAATTTTTAAATTTAAATAAATTAAAATCTTTGAAAATGTAATTTATACATACCTGATATCTCCTAAAACAATCTATGTGGAATGTGTCGGTTTGTTCTCGAAGATGTGTCGACCACATTTGATGCAAAGTGTTTCTTGCACCATTCAACAACATCATGTGCAATGTCTATATGATCTTTTGGATAACTCATTTTATTTTTTCTTAAAGCTTGTTCGATGCAAGCTCTTGCTCCATCATGCTCACCCTTTCCATGCCCACTCTCAAAAAAACTCCAAACATGTGGTATTTTGTAGATTTTATTATATCTACAAAGTGCATAGAATGGTCGTGAAGATTTAAATTGTGTCACGCATCTATCTAACCATACAAAATGCTTTTCAAATTTTACACCCCTGCTTCTCAAATTCTCAAAAAAAATTGTAAAGCAATGTTGGAAAAAAAGCATGTCATGCTCTTTATCATCACTAATATAAAAGTGATATTCTTTCTTTATGGCTCATTCTTCATTTGTACTCTCAACACCATCCAATTCTGATTGTGCATGTCGATAAAACACATAAACCATAATAGTGTTATGCTTTGAAAAGTAATACTTTGATTGAATCTCCTTTTGATGTATGAAGGAGTAATTTTCTGCAAAGTTGACTACTAATAGAACTGTTCCAAGTGGGAAAGTATCTCTCAATGTTTGGAATTGTCGTGCTTGCCACTCAGCAAAAAAGGAATGTTGTATGTATGGTTGTATCAATTTTCAAAATTTATCTTCCATAAATTTTTCAATAGGAATCTCCTCTTCTACATAGTTCAACCTTGTGGATTCTTTCCCAAAATTTGTTTGCAACTTTACATGCTTGTACTTGTGTGAGTAAAATATGTGAATAAACTTAATAAACCACACAATGAATGAAACATTACATTAGAGAATTCAAATAACAATCTAATCAAATTGAAACAAATAAACTCTCTAAAAATAGAACTTACCTCTTGCAATTTACTATCTTTGTTAGGTCATTATCCTCATTTCTTAAAGGAAATTTAGCCAAATTTCCACATGTCTCACAAATTCCTTTTATGTAGTTTATTTGAGGTCCATTTTCATGATCACATAAAATAGCCTTTATGAAAAAACTTGCCTATTTAGGAGGTGCATTTTGAAACCCACAACTTTCTTCTCTCATCGTTCAAAACACCTGATAGTAGAGATCAAATTCAATATGATAACGGCAACAAAAAGTTTCAAAAAAATTGTTTATCTTTACATAATATGGCTTTAATCTTTCAAATATTGTTTGTCCAATCTTTATATGAGGATATGTATTACAAAAGTTCATATACATCTCAAATTGTGTTATGTCGAGCCAATGTTTGATATGATTTTCATAAATACTAGGCCTGATCCTGTGTCTCATAACATCTCTAGTATTTGATGATGAACGAGACTGATCATGCCAAAAACTTGAGATCAAGTTCCTAACAACATCTTCAATCCTGTCAGAATGGGGAGCTCTACACATAATTGCTCAATTTCCTTCTGAACTCTCATCCAAAAAAATTCTTTTTTTCTCATATTTTATTAGTGTGGTTCTACTATAACCAATTTCAACTGAAAGTGCAGGTAATTTTCTTTTTCTTGCTATATTTTGATGTACAATAGATGTCAACATCACCCTTCTTGTAGTGGCCTTATCCACTAATCGAGATCCTTTCCCAATAGAATCTAAACCCTTTTTAACATTTTGAGCAATATCCTTTTCTAATCCCATGTGTTTCTTCTTATTTGATGTTGAATGTATACCCAACAATTGTAATGACTCTTTCAACTCATTACAAAGAAGTAAACGTGGTAACAATTGGGTTTTTTCAAGTGTATCAAGATGATTGAAATGATGATTGATTATTACATTTATAGATTTACTCATTGACCTCTTTCTCTTATTATAAGGCTGGTTGGCATAACATTTCAGCTTCTCCATATCCATTTCAAGTAAATGATCTAAATTTCTATAAGAAATTTGTTTCATCACCTTTTCAACTAGTTTTATATGCTCATGCATAACAGTAGAAGGAAGTGATCCTGACCCCTCTCCAACATGCATTGTTTGAACTTGGGCCTCCTCCCTATCTTTAAGGTCCATTTGTTCTTCAATGGATTCATTTGATCCAATATCTAGATTTGGCTCAACTTCAACATGAGAACTTCCTACTTGTTGAGCCCTTTCTGCATGTCACATTTTGCAAAGAAAAGTGAGAGATGATTCTATATAAGTGAAATTTATGTATGCAAGCAAACAAAGTGATAAGACATGATGCTATAAGTGATAAAAGTTTTGAACAACTAGTTTTATATGCTCATCCATACTAGTAGAAGGAAGTGATCCTGACCCCTCTCCAACAAGCATTGTTTGAACTTGGGTCTCCTCCCTAACTTCAAGGTCTATGTGTTCTTCAACATATTTTTTTGATCCAATATCTAGATTTGGATTGACTTCCACTTGAGAATTTCCTACTTGATTGAATTTACATGCAAGCAAAGAAAGTGAGAGACTATGAGTTATTTACTTGTGGAGTTGAAAGAAATAAAATAAAATATTCTTAAACTTAAGAATTCCATGGAACAAAAGCAATTGGAAATAGATGATAAGCAATTTAGCTAATGTCTATGCAAGATGACTATTTTTTAGTATTAAAGTTTCCAAGTTAAATGTAACATGGTTTTCATAAAAGGCATGCATATTTATAAGCAAAACAAATTGGGGTGTTAATAAAAGTCCTAAACACACACTTGAGAGAGAGATAGAAGAAAAAAGCATGTGTACCTTGTTTCTTTCTATGATAATTTTCCAAGTTTTGTTCACGCCTCTTTTGTTCTTCTTCTTTTGACAATTTTCATTGAGCTGCATTTTTTCTTTTTCTTTGTTGTCCCATTTTATTCTTCAAGTTAAAGATGTATCCAAAATCCCTGAGCTCCAACTAATATAAATGCGAATTAATCTTGCAATTTGATATGGAATAATGAAAAATAAGCTTGTATCTATATGCATGTGGGGAAAAAATTATTCTATTGTATGGAATAACTACATCCTAGATCATTAAATGAATCAAGTGGTAATCAAACAAGTTATTTCATTGTGGAGTTTGTTGTTTTTAAATGTATATATATGCAACATATATCTTAGAGTAATTTTAGATTTTTTTTACTTGTCAAAAAGACAATAGAGGTATAATTTGAATTGAATTTTCTTAATGTTTCAAAGAATAAAATTTTCGTATAATTTAATAATGGTGTAGATTAAGAGATTATTTATGAAATAATTTAATATAAATTTTTTATAACTTAGAGGGAAAGTGTTTGAAGGATGGTATATAATTATAAAAGGAATGTTCCTACCTCTTCTTTATAATTATATTTTATAACTCGTTTATAAAATATCATTAGTCTACTTGAGCTTGAGAGTCATTTATTTTATAATTTTTGACTTCTTACTATAAAATTCAATGGGTGTGCATGAAAATTATTCATTGTGGTCAACATGAATGAACTTAATTATAAAGTGGCATGTTCATTTCCTAAAATTCTAGTAAAAATCATAGATCTAGTGTAGGGCCTAATATGAATGTCGACTCCTAGTTGAACGGCCATCTAAATAAGAATGGTCCTACTCTGATGGATGTGTTGAGCCCTGCAAATAAAAATGTGTACAAAATGTGTTAAATACATATAATTTATATTAAATAAATTTTATGAAAGTTATTTTTAAGAATGTACTTGTATATTTTTAAATATTTATCTATATCTATGTGCATACATATGCATGTACATATACATGTGTATATATAAAAAATTAAAACTCACATGTCCACTGGCAACATATTCATCCACAAAGTCATGTTGACGTACACTATCTAGAGGAACAAGGCTAGGAGTGACATGGGGTATGTCCACCTATAATATATATACATATATCAGTACATGAATATCTCTAATTTAAAACTAAAATTTAAAAATAAGTAAAAAGGAATTGAAACATGCACATGCACACATACATGCACATCATCTGATATCAGATGATCTAAGTCCTCTGAAACAGACGCCTCCACCATATCAACTATACGGTCAAGCGACGAACCAACATTTGCATCCCTCTGATCTATCCCATGTCATGCCATAAATGATGATTGAACAGGACTATGCAGGTGAGATGGCATCGGTGATGACAAACCAAAACCAGTCAACATGTCTAAAATTAAGAATTCACACTATAATATCAATATTCCATAAGAATCTCATAAAGAGGATGAATTTAATGGAAGATAATATAAAATCCTCCATATGAGGATGAATTTTATCATTACATTAGGAGTGAATCATCTCAATTATATAGCCAATAACATAAAAAAATTATAGATTGGAAAGAAAAATAATCACACATAAATGTCATATTTTTATATGTATAAAGTTTAGATACCATCAAACTATTTAAACTTATAGATTACATAAAGCCATAAATTTAATCATTAAAACGAATTTATTAAGAATAAAATCTAATAAAGTTTGATGTCATATTGCATGCTTGTTATAAATATCTCACTAATCCAACCATACATTTTATATATGTTAAAAAATATATAATATAACAATTTAAATACAACTTCTAATTATGATAGTAAATCTAATCAAACATGACCCAAATGTAGGATAAATATAAGAATCTTAATCTATACCATTATTTGTTTGAATGTTTAAAATTAGTTAAAAAATTTCTATGAGGGATTTATGCAAATATGACATCTTAGAAAGATAATTTCATGTCATTTTGGTGAAGGTCATAACTTAACTTCTAATTTATCATTTATGGGAATGCCATCTTCAAGAAGTTTATAGAAGGCCATAGATGGCCCACTTTTTGAATTAAATTTAGTTATGAATTTGTATTTTTTGGATGCACATTTAGATTTAAATTTACATTCCAAAGTCACAATGTCCTACTCTTGATTAAATTCCTACAAGAAATTAAGGAACTTGGGATACCTACCTCCCAATGTTCTTGGAATGGATGCATTTAGATGGAGAAGGATTCAAAAAGGCTCATGGTACTTGTGGACCCCTCAAAGGCATGATATATAACACATGAACTTTATTTATGAAATTTGGTCTTTAGTTGTTGGCTTCTAGTATGAATGTGATCTATAAGGTGGAATTCTTAGTTGAGACTCCCAATATTCCATTGTTGACCTTTCTAGTGTGATTATACAATATGAGCCAAGTATTAATTTCTAGTTTGTTAATTATTGAAAGAAGGTATATAAATTATTCTCATCTTAATTCTCACACAAAGTTGTCTTAGTCAATTTCTCATATGAGTTCCATATATTTGTAAAAAAAATTAATATAAAAACATATTTTATTTCATTAATTAACCTATCTATTATATGTTACAAAGGATTCTTTTATTTTAAATTATAAGTATATAATTCAAAATTAATTAGTAATTCAAGATAGAGTACACAATTTATTTAGTTAAAATAAAATAATATTCTTATTTCCATGAGAGTTATGTAGAATGGTAACTTGATGTCTCAGAAATATTTCTTTGACACAAACTAAATTTTTATCATTACATTATGAGTGAATCATCTCAATTATATAGCCAAGCACATCAAAAATTTATAGATTGGAAATAAAAATAATCACACATTTATCATATTTTTACATGTATAAAGTTTCTACCATCAAACTATTTATACTTATAGATTAAATTATTTTTGAATTTGGTTATTTGGGTTCAACATGTCATGCTATAGGATTTTCTTGTGTTTTCACCATTGTCATGTGTCTAGCTATGTATTTTATAGGTGTAGGAAATTTAGAGGATGGAAAGGTTGAGAAAAATGCTTAAGGATGAGATGGAGCCTTGTTTACCTTAGGATTTGGTTGAGGCTCCCTTTGGGCATAATCAAGGGGTGGTTGGTCCTCTTCTAGACATGACTAATTTAGAAGGTCTTGTCAAGAGAAATTTAGAGGAGATTGGTAGAGACAAGAATCATGTTAGAGATGGATTAGTTGGAGTTCATTGCCTCTACCATTTTCTTGAATTGCAACATTCACCTCTTGGTATTCCTTCTAATAATTTAAAAATATGAAGAAGGTTCAAGTTTAGAAGATTATAGGAACCCTTTATATTCCCTTTGGTCTCAAGTTTGGAAACTAAAGATGGAAACTCCATTAGAAAGGAACTAGGTTCATTCATGGAAAAGGATAAGGTTGACAATAAGATATATAGTTCCTTGAATAATTTTGGATTCGAGTTGTTGTGAAATGATAGATCTACTAATGTTTTTGGGAAAACGACCCTCTTTATTTGATACATTGCCACTATTGGTGGAGTATTTCTAATTGGATGTTATTTTTCTAACTTACAACTATATTTTTCTTGTTGTTGTTCCATGTCAATATGATTGATCCTTTATTGTCTCTTTATTGGTTTGTGTAAAAGGGTGGGGCCCTTCAAAATTTCTATTTCTAATTCATAAATCCAACCAAAAGTATTTACCCTTAATTAAAATATAAATTTAAACTTTAAAATATTCTTCTTTGATATTATATAATAGCCTCATGTATTTAATATAAATCCTATTATTCTTTATGTTTAATTTCAAAATTTTAATGCTCTTATATAGGTTACAATTGCATTCTTTACATTTTTTCTCTTTCTTTTGTCTATTTTGTATGGGTGTCTTATATGCATTGCCTCAAAACAAATAATTTTTATTTCAATTTAGCATTCTTGCAAAATTTAAACTTAAGCTTGTACTTAAAAAATATCATGTTATCCTTGCTAAAAAAAATTACAAACATTATATGTACAAACATTATGGAATTTTTATTACAAGAATAAAATATGAACCCCTTAGAGTATCTATATAAAACTATGAGCAAGGCCAAGAACTATGAGCAAGGCCAAGAAGCAAATTCAACATTTGTACATGGGTCCACAAGAAATAAATATGAGCCAATCTAGCACACAATTGATCAAGGGTAGAAAAACAACTCTATCAATATATATTCATGCAACTGCCTACTATTTTAACCCTATTTTTATTTGTTTTAGTTCATTCAAAGAAAATAAGGTCATGGTTGGCCTCAACATGTGTATGGAGATGTTGGTCCTCAATGAGAATCTTAGAGACATCAAACATAATGTGTTACAAGTTTATAAAGGAGCGGAAGGGAGGTTATTTGCTTTACCTCTACACATTGGAAACTTTCAAGAAAATGTAATTGGCAGTTGTAAATCCAAATTTTACAAAATGGGTATTGTTTAAAAGGCTTGAGAAACTTGCAATTGGTAGCTGAAAAGCCAAATTTTACAAAATGGATTTGTTTAAAACATTTTAGAAACTTTCAAGCAAATGCAATTGGTAGTTGTAAATCCAAATTTTCTTGCAAAATGGGTTTGTTTAAAAGGATTTAGAAACTTTCAAGAAAATGCAATTGGTAGCTGTAAATCCAAATTTTAAAAAATATGTATTGTTTAAACTTAGGTTTTAGAAACTTTTGAGCAAATTCCATTCGTAGCTATAAATATGTATTCTTTAAAAGGTTTTAGAAAATTTCAAGCAAATGAATTTGCAGCTATAAAGCCACCTTCACTCAAGCCATAAGCCAAAATTGGAGCTTTGAAATAGGGTTTATATTGATTTTAAACCATAATTTTTTGTCTCATGGAATTTGCCTAAATTTGGTTTCATAGAATCCATTTAAAGTTTGAAATCTTCAAACAAATACAATTTTTAATCAATCTAGACTATGGAAAAAAAAACCAACCTCGTTCAAGCTTCTAGAGGTTGAAGAATTGGGTGCACATTGATATGGTGGTCCACACATTTTTAGTTCACTGCATTCGGTTCCACAGTCCTCATATGCGCTAAAAGATATGTCAAATGTGCTAAAAGAAGTGTCATATGCGTTAAAATACTTTTTGTATGCATCGCAACATTCATCCAATGGCCTAAAAGACTTTTTAAATGCATCATAACAGAAATTGAATGCGTCAAAAAATTTGTCATATGCGCTAAAAGAACTCCTAGTCGTGCTAAAAGATCACATCCAACCTATTCACAAGAACTTTTCTAGAAAATTGTTAATAATGGGGTTGTGCCCCATAGTGGGTGCCATTTTATGTGTGTGTGAAATGTGGGAGAGTTAGTAAATCAATACTAAGATACAAAAACATCAATGAGACGTATTATATTAAAGATTTGAATCAAAGAACTACTATATTTACAATTAAACAAATCTCTAAAAACATTTTATTGTTCTCTATTCCCAAGGATTCATTAACCATTTGGCTCTTAGATTTTATATGTGCACTATGATTGTTAGAATGACAACTTGAGAAACGAGATGTTCAAAATGCAAGAAATCTAAGTTCCTACATAAAACCATGTGATGAAAGTCATGATGCTATGATAATGGAGATATGATAAATGGATAATGATGCTAGATTATATGATACTAATGATGTGATAAGAAGTTAAAATTATTCTGCATATGCTCAAATAACCATTAATATGATAAACTAAAATGCCACTATAAAAGAAAACATGATTTAAAATTCAACTATAAAACAAAACATGATTTAAAATGCAACTATAAAGCAAAACATGATTCTACAATGCTAACTATAAACTCCAAATGCTCCAATGCTCCAAAGTTATTCCTACATAATAAGTTTACTCAAATATGGATTGATAAATGTTGTAGCAAAGAGTTGTATTTATAGGATTTCCAAAGCATCTTGTGATGTGGCAGCGATTGACAGTCTAGATTTCAGCATGTGAGATGAATGATAGAGATGGAGAGAATCAAGAAGGATGTTCTCTTGACCAAAGACAACATGCCAAATGGATGAGGGAATAAAGTGTGTGAGAAATAAGCCATGTGTTTGAAATTTTATTGAAGATAATTCTAATTTAAATTTTAGAATTATTTAATTTCATGTGACCTTGGTGAGGTGGCATTAAAAATTGTAGACATGTGCTTGAATTCCAAATTTGAGATTAGTGAAAATTAATTAAATAAAACAAGTTGTAGAAATTTGTTTATTTAATTAAATTAGAGGAATGTGATTTTAAATACTCAGGAGTTTTTTTAATTTCAATTTTAGATACATTTCACCATAAATGGTTTGTTCTAATAGTTTACGTTTGAAATTCTGTCCGGATTAAAAAGTTGCAATGTTTCTATTTTTATTTATTTTTTCAATTCAATTCTAGATTGGATGTTTTGATTTTTTATGTGAGGTAATTAATTTTTGGGTTAGAAATTATTAAAAAAAGACTTAATTAATTAATTTTTGAGCTGGAAAATATGAAAGAAAAAAACTTATTTAATCAAAAAATTAAATTTTGATCTTCAATGTATATTTTTATTTTATTATAATTTTATCTTCATTTTTATATCTTAATATTTAAATATATATTTCATATAATTAAAAAAACATATGATAATATTCTACTTTTGTGAATGCTCTACTCCATAACAACTAGCATAGTTCACATTAATCAAATGCCTACACATACTTGGCATGTTAATCCTTCCTATTGTAGAGTGAAATAGGAGAGAACTTGAAATTGCTTTTCTAGAATCTTCATTCTTTCCCACCTCAAATTTGTAAGGCATGATATTACTAGAGTGCCATTAACTTTTTTTACTTGAAATATGTAATGACATGAAAATTTTGAAGTTGTAATTAGCTAGAATAATCACTTGTATATTAATAACTTAGTTACTATCTGTTCTAAAAATGTGAATTATGCTTGGACTTGTCAAGAAAATCATGTGGCATATGTGTGGGAGTTTCTATACTACAATACTTCTACCATGGATTGATAACTTGATGCTAAATGCCCCCATTCTTCTTTATTTTGACATTAAAATGTCTGCTTGTAAACTCAAGCCTAATGTTTGGACATAACATTTATATATCAAAGGTGGAAGGATAACAAAAAAAAATGGAGAGACCTAAGACTGAAGGGAACACAATCCCATTACCATTGGATATCTAGCAATATGTTAAAATATCATTATTTATACTAAACACCCATTAAAGCAATACTAAACATTCAAATTCTATAATTGATTTATGTTGCAAGTCTTGCAAATAGCAAGAATGCACAATTCAAAAATAAAATTGACATAGAGGTGTCGAGTGCAATATAAATTGTAAATGGTAGAGATATAAGGACCTTTTAAGAACCCCAACCACTCAAACTCAACATGTTCTTAACATAAGAATAAATTCCACCCCTACAAACACTAGCCTAATTTTGGCTATAACTTTTTTAGTCCAATATTTCTCTTAAAAATAGCTAGAAAATCTCAAATGATTTTATTTTATACTTTTGGTTTGTCATAGATTATACTCATTCTTTTGAAAAAATTCTATAACCGTCTCTTTTATAAAATTATGTGCTAATGCTAATTCTCATTTTAATAATAATTTGTGGTGATTTTTCTTTTTTAATGCTAGTTCATATTGAGCTTATGGTGATTTTGAAAAATGCTAATTGATATTAAACTTGTGGTATTATTTTGTAGATATTTTAAAAAAAAAAGAAAGTCAAGCAAAAAAAAATATAGTGAATATATCTTTAACATAGAGCAAACATATTTCCAGAAGCAAAATCAGTTTTTATAAGGGAAAAATTATACCTTTTGAAACTGCAAACCTTCACCAAAATCTAAATTCATATATAGAATGATTAATATATTAAAAAAAATTGAGTTGTTTAATTAAATTTTTCTAAAAATATAGAAAAATTAAAATGAATTAAATTAGATTTTCACTCAAAAATTTTGAAAACAAGAAATGAATTAAATGATGGAATTACTTATAGTTTCTCATTTTTATTTATGTAATTATAATTTGTGCAATGTTGTCATGCAATTTCTAACTTTACTCGTTCTTAATCATTTTCAAATTCAAAAAGAATTAAGTCCTTGTGATTTGTAATTTTTTCATGTCACAAATATTTAAGACTAAGATCTTAAGTTTTGTGTTTGGAATTTTCTTAAATCCTAGTGCATCAATTTAGGCATGTAAGAAATTAGAGTTTTCTGAAAGATTTTTTTTATTATAATGATTTTAGAGGAAAATATATGTCAACTAGTTTTTTTAAAAAAATTTATGCAACAAAAAAATTCTATTTCATATCAATTACAACCTCTATATTATTAGAAGACAATAGTTTTTACTCTTTTATATTTTAACAATTTATTTTGTCAAGTGCACATTGGAATTTTTGACTACTTGTTAAAGTCGGGAAGAGCCCAAACCCATTTACAAAGTAACCATTGAGGTAGAAGGGAGGAGGCTCACAAAAAGTGAGACAATAGAAAAGTAAGACTCAATAGAAGTGAGCCTAGAAAGTACCACTAACAACCCATGCTTTTGAATTGAGCATGAAATTGGTAATAGACTAACTACAAATAAAAGAGACTACAACAATAAAAAAAACCAGCTCAAAACACAGTAGATACAAAAAAAGCTAGCAAAAACCTACAGCTTAAAAGACAACCAGTCACTACCAAAAGGAAGGACTAAGAACCCAACTCTAAACTTGAACTCCACTCAATAGGAGAAAAAGAACAAACACAAAAACTACCTTGCAAAGTCTCTAACCTTTACTAAAAATGATAAATAGGAAAAAGAAGCATAACCCAAGCCAAAACCCCCAAAGGGATTCCATCTCCAACAAAAAAGTGGAAAACAAAACCATCTGTAGCAAAAGAAAACAAAGACGAAAGCTCCTACCAGCTCCAAACATGACCAAAACCCAACCAATATCCAACCTAGCAATTGGATAAAATAGGGGTGCCCAAGGAAGCACCAAGATAGCCAAACCAAAATGGCTTTGAAAGCCCCTTAACAATATCTCTCAGCACCAACAACACCAACCCTCTCCACCTCGAAAGGAGAAGCTAAATGGAAATTTGAAGAAGAGAAGAAACACAACCCAAACAGGGACACCAACACAACATGAAGCTAAGCTAAGATCCCATCACAAACCAAGTTTGCAACCATAATGAAAAAAATTTGAATCCGAGACAAAGACCATGAAAGCCCTAGCAAAACAACACCTAACTCCTACAACAAAAAATAACTCCACCACTATGGGAGAGTTCTCCGCCTTAATAGGAGAAGTCAAAATAAAATATGAGATAGTTAAAATAGAGGCTTCACTAACCAAAGCCAAATTGTAGAGAAACCTAGCATGAAAACTAGAAGACACCATGAAGCCCATAATAGCGAGAAGAGGAAATGAGTTTCATAGATATGAAGCCAAAGGAGAGAGATACTTGCAAGTAGAGGCTAGAGATAACTAGTCACCAAGGCCAGAGGCACTCTTCTTTTGTAAACCTTCCAACACTATAGCAATAGAAACAAATTCTGCCATAGAACCAACAAAAAGATCTGAGAAAAGAAAAATCAATAAACTAAGGATAGAAAAAGGGATAGCCACAACCCTTGTGGAGAATTACATTTACTAGATCCACAATAAAAACAAGGGCTAAGAGGTCTCGATACTAGCAAACCCAAAGGACAACGAGGAGTAAATAGGATGGCACAACAACTAAGTAGTAGAACAAACCACACATGTCAGAGCCCACCCAAATCCCCCATGAGAACCCACATCAGAGCCTCCCACCAAGAAAACAAGTAGCCAAAGACGGGCAGGAAAAAAATGGGGTCAACACCATAAAGAACCCAACCTCCAAGCATGCAAGAACACCAACCTCTAGGAATACAAGAGCACCCACCACCAAGCGTTGACTATGAAACTAGGAAGGGGTAGGAAAGACCAACACAAAAACACCAAGCTTAAAAATAGTTTGAATAACATAGGAAATGCATGGGAGAATCCAAAATAACCTCTCATGAACTCCCAATAGGTTGAAACAAAACCCTAAACCCTCATAGAACTAGCAAAACCCATCATCCTCTTCAGAAGGAGCTTCACCATCGCCATCCCCTTTCGGGGTTTTCAAAATACCTAACCCACTCTCTTTCTCACTCTCCATTTCTGAACAAGTGATTTATTATCGATCTGAAGCACATTAAAGGTTAAGACCTTAAAATTGTAGAGTCTTATTTTGTACTTAAGAGCTACTAGAATAAATTAATAATTCAATATTAACCCATTAGCAATTATCCTATAATAGAGTGGATAATTTTATATTCAAACAAGATATTGGTTAGTATGAAACACATAAAACATCATGTAATGTTTATTATCCATATCAATAGACACTCTCCCATGTACATCGTGTTCAGTAGGAAAAGTGATCCTAGAGGTCCAATTATATTAACCAGGATTATCTCTTTTTCACTTTGACTCAGCATTCAAACATAAACTAAATAGGGTTTGATTATTGACAAGCCTATTTGACAAATAACCCTAGATGTAAAAATGCAATTTATCACATTGATGAAAATAGAAAGTAGTAGAACTCACCTGGATCTGAGAAATGGAAACAATGAGGAACTTGTACTATAAATTTGAATCTAAAATGACTGGTCTAGGGCATGGTGCACCCCAAACTATGATCCTCTTTTCTGGATCTAAATTTTTTGACATGTATGTTATAATCTACACTTCATCTTTTATAGTTGTCTCCTATTGAAACCTCTAGATCTGACCTATACACATGAAAAGAGGGTGAAAGGTTGTGTTGTATAGGGGCTTATCTAACTCAAATCCCATTTTGTTTTTGAAAAGGAAAAAAAAGTTTTATAGGGATCTGAAACCATGAAGTTTAAACAACAAAAGATAAGCAGAAAAAGTACCAACTACCAGACAGCTATCCCAAAAAGGAAACGACAGCAACAAAAGACAGCAGGGTCCAAAAAAGAATCGCCCAAAAAAACCAGCAAACCAAACACCACGTTACTCCAAGTTATTTAGTAATTCCTCAGCTTCCTTTTCAACATTCTGCATATCCTATAACCCCTGCTTGAGAATTTGAACCGTATGTGAAGAAGTCGGGGTTTTCCTCTTTATGTTAGCCCTGGTATGAGTCGAAATCCCTTCACCAGCTAATTTGCTGCCTCCCCTGTTCGCATCCAGATCCACCACCAGTGAACCCTTTTGGTTTTTTTCAAGCTTTTCCACCATCGCATTTATGATGATTGTGTTATGCCTAGCAATTTTGTGGTTGTTTGCAATAGTGGCCCTAATGTTTTGTCCAATCTTTGACATGTTACATTCGATACTAGCCAATCTATCCTCCTGTAATTGCTATCTTTTCCTCGGTAAAGGAGTTTCTTGTTCATCATTATCTCTACTGTTCCAGCTGATCTTTTGCTCCAATTCCATAACCTTGTTGTTGAGATCAGTAACATGGCCTTTCAGATCACAAACTTCTTTCTAGGTCCATTTGAGAATAGTAAAAAGGCCATCCGTACTTTTTTCTACAACACTAACCATTTCCTCAGGCTTGAGCTTATTTAGGGTAGAATTAATTTCATCTTGAATAGGGGACTCAAAATGGTCATTCCCAAATTTTCCAGAAGCAGGGGCACTAGGGGCCGATTCCTTACTGACCAAGGGCTTCTCAGAGATGATTTCCATAGAATTTCCAGAATACGAAACAAGTTTCGTAACAGGGTTACCTTTAAAACCAGGGGACAAACCCAGAGTGGGGCAACCAGGAGACGGTTGGGGATTAAGACAAAGCGGTGAATCCAAACCCAGACTAGGGTACTCATGCAGCGGTTGTCGTTTAGGACAATACAGCGAGGCAGGATCCTTAATATTTTTCCGATAGGACAAGGACTGGGGAGCAAAGGTATCAGGGCCAACAAGAACACAAGCACTCAAATCCCATTTTGTTATTTCTACCTCCATGTACAATAATTGATGATGATAAAGAGGGCATGCCCTAGGTTGGGAAAAGGCCAAAACAACAATAATTGACTAAAATTGATAAATCACAAATGATGTTACCTTGTTGTGAAAACCCTTGAAGAAGAGTTGCCACATTACAAGTTGATTGATGGATGAATTGATTGCTTGATACAGCAACAAAACTTTAATTCCCAAAACACAATATCTTGTAGAGGATCACTCAATACTTCTCCATATTTACATCATAATAACTTCTCATTTCTAATTTCCTCCTTAATCCTCAAAATGAGAGGGAATATATATATTTAATGAATCTTTTTGGGTAGGAGCCAACTTGGGATCGTTTTCAAACTACAAAAATGCCACCGATCAAGATTTCAAATATTCAAAAATTTGCTTTTTGGTCTAGGGTGCCTCACACCCGTGATTGGTGATTTTAGGCCCAAATTTCTAGGGATAATGGGGATTTAAACATATTTTATTTTATTTTCCTTGAAATTAGTAAATTATTATTACAATTAATGTTATAAGAAAATTAGGGTGTCAAGGTAGTGTGAAATTGTCAAGGGTGACAATTTTTGACACTACATTAAATAGCCCCCATTTCAATGAGAGTATGATCTTATGTTCATACTCACACTAAAGAAAATAAAAATGATGAAAAGACAAGATGACACCAAGTTGATGGGTGTACAAGGCCCCAACTTAGGATCTCACCTAGCAGGGATTCATTCTCCACAGGTGGTGAATTAGTCCCAATGGGCCCCATTTTCCAGCTAGGATGCTAGGAAGTAAGGAAATAAGGTTTATATGATGAGTATGTTGGGTATTTCATCAAATATTACCTTGAAATGCATAATATGGGGTAATAGGGGCCTATTAATGATGATGCAAAGGTCAATTAGGGCTTGGGATACAAAATTCAATGTGAAAGTGTGATTAAATATACTTTAATACACTAAAATGAGGTCCACAGCCTAGAAAGGCACAATATCCATTGTGAATGTGTAAGACACATTACAAAACTAGATTAACATTAAGTTTATTTTACAATCCTTCTAAATTGATGTGAATATGCATTTAATAATGTTGAATTAAGGGGAAAATGGGTCCATTAAGTCTAGAAAGGTGTGAAAGTCCTTTACAACACTTTACAACACCTTTACAAGACATCGTTAAATACATCTTATTCAATTTGCAAGGGTCTAAGACCTAGTGTGGATGTGGAAAACACCTCACAACACCAAATCAAGGTCTTATTAAGTCCAGTCTATCATCAATTATTCCCAAAATCAAGCAAGTTGCATTTTTTCTATGGTACATTTAACCACCACTCTAGTGAGAAGATGAACTTGCTTGAAACTCATAGTAAAGTAGACATTCAAGAGAGATCCAAGTGTATAGATGTAGATGACAAAGAATGACAAAAGATCAAGAAGAAAATCAAGCCCCTAGGATCCAAGATCCTAAGTCAAACCATCAAGCTGCACAAGCATGCAATGGAAAAAACTAGGAAGAGGAGAAAGATGAAAATGAAAAGGTGGATCAATATTTGATCATTTGTTTAGCTAGTTGTGGTTCAGATCTAGGCTATTTTTGCAAAAAGAAAATGAATACTCACTCTGGGGCAATAGAACTCTTGGTTGTCCACCGGGTGAGAAGGCCCAAAAGGTGAGAAACATACACTGGGTTGGTATGTACTCACAAACACATAGGTGGATGTGGGGAAATTCGTGCCTCAAAATGGGCTTCCCGCTCAACCATATCAAAGTTATACCTCTTTATAACTTTAATAAAGTGCCACAAAGGAAAATGGTTTTCAAGCTCTATGAGGTAAGCGAAACTTCGTATGCTTGACACTCATAGACATTGTAACTACAAGATAGTGTAAGAAATGTTCAAAGGGATTTTTCTTAGTTCGTGCAAGGTCTCATCTTAGGGAACATCATGCTTAATTTCTCCAAGAGAGGGAAAGTGCAACTAGTCTCATCTTGTTTCCAAGAGAGGACAAGTGTAATGTCTCATCCTAAGAAACATTGTACCTAATGTTTCCAAGAGAGGGAACTGTAAGAAAAAGAAAATCACACAATGAAATGTGAGTGGTGATGTATGCCCCCACTTTAAAGTAGTTGAAAACACCATTACTGTGAGCAATTGCTTTAAAGTAGAAGAAGAATACATGAGAGCTTACCTAGAAATCCCTATGCCAAGTCATATGTTTTTAATAAGCTATGTCATGAAAAGGTAGTATGTCACATGTGAGCCAACTTAAGGCACATCGTCCACATCCCAAGCTTGCTCTTATATGTTCATGAAAGGTTAACAACTATCCAAAGGAGGCAACTACAAGTGACATACGAGTTCAAGACTACTTAACCCCTTGCCTTCATTGAGTGTAGGAAAAGGGTGAGCCGAATTGATGGATGAAATGCAAGCGAGAGTGAAAATCAATATCAATTAGAGGAATGAGGTACCCCCACATAAGAAAGAACACCAAACTCCTTAAGATGTTGGATTTTATGACTCAAAGCCTTATATTCATTAGTGGAATGACCATGAACTCTATGATATGCATAGAATGAAGTCTTGTAATAGAATTTATTCTGAGTTCTTGGAGGAAGGATTATCAAGTGATCTTGGAGGAGTCTTGACAAGATAACCTCTTGATCAAGGGGTGAAGTAGTCTATGTTGTTGGTGGCAACAAGATGTCTTGCTTAGTACAGGATGTCATACCTATCCAAGGTTCTTTAGATTGCAATATTTTGTTCTCACTCTTATAGGAGGATGGAAAATCTATCGAATGTAAATCTTTAGTGTTATGCAAGATGACATTGATGTGAAGCAAAGAGTTCTTTGTGTGTTTTGGTTCAGGAGAAAGATTAATACCAGTAGTGTCGATCAGCTCAGGATGCACCACTGTTAAGGTTGGTTTAGAAGGATTTTTTGTGATAGTATTGATGTTGAGGGAAGGCTTGTTTATCTTGATCAAAGGACAATAACCAATACCATGAGTCTCTTGTTGTGTCATAGGATTGATAGGGTTGTGGATACCTTGTTCATTAGCACCAAATCCTTTTCCACTATATCCAATTTGTTTCATAATCTCATACCTTTTTCCATAAAGCTTTTCCATTGCTTTTGGATTGGGTAGTGGTTGGTGATAATTGTCATCAAAGGTGGCTGTGTGTTTTGCTTCTTTTTCTAAAGTGGTTGAGGCAGGTTATTTTGAAAGGTCGTCTGAATTTTGTGTTGACATTATTGTTGTTTCTTTGCCCTTATTTGAATCTTTTTGGATGATTTTGTACTCGCCCATGAAGTCATGTTTGAAATCCAAGGAACCCCAATCATCTTCTAATAACATTGTGACTTGTTCAATATGTTGTTGTTTGTCTTTTTGTTGGGCGGGTTCCACTTGTGTGGTTGGTGTTAATGTGCTCAAAATATTTTCTTTGTTTTTCTCAATTTTTAAACAATTGTTTAGATGAGGGTCAGCGTCAAGTGTGTACACTTTTTTTTGTAGATGCATTTCATTTTGTAATGAATAGTAGAAGGCACTCCATTCATTGCATGAATCCACAGTCTACCTAAGAGAAAGTTATATGCAAGATCGTTAGGCATAACATGGATTGGTGTTTATATTGTGGCGACTCCAACTATAATAGGTAAAGTGATCACACCCAGGGGTTTTTTGCTTACATTGTCAAATCCACCGATAGATAAAGGATCTAGTCGAATGTTGGATTTATCGACACATAGTCTATCAAGAAGGTTCAATCCACACACATTAAGAGCGGAGCCAATATCTACAAGAGTTCTCTTAATCCCCTTTCATTTGTATTGAGCGATGATCATGAAAGCTTCATTTTGGTTTTTCACATCCAAAGGAGGGAGCTCACTTTGGTGGAAAACAATGTCAGCATTTATGGCTTGAATCATGGCTAGGGTAAACCCACAAATGGGGTTTACAATTAGAATGATGAATGAAAACTTGTAAAAAATGACCCCATGCCAAAAATTCTCATTATGGGTATTCGAATGAATTCATTGGTTTGAACGAACCAAAAAAGGGTCCGCTCGAACCATGGTTCAAGTGAACCAATTTAATGCATGCATAGAAAAAATCCAAATGAAAACCCCTTTTGGGAAGGGGGTTCACTAGAACCCCCTAGTTCTAGCGAACCCCCCTTTTCCCTAATTATTGACCTTGTTCACAAAAAAACCTAAATTTTTATGCTTCGAAGCTTAGGTTGAGGATGAAAATGGAGGAATATTCACAAACCCAACTGGAATTAGGTAGTCCTCAATACGAGCTATCCAACGAATATAATTTGAATATGTTTTGGTTTTATTATGTATTTATTTTTTTAGTTTTATTAAACATAGGTTTTTCATCGAAAATGAAAGTCTTTATTCTGCACATGTGGAAAAATAGTAGATTATTAAAAAAAATTTGAAAAATATGAGTGCACCAGATATTGAAGTCTTTGATCCAACAAAAAGAAAAAATTCAATTTCAATATATACAGAAGAAGTTACATGTTATACGATCGCGCCATGTCTGAATTGTAATTGGTTTGACTTCGAAACTTGAATAAAGAAAAAAATTCAATTAAAAACTACTGAACCAAGTGGAAGCACTCGATAACAAAGTTACAAATCTAAATTCAAAAGAATTAGAATTTTATCCTTCATGGAAAACAAGTTATGCGTTATATGGTGTGCATCACTTTTTAAAAATGTTGATTTCTAAAGAAAACCATTTCGTGGGAGATGGAAAAATAAGTGCAATCTGATTCCAAAATTTTTGAAACAAATGTTTTTAGAATCTACAGACAAAATGTGACGAGACTCTAGTTTGCATTATCTTCAAATTCCTCACAGTTTAGCCGCTATAGGTGCCCGAATGTGAAGATTTAGTTAAAAATAATAATTTCAGTGTCTAGTCTGGCTAAAAATTGTAAACCACTATTGTGGAATCACCCACTACTAGATCAGTTATGCGCATGTTAGAAGGACATGAACTTGTAAATTATTTTGAATCATGTTATGATAATGAGGGGATACTTGAATGAGGTCCCATAATGATATCTTAGTAGGAGTATTCTTTAGTTGTTCGACAAGATTGTACTCCTTTCCACTAGGAGGTCCTAGTAAGATAGGCTTAGGGATGATAGGGTTAGGCAAGGGTAGGGATGTTGTGGTTGGTTTTTGTGGTTGCAGATTATTTCTAGTGTTATATGTCATAGAGAAATGGTATTATGACTCAGTTGCTGGGAAACATTGTTCTTAGGTGGGTAGAGGATTAATTCGGGTTTGTTGTTAGTTTGAGGTTGGTGTGAAGGAGGGTAAAGAATGAGTTGAGGTTGAATAATGTTAACATCCCTTAGTGAGTGAGAGTTATCCTTGTCTTACATCATGATATCCTCCCTAGGAGAAGGGTTTCTAGGAGAACAACAAACCAAATGTTCTTGACACTCAAGGATTGGTTCTTCTAAAATGACTTTACCACAAGTAGGGGAATGATCAAGGGTTGAATTGTAGTGCTCAACAAGGGTTTCTTTAGGGTAAGGGGGACAACTAAGATTCTAACGACCTTCACAAAATAGATTTTCTAACATCGAAGTATCATCTTTACAACAAGGAGAGATACTAGGAGAAGAACAAATGTTAGTGTCATGGTCACCTATGGTTGTGTTATCTTGTTTATTAATGTATTGTCCACCAAAAGAGGTAAGAGGAGAGAAACAAATTGGATTCTCAAAAATATCATTGATTGGTTATCCTGTCACCAAAATATCTTCTTTTCCAATAGGAGAGATATTAGGAGAAGAATGAATATGAGTGTTAAGAATGTCCAAGGTTGTTTTCTTTATCACAAAAACAATCTTAAAGGGATAAGATAGGGAATGTTTCTTAATAGGTCTAGTTATGTAAGATACTAGAATTGTTTGAACAAAAATGAAAAACACTTGTAACCATTGCATGCAATGTTTCAACAATATAAATAATGTATGTGCAAAGATACAATTTACATTCTTATCCAATATATGCAAGATTTAAAGAATCTACTGAATGAATATGCAAGAATAAAAAGCAATTTTAACAAACTTATGCAAAGTTTTATGAATAGAAATATTGTATATGCAAAAGTGAAAAGTAAAATTTTAGAAATGTAAGCATTTTTCAAATCTAATGATGCTTGTGATTGAAATGATTTCAAAAATGACTACCCTAAAATGATGTTTTTGAGCTAGATGCATAAAACAAATGTTACAAAAACTTTCCATACTTATAGTATATGGTACTAGGAGCCTTAGGAAGCACATAAAGGAGGTTTCTAACCTTGTAATAGACTGTTAAAAATATGGACTAGGACTGATTCGCTCAGGATGGCAAGTGAGTCCCAGTTAGGGTTTTTTTTCAAAAAATTTAGAAATTTTTAGTTTGTTTTGATGCTTTTGATGTTGTATGATGAAAACCTAAGATGTATATGTAGAATTTCAGAATTTTTTAATGAAATTATGTGCAAAAATGCAAGTGAAATGAGCTTTTCACTAATGCAAAAATTTGAAACACTAGATACAAATTAACCAATGCCACTCTAATGCAAAGTCAATGCAAGCTAGGAATAGGATGAAAATGGAATCTAAATCAAAAAATAAGATGTTTAAAAAATAGGTTCACCAAAATTAACCATAGATTAAATAGGGGTGTGAAATGCTATGTCTCTTTTGCTCAATTAGGGTCTTTCACCTAATGGAAAGAGATAGATCCCACACCCAAAATCCAGGTGGTTCATTCAAACGAAGGAATGTATGATTTAAGTATGACTAAATACAACTAATTGATAAAATTGATTGACTATGAGAGCAAAACTAATGAAATATGCAATGTTTGAAAACACAGTGTGATATGCAAAAATGAACTAAAAAAGAATACAAACTGCAACAGAAATGAATGAAACTAAAAGTGTGCACCTAAGATATTGATGAAGACTGGAAATTACATCTAGAATGAATGCTGTTGATCCTAATTTTTAGGCCCGGTGGGACTCATTCACCATTCTAGTCGAATTAGTCCCAGATCTAGGAAACTGTTCCAAGGCCCGTTTTAGACTGTTAGAAGATTAATCTTTACTTGGTAAAGGTTATTCTTTAATTGTAATTATCATTGGAGGCACTCAAAGAAAGAAAGAGAAGAGCCAAAGGTCTAATCTTGCTTGTTGTTTGATATATTTTTCTAACCCTTGTGCAGGATTTTTTATCTAAATGTTTTTAAGTTTTTCAAATTTCAAATCTGTGCAATATATTTTGCATGCATTATTTATTTATTTATTTGCATAAAAATTTAAAAACCCTCTAATAAAGGGTTTTTTTTTAATGTTTTGGAACAAATCATTAGTTCTACTGTAAAAAAATCACTATATTTTCCCTTTTGTAAAAATTTCAATTTTTTTAAAGATGTTTTTTTCTAAAATATTTAATCTTTTTTTCAATATATCCTTGTTTATAGGACAATTTTTTTTAGGGGACTAACCCTAGTTCAAAAAGTTTTTTTAGAAAAAGACTAATTTGCTTTTTTGCAAATCTGTAAAAAAAATTCTGCATGTTATTATTTGCATGTTGAAATTTCTTTAAAAAATTAATTTGTTTTTGAGCTTTTGAAGAATTTTTAATTTTTAAATCTCAAAAAAATCAGTTATATCTATCTCTTTTTAAAAATAAATATATAAATCAAAACCCTCATTTTGATTCATTTGATTAAACTATCAAAATCTAAAAAAAAAAATTTAAAAATTCTTATCTATGTTTAATTCGACCCTCTTAGTTTTTTTTTCACTATAATACTAAATACCAAAAAAATAAATTTCAAAAGTTAAAGAAAGAACACAATTTTATTTTTCTTTTGAGTTTTGCCCACCCTTGAGGTTGCACGCCTTTCAGAATCTGCCCAGCAACTCTGGCTCTGTGTGTGTTGTGCTCATCCATGGCTCTGTGTGTGTTGCGCTGGTATTTTTCCTGAATATGCACCCTTTGCTAAGTTTTCAAAAAAAAAAACTATATTTAAAAAAAAAAAATCCCGCCCATCCTCCCCGCTCATTTATTTTTAAATCTTACTTTTTAATAATTGAAGATTAAATATTCAACCACTTTTTTCAAAATCTGTCCAGTATTTTTTTTTACTCAGCCATAGTGACTTGATAACTCTTACCTTTTCATTATTTCATATTAACTGTGTGGGTAAATTATTTTTAGAGATAAAAGTTTTTTAAAAAGTCTCCCTTCTTATTTTGTGGGGTAGGTAAGTTTTAAAGAAATGGCATTTTCTTTTTTAATATAACCTTTTTAAATTAAATCTTTTAATCTTTTAAAAAATTATAGTTTTTGATAAAAATATATATATATATATATATTAAATTTATAAGTTCTTTATATATAGCCATTTTAATTTTATAATTGTTCTTATATATTATTACTATTTCTTTATAGTAATTTAGAAAAATAAAAAATTTATAATTATTTTTTTTAGTTACAAATTTTATTTTAGAACAAAGGGGCGTAGTTTTTGAAGACCTTAATCTTATTTATAGAGGGCTAATTTTTTTTTTGGGTTGCCATATTTCTTAAAGTTTTAATTTGTGCATTTCAATATTTTTGCAATGTCAACTTTAATTCCTGAAATTAAATTAACTAGTTCTAACTATCATTCTTGGAAAACTCATATATGCTTTATTTTTTGGTTTAAACATCTTTTAGATGTAGCTACAGATCCTAAATCTAAACCAGGTTTGTCTGCATCCAAAGATGAAATCGAAAAATGGAATCTCAAAAATGAAGAAGCCCTTGGCCTCATAGGTATCTCCATGTCACCTGAACTTTATGTTCACATTGGGACATGTACAACTGCCTATGAAGCATGGGATAAACTAAAAACAATTTATGATAGTACAAATGAATCAAGAAAAATTCAAATTCAAGATCAACTTGAAGATTTGAGGTATTCTGATTTAAATCTATAGATTATTTTTTATTGAGATTTGGTGCTTTAAATAGTCAATTGGATGGTTTAGGAGTTAAATTAGATAATCTTAGATTAATTCATCTTATTCTTGAAAAGTGTCTTCCTAGACAATTTCAGCAATTCATTACTAATATTCATGCTCAATTAGCTATTCCTTCTTTAGCTACTCAATTAACTTATGATATTTTTTCGTGATTTATTAAGACAAGAAGAGGCTAAGTTAATTCAATTTGGTACTCTTAAGTCTAATGAACATTCTTTTTTGTCTAATCATAAGCAAAATTTTAAGTCTAATTCTAAACAACATTATAATAATGGCAATGATCCGAGGAAGAATAGTTCTTCTAAGAGACCTCATTGCACTTATTGTAATAAGGATGGTCATTGGCAAAATACTTATTTTAAAAAGAAAAATGAGAAAAAGCCTATGGATCAAAATAATCAACAATTTCATAACAATGGTAATCAATCTAGACATGCTTTTACATGTAGTTTTAATGTTTCTAAACCTTTTGAATGGGTTATTGATTCAAGTGCATCTCAACATGTTACTTCACATAAAATTTTTGTTTTTTAAATAACTTAACAAGTACTTTATTATTGGAGTTGATCAACCCAATAATAGTGTACTTGTTTTACTCAATTGTATTTGGTATATGAAAAGGGGATATTCATGTAGCCATGAATGCATGAATATCGTCTTAATTGACTTATTTAAACTTAATAATCCTTCACGTCATAGTATGCAATTCTCATTATTCCATCTCATTTTTTTTTTAATATTAATTTTTTGATTCAAGGTGGCTTGATTTATGCCCCTTCATATTTAAATATATCTCTGAGATCTTTCTATCACACTTTGTGAGAAATTATCATTCTCTCTACCTAAGGCTTGATCTATTACAATATTTAAAACAAACCTAGTGTTTCCTTCTCATGTACAATTATGTTGTTTTAATAAAGGTAATTTGTTTTTTTTATTGTGTTTGATTGTTAAATTTGTCTTTTTGATGGATTTATCTCATCTATATTTTTTTGAAAATTAAATGCTCATTGGAGTATTTTCCTTCTTGTTGGATTTATTTCATCTATATATGTTTTGCAAATTAATCACTTTATCAAGTCTCAATGGAGCCTTTACATATATATTTTTTGTGCTAGTCGCATTTGCAGTAATGTTGCATAGGGAGCCCTATCTAGAATGAATCATATATTTTATCAAGTCTCATTGGATTTTTTTTTGGGACCCATGGAAAATATTTCCATCCACTTTGATGGTATGCACTTACTTATTTATGATGAACTTAGATCTATTTTCTTAATTGATGGGGATCAAGTTCTTGAAACCTTTATGTTTCATTATTTTATTGAAGGAAATATGGTTTTTTTAAAAACCATCTTTAGGACCATTTTTTCAAAGTCCTTTATTATTAATCTTGATACAATTTCCCTTTACAATTCAATGATGTAGTGAGAGGAAACCTAGATCTATTATTGCTATGTCTATATATTGACATTTTATAATTTGGGCTATGCTTTCTTTCTATCTCATGATTTCATTAGAAGTAAAAAATGATCCAAATTTATATATTAAGCATAGAGAAAATGATATTGTGATTATTATTTTATATATTGATGATTTAATTATCACTTCTAGTTCTAATATTTTGATTAGTGATGTTAAGTCTCAACTCAATCAACAATTTCAAATGAGTGATATGGGACTATTACATTATTTTGGGTATGCAAATTTGGCAAACACATAAAGTGTTGGATTGGTTTCTAGATTCATGTCTAAACCACAACAAACTCATTTTAAAGTTGTAAAAGGAATTTTAAGATATGTTAAAGGCACTCTTAATCTTGGTCTCTTTTATGATGCAAATTATGATTTTTCTCTAAAAGGTTATACTGATTCAGATTTAGAAGGTGATCCCAATAATGGGAGATCCACTTGTGGTTATTGTTTCTTTGTTGGATCAGGTGCAATCTCATTGAATAGTAAGAAACAACAATCTACTTCTCTTTGTTCTACAGAAGTTGAATATAAAGGTTGTACAAATGCATCTAAAGAGGCATTATGGTTAAGAAGATTACTTGAAGACTTGAGTCTCCCTCAAAAGGATCCCACTCCTTTATATTGTGATAATCAAAGTGTTATTTTTAATGCAAGGACCAAGCACATTGCTCTTCAACATCACTTCATTAGAGAGAAAATTGAAGACAAGAAAATTTCTCTTTTGTATTGTAAAGGTGAAGATCAAGTTGCAAATATTATCACCAAAGCTCTTTGTAAAGATAAATTTATCTTTCATTGTAGAAATCTTGGATCTCAACCCATTGAAGGGTTTGATGTAACCTCCCCAAGTAAAGCTTAAGGGGGGATGTTAGAAGATTGATCTTTACTTGGTAAAGGTTATTCTTTAATTGTAATTATTTATTAACTTGTAGGAATAGTCCAAAGGAATCCCTACAAGTCTTTTGTCTTTTTTTGTCATCTCAGACATGTGTGAGGATGGCTTATTTTTAATTCCTTTATTAAGGAATATTTGTAGCCACCTCCTTAAGAGGTGACACTTTTCACACACATAGATGAATGGTGGCATTCATTGAGTTGGGAGTTACATTTTAACTCCTCCTTCTCACCTCTACTTATTGAGGTGCCTCTCCTCTCATTCTTCAAGATTCAAGCAAGCAAGCTAAGGCTGAAGCTCTCTCTCTCTTTGTATTATTCTTTAGGCATTTTGCCTCCATTCATAATATTGGGGTTTTTTCTTGTTTTTTCCCCTTAACAAATTCTTGTGTCTCTCTTGCTTTGGTGGTGCTTGGTTTGGCTACTTCAATTTATTTGGTAATCTCTTTCCTTCAAACAATTGCTCTTTATTAGTACTTTCCATTGCTCTTTTCTATTTCCTTTCATAGACAAATGGGTATCCAAAAATGCAAAAAACCAAAATTAGGCCTGGAAATGGGAATCATTCACCACCCATGGATAATTAGTTCACTTTTGAATTTCTAAAAATCCAAAAGTGGAAAATGAAGTCTTTGATCTGCTCTCTGGTTCTTGATAGGTGTCTGCCTCTGAAAGTATGATTTCTCAACCTAAAAGTGACTTTTTGTTGATATTTTGCCTTAGAAAATGAAGGGAAGACTTAAAAAACTTTTCAACTTGATTCTTAATGATTTCCAAGCTTCCAAAATGCCTAAATCTGCAAAAACATAAGAAGAGAAAGAGAAATGTTGAATGTTAGGGCATGGGGCTTTGCCTTGGTCAAACCCTTTTGTAGGTAATTAAACCAAATAAAGAGATAATATGAAGAATGCACATGAAATTAAGGGATTAATACATTTCCATGATGATTGGCCTTGAAGTTTTGTAGCAAAACATGAAGATTTAGCCCTTGAATGTCTTAGGAAGCTATCTTGATGACTTACAATGATGAAACCCTAATTTTCTTGACATGATATTGAAGATAGATGATGAATGAATGATAAGAGATGTGTGAATGAGTTATGATAATATGAATTAGGGTTTATAAGGTTGATTTTATAGGCAATTCTCCTAATTTTCATGTTAATTGGATCCCCAAGGCAAACATGAAGAAAAATAAAACTTAAATCCCAAAATTTCTCACTCAAAAGTAAAAAGTGACCCAAATGGGACTCATTCACCACCTTGGGTGAATTAGTCCCACTTGGCAGGGATTCATTCACCACAAGTGGTGAATTAGTCCCAGTGGGGCCTATTTTCCAGCTAGGATGCTAGGAATTAAGGAAATAAGGTTCATATGATGACTATGTCAAGTATTTCATCAAATATTGCCTCAGAATGCACAATATGGGGTAATAGGGGCCTATTAATGATGATGTAAAGGTCAATTAGGGATTGGGACACATAATTCAATGTGAAAATGTGATTAAATACACTTTAAACTACACTAAAATGAGGTCCAAATGGCCTAGAAAGGCACAATATCTAATGTGAATGTGTAAGACACATTACAACACTAGATTAACATTAAGTTTATTTTACAGCTCCCTTCTAAATTAATGTGAAGATGCATTTAAATACATTTTAAATAATGTTGAATTAAGGGAAAATGGGTTCATTACTTGTCTAGAAAAGTGTGAAAGTCCTTTACAAAACCTTTACAAGACATTGTTAAATGTGTTTTATTTAGTTTGCAAGGGTCCAAGACCCAGTGTGGAAGTGAAAAGCACCTCACAACACCAAATTAAGGTCTTATTAAGTCCATTCTATCATCAATTATTCCCCAAATCAAGCAAGTTGCCTTTTTTCTATGGTACAGTGCCTCACTCAAAGAAAATTTAATCCTATATAAGCTCTACTTTCTCTATCCATTAATTATTAATGATCTTATTTATCTATAATATAGAATTATATAGATGTGCACACATAGTAATTGAAGGAATATCATATTATCCTTATTGTATTAATCATTTATCACATATTTCTCTCTCTTGCATTCATCTTATCTCAATATTATAGTATTAAGGGTATATTTAAATGCCTCTCCTCCATGACCATCTTCACTAAAATTATAGGAGCGTTCATAAGCATTTAAATCAAACTTTCTTTGAAGAACTAAACTATGACCAAGTCTAGAATAAAGAGATGGCTTTAATTTTAATCTTTCTTGATAAAGGATTTCAAAGAATATGATATCTTCACTTGGCAATATAAACTACATTTATTATAATTTACAATTGTGACTAACTTCTTGGTGATTATGGATATTAGATTGTGTTATGTTTAAGTAGAATAATGATTAATTTTAAGTTTATTGTCCTTTAAGAATTATGATAATGTCTAGTGAACTAATGTGTATATTAGTTATCATTAATTTTTAAAATAATTTTAAAATTACATAAATATTTTCAAATTATTTTAGATAACAATATTGAATTTATGACATATTTATATGTGCATTTTTAGAAAATATCAAAAACTATTTGTATTATTATCACTACATACTTTATCTAGAATTGTCTAACTACAGTAATTCAAGTTATTTTTCTTCTAATGTTTTTATTATTATCTCATTGAACATACTATTGTTTTAAGGAAAAGGGATAGAAAAATGTTCTCCACTTTTTCTTCATTTGTGCAATAAAGCTTTTCACTAGATCTTCATTAACTAAAATTATTCTTTACCATATGCATTGTAAAAACAAAATTTAAAAGTAACAAATGTGCATAGTATTATTAATAGAGATATATGTAAATAAATAGCATTCATTTACATTTTATGGAAATAAAAATTTTAAAAAATAATTACAAAAATCTCTTTTTATTCTTTACCATATGCATTGTAAAAACAAAATTTAAAAGTAACAAATGTGCATAGTATTATTAATAGAGATATATGTAAATAAATAGCATTCATTTACATTTTATGAAAATAAAAATTTAAAAAAATAATTACAAAAATATCTTTTTATTTTTTCATACATTTAAAAAAAACTTTTAATTTATTTTAAAATTAGAGAATATTTTTTTGAAACACATATTTTAAAATAAAAGATTTGAAAAGTTAATAAATAGTAATAAATATTTTAGAAAAAGAAAAATAAAAAGGTAGTGCAATTTTTATATATATGAGGCCAACAATATTTAGGTCCTTTGTGCCAACCACCTAAGGGGTAGGGGTGTTTATAGGTATGGGCATGATGGTGCTACATAATGGACATAACAATCATTTGATACAATAAACAATTTCAATTTCTTTGTCTTGTTAAGTATGAGTGAAGTAATCTAACTTTATAATGTTTAACAATATATATGAATAAAAATGAATTTTGATGGTTGAAGAAGTATCATATTTTTTATTAGACTCATATTGATCATGTTATTCATATAATGGTCAATTATTTAGAGGCCTCTTCGCCTAACCATTTTTAAAGGTTCTAATACAAAATTAGGCATAGATCAGCCTAATCATATGTCAAATGTTTTTGAGTGCAAAGAAAAAACTTCTCATATTTCACTCAAATTTCAAAACTATTGCTACTTAACATGCTACTTATCTTTGTGACATTAAACTTGATTCTTTCTCATTTTTCTTTTTCATTATCAATTTAATTGATTTACTGATGTCCCCTTGAGTGAAAGAACCATTCTCCTCATTTCTTCTCACTTGCACTCCCACATTAAGCTCTTGTGCTAGTTCATAGTTAAGCTCTTGTGCTATTTCGTATTTCATCTTTGATCAAACTACATTGGAAGACCTACCAGAGAGGCACAAACCTCAACCCTTCTGTTATTGATTTCCACCCACAATGGGTGAGAAAAACACCTATAGAAGGATGGTTCAAAATATGTAATTGTGGAGCCCACTTTGCAACTAGTAATCTTTTCCCCTACAAATGCAATTTTAAAAAATAGATTACAATTTTCAAATATAAAAATATTGCATATTCTAAATAAAAATATCTATTATATTTCAAATTTAAACAAGAGTGTAGAATTATTGAAAATTTTGGGTTTGTTACATCATTCTAATTACAATTTCAAAAAAAATCTATATTGTTTTAAAATAATTATAAGATTTTAAACTTCTATATTTCATATTAATTGAAATTTAAAAGAATGTGTAAATTTTCACATATATTTTTATTCTTTCCAAAAATGTAAAATATGTACTTAGATAAAATGATGTAATCTTTAAAAACGAATTTCATAGCTATTTAATTACTTAGATAAAACTATTTAATATGATTTCAATAGTAATATATTATAATTTTAATTTTAAATACTTAAAAGTACCACTTATACTTTTAATCCTTGAAAGTAAAGTTCATAGTTATTATTTGATTTATAAATATTTTCAATAGATTTTTATAAGAAACTAGAAATTTTTAAGACAAAGTTAAAAAAACAAGTGACTTCAATCTTAAAATATGATTACAATAGTAACTATACCATAAATTTTAATTTCACATATATTTATAATTTCTTTAATAAAATGGTTTAATACTTAAAAGCGAAGTCCATAGCTATTGTTTGATCTATAAATATTTGTAATAAAATTTTACAAGAAACTTGAAACTTTTAATATGCGGGTTAAAAAATCAAGTAATTTTAACCCTGAAATGTGATTGCAATAATAATTATACCATAAATTTTAATATTAAATATTTAAAAGTATCATTGTTGCTCTTGCTTTTAATTCTTAAAAGTGAAGTTCATATCTATTAGTTGATTCATAAATATTTTTAATAGAATTTTATAGAAAACTAGAAACTTTTAAGACAAAGTTAAGAAAAACAAGTTCATAGCTATTAATAGTAATTATATCATAAATTTAAAATATACAACTTTTGATTTAAATTTTTTAATTTAGTATAAAATTCTATAAAAGATTAAAATATAATTATAAAAATTTAAAATATTTAAATTTAAAAAAATCCTTTAAATTAATCAAATAATATTTCTCAACATTGATTACATAATTTTTTAGATATAAATATGTTAGTTATGGCATCAAAGACAAATTCACCAGCAATGCATGAAAATTCACCACCAACAATTCACTACGGGAAAATTCATCATCATGACAAATTCACCTCACGGAAAATTCATCACCAATAATTCACCCCCACCAAAATTAATTGCAAACTTTTAATGCAATGATTTTTCTACAATTTACCTCATGGGAGTGAATTTTTTGACGTTGGGTGAATTTTCCTAGAACCGTTAGTTATAATTTATAATAAGAACATTAAAATAAATTAACAAAATATAATTAAAAAATTAAAAATATATATGACATTGGGCTGATTTCCATGCAAAGCTCCTTTGTGAGATTTATTCTTTTACTGTAAACAGCTTTATTTCAATATTAAAAAAAGCGAAGAAATCATAAACTTACACTAATTTTGATTTATCAATAGATTTAACCAGATTAAATTTCTAATACAACATTTGACATTTATTATGTTAATGGTGAAATTTGCATGCTAATGTCAATTAACATTTAGTGACATTTAGTTTTAGGTCTATTTTGATGAAATAGCTTAATGCAATTTTGTATGAACAAATGATGTAATCTCGAGTGAAGTTGAACTTATTCCTTTATCTATTAGTCAACTTTTGGATTAATTGATTTAATCTACGTTCATTTATTTTGGTGTATATGAATCTCATTTGATTAATTTAGATCAAGCTTAAGAAAAATTATTTATCTTTACAACTATCTTAATGAGAATGTATCTTACATGAGAGCATACATTGTGAAATGTAAACAAATTACATCATTTTTGTATGAAATAGACACAACCTTTAAATTAAAATATATGAGTATTTAATATTGTTGGTGGAGAGCACCGAACCCAGGAGCACCATATGCAGATAACACCTTTACAAATATGAGAGAAGCTCGGGGCAATTTCACTGGAAGAATGAAAAATGCATTGAGATGCCAAATATATTACAAATGTACAAATGCCTTGCTTATAAAGGCAATGAAAGAGCCGGTAAAAATATAACCGACAACAGCTAATTGTTAAATGGATGCACCAAAATGTAACTAATATCAAATTATGCTATCTAAGTAAAACTTAAGCATAAGGTAAATATGTAAAATCTTATTTACTCCAACACCCCCCCTTAAGTGCAACTTAGGGAGATTATTATGCAAAAATGCAAAAACATGCAATATGGGTCTCAGCTAAACAACTATGTTAGGTACCCATTTACAATGCAATCTCTCACAAGCGGAGAAAAGGAGAAAAACCTTGTGGGAAAAAACCCTCTCCAATAGAGAAAAAAAAAAGAAAGATGCATGGATGGAGGACTCAATCACACCCCCCAAGAACTACATACATCATCTATATACAATCAATGATCCCCCCATGGGAAGGAAAAAATGAGATGTCATATACCCCCCATAATCAAGAAGCTCCAATGTTGATGAAGTATGCCTTAAAAAAAAAATGACCCAATGCCTGCAAGCAACTCTTCTCCCCTTAGGAAGAAACATGTCCACTAGGTGACGGAGAAGACACTCCATGTCCAACTCCAAAGACAATCTAGATGTATCAACAACCATGCTGAAACTATCATCAAAGAGGAGAGAAATCCCCTCAAGTATATCTACAAGATGAGACTCCACAAACAAATCTAAGATGCTTTCCAAATACTCATCCAATAAAACAAGATCCAAGAGATCAAAAATATCATGTTGTGTTAAAAGATTAACCTCTGAAGCTAGTGTGAATGTATCTTACATGAGAGCATACATTGTGAAATGTAAACAAATTACATCATTTTTGTATGAAATAGACACAACCTTTAAATTAAAATATATGAGTATTTAATATTGTTGGTGGAGAGCACCGAACCCAGGAGCACCATATGCAGATAACACCTTTACAAATATGAGAGAAGCTCGGGGCAATTTCACTGGAAGAATGAAAAATGTATTGAGATGCCAAATATATTACAAATGTACAAATGCCTTGCTTATAAAGGCAATGAAAGAGCCGGTAAAAATATAACCGACAACAACTAATTCTTAAATGGATGCACCAAAATGTAACTAATATCAAATTATGCTATCTAAGTAAAACTTAAGCATAAGGTAAATATGTAAAATCTTATGTACTCCAACACCCCCCCTTAAGTGCAACTTAGGGAGATTATTATGCAAAAATGCAAAAACATGCAATATGGGTCTCAGCTAAACAACCATGTTAGGTACCCATTTACAATGCAATCTCTCACAAGCGGAGAAAAGGAGAAAAACCTTGTGGGAAAAAACCCTTTCCAATAGAGAAAAAAAAAATAAAGATGCATGGATGGAGGACTCAATCACACCCCCCAAGAACTACATACATCATCTATATACAATCAATGATCCCCCATGGGAAGGAAAAAAGGAGATGTCATATACCCCCCATAATCAAGAAGCTCCAATGTTGATGAAGTATGCCTTAAAAAAAAAGATGATCCAATGCCTGCAAGCAACTCTTCTCCCCTTAGGAAGAAACATGTCCACTAGGTGATGGAGAAGACACTCCATGTCCAACTCCAAAGACAATCTAGATGTATCAACAACCATGCTGAAACTATCATCAAAGAGGAGAGAAATCCCCTCAAGTATATCTACAAGATGAGACTCCACAAACAAATCTAAGATGCTTTCCAAATACTCATCCAATAAAACAAGATCTAAGAGATCAAAAATATCATGTTGTGTTAAAAGATTAACCTCTGAAGCTAGTGTGAATGTATCTTACATGAGAGCATACATTGTGAAATGTAAACAAATTACATCATTTTTTTATGAAATAGACACAACCTTTAAATTAAAATATATGAGTATTTAATATTGTTGGTGGAGAGCACCGAACCCAGGAGCACCATATGCAGATAACACCTTTACAAATATGAGAGAAGCTCGGGGCAATTTCACTGGAAGAATGAAAAATGTATTGAGATGCCAAATATATTACAAATGTACAAATGCCTTACTTATAAAGGCAATGAAAGAGCCGGTAAAAATATAACCGACAATAGCTAATTGTTAAATGGATGCACCAAAATGTAACTAATATCAAATTATGCTATCTAAGTAAAACTTAAGCATAAGGTAAATATGTAAAATCTTATTTACTCCAACACCCCCCTTTAAGCGTAACTTAGGGAGATTATTATGCAAAAATGGAAAAACATGCAATACATGGGTCTCAGCTAAACAACCATGTTAGGTACCCATTTACAATGCAATCTCTCACAAGCGGAGAAAAGGAGAAAAACCTTGTGGGAAAAAACCCTCTCCAATAGAGAAAAAAAAAAAAAAAAAAGATGCATGGATGGAGGACTCGACCACACCCCCCAAGAACTACATACATCATCTATATACAATCAATGATCCCCCCATGGGAAGGAAAAAAGGAGATATCATATACCCCCCATAATCAAGAAGCTCCAATGTTGATGAAGTATGCCTTAAAAAAAAAGGATGATCCAATGCCTGCAAGCAACTCTTCTCCCCTTAGGAAGAAACATGTCCACTAGGTGATGGAGAAGACACTCCATGTCCAACTCCAAAGACAATCTAGATGTATCAACAACCATGCTGAAACTATCATCAAAGAGGAGAGAAATCCCCTCAAGTATATCTACAAGACGAGACTCCACAAACAAATCTAAGATGCTTTCCAAATACTCATCCAATAAAACAAGATCTAAGAGATCAAAAATATCCTATTGTGTTAAAAGATCAACCTCTGAAGCAATAGAAGATGTATCAACATGAGTCTGAAGAACTCCAAAATTCAGACAACCAATCTATCCTGGGGAATTACTGGAAACACTGGAAAGAGGAGTACGAGGAACATAGTCACCATCATCAATAAAGTGAGAGAAGGTATACAGATGGGATTCATGATCAGTATTACCAACAATAATGGTTTTTCCAATGCTAGCCTCTTTGATGAAAATAGAGTATGTAGTGAATTCCACAGTCTTTAGTACCTCACCATGGGTGTCCTGATAGATGGAAAAAAGATTTGTGTGTAACTCAGGTATAAAAAATACATCATTGAAACAACCATCACCTATCTCAACATTTCATACCCCCGCAATATCCAAAAGCTTATTATCTCTCAATAGAATTTTGGAAGTGTCAACAAGATGAAAACCCAAAAAAGGATAGGGACTAGAAGCCATGTGGTGAGATGCTCCAAAATCTAAAAATCATTTGTCATGACTAGAATGAACTACAAAAGTCACTAGTACATGTCCTTTACCCATGTAGTGTTTATCTTCTTTACTACTTGTAATTCCTGCATTTCTAGATTGTGTAGGCTTGGTTGATGGTGTAGTTGAAGATGCAGAGGATGTAGAATGAAGAGTTATAGATGAGGGAAATGAAATATTGTTTTTCTAAAGATGTGAGAGATCATGTCAATCTTCTTCATATAATAATGATGTTCATCATGCCCTTTCTTTTTGCATTATACACAATTGAATTTCTCCTTCTTGAGATTGTCCTCTTTTGAAGAGGTGGAAGTCTCATTTGACTCTATCTTAGGTTTGGATTTCTTCTTCCCTTTGCTCTTAGATTCTTGTGCAAACAATGGATGATTTGTAGGGACCCCCTCTAAGTGGAAAAGTTTGGCTTGCTCCCTTGTCAACCAGTCACAAAAAGTCTCAAAAGAAGGCATTTGGAATGCACTACCCAAAGCATCCATTGTGGAGTAGAAGGTAGAAGAAAATATAGCAAACGGGCCTCTCAACTTACACAATATCAAAAAGATAGAATTTTTGTCAGTTTTTCTATTCCCACATCTTGCTAATGGTGACCTTAAAGATTTGAATTTTAGTATAAAGTCATCAATAGAAGGAAATGCTTCAGGAGTAAGAGCTGTTAATTCAGCTTCCAATTGTGGGACATAAAACTCACTAACCTAACCAAACAGGTTATGTAACTTATCTTGGATATCTCTTTGGGTGTATCCAACTCATCAATATGAAAGAGGAGACTATTAGAAACACTCAATTTCATCAAACATATAGCTTGGTTACACTTATTTCTATAGGAAAATATTTCAAGTTCCTTGGTAAGAGTAGGTTGGGCATTACTCACTATGGACCACAGATCTTGTGACTCAAGCAACCTACGCATTTTGGTGCAGGAGCACCTTTGGTCAACAAAGGTTAAGCAAGGTTGATATTAAGTAAGCTTTAGGATTTGATATTTTTTTGTCTTAATAAGGTCAATAAGATCAATTTCTATTTTAATAATTCATTTAGGATGGTTCTTAGGTGATTAGGGGGTCAATTGTGTTGATAAAACAAAATTGCAATTTGTTGTAAATGTTGTCAAACACAAAAAGTTCCAAAATTGCATTTTTGTGGAAGTTGAAGAGTCTATTATTTTAAAAGGTAGTTATAGGCGTTAGATAGTTGGTATTTGAATGGAAAATGTATAAAAATCCTCTCCAAGGCTTGAGGAAGGTTGTTGGTTATTGTATTGAAGAATTCCACACATAATATAATACTTTTTCTACAATTTTCTTATGTTTCCTGAACTTTTCCCCATACTGTACAGACCCATACATGTAATAACTGATGTGAATCTTGTTGTGTATTGTAGAGACATGTTTAAACTTTCATTTAAATCCATATTGAGAGTTTAATACTCATATTTGTAGGAGATTTCAATAGTTATCTATAGCAACCTGTTATCACAAAGTTAAGGGTTTGATTGTGATTTAAATGATGTATTAGCCACTACACATACTGTCATGATCCATTTCTTAGTGGGATGGCATGTTACATGTTAGAGTAGGTGCTCATATGATTTAGGGAGAAAGGGAAGCAAGTTGTGAGAATTGGGGTGATGCCCTAGGGCTGGTAAATGTGTTTTTCTATGTGAAAATGAGGTGTTGTGGTAGGGTTTTGGTGAAATGTTGAGGGAATTGGTCTTGTAAAAGTTTTGAGAGTCTCTACAGACCTAGCTAAACTTGTTAGATACATTGGTTGAGTTTGGAAAGTCTTGAAGTCATGAATTTCAGTAAACCCTAGTGTTTTTGCATGGAAATGGAGGGTTTCTCGGATCAACAGTCTAGAGGTCAGGTATTTGAGAAATGATTGAGTAGTTTTTGGTTTTGCATCACAATTTATAACTATCAAGTGATATTGGGTGTTCATCAAGCATTTAGAAAGTACTTCCTTTAGAAAATAGGGCTAATTTAGTAGCCTAAAGCAGGGGTAGTGTATTGGAACTCTATGTTGTCACAAAGAAGTCATTTGAAACCTTTGGGGGATGTTGTGTTGGTTCTTTGGTAAGTCTTTATTGAATTTTTTTAGGCCTTTGTATGACCTTCCCTAAAAGATATTGTGCAAAGTCAAGTTTGGAGGGCTACAATCCTCTTGTTCAGTGTTTTGGGAAAGTTGAGTGATTTGAGTTTCAAGTGTTGGTTTGTTGTTTGAGAGTGATCAATTTGAGTTAGTTTGGGGTTTTCCACCACCTTTCTTACATCAGGTGGTATCAAAGCCCATTTATTAGATTTTTTTTGGTTATTTGGTTGGAATTTGTAGGTTGGAAGGTGAAGAGGCAATACTATCAAGATGCCTCCCAAAGGAAGTGTAGTTGCAAGAAAGATGGATGAGCAGTCTAAAGAAATAGAAGTCTTGAAAGAGAGATGGCTGCATTGAAATCTCAAATTGGAGTAGATGTGGATGAAAGTGATACTGAAGAAGAAGAGACTTCTAGTGAAGAGGAATAGATGGATCCGGAGGATATGAGAATGATGAAGTTTTTGAAGGCTATAAAGAGTGGTGGAAAAAACAATTTGGATGTGCCTATGTATGGAGGAAAGCTAGATGTTGAAGAGCTATTAGATTGGATAGGAGCCATGGAAAACTACTTTGATAGTGAAGAGATAGATGAAGAACACAAAGTGAAGAAGGAAAAAACCAATTTGAAAGGACATGCTTTGCTGTGGTGGAACTTTGTGCAAGATGAAAGGTAGAGAGAGGGAAAGAATAAGATCACTTCTTGGGAGAGAATGAAGATAGAACTGAAAGGTAAGTTCCTTCCTTGTGATTATAATGTTCAATTACTTAAAATATTAGAAAATCTTAGGAAAAAAGAACAAGATGTGCAAGCATATACTAAGGAATTCTATAGGCTAAGTATAAAAACAAGGCACGAGGAGGATGAGGAAGAGAGTAGCTAGATATGTCAATGGTCTAATGCATAAAATTCAAGATGAAATCAGTTTGATGGCACCAAAAATAGTGGAACAATGTTTTCAAATGGAAATAAGAGCAAAAGAAAAACTCTAGAGGATACAAGAGAAGGCAACAAGAGGAAAAGGTAGTACTTCTAGGGGAAGAGGTACATTTTCAACACCAAGACAATCCAAAGAAGATCTTGAAGATGTTGATAAGAGTAAAGAACAATCATCTAAATCAAGAGGTGGATGGAGAGTTGGAAGAACAAGCTTTAGGAAAGGAAGAGATTCTAATGAGTTTGGAGGAAGGTGTTATAAGTGTGGTGTGTTTGGTCACCCTTTCTTCAAGTGCCCAGAGAGGATTGGAACAACATCAAGTGGAGGAGAAAGGAAACCTAATAAGAGAGCCCGATTTTTTTTTAAAGATGAAGTTGAAAGTTCAAAATCCAATACTCTTTGTGCTACTCCTAAAGTAGGTGAGATGTTGATGATGAAAAGACAAACCTTGAAGACATCCATGGAGAGAGAAAATTCAGAGAAGAGACTTATTTAGGACATCTTGGTGATGCAAAAATAAGGTATGTAAAGTGATTGTTGATTGTGGATGCACTGACAACATGGTATCTAGTGATATGGTGGATAAATTAAACTTGCAAAGAGTACCTAAATAAAAACTATATAAAGTGTCCTAGGTCAGTGAAAATAAAACCATTTTGGTGAGTGAGCAAGCTACAGTTGAATTTCAAATTGGTCAATATAGAGATAAAGTTGTTTGTGATATTCTATTGGATGTTGCTGATATGTGGTTGTCATTGATGTCAACACTATTGGCATTAATATCTTCAAGGTTGCATATGTCGAGGATATTGAGAAAATTGTAATAAAATAAGTTGCAGGTTGTCAATGGTGAAGTGAAGTTCAGTCTATTGGTTAGATTAGTACACTAATGATCAAAGGTTGTGGATTAAAGGGTTTTTTGTCGAGTATATCTAGTTTATCCACATTAAGTTTTAGAGATCTATATGAACATTTGATTGAGTTATGAGCATTTGTGTTCTAAAAGTCATTATGTTGCTTCAGTTGGTGTTCTTGAATGAAGATGATGTGATTCTAGTAAGCTCAGTTGTTGCAGATACTTCTCTAGTGATTCATGCTTTTTGTGGATGTTTCTAGATCGTTCTCTATCTATGTTGCACATCCACATTGATCATTTTGCTCGCAATTAGAGATTTTCTCTTGCATGTTCATATTTTTCATGTTCTTGGCCAACAAGGTGTTGTAGCATGTTGTGGATCTTCGAGGAATAAATTTTAAAGGTGTTTCTTGTTTGAGGATTTTTTTGGTCTTCAGTAAGTTTTGGTCGACATTGGTCGATTCGCATTGAATTTTTTTTTTTTGGGCGGACAGTTTGCATATGTTTTATTATTTTGTTGAGCTTGATATGTAGCGATGTAATCTCTTGTTGTAGATATATAAGTGATTGTTTATTCCATTTGAAGGCATGTGTGTGCAAATAATGTCCTAATCATTCGAAGGAAGAAGAAGAGTGTGAAGAAGAGTGAGTAGAGTGTGAAGAAGTGTTCATGTTCTTAACCAAAACTATAATCAGGCATTAGCAAATGCTATTTTCTCAATTCAAAATCCTGCAGATGTAATCAGAATATTTTTGTAAAACAGTGTGTCTTCCTTTGGGTAGTAAGCCCTATTGTATTTGATCAGTGAGCTCTAGGAAGTGTGCCTGAATGCATGTGCATTCCCCATTTATTATTCTTTATAATTTTAACAGGTTATAATCTTGTGGAATAACCTCCACCATGGTTTTTTCCCTAGCAGGGTTTCCACATAAAAATATTGGGGTATGTGCAGGATCATAATGAAAAAAATAGGCCCTTAAGTGGAGAAAAAATTAGAAAAATCAAAGTTAGGCAACTTGACATAAAAATTTGAATAAGTTATCTATATTATTTCAAAAATATGTAAGAATAGAATCTATAAGAAATTGAATGTACATTCTAAACGACTAGGTTTATTTAAAAATAAATAAATATATGTTGTGAAAATTTGAAATTTCAATGTAGTAGTACTTAAATTTCATGGAAAAGATAAGAATTAGGTGTCTGTATGACCACCCTAACCAAAATAAAATGATAATGGGTGATCCCACAATAGTGGTTTACAATTTTTGGTCAAACTGGACACTCAAATTATTTTTTTAAACTAAATCTTCACATTCAGGCACCTATAACAGCTAAATCGTGAAGAATTTGAAGATGATGAAAACTAGAGTCTCGTCACATTTGTTTGTAGATTCTAAAAATATTTTTTTCAAAATTTTTGGAATTAGATTGCACTTCTTTTTCCATCTCCCATGAAAACTAATTTTTTTCAAAAAACAACATTTTTAAAGAGTGACGCACACCGTATAACACAATTTTTTTTCCATGAAGGATAAAATTATAATTCTTTCGAATTTAGATTCCTAACTCTAATATCTAGTGCTTCCACTTGGTTAGAAATTATTTTATTGAATATTTTTCTTTAATCAAGTTTTGAAGTCAAACCAATTACAATTTAGACATAGCGTGACTGTATAACTCATAACTTTTTTTGTATATATCGAAATTCAATTTTTTTTTTGTTCGATCAAGGACTTCAATATCTAGTACACTCATATTTTTCAACTTTTTTTTTGATAATTTTCTATTTTTCCACATGTGCAGAACAAAGACCTTCATTTTTGATGAAAAACCTATGTTTAATAAAACTAAAAAAGAAAATACATAATAAATCCAAAACATATTAAAATTATATTCGTTGGATAGCTCGTTCGAAGGACTACCTAATTCAAGTTGGGATTGTGAACATTTCTCCATTTTCATCCTCAACCCGACCTCTCAAGTGCCAAAATTCAAGTTGTTTTTGTGTCTTAGGGAGGGGATGAGGAATAAAGGGGGTTTGAACAAACCCCTAGGGGTTCGTTCGAACCAGAGTTCATTCGAACCCCCTTCTATAAGGGGTTTTTATGACTTTTTTGGCAGGAAAGTATTAGGAGGGTTCGCTCGAACCTAGGTTCTAGCGAACCCCTAATGGGTTTGGTGGAACCAATAGGTTCGTACGAACCCCTAAAATCAATTTTTTTCCCATGCATTCATTTTTTGTGAGTTTTCCTTCCTCACTTCAATTGTAAACCACTATTGTGGCTTCACCATAATATTTTTTTATAATATTTTAGATATAAGTAGAGGACTCATGTCTGAATGTGATGTATATTTTTTTGTAACTTTTTTCCAAGTAAATAATTAATTATGAATTTTTTATTACAAATTTTAGAACATATTAAAACTTGTATGTCTGACCATTTTAACTTGGTCAAAACTTCATGAAATTCATTTTTTAAAATTTTAATCCTATAGTATGCAAAGCGTAGAATGTGACACATGTTTTGGATTCAAAAAATGTGATACCATTTGAAAGATATAGATGTTTTTCAATTAGTCTATCAATCAGGACTTTGGTTGTAATTCAAATAGAAAATGAATAATAATTGTTTATTAAATTAAAAGTAAAGCATAATTTATATTGGTTGAAAGCTAAGAATCTCCTTTAAAAACCCTTTTCGTTTCATCAATTTTGGGTATAAAAAAAGTCGTCATCCACATACCCTACACATACCCATCATATCGCCACTTTTTGGCCCATCATGATCTTGCACATACCCATTGGTGTTATGTGTATTTCTGATGTGTTGATGGTTTATGCTTTTATGGTTATTTATTAGATCTGAGAATAAGGTTAATAAGTTTGATAAGTTTAAATTTCTGAGACAACTGATTCATCCCCCCTCTCAGTTGTCTACCCTTGTGTTGCCAACAGTTGGTATCAGAGCAGGTTCCTTAGAAGAAGTTTGATAGCTTGAGGTGATCCGGGATGGTGACATACAAAGAAGGATAGTCTGAGATTTGATGGAAGAAATAATTCTCTATGGAAGGATTGAATGGAGTGTCATCTGAGATGCATTGGTGAACTCTTCTAGAATATTACAAGGAATAGGTATGTTATCCCACAGAATGGTCCTTCTACTACTATAGAGATTAAGGATGTTGAATATAATATTAGGGCTAAGGAAGCTTTGTTGAGTGCTTTGACTGATTCTGAGATGACAAATGTGATGGATCTGAAGACTGCTTATGAGATCTGGAAAAAGTTGGAAACTTTGTATGAAGGTGATGCACATGTGAAGGTTGCTAAGCTACAAAGTTTGAAAGGGGAATATAAAATGTTGAGAATGGGTGATGGTGAGAACATTACTTCTTTCATGCAGAGAGTGAATGAACTTGTGTGTAGTATGAAATGTCTTGGTGGAGCATTAGATGAATCATAAATTGTTGCCAAAGTGCTTAGATCCTTGCATGTTGCATACAAAACCAAAACTACTACTATTGAGGAAATAAAAACTATGACAAATGTAACTAGAGACATGTTGATTGGTAAGCTTACAACTTTTGAGTTAAGTGAGTTTGGTGATGCTCTTCCTAAGATAGAATCTGTATTCAAAGCTACTACCTCCAGAAAGGATAAGTAGAGATATGATCCAGGAGAAAGTTCTTCTAGAAAGATATTCAAGTATGATGAGGAAATGAGATAGATTGAAGAAGAGGAGAGAAAACTAGATGAGCTTGAAGCACTTATTGCCAAAAGGGAAGCCAAAGGAGAAGGTAAGTATAAAGGGAAATTACCTATTAAATATTTTTCTTGGAATAAGATAGGTCATTTTGCATCAAGGTGTCTGGAAAGAGTTCCTAAGCCAAGACCTAATAAGCCTAGATTCCAAAGAAAGTGTTATTATGCTAATGATGAAGGTGTGATAGATGATGAATCTGATAAAGGGAATGCACGTGAAGATGAGTGGGTATTTATTGCTATCAAGGAAAATGATACTATACCTATTGAATCTGCTAGTTGCTCAAATGTGGAGAAATATCTAGCGACCAGAGTTGAAGAAAAAGATGAATGGGTAATTGATAGTGGATGCTCTCATCACATGACAAGTGATAAAAGAAAATTTGTGAGCCTGGAAAAGTACATGATGGTGGTGTTGTAAAATTTGGTGATGACAAAGCTGGTGTAATCCATGGCAGATGATCCATTTCACTTGATGGTAAGAATAATACTGATGATGTTCTATATGTGGAAGGTTTGAAGCACAATCTCTTAAGTGTTGTTCAAATGGTTGACAAGGGATACAATCTTCAATTCAATAATGGAAAGTGTAGAATATTGGGGAGTTATAGAAATGTGATTGCTTCAAGTACAAAAACAAAAGGTAACATCTTTCACTTGAATGCTACTGGTAAATTTTTTTTGATTGCTCAAGTTGATGAAATATGGTTGTGGCATAGGAGAATGTGTCATGTAAACTTTGACTATATTATCAAGATAAGTTCTACTCGGGTAGTGAGAGATCTTCCTAAGTTGGTAAAGCCTACTAATACTATATGCAAGGAATGTCAGTTAGGGAAGCAAACTAGAATTCAATTTCGGAGCAAACGACACTGTTCAAATAAAGTGTTGGAGCTTATTCATACTAATTTGTATGGTCCTTCTAGAGTTAGAATTTTACAAGGAGATAGGTACTTCATGTTAATTATTGATGATTACTCTAGATTGATGTGGGTTACTTTCTTAAGGGAAAATTCTAAAGCTCTAGAGAAATTCAAGGTTTTTAAGGCTATGGTTGAGATAGAGACAGGTCTAAAGATTAAATGTATGAGATCAGATAGAGGTGGTGAATTCATTTTTATGAAGAGCATGGGATAAAGAGACAATTATCTACCCTACGGACCCCTCAGCAAAATGAAGTTGTGGAAAGGAAGAACATGACAGTTCTAGATGCTGTTAGGACTGTGATGTTGGAACGAAATGTCCCTCATATCTATTGGAGAGAAGCTATGAGTACTATTGTTTACACACTCAACTGGGTCCAAGTCAAAGGTGATACTGGTAAGACCCCTTTTGAGATATGTTCTGGTCATAATCTTATTGTTAGATATTTCAAAATCTTTTGGAGTAAATGCTTTATTAGAAGAGATGAAGATATAGGAAATTTTGATGCTAGAAGTGATGAAGGAATCTTTCTTGGTTATTCTACTAAGAATAAGGCCTACCGGTGCTACAAAAAAATATTGAGGAAAGCAGTTGAAAGTGAAAATGTCAAGGTTGATGAAGACATAGCTAGACAATCCAAAACTTGCGGATGTGATTCAAATGATCAAAATAACAGTTCAGTCACAGGAAAGAAAGTTCAGGCTCAAATCAAGTTTAGATCATTCTGGTGAATCAAGAAAATCAAGAGGAAGGAACTAATAAAATTGTAGAAGAGAGATTACAAGAGCCAAAAGTTCAAGAACATCCTAAGACTCCAAGGTATGTAAGACTAAATCAATCAAAAGATCGGATTATAGTTGATAAGAAAAAAGGTGTTTAGACTAGGAGAGAAATTTTAGAAGAATACTATTTGATTTGAAAGACTAATCCTAATAGTGTAAATGAAGCATGCAAAGATGAACATTCTAGGGTGGAAGCAATGAAAGAAGAACTACAACAAATTGAGAAGAATAATACATGGATTCTTGTTCCTAGACCTAAGGAAAAAAATGTAATTGGAACTAAATGGGTCTTTAGAAACAAGCTGAATGAGCAAGGTGAAGTTGTTAGAAACAAAGCAAGACTTGTGTGCAAAGGATATTCTCAAATGGAAGGAATTGATTTTAAAGAAAATTTTTCCCTTGTTGCTAGGACTAAAGCTGTTAGACTATTTCTTGCTCGTGCAACTTACAAAAACTACAAGGTTTATCAGATGGATGTCAAGTCAGCATTTCTAAATGGTGAATTGGAAGAAGTTTATGTTGAACAACCTGATGGATTTCAATTGATTGACCAGGGAGACATGGTTTTTTGATTTAATAAAGCATTGTATGGACTTAAGCAAGCCCCAAGAGCATGGTATGCCATATTGGACAAGTATTTGTTGAAGCTTGGATTTAATAAAGGTATTACTGATAGTAATATGTATTGCAATATTGATGATGATAAAGATTTGATTGTTGAAGTATTTGTTGATGATATCATTTTTGGAGGACATGATAGTTTATGCATGAAGTTTGTTGATGAGATGTAGAATGAGTTTGAGATGTCTATGATTTGTGAGATGAAATTCTTTTTGGGATTGCAAATTACTCAGCTAGATAAATAGATATTTATAACTCAATCCAAGTATGTGAAAGAATTGCTAAAGAAGTTTGGTATGGAAGATTCAAAGCTAGTTTGTACACCTATGGTGACTGGATGCAAGTTGACACAAGATGATGATTATTCAAAAGAAAATCAGACTAGATACAAATTGATGATTGTTGGATTGCTCTATTTGACTCAAACTAGACCTAATACCATGAATGTTGTATGCATTGTTGCAAGATTTCAAGCTGATCCTAATGAATCTCATGTGACTACTATGAAGAAGATTTTTAGATACTTGAAGGGGATAGTTGATTTTGGGTTTTGGTATCCTAAAGATGATAATCTTACTTTGATTGCTTTTACCGATGTTGATTGGGAAGGTGATGTGAAGGACATAAAGAGTACTAGTGGTGGTGCATTTTTCTTGGGTAAGAAGTTGATTTCATGGTTAAGTAAGAAGTAGAATACCATTTCTTTATCTACTGCAAAGGCATAATACATTGTTGCTGCTAATAATTGTACTCAAGTATTGTGGATGAAGCAGATGTTGAAAGATATCAGAGTTGTGTATGATGAACCTATTGCTATATTTTGTGATAATTCAAGTGCAATTAATATTTCTAAGAATTTTGTGCTGCATTCAAAGGCTACACATATATCTATCAAGTTTCACTTTTTGAGAGAGAAGGTGAGTGAAAAAGAAGTCAGATTGGAGTATGTGCCTACTAAGGAACAAATTGCAGATATCTTTACCAAACCATTTCCTAAGGATACTTTTGAGTATCTCAGAGGGAAGCTATGGGTGATTACCCCTCCTAATCATAACTAAGATGCATTAACTTACATTAGTCCATGCATTTCATAGTAATATCTTGATTTGGATTGATGTTGCGGTGGTTGCTACTCAGGGGGAGTAGTCATATGTTCAGATATGTGGTTCAAAGCTTGTGTGGAGAAAAGAGATCTTTGTCATTGATGTCAAAGGGGGAGAAGAGTCATGTGAGAAGCTATGAATTATCTAGGGAGAAGAGTCATGTGGGGAGAAGAGTACTATGAAAGAGTTGAGGAGAAAAGAGTCAGAACCTAAGGAGGAGTAAGTGCTAAAGATAGTTGTGTTGATGGTTTTGTTCACATCATGTGTTGCCATCAATGCCAAAGAGGGATATTGTTGGATGTTGCTAATATGTGGTTGTCATTGATGTGACCAACACTATTGGAATTAATGTCTTCAAGGTTGTATATGTTGAGGATATTGAGAAAATTGTAATAAAATATGTTGTAGGTTGTCAATGGTGAAGTGAAGTTCAGTCTGTTAGCTAGCTCAATACATTGATGATCAGAGGTTGTGGATTAAAGGGTTTTTTTTCAAGTATATCTAGTTTATCCATGTTAAGTTTTATAGATCCACATGAAGATTTGATTGAGTTATGAGCAGTTGTGTTCTGACAATCATTCTGTTGCTTCAGTTGATGTTCCTGAATGAAGACAATGTGATTCTAGTAAGCTCAATGTTGTGGATGCTTCTCTAGTGATTCATGATGTTGTGTATGTTTCTAGGTCGTGCTCTATCTATGTTGCATGTCTGCATTGATTGTTGTGCTTGCAATTAGAGATTTTCTCTTGCGTGTTCATGTTTTTCATGTTCTTGGTCGATAGGGTGTTGTAGTGTGTTGTGGATTTTTGAGGAATAATTTTTGAAGGTGTTTCATGTTCAAGTATTTTGTTTTGGGTCTTTATTATGTTGTGGCTGACATTGGTTGAATCAAATTGAAAATTATTTATTGTTTTGGGCCAACATTTTGCATATGTTTTATTATTTTGTTGAGGCCAACATGTAGTGATGTAATCTCTTGTTGCAGATATATATAAGCATTTTTTTATTTGATTTGAAGGCATGCATTTGTGAATAATGTCCTAATCATTTAAAGGAAGAAGTAGAGTGTGAAGAAGAGCGAGAAGAGTGTGAAGAAGTGTTCATGTTCTTAACGAGAACTATAATTAGGCATTAGCAGATGTTATTTTCTCAATTCAAAATATTGCGGATGTAATCTAAATATAAAGACAGTGTGTCTTCCTTTGGGCAGTAAGCCCTATTGTATTTGAGCAGTGAGCTCTAGGTAGTTTCCTTGAATGCATGTGTGTTCCCAATTTATTCTTCTTTATACTTTTTACAAGGTATAATCTTGTGGAATAACCTCCGCTATGGTTTTTCCCCTAATAGGGTTTCCATGTAAAAATCTTGGTGTTATTTGTATTTTTGATGTGTTGATGGTTTACGCTTTGATGGCTATTTATTAGATCTAAGAATAAGGTTAATAAGTTTGATAAGTTTAAATTTCTAAGACAATTGATTCACCCACCCTCTCATTTGTCTACCCTTTTGTTTCCAACACATTCTTCCTATGAGTTGTTGCCATGTTTTTCTTGGGAGACCTTGGTAGTTTGACAAGTTTGCAATTTATCATGGGAGAAAAAATACATATAACATTGAGAAAGATGGGAAGAAATTTATTCTAACTCCATTGGTTGAGGAGACAAAAGAAAAAGGTGAGATCATCATGATAGGGAGAAAATAATAGGTGAGAAATGAGGAAGGTGAGAGCATGAAGTTTGTAGCTAAGTCATAGTTTGATACTTTTGGAACAATAAATAGGAAGGATAAAGATAATGTGTAGACAAAGATGAAGCAGAATGCTTTTGTGTGGAAAAGAAAGATGGTGGAATGATATATCAGGTTGGTATAGTCAAGAGTAAGTGTGAAGTGCAAGAAAAGAGTGAAGGTATATTGGTAGCAATAGTCATGTGCCCTATGGTGATGAAACATGTGAAAAGGAAGTCTAGATGTGTTGAAATAGAAGTTTGTGAGATTGGAAAGGCAGTGGATAAGAGGACAGTGGATTGTGTTGTTGATAGGATAGTGGAAAAGGTATGTGCAAGTCTAACAGAGACCACTAAATCACCGGTACAAAATTTTGTAAGGCTAACAGAGGGAAAAATGAAGAGAGGAAGGGTATTGAGTAGTGAACTATGCATGAAGAATAGAGGAAATTGATGGAAGTTGCTAAAGGTTTTTGTGTAGATGTGAAAGAGAAGGTGATATTAGTGTTTGATGATGGAAAAGTGGAAAAACACCCCATAGTATAGTATGACAAAGTGAAGAAGAGAGGATAAGGACAAAGATGACAAGGACAGTATGAATCAAGGACAAAGTGAACCTGATGGAAGAATGCAAGAAAGTTAGAGGCATGAAGAGTACAAAGGAGGAAAAGTCACATTAATCTTTCCAATAGACTTCGAAAAGTTCAAAGTTGGGGTGTATGGTGCAGGAGCACCTTTGGTCAACAAAGGTCAAGCAAGGTCAATATTAAGTAAGCTTTATGATTTGATGTGTTTTTATCTTAACAAGGTCAATAAGACCAATTTCTATTGTAATAGGTCATTTGGGATGGTTCTTAGGTGATTATAGGGTCAATTATTTTGATAAAAAAAATTGCAATTTGTTGTAAATGTTGTCAAACACAAAAAGTTGCAAAATTGCATTTTTGTGGAAGTTTCAAGAGTCTAGTATTTTAAAAGGTGGTTATAGGAATTAGACACATGGTATTTGAATGGAAAATGTATAAAAATCCTCTCCAAGGCTGGAGCAAGGTTGTTGGTTGCTATATTGAAGAATTCCACACATAATACAATGCTTTTTCTACAATTTTCCTGTGTTTCCTAAACTTTCCCCATACTGTATGGACTCGTACAAGAAATAACTGATGTGAATCTTGTTTTTTATTGTAGAGACATGTTTACAATTTCATTTAAATCCATATTGAGAGTCTAATACTCATATTTGTAGGAGATTTTAGTAGTTATATGTAGCAGCTTGTTATCAAAGAGTTAAGGGTTTGATTATGATTTAAATAGTGTATTAGCCATTCCACCTACTGTCATGATCTACTTCTTGGTGGAATGGTATGTTACATGTTATATTAGGTGCTCATATGATTTAGGGAGAAAGGGCTACAAGTTGTGAGAATTGGGGTGATTCCCTAGGGCTGGTAAATGTGTTTTTTTATGTGGAAATGAGGCGTTGTGGCAGGGTATTGGTGAAATTTTGAGGGAATTGGTCTTCTAAAAATTTTGAGTGTCTGTACAAACCTAGCTAAACTTTTTGGATACATTGGTTGAGTTTGGAAAGTCCTGAAGTCATGAGTATCAGTAAACCCTAGTGTTTTTGTATGGAAATGGAGGGTTTCTTGGATCAACAATCTAGAGGTTAGGTATCTAAGAAATGATTGAGAAATTTGTGGTTTTTCATCATAATTTGTGACTGTCAAGTGAGATTGGGTGTTATCAAGCGTTTGGAAAGTACTTCCTATGGAAAATAGGGCTAATTTAGTAGCCTAAAGTAGGGGTAGTGTATTGGAACTCTATGTTGTCACAAAAAAGTCATTTGAAACCATTTGGAGATATTGTGTTGGTTCTATGGTAAGTATTTATTGATGTTTGTTATGCCTTTGTACAACCTTCCCTAAAATATATTGTGCAAATTAAAGTTTGGAGGGCTACAATCCTCTTGTTGAGTGTTTTGGGAAAGTTGAGTGATTTGAGTTTCAAGGGTTGGTTTGTTGTTTGAGACTGATCAGTTTGAGTTAGTTTTGGTTTTCCACCACCTTGCTTAGATCACATTTTCATCTTGCACGTATGGTAATTATGGTGAGTTAACAATTCAATAGACTCAGGAGTAGCCATTGCAACAAGAGGAAAAAAAATACACCAAATTGACTGAAACCTCCAAAAAAACTATTTATGTGGCCTCTAGAAATTATATTTCACCACTTTCCAAGAATAATTCAAGAAAAAAAGTTGATTTTTTGAATTGAGAAAAAAATAGAGCAAAAATTAATGCACCTTTCTATTAGTTTGTAATATTTTTTGTACCACTAAAAAGCCAAATCTTTGCACAAGTCTCCACAACTCAAGGCACACCATGAGCCTTTGCGTTTCTTTCTCACACCAACAAATGGAGGAAAAAGCTATCTAAATAGCAAAAAATTACCCTAGGCTACCAATGTGGGATAAATACCACAACGAGATTAAAAAAGGCAGTGAATATTTCACACACCCAGTAGTGAATGGCGAAATACCAAGAAACCCTAAGGGCCTAGCAAGGAAAAATCATGACATCTAGGATAAAAAATGCACCAAAGAATAGGCCTCCCAAATGCATTCAAATATTTGCTTCCAAGGTTCATGCCACCCTCAAACTGCTTTCATTCGCTATTGAAAGTGTGAGATTTAAGTGTGGTCTAGTAGCACATAGCGTATGCTTTCGCTAATAATGTAGAATATTTCTTAACACAAAAAATAGCAGATGTGCTTATGATTTTATACTAGCATCCCACATGATGCCACCTTTTAAAAAAGAGAGAATTGAACTAGGGATTGAAGCAAGAATAGCAAAAATGTTTGAGTACACCCTCATTGCCTTCCTTACAAGCCGCTTATGGATAGAAAAATGTCGCTTCTCTAGTACTCAAACAAACATGAACACCTCCAACAACTTTGAGAAAGGGTAAATTGGCGAAATATTCTACCACCGAATATCAATGATTGATGATTTCAAACAAACACAAAAGTAAATTCACTGAATATGAATTCTTTCTAAGTGGAGTGGGAAATTTTTCTTGTAATATTGCTATCCACAATACTCTGGTGAAGGATAATAGGATCTCAACTTCTGATGAAAAATATCAATGGAAAAAGAAGGGAAAAGTGGTATGTTTTGATACCATGTTAGTGGAGACGACGGACCCCAAGAGCACCATCTGCAAATAACACCTTCAAAAATATGAGAGAAGCTCGGTACTATTTCACCAGAAGAATGAAAAATGTATTGAGATGCCAAATATATTACAAATGTACAAATGCCTTGCTTATAAAGGCAAGGAAAGATCCAGTAAAAATATAATCGAAAACAACTTATTATTAAATGGATGCACCAAAATGCAACTATCTAATTATGCTACCTAAGTAAAACTTAAGCCTAAGGTAAATATGTAAAATCATATTAACTCCAACAAATATAAATTCAACTCAAATTTTATTACAAAATTATAATTTATGATAGAATAAACCTTTTACATGCCAATATAAGGGGAAAACTAAAATATTTTACTTTGAATGGTTTCCTAATGTATGCTTCCTCAAAGTATTCAATAGTGAGGCTTGGGCAATAATTCTAAATGGTTGATGTAAACCAATGGAGAAGAAGAGTCAGTGTTATATTTTTGTTGGCTATTGTGAGGTTGTGAAGGCATATATTTTGTTTGATCCTGACACATGAGAGGTTCATTTTCGTTGTGATTTTTAGTTTTTTGATTCTTTCACATAGAAAAATCCTCCTTTGACTTCTTCTTCATCACAACTTACTCAATCTTCTTGAGTTGATTGTGTTTTTCTACTTGAGGAAGATTATGATGATGGTCTTGATCCATGTCCTCCTAATCCATCCACTAGGGCATGATCTAGGCTCATGTTACTCTTGAGGAGGTCGGTACTCTTCTTGGTGATTCTACAAACACTCGCTACACTTGTTCTTAGACTTCAGGAATTGGTATTTTGAGTCATGCCATTTTGAATGATCCTTAAAAGTTCTCAAATGCTTCAAGTATTCCTGAGTGGGAGAGTGTTATGGTTGATGATTATTCTTCTTTGACGAAGAATCATACTTGAGATATTGTACCTCTTCCTAAGGGAAGAAAGTTGGTTTGGTGCAAGTGGGTGTATCATACCAAGTATGCAACAAATGGTTCCATTGATAAGTACAAGGCTCATCTTGTTACAAAGGGGTTTTCTCAAGTTGAATATGGTGGAACCCTAATTTTCATCATTCCATTGATGCTATGTTCAATCTTGTAACACTTTATTCCTCAATATCACTAGGGTTTAGGGTTTTATGCTCTATTCTTATACCCACAATCCATTCATTGGCTTATGTTTGCTTGTTGACCGATTGCATCATGTTACCATTTGAATTAAGTGGAATTTATTGACCCATTCTTCCATCCTTGATTAACTCTATCTTCCAGATTACCTGCTATGCCTAGGAAGGCCCCTTCCTTATGACTGACTTATTTGCACGTGTGGTTTTATACTTTGTGGAAGTGCTACTCATGATCTATCACCCATCGCAGGTTTTGTTCTAGAATGTCATACTCAACATGCGATGAGTGATGCCCCTCCACCACAACACCATCAAGGTCTATTACTATGGGATTATTTCCCATCGCAGGTCATGATTTATTTATCGTAAGGATACAAGTGATGAGCGATGAAGTATTTTCCTTTTGAGCCTTGGTTCATTTCCCATTGCATGATGTTGTTACTTGGAGGAGGTTACTAGTGATGGGTGATAAATAGTTTTACATCCATGAGCTTCCATTTCCTATCATGTGTTGTTCTCTCAAAATTGTAGGGTAACACATGATTGACGATGTGGTTGAAATTTTGACCTATCACCCATTCCAAGGTTAATCACCATTCGGTTGTTTTATTGTTATCAAAGAAAGATAACCTGCAATGGGTGATGCAGTTATTTCTTGTAACCCATTGCTGACACTTGCACTATCGTCGGTTGGATTTTCTCTTTCAAAGAAGAACTTGTGGCCCCTAATGGGTTGAGTTCCTCCCATTATGCAGGTATGGTCTATCACTAGTTAAGGAAGCTTGCTAGGAAAGGAACCCACCATGAATGATGTAAAATAGAGATCTTTGGGTAAAGTATTCTAATGGTTATATCAATAGTTAGTAGCTCATCACTGGGTCTAAAGCCATCATGTGATGATGTTTCAAAATGGGTTTTAAACTGGTGATAGGCGATGCCACAAAGATGTGTTGGGGATTTCTCCATGATTCAAATGATTGACGATGGACAAGGTAAGGACGATCGGGTAAGGATGTGGATGGGCATGTGGCTGCTTTAAAGCTTATCCTTGCTCTTTCTTGGTATGGTTTGTAAAGCAAGTGGTGACTCTTAATGTGCCTGATCGATCGAGTTTTAAATCTATAGTGATCAATGATGGAGATTGGACATGTAGTGATTGAACTTTCTGCTCACATGAGTGAGCTGAGATGGATATTAACTACAGTTGGCCTTACATCTTTCTATTTAATGAGGATTTGTTGTAACTTGATCAAGTGATTTTCAAATTAACTAGAGAGTGGAATTAATTGCTATGGTTGCAAGCGAGATGATTATAGAATTTGAGGTGCAAGAATTTCCAGGGTGCTGGCATAGTGTCATTAGATGTGTAGGTGTGTGTATGTTCTATATTTCTAATTGTGGCTCAACCCATTTTCTGCGATTTGGGTCTTGAGGTGTCTGTGTTGCATGTACATGTGCATCTTCTAGAGACTGTGGTTTCTATATTTCTTCATCACCAGCACTAGTTATTATGGTATTCTAAGAGGATGAGTAAAACAAGCACTCATATTGCATCAGTGTGGAGGTCTCGAACGCTAAGTATGAAAGAACCAATTGCATGTGTGTTGGAGGATAAACCTCTCTCGACTAGAGTACTAGTTGTTCCAAATAAAAAGAGAACTGTACCAAGAAAACATGAGAAGGTGGTTGTTCAGAGCGCCTATGTTTTGAGAAGCAGGATTGTCTCATAGAAACTAACTAAAAAGAAGGAGAAGGGACCCTTTTTTGCAAAAGAATTAACAAGGTCTAGCTCAGGTTTGGGGTTTTTTTGGAGAAGCCCATTGCTCCTATCCTAGTGTTTGATAGTTTTTCGGGAGAAGAAGGAGAAGTTGGCCCTATCCCTAGTCCGATCCTTGCTCCTCTAGTGCCTTATAGTGATTCAAAGGATGAGATTGTAATTGCAACTCCACTCTTTGTTATAAAACCCGGTGAGGGTGGTTACTTAGTGGCTAATAAGGCCAAGTAACACTCATGTCCTTTACTAATGGTGTTGGATTTTGGGTGATGTGATGATGTGGCTTTCAGATGGTAAGTTTTGTTGGTTCATTTTAATGGTGACTAGTTCGTGGGTTTGAGCAAATAATTACGATGGTGGTTACTCCAGTATTGGTAAATGTGCCAATTTTGCTGATGCCTTTTGGAAGGCTTGAGTGGCGACTTTGACAAATAGGTTGGCACTCATTTTTCCTATTGCTTTTCCCATGATCATGGAATGATTAAATATAATGGTTTGGGAAATTAACCCCAATGAAATAAATTTTGAAATGAACATGAAATGTAATTACATTCAGAGCTAGATGCTTTGTTGCTCCCTCATGTTATAAAAGGGAATTCATGGCTCAATGTAAGGGGTTCTAGTATAAATTTTTAAGTCCAATAGGTCTTAGGTATACGTTGATTATAGTAAGCAAGTGATGATGTTGAATGCCTAAATAATTTGCTAGAAAATTATCTTGGGTATGAGTCGTATATGTCATAATATTAATAGGTGTTATATCAATTACTAGTATTAGAACAAAATTCAAAGTCCAAATTATATACTCTCCTTTTGTATTTTTCATAGACTATAAATAAAATTATTAGAGATCATTTCATCTACCATCAATAGTTTAATTGAATGTGTGGCTTTATTTCTTTTCTTTAACTCAATTGGCTAAGTAAAATGCTTGGGAGAAGTCATGGGTATGTGAGAATTTACAAGGATATGGTAAGAAGTAATGTTTTGAATAACATGATTCTTTGCAGTGTAAAGCATTACAAAGATAGTTTAAAGTATATCAAAAATTAGATAATCAGTGTATTATTGATTGTTTTATATTTGACTCCATTTACCCAATCGATGAGGCACTAGTACATTTATTTATTGTTCATGCAATTAGGTAAATGAATCACATATCTGGCCATGGATTCATAATCAAAACAACATTTATAAACTTATGCTAGTATATTTGAATTATATCCACATTCTTAGCAAAATAACATTAATTGATTTAAAGGTCTGCCAAATATTTAATGAAGTTAGTGTGATTGTATCAAATAAGAATGAATCCATAATGAAGTGTTCTTGAGAAATTGACGCACCAGAGGAACACAATAAGGACTACCCTCCTTGGTATTATAGAGCCTAAAGTGTAGGAATAGAGACCTCAAAGGCCTCTATTCGTTGTGATTGCCACTAGTCCTTGGTGATCTTTGAATATAAAGGTTGGATACCTTTTAGAAGATTCAAAGGTTAGCTGGAAAAATCACCAATAGAATGAATTGACTATTCTGAGACCTTTTCTTCTATTGCCAAAATGGATTCTATTCTTCTTGTTCTTTCTATAACTGCATCATAGGGATGGTTAGTGTATCAAATGGATGTGAAGAGTGATTTCTTGCATGGGAATCTTCAAGAGGAGATCTATATGGAGCAACCACTAGGTTTTGTGTAGGACTCTTCACTTGTTTTTCAGCTTTGATGTTCATTATACGGTCTCAAACAAGCCCCTAGGGCTTAGTACGAGAAGATGGATAGTTTCTTGCTTTCCTCCAGCTACACTCATTGTCATTCTAATCCTATAGTTTATACTCAAATACATGGAGAGGATCTTCTCATTCTTGTGCTCTATGTGGATGATTTGATTCTCACAAGGAGTTCCACTTCCATGATCTAGAGTACATGACGAGCATTGTGGAATGATTTGATATGATTGACCTTAGTCTTTTACATATTGCTTGGTTTTCAGGTTCATCAGACTTCTAAGAGGTTCTTCATTTTCTAGCAGAAGTATGATCTTAATTTTCCATTCTTGTGCTCTATGTGGATGATTTGATTCTCACAAGGAGTTCCACTTCCATGATTCAGATTACATGATGAGCATTGTGGAATGATTTGATATGATTGACCTTATTCTTTTGCATATTCCTTGGTCTTCAGGTTCATTAGACTTCTATGGGGTTCTTTATTTTCTAGTAGAAGTATGATCTTAATTTTCTTTAAATATTTGGCATGGATGATTGCAAGCCTACCCCCACTCCCTTTTAGTCAGGTGTTGTACTATCTACCAATTTCACTACTCCTATAGTTGATCCTACCAATTGGTTGTCAGTCTTTTGTACATGAAACATAGTTGTCCTGATATTTATTTTATGGTTGGACTTGTCTCTCACTTCCAATAGGAGCCTCATGAGATTCATTAGAAGGCTACCAAATGTATCTTGAGATACATTCAGTACACTTCTCATTTTGGCATTCATTATACATCAAGAGCATCTCAAATTATGGACTTCACTAACTCAGATTGGGTTGGTGATGTCAATGATTGAAATTCTACTTTTGGCTTTGTATTTTCCTTAGTTTTGGTCTAATTGCATGGTCATGTAAGAAGTATACTACTATTGCATTATCATCGATAGAGTATGAGTATTGAGGTGCAATTCTTGCTAGTTAGGAGGTTATGTGGCTTCATCAACTAATGATTGAGTTTGGATTTCCTTCCACTCAACCCACTACTCTTTGGTGTGACAACTAGAGTTCCATCCATATCTCTCATAACCCAGTGGAGCATAAGCATATTGAGATCTGCATGCACTTCATCAAGAAACTCATTGAAGATCGTGTTCTAAACTTGGCATATTTGCCTATAGATCAACATGTTGTAGATATCTTCACTTAACCTTTGGCATCACCTTGTTATCTTTAGTTGTGATCAATGCTTGGGGTGAAGGAATTTATCCTTGGGGGGTCCTGATGAGTCCTACTTCCTTCATAAGGGGGGACTACGTTACACCCCAATTGCGAAGTTACTATTTACTATTACTACATAGGGTAAATATGAATGTAATATAAATTCTAGAGATGAATAAATTATGCTTATACCTTGTTATCAATATGAATGTTATCTCATGTGATGTCATTTCATTTGATGTTATCTCAGTTGATGTTATTTCATGGAGAAATACTGCATTAATGTGAATGTATGTTTATTGAATTATTATTATAACTTTGGAGATGTTTATGTATACTGCATATGTTATGAACAATTGAATGTCATGTGCATGTGTTAGTGGATATAGGTATGTGTTCATTCCTCTAGGTGGAGGGGAAGTATCACTTGGGAGAAGATCTTGGTTGGGTAATTAGTAAAACTAAACTATCTAAGAATACACACACACCACATTAGAATGATTGAGTTGAGTTAGTTTGTGGGTAGTAGGTAAGTCATCCTTAGCTTACATGTTTGTATTTGAGAGTCTTGTTTACTATTGCATGCAGTATTGGGTGATGTTACCTATTTGAGCTTTTGAGATCTTTCTTGTAGTATTATGATTATATTGACAAGTGGGATGTACATGGAAGTATGTGTACATATATGCACATGCATGCCAATGGGATCTAACAACATGTATATGCACATGTATAGATGTACCACACATAAACACTTTTCAATATGATGGTAATTGTGAATGGTTATATGTGAATTGGTTTTGAACATATATATATGTATAGTATATACATGTATCCATATGTATATCTATATCAATACATATGTACAATGGAAAATGGACATGCTCATATGGATGCATTGATATAGATACACATACACATACATGTATATAGAGACATATACATTTATACATATAAATATGCATACATTCAATATAATGTGTTTATTATATTTTGTCTTGCCTATAATTCATCTATATATATATATATATTGAATGAATGTCTTACATTATAGGATTATGATATATATATATATATATATATATATATATATATATATATATATATATATATATATATATATATATATATATATATATATATATATATATATATATATATATATATATATATATTGATAAGTAAGCATTATAGATTTATTTAAAAGCCATTACAGTGTTTGAGCCTATAGACATCCAAATTTGGACACTTGCTATCCAAATTTATCCCTTTTCATCTAAACATCCTCTTATCCGAGTTAATTAAGTAATATTACTATTATTTAATAATACCTTAATTCTGCCCCTAAGGTATTTAATTAATAATTAAATACCTTACCCTCCTCTTAATCCTTCATCAAATAAATTAAATAAATATTACATTTATTTAATTCCTCACATGTCATTTTCATCTAATCCTAATCCATTTCCTAATTCATATGATGTGCACATGCCTAATCTTGATTAGGATGTGTCACATCCTCCAATTTGCAAGTTGGCTTTTAATCCTACTAGCCCCTAATTATCCTCTAATTACTGATTAATTAAGCCTAATCATTCTCCAAGGAATTTTTAATTCCTTTTTATTCTTCCTAGATTCCCTTCTTTTATATGTGAATTTTTAATTCACATTCCATCCTTTCAAGGCTTCTAGAACCTTGGACTTGTCACAATCTCCACATGTGACCAACCTTGGACTTGTCACAATCTCCACATGTGACCAAGTCCCACCTTTTGGAGCCCACCTTTTATCCTTTAGATCATCCTATGAATGTGAATTTTTAATTCACATTTATATCCCCAACCACCTTTCCTTTTCCCATGTAGATTTTTGAGGAATTCCAAAATTCCTCAAATGTCCCTTTCACTCCCACTTGGGGACAAGGAATCCCTTTTTGTGGAAATCTCCTCACTCCCCAAGGTGCATGTCCTTTTTCCACCTCATGTACCTTCTTGACGCCTCGCTTACACCTCATATCCTCTTGTCCACTTCACCCTCCACATGTCAAGATGTGAGGGCTTGTGGGTTCTCAACCCACCATAGCCCTTCATCTTGGCCTTGTTGGATGAATCTTGACCATTGAATTCTCTAGAGAATTCAAATTCTTCAATAAATACCCCCTCCTCAAGGGCATTTTCAACACTTTCATTTGGAGCAACTACATGCTGCTAATTTGCCTTCTCAACACTTTGCATTCTCATAACTACATGCTGCCAATTTGAATCCTCAATCCTTTACCATCATCTAGCCATCTTTTTAATCATTTGCACCTCCAATCTTGCATTTAGCCATTCAAACAATCATCTAAGGAGCACACAAACAGTTCCAAGCAAGGGCCAATCAAGGAGACATCAACAGCAATGAAGGTGAAATCGTTTGTGTCTTATTTTGTCCATTTTCCTTATTGTTTATCTCTCTTTTGGCTAATCTTGAGGTGTCCTTGGTATTTTTTCATTCACATTTCTTAGTTATTTTTCCCATCTAGAGAAGGATAAATTCCAAGGTATCACAGAGCCCAACCTGGGCAACTTTATAATATTCAATACAACCCACAATAATTTTGTTCCAGAATTGCCAAAATTTCACAAACCCATAGACACTACCAACAAAAAGACAACCTTTCTACCTTTATGCAGATAACCATAGACAACACTACCCAAAATATATGGAAACCATTACCATACAAAAGCTAAGATTTGGACACATAGACAAAAACATGGATATGCACTGAACCACAGACATCACCCACCACCCAAACCCAATTCACCACATGTTATACTGAGCAAAGACTCAAAATTATCTTTTCTAGGCTGAGTCTGCAATTGGGACCAATTAGAATTTCTTTTTCAAGAATTTTTCCCCTGCAACTACCAGGTGTCTATGCTCCACAAGTTCCAAACCATTAACATCCAACAAGAAAGGAAAAAGAATTACCAACGCCTCCGGGTCACTTAGAAGAGCCCAATGGTGAGAGTGAGGAATACCCTTTGCCAAAGAAGCTGCAGCTAGATCCTTGTCCAAAACCACCAACATATCCTTGCAAAACAACCCCCTCATTATCACCCTTGAATATGCTTTGGAAACCCCAATGTTGAGCAAGCCAGAAAATACATGGGATGAAATGTCAAAATCTAATTGGTAACCCTCTACATCTGCTATGAAACCTTTCCCAACAATGCATTTTATTGTTGTGAAGGTTAGGTAATTTGGATGTCGAATAATGCATTGTAGACGAAGGGACGTAACCTAGCCTTCAAAATCCATTTGTCACTTTGATCTCTTCAACTACATAGGCATATCCATTCTTCCCATCTCTAGCTCCTTCACTGATACCAGTAGAATGAACTTGCTCATGGCCAAATGGAAACAATACAAGTAGGATTCGAAGGCTAGACAACCACACCACTTAGAAAATAAAAATTGCCACCAACTATAATGAAGACCTATGCTACGTGCTTTGCTTTAAGCATGTGTTAGCTGGAAGTCATCCTTGAAAGGATGTAACATGCCTCTCTATGCTGGTAGGTAATAATGAAAATTACATTGTTTGGAAAGTTCCCCTTAATCTCATGCAAATCGTGATGCCAACTCAACCAATTTCCTTGTCACTCGCCACCCACCCACTCCAAATCAGCTTACAGGGGATGGAGTGGTGCCCACCTAGCCATCCACTACGCCACTTCACTAGAGTTGTTACTATTGAGGGAGATTTCTTTAAGGGGAGTTTTGTCTACTCCTAGGTTCACCAGAGAGTTCGCCTTTGAATTTCCTTCGCACAATATGTGATTTATTTCATAGTTCTCTAAATTTTTCAGGAGGGAGAGTGTGACCTCTAGAATTCCATCCAGTTTCTAGTTCTTAAAAAGACTTGATCTCAAGAAATTTATTATAATTTCAGAATCTCCTTCAATTACCACATTCCTCAAACCCAACTCGTTGCAGAATTTGATTCCTAAATTTTTCGCATGAAGCTCTACAAAATTGTTTGTTCCCTAACTTAGAGGCTGAGCCAACCTCCCCACCACCACCCCTTGCCATTCTCTGATTATGCACCCAACACCTGATTGCCTAGGGTTGCCTCTAGAAGCTCCATCAAAGTTTAGCTTACACCAACCCTATGTAGAAGGACACCAATTGGTTACTTCACGTCTTGCATTACTCATGGAGCCCCTATAACCTAGGGTGGTAGGAACCTTCAAACCATTCCATGCCTTCAACATCTGCGAATACCAATTAGAGAAAGTGGATTTTTATCCAACAACCCTAGTTTCCCTTGAGTTTTCTAACTCCACTATACATGCTTCCAATTTGTTAAGAAAAGATAGAAGAGACATTGCCTCGTCCTTGAAAATGTGGCAATTTCTCTCTTTCTAGACTTCCCATAAAAGCATTGATGGGCATAGCCACCACAAACAAGAAAACACCAACTTACCACCCAATTTTGGCCAACTTCTAAACCAACTCATAATATTGGTAGACAACATAGTGTGCAATTTGAATTTAGCGCACAAATAGTTCCAACACTCATTTGTGAATGGGCAATTGAGAAAGAGATGGTCACTGGTTTCTACTGCCACCTTACAAAGCACACACCTTGAGGGACCATGAATGCCAAATTTTTGAAATCTATCAATGGTCAACACTCTTCCTTGAATGGCTGCCCACGAAAAGATTCTCGCCTTAGCAAGGCAACTGTTGTTCCAACATAAATTATCTACAATTGATTAAACCTTCTCCTAAAATTTGGCCATCATTTTATATCCTTCCTTGGTGCTATAGATTCCTTAGGTTGATCCACACTACCTTAGCAAATCCTTCCCTTCCCTTATACAAAGAGGCTACTCCTTAAGAACACCTTCAAAAGCTTCTATTTCCATGATGCTGAGAGATAGTTTCCTAGGGTCCTTCCATCTCCACCTCAACATACCATCCACATGCTATGTAAAGAGGTAATCCTTCACTTGGCATCCCTAGGTCCACTTAGTAACCTCCCTAACATTTCTTAGATTACCTTTCTCTTCCAACTTGCCAAACCCACCCCAAGAGTCTTCCCAAAAGAGTATTGTGTTTCCATCCCTGAAACCCCATGAGAGAGATTTCAAAATCAAGTACTTGCAACCACAAATGAAATTCCATATTTGTGAACCTTTGGGAAGATGTTTGGTTGTGAAAAATATTTCCTCTCCTTCCTCCATATACTTAGCCTTCAAAAATTTTGCCCATTTTAAGTCTTGTCCGACGTACATTTTCCAAGCCAATTTTCCCCCTAGAGCTTTGTTTTGTAGAGATATATTCTTTATCTCTGCGCCAACCTCCTCCCATGCTTTACCAATCTTTTCCCACTTAATTAGGTGGAACTTATTTTGGTCTAAATTTCCTTGCCAAAAAAAATCTTCATCTTTTGGTTGACCTTGGTGCAGGTGTCCCTAGTTAAAGGGAGACGAGAAAACATGTAAATCAGAAGAGCCACCACCATTTTCTTTATTAGCGTTAACCTTCTCACCCAAGAAAACCACCTTCCTTTCCAAGAAGAAAGTTTGTTTTCCACCTTTACAATTAGTGGATCCCATAGCTTGATTGATTAGATGCCTGATGTTAGTGGAAGACCCAAATATTTGAAAGGAAGATTTCCCTTGCAAAACTTCAAAACATGAAGGATATGAATTTCCAATGGAGGGTCAGTGAAAAAGAAAAAAACTTCAGATTTGTCCAGACTTACCTCCTGCCTAGAAGCCTGAGAAGAATCTGATAGAATCCTTTTGAAATTTTGAGCCCTTTTCAACCTAGCCTGACCAAGTAGCATATTGTCATCAACAAATTGTTGGTGAGTCACAGGGGGAGATTTCTTGTAATTTGTATCCCTTTTAACTCTCCCATATTGATAACTCTGGTGAAGGATCTGCTAAGGGCCCCAACCATGATTATGAACAAGAATGGGGAGAGAGGGTCACCTTGCTTGAGCCCATGAGATACTTCAAATAAACCATGAGGTGATCTGCTCACTAGTACTGAGTACCTCAGGCTTGTAATACAACTAAAAATCCAGTCAAACCAAACTGAATGAAAACCAAAACCTTCCAAAAATTTGAAGATGAAGTGCCAATTTACTTTATCATAAGCCTTTTTTTATGTGTAACTACATAATCATTGATTTCTTTCTAGTTTTGGATATTGAATGAATGGCCTCTTGGGTGATTATTACACCATCATTTAGATAGATCACCCTAGGACAAAACCCATTTGTTCCTTTGAGATTGGGATAGGTAAAAGCACCTTTATCCAATTAGCCACTGCTTTCACCAAGATTTTGTATAATGTGTTACATAATGAAATGGGCCAAAAATATTCCATTCTATCCAACTTCTCTTTATTCAGGATTAGGGCTATAAAAGTGTTGTTGAGTTCCTTCAAAGATTTCCTTGATGCCCTAGAGTCTTCTATGGAAGTGACAATGTCTGACCCAACTATACTCCAATAGTGTTGGAAAAAGGATGTAGGGAAGCCATCTAGCTCAAGAGATTTATTTGGGTGGAGTTGGAAGAGGGTTGTGTGAATCTCTTCTTCCATGAAGCATTTTTTTAATTGCTTTTTTTTATCGACCATCACCAAATTTGGGATGCATTCCAAGAGATTTGATAAGCACCTAGCCTAGAGCCATTCTAATCATTCAACAAATTTTGAAAGAAGGATACTGCCTCCTCAACAATTTGATCTGGATTGTCTATTGAGCACCCATATGCTGAAATGATATGAGAGATTCTATTAACCTGTCACCTTGTTTTTGTATAATTAGGAAAGAACTTGGTGTTTTTATCTCCATATTTCTGCCACACCTCCCTCGAATTCTGGTGCTAGAAGATTTCTTCTTTCGAGACAATCTCATTGAGCTCTCTCAACAACTCCTCTTTTAAAAACCTCTCATTTTCCATTCCCAATTGGATGACTTCCTCATTCAAGATTTGTAGCTCCCCTTCAATTCTATGATTTTCTTCAAAAATGTTTTTGAAATAATGCTTATTTGAATCCTTTAACCTATGCTTGAAATGTTTCAATTTCATCACTAGGTTAAACATTTTTTAGCCCACCAAACCTACATTGCCTCAAATTTGAAGGGGCACCTAATTGGATGATTTTCCCCTAGAATCTCCAAAAGAACTGAGAAATGGTTTGACCCTGAGCACGAAAGAATCCTACTTTCCATAGAGAAAGGAAAGGAACCCATATTTCCTTTGAAAAAGAATCTATCCAATTTCTCCAAGATGGAACAAAAACCAAGATGCTGGTTTGTCTAGGTAAAGGAGCCATTAGCGATAGGAATGTAAAAGAGGTGGTTTCTTCCCACAAAATCTTCAAAGTCAATTTGGGACTACAACCTATGCATCACCCCTCCTCATTTATCTTCTAAGCGCAAAATCACGTTAAAGTATCCTCCAACAAAACAAAAATCCAAGCCAACTACAGGGCATATGTTTTCAATTTTCATCCAGGTCGTTTGCTTTTCAATGCTTGACTGAGGACTATACACATTGAAAAGAAGAAAACAAAGGTTTGAAGAGAAGCTCTTCACTTTGTAGGCAAGCCATCTACTACCTGCTACCACTTTCTCCACTGTTACCTTATTGGGGTGCCAAAGTGTCATGAAACCACCCGCAACCTTGACCACATTAACTCATAGAACCTTCCAAGATCTCATTCTTTTTTCAAAAGTGTCCTCCTCCCCTTGATCCAATTTAGTTTCTTGAAGAATACAAACTTTCGCTTGGGAAAACTCAATTTGATCCTCCACCAAATGATACCTATTAGGGGCATTAATGCCTCTAACATTCCAACTTAGTATTTTCATTTTCCTTTAGGAAGGGGATCCCCCTTCCATACTTTAAGCATTTTTTATATCTTCTTCTGCCCAGAGACCTCACCGTCCAGCTTTAGCTTTTCCATGTTAGGAGTTCTTCCCCTCTTTTTGTGTTCCCTGTAGTCTGGGGATGCCTTCCCCACCTCTTTTTGTATTATCCCTAGGCCATCAGGACTTGGAAGGGTCTTTCCACCATCTTCTGATGGCATAATAGGTTTCACAACTTCCATTCCCCCTTCCTCCAACCAGTCATCTTCCATCTTTTTGTGAGCATTGGGGTGCCCATTTGAGGAAACCTTTGCCTCTTCAACCAATTTCACTATTTATTTACTTACCTCAATCAAAGAGTCAAGGTTTTCTTCCCTAAAATTATTATTTATTAAATCCAAAACATCACATACTTTGTTGTTGAGCAATTTTTTCACATCTTGGTTTGGATCTAACATCTCCATAGCTGACTCCTCCTTTGAGGCACCTAGGTTATTGGTTCCTTGGCAAGGTTGTATGCCACCATCTTCTATCAATCTTTCTGGAGCCTCAGAGACCCCACAAGTAGGGTTGATGGGAGAAGGGATCAAGCTCACTTCTGCACCACTTCTAGGAGATACCTCCTATAAATGCCAACCCAAAGTGCCAAACCAACGCCCTTCTAGTTTAGGCTTGAAGACTAGAGGTTGCAACAAGATTCCACAATCTGTGTAGATCTTTACCTCCTTCCATCTCGGGCTATTAGGAGAATTTTCTACACAAAGGAACACATAGGTACTTATACCATCTTCCTCTATCCATTCATGTGCACAAATGTATTTTCCAAGGTTATTTCCAATCTCCTCTAGAATCTTTACTTGTTAGTATATGTAAATATATATTGATGATTATATATATATATATACATATTTATAAATACGTGATAGTATTTAAATACATATATATATATTTATAATATATTATCTATATAGTAATATATATTATACATAGTATATATGATATGAGAAATCAACTATCGATTATTTAATTAAAGCTGATTTTATAAAGGCTGTTATAATTCATAAAGACTATGATAATGAAGGTCAATAATAGTCATTATTGACTATGTTTAATGAGGCTGATTTAATAGTGTATGACTGCTTGCATAAACCAATTATAATTTTGTAAAACATGTGATATATGACATTATAATGTGTTTGATATTTTTGTCTATGATAAGCTTGACTTGGTTGATGCTATTTGTTAGACCAACCTTGACTTTGTCAAACATATTTATCTACTCAAGTCAATCCATCCTCCAAATGGATCAATAGAAACTTGTTATCATAAAATGGAAGTTGATCGATTCTTTTGATAGATAAACCATGCCAAATACAAGGGTGAGAGAATGGAAATGGTGCCACCTTTGAATCTAAGTTTTTGTAGATTTGTTTTCTTTGAGGAAAATAAAATTAAGCATATGTAGATTGAATAAGTCTTTTGATTATTGTCACTAAACAAGTCTTGATGCAGGAGTGTCCAGTGGTGTAAGGTAAATCTTGCATCACCCAAAAATATTGTATTTTTTCATTTTTTTTGTAGTTTCCTTAGTTTTCTTGGAGCCCATGGTGACTCATGCAGTCTTTGGGATAGTTAAAAGTTTGAAATAGCGAAAAATAGTCACCTTATATTTTTAGTAAGTTGACCTATTCATGTTGTATGGACACAAAAATTGACCTCAAGGAGTTGTATTGTCGTAAAATAGCACCCCTTGAAGTTTCACATAAAAATTTTGCATCTTCTTTGGTGTCCACTCCCTTAGCATTTGTGTAGGCTCATTTTAGCCCCTACAGCCTTTTTCCCTCTCAAGATGATCAACACCCCTTTTCAGCAGCTAGCCATGCATGTCAGCTTTATGTTGAACTATATGCTTTTCCCAATCATGTTTTTTTGTAGCGGGACATGTTTAGACACTAGCGCGTTGTGTTAACATTTGTGTGCCACACTAGCATCCTATGACGTTTCAATGTTCAAACGACTATTTTTGTGCATGTTTTCCACTTGTCACCTCCTTTGGTTAGTCGTTACGACTCGAGATGCCTTGTAACAACTGTAGAAACTTCTTTTCCCTCATTAAGTGTTATTCTTTCAATTCATTTGTCTCTCTAACTTCTTCTTCTACTTCTTTACTTCTATCTTGTACTTTCTCTCCTCTCACTTGCTCTCCTGCTTGCACATCTCCCTTGTTATAGGAGCTCCAAGATTTCACATTATTACAAGAATCTCAAGCTTTTGCAACACCCTTTGTATTTCTCTTGGATCTCGCAACCCTCTCTTTTCTTTCCTTTCTCTCTCAATTTGGTTTCCTTGAGCCTTGAATCTCTATCTCCTTCACTTCATGCTTGCGAGCATCCTAGGATTCCATATCCCCTATCTATTGCATCTTTACTTTGTGATATGGGTTCTCCTCCTCAAGTGGGGATTGATTTTATCACCTATATTTGGTGATATGGGTTCTCCTCCTTGAGAAAGGTTTTATTTTATTACATCACATTTTCTTACTTCTCTTTTCTCTTTATCTATCTAGTTGTCCATGAAGGTGGGAACACCAAAATGGGGGTTTGACTAAGGCAAACCCCTATACAACTCCAAAACATTCTCCAGATCTTATGCATGTAGGTATTGAAGATATTCATTTTTTACAGGCTTCGTCACTTGCATGGTTGTAAGAATTTCCTTTGTTTTCCTTATCTTTATCATTTACCTTTCTTTATTCTCATTTCTATTATGTTCTATTATTGTCTCACATTCCAATATTTCTTAACAATCAAAGTAGAAGTAGACACTCTGATAATTTTTGTGATAAATTTTCTCTCTGGTTCATACAAGATGCTAGCGTGCCTCTGGGACTCCAATGCGTTGCAATGTTGTTTGTATCCCACGCTACCATCCATTGGCTGAAGCTTGTCAATTTTTACAAAAAAAATTCACAACCTACTCTTTCTGATTCTAGAACTCTTGCATTGTTCCTTGAGGTGGATTAGGGTAGTTCACCCTATGAGACTCTCTAAATGAAGAGAACATATGAGTAGAGAATCCCCCTTCCTACATTTTGGTGAACCTGATGTGAAGAAGTTATTTTTTGAAAAACTACAAATTTATTTACCCCTACTTGGTGGGGTCATAACTTTTGACTTAGTGCTTAGATTTCAAAAAAAAATGCACCATTGGAAAGGTATTCAAGGAGACTAGTTCAATCCCTAAAATATAGTTCCTTTGGTAGTTGAATTTTAGGGACCAATACAAGTTTCAACCCCAAATTCCACTTTGAAGACCTCCAAAAATAGAAATTGCTATAACATAGAAAATAATGAAAAAATCGTAATGAATTTAATATTTTATTTTATTAGTTCATTATCTAATTTTTTTTCAAAATTTTAATGATATTCCATTTCAAGCATGTGATGGTGACTTGGATTTTCCTATGTCACTTGATATATTTGATCGTTCTCACAAAATTCCTCTTGCTTCAGAGGATATTTTGTCTCAAGAAGATGAAATCATTGATACCTTTCTTAATGTTACTCTACCTTTTCTTCATGCCAATTCACTCTCTTCTTGTCAAGTGACTTTGAGTTACCCTGACTAAGATCTCACTATGGGACTTGATTCAGTCTACTCTGATCTATGAAGTTATGCTTCAAGAAGCCTTGCAAAAGACCCTTTTTCCTTCTTCTGCTAGGCTGGAGGATGCTAATGGGTTGATGGTGTATATTTGTGCAAATTTGCCGAATATTATGTTCTATCCACAGGCACTCCCTCCTATAAAAGTACAAAACCAAGTGGACCCTCTAATGATTATAGTTAATATTAATAATATCAGCACTAGATGCACTCTTGTTGATGCCAATTCGACACTCAATGTATGTAGCATCGATCTATTGCCTAAGATTAATATTGATTCATCTTCTCTTAATGCTTCTTTTATTGTTATTCGTGGGTTCGATAATGTCGGTTGACAAGCCCTAGGCATGATAGTATATCCTTTGAGGTTGGGACCTATTACTATACCTACCCTTGCATATGTTATGCCATAAAAGCTACCTTCTAATCTCCTTCTCAACAGATTGTAGATTCATGCTATGGGTGCAGTCCCGTCTACCTTGCATAAATCTATTAAGGTCATTTGTAATAATCAAGTAGTCACAGCCAAGGCTGACCCCGAGGCTATGCACTTATGTTAAATGGAAATTGTTGGTTAGGGTTGGATTGTGCCTACTCTTATTCCTTTAGTTTCTTCCAATTTGTCAATGTTTACTCCAACAATACCTACTACAAAGGATACTCTTGAGATAGGTATCCCTAGAGAAGATCCTTTTGAAGAAAGAAATCCTAAGTCTACTCTTTTTACTTCTCAAAAGGATGCATATGTTGGTGATGATTGGGGTTCCTTAGACTTTATAGACTCCATTGGGGAATAGAAATTTATCCCAATCCACTCAGAACTTCCAATAACATCATCCACACCTACTATCAGAGATGGTTATTCTTCTATATCGTGGGGTAGTGTGAGTGATAATTGTAATTTTCTTAGTGTTGATCTTTCTTTTGAGGAAGATGAGCACTCTTTTGCTAAAGAGGATAATGTTAATAGTCCTGATGATGGTGATCCCATAGAGGAGTGTGATCCCAATTCCTAGAATGATGCTCTCTATGAAGATCCTCCTTCTTAAGATTTTCAAACACATTATGGCCCCAACTTTAAGCTTGTCTCTAAATATGGTTATGGGCATAAAGGTTGTGGGCATAGCGAACAAGGCATTCAGGTCCCTATAGAATGAAAACCCCATAAGCATAATTTGGGACTTGATTGCTTGAATGAATGATCTAAATAGAATTCATGGTTGAGTGATATGAATTCTTCTCAATCTCATTCTATTGAAAAGATTCATCCGCCTTTGTCTTCTATCTTTGTGCCTTCCTCTTCTCGAAAGTCAAAATTTTCTCCACAAGAGAAAGGGGTGCTTCCTACTCCTCATTCTTTATCTAAGAAAGATCATATCTTGTTGAGGATTCTAAAATCCCACTTGACTACTCTTCCTCCTCCTACACACAAGAAATCTCATGAACATGATAAAGAGAAACATTCTTTCTATGCATACCATCGAGTGCTTGGCCATTCCACTGGTGAATGCAAAGCCTTGGAAGATAAAATATGACAACTTTTGATTATGGTGCCATCAAACTCCTATTTTATTGATACACCCACCTTTCCTTGACATGAAAAGTGTTATTGAGGTTTACTTCTATCCTGTATGTTCTAAGTGTCTTTCATGGTTATCCTCACCTATATGCTAGGGGAAGTGATAAGTCATTTTGGAGATGTGTGTCCTACTTAAGGATCCCATCTCTTCTCAATGTATTTCAAATGAAACATCCCTTGAGTGAACCCATTTTTTCTTTTGAAAGGTTCCCAAGGGACCTATTTGAAAGCTTGTATCCTTCAAATTTATTCATTCACATCTAGCTTGGGGGTAGTTGACTAGACCTCACTTTTCAAACAATGTGTCCCTTGAGTGGACCCCTCTTCTTTTGAAGGGTTCCTGAGGGACCCCTTTGAAAGCCTTCCAATTTGATTGATTTCTTGTGTGGAAACTTTTGGACATGTTCTGTTTGTGGGTAAACATGTCGCTTTGTAGGTGCGCCTGTGAAGCCACTTTCTTACTCTGTAGAGCCCCCTTTTCTAGGTTTCCTCCATGTGAGAGATCTTGGGGGATGCCTCCTTGTAGGTTTGTGGGCTTATAAGGAACTTTCATCTTGGTTTCCTCCATGTGAGAGATCTTGGGGGTTCCCTCCTTGTAGGTCTATGGGTTTGTAAGGTGCTTACTTCATTGGGTTTCCCTCATGTGAGAGATCTTGAGGGATGCCTCCTTACAGGTCTATGGGCCTGTAAGGCACTTAATTCACTGGGTTTCCTTCATGTGAGATATCTTTGGGGACATCTCCTTTTAGGTCTATAGGCCTGTAAGGAAATTTTTTCTCTAGGTTTCCTTCATGTGAGAGATCTTGGGGGATACCTTCTTGCAAGTCTATCGGCTTGTAAGGTGCATACTTCTTGGGGCTTCCTTCATGTGAGAGATCTTTGGGGCTACCTCCTTCTAGGTTCATGGGCTTGTAAGACAATTTTTTGGGTATCCTTCATGGAGAGATCTTGGAGGACACCTTCCTTCCAGGTCTACGGGCCTGTGAGGTGATTACATTCTTAAATTCTCTCTTCTCTTCTCTTTTGTATATAATGGATCAAAGATCTACATCTTCTTCATCCTGTGTCTATACCCTTACTCTCTTCATTTTAGAATTATTCTAAGTGTTGTTTTTTAATTGGGGGATGATGCATAGTACTGAGAAAACCTTCTACATCGAGGTCTCTTTACTTTTCTGACTCAAATCCTTTAATTTTTTTATGTTCTAACATTGTTGTCTGGTGTAGGTTTTTCTTGTCTAGCGCATTAGTTCTGCAAGTCTTCAGCCTGGTGACATTTGTGGTTCAAAGAGTTATCTTCTTTCTCAACAATATCATTTTTGCATGTGATGTTATTTATGTTTAGTAGATTTCTTTTAGTGTTCATATTAGTGTAGATTCATATGCCCACTAAAGTGGAGGGAAAATGTATAGTTGTAAAATTGCAACCCTTGCAATTTTAGATACATTTTTGTATCCACTTTGGTGTCCACTCCCTTAGTATTTGTGTAGGCTCATTTTAGCCCCTACATCAGCCTTTTTCCCTCTTAGGATGCTCAACACCCCTTTTCAACAACTAGTCTCACATTTTAGCTTTATGTCAAATTGTGTGCTTTTCCCAATTGTGTTGTTTTGTAGCATGACGTGTTTAGACACTATCACACTATACGAACCTCTATGTGCTACGCTAGCATATTGTGATGTTTCAATGTTCAAATTACCATTTTCGTACATGTTTTCCACTTCTCACCTCCTTTGGTTAGTGGTAATGGCTTGAGATGCCTTGTAACGGTTGGAGAAGCTTCTTTTCCCTCATTAAATGCTATTATTTCAATTCATTTGTCTCTCAAACTTCTTCTACTTCTTGGATTCTATCTTGTATTTTCTCTCCTCTCTCTCACTCTCTCTTGCTTGCACATCTCCCTTACTTGTTACAATAGCTCCAAGCATTGACATTATTACAAGACTCTCAAGCTTTTGCAACACCCTTTGTAGCTCTCTTGGCTCTCACAACCCTCTCTCTTCTTTCATTGCTCTCTCCATTTGGATTTCGTAAGCCTTGACACTCTATCTCCTTCACTTCATGCTTTTGAGCATCTTGGGATTCCATATCCCCTATCTATTGCATCCTTACTTTGTGATATGGGTTTTCCTCCTTGAGCATGGATTGCTTTTATCACCTACATTTTGTGATATGGGTTCTCCTCCTTGAGCGATATTTTCTTTTATCACATTGCATTTACTTCTCATATCTCTTTATCTATCTTCCTATCCGTGGAGGTGGGAACACCAAAACGGGGGTTTGATTAAGGCAAACCCCTCTACAACCCCAACACATTCTCTAGACCTTACGCAAGTAGGTATTGAAGATATTCATTTGCTAGAGGCTTCATACTTGCGTGTTTGTATGAATTTCCTTTCTTCTCCTTATCTTTATCATTTATCTTTCTTTATTCTCATTTCTATTACATTTTTTTACTTTCTCACATTCTAATATTTCTTAGCAATCAAAGTAGAAGCAGCCACTTTGTTATTTTCTATGATAAATTCGCTCTTTGATCTGTACAAGATGCCAGCGTGCCTCTAGGATGCCAGTGCGCTGCACTTCCATCCTTTGGCTGAGAGCTTGTTAGTTTGTCCAAAAAATCTTTGCAACCTACTCTTTCTAATTTTAGAACTCTTGCATTGTTCCTTGAGGTAGATTAGGGAAGTTCACCCCATGAGGCTCTCTAAATGGATAGAACTCATGAGTAGTAAATCCCCCTTCTCTACAGGAGTGAAATTGGAAAAAAATATTTTTGGTGAAAGAATCAACTCATAATCATGTACCGTTTGGAAGATATTAAATTTTCATCCTGAGGAATTTCTCCAACAAAGTTTAAAACTAAAAATTGAGGCCCTTTGGAGCCCCAAAATAGGGTGCAAAATCATTGATTTTTTAGATTTAGCAAAATATTGTTGTAGATCTCTTCACAAGCTTTCCAATTATATATTACAATTAAAAATCTAATGGTCAAATCAAAATTTATGACCCCAAGAAGCTACCCCACTAAAAAGTAAATTTCATAAAATATCTTCTTAGGAAAGAAATCAAATGGTGGGACTTTTGGTGCCAAAACAAAAGGGAAAGTTACACTTTCTAGAACATCCTAAGGTGGTTATTGGGTAAAATAAAAGGGTTAAGTAAGGTTGTAGAAAGTGGCTCCATTAGTGCATATTGTGGCTCCAAATAATATATTTTGTTTTCATAATGGATTTTTATGTAATGAGTCAAGCTCATGAGGCTTTAGCATGTAAGTTTTGAATCTGTAATTTCATTTTTTGAAAAATAATTGAATGTGAGTTATATTATGTCTCACATCTTCTATGTTGGTATCTATTTTTGTGATTTGTGTGGGTTTTGGGGGTGTATCCCTCATCAAGTTGACCTATAGGTGACTATGCTAAGTATTAGCTTATGTAATCACTACCTTTTTGATAAGTTCCATGTGTTTCTTTGCATGGAGCTTGTTATCCATCAGCATGCCTAAATTGTAAGCTTTGGGGTGATCAAGTTGCCTTATGAATATTTGAGACATTTCATTTGAGAGGGACACATTCCTCCATAAGATAATACATATTTTGAAATTCTTAATTCTATATTTTTCTAGCCATACATTGCTTTGCATTGAGAGAGAGTAAGAAAGTTAGTACATATAGTTTGAGAGTAGTAAGCTATCAACTTGAGAGGTAGAGTTTACAATGAAATTCTTGTGTAGCTAATTGTCACGCTATTTGATATTGGGAGAGGGATTCTTTGTTGTCTTATAATTGGATAAGCGATAACAGGCATGGGGATCTCTTCTTCTTTGTTATTTTTACTTTTGAATGATATTTTTTGCATGCATGGTTGAGATGTCTTTTCCCAGTATATACATTAGAGAATATAGATTATTTTGAAAAGGAAGTTGAAGCTAATATGTCATTTCCACAATGTGTTTTAAAGTACTCCATAGTAGGAGATGGGTGCTTATCATAGGTATTATATACTAGGTATGATTGAACATAAAAAGCACATATGGTGTATCTAGCTAAGTTATTGAATTAACTAGGAAAGCTTGTGTTTACTCCTAGGATAGATAAATCTAGTATGGGAGGAAGTTTAAGTACTTATGAGTAATCAGGGTAATCCAAGTATATAGGTTATCTTTGGAATTATGGACTATCCATAATTCCAAAGGATAGATCAATCTAGTATGGGAGGAAGTTTAAGTACTTAGTAGTAAGTACCTAGCTTGTGTACTTACTAGTTAAGTAGGATAATTCTAAGTAGATTATTATGTGATAGCTTATCTAGGATGATGGACTATCCATTGAAGGACATACCTATGCATAGCTTAAGATAGAATTAATTAAAATTGTCCCTAAGTAGTGTATGTGATAGATGACCAACAGTAAAACATACTAAGTGAAACACTCTGGAAAAAGTAGTCTGATGACCTTTGGCTCCACTGTTAGTTTACCATGATCTAGTATTACATGCTAGAAAAATATTATGGGATTACAAGTTCTAGTTATGTAGGATACAACACTATGCTCATTTGGTTGTCATTATTGGTTACTCTACCAATCTATTCATCGAAGGGAGGGGCCTTCTTTCTCTCTTTCTGATTGTACAAACTTCCACCATGTGAGAGCCGCTCCTCTCAACCTTGACTTGGCCACCTTTACCTTTTGGGCCTCTATAATGCCATCACACTCAAAGTGATTTTCAATACTCTCAATCCAGTCTACAACTAAATCAGGGTCCATTTGTCCACTGAAAAGTGGCACACCATCCAATGCTTTACCACTTAAGGCTTGCAATGCCTTCAAGAATGGTTCCTCTGCAAGAACAAGATCAGGCTTTGGAGCTTCCTCCTCCAATTCCACTTCTTTTTCCTTGGATTCCTGCTCTTCCTTCTGCTTTATCTTGTCCTTCACAGTATCTGCTATCTCTTGGACTTCATCCAAGAGTTTCTCCATCTGAGATATTCTTTCTCTGAGCAACCGGTTATCCTCCTCTTGCTCTTCTACCTTTTTACCTAGCTCTACATTTGTCACCATGGCTCCTTCCTCTGGTGTGTTCTCTCCTATTGACTCAGTGGATTGGCTCATTACTCACAAGCCTTGAATCTAATTAAGCTCTGATACCAATATGGTGTATGTTACCTCCAAGATGTGCTTGAACAAACCAACTAGAAGACCTTTCACTCTGTCTTCACTCAAGAACCTGATGAAATTAGGGTTCTAAACTGACTTAGATAATTAACTAAGTCCTCCTTTAACTCTATCACAAGAGTTACTATTCTTATGCTTCACCTTGGAGGCTTCAACACTCTTTGAAATTGCTAATCTCCTTTCTACACCTAGAAGAGTCTAGATGCAAACATCACCATCTGAATTGAACTCATTGCAGGGGAGTTAAGAACTCTGTTTCCTTGCCTTTCACATTCAACTGAAAGCATCTTGAAGGTTCTTCAATCCTCAACCTACCCGATTTCAGGACTTTGTCTTGAGAAGCCCTATACTCTAATAGCCCTTACCCGTCCTATTTTTTCTTTTCCTGCTTAAATCAGCCAAATAACCTATCAAGTAAACTTGAGTTCTTGATACCCTTTTTGGAACTTTAAATCTTGCAACAGATTTCTGGCCTTCTTCTATTCCATACAATGCCTTCCTATGATCTTGGGGAGGATGCCTAATTGCCCTATCTTCTAGGGTTTGACTGTTTCCTCCTTCAAATATGCCTATGATGGATTGATGGAAGCCTAAATCCTTTTAAACTATCAAGATGCTATCTCACCCCACCTGGAACTGTATGGATTTCGTACATTGGTCTATTCCCCTGCCTGAGTTCTTGACTTTTCTCTTCCAAACTCCTAACTGGGTGTCTTAGGCTCGCCTAGGGTTTGGAATTTAGAATCATTGCTTGGCTCTTTGACACTCCTATCCCTAAATATTTACAAACATGTGGCTCCCCTTCCATACCCTGCTAATCTCAGGAAAATCCCAATGACAGAGTTTATAGGGGAGCCATTTTGAAAATCACTACTCAAACCTACAATGGAAACCTTCTAAATTCTAGTCTAAGAACACAAATCACTAACCCTACTCTATGGAACTTGAATGAACAATGAAAGGTGAATTAAAGCTATTCAAATAACATGAACACAGTGCTAAATCTGAGTATTCAACACCAATGATAGCTCTATTGCAAAACACACGGGGATTTCTGAAAAACACTCTACAACTCTAAACTATGAACACAAAATATTGACTCTACTCAAAGCTTCTTGACTACAGGATGTAATACACTCCAAACTATCCAAAGAACACAGGAACAAAGAGAAATCTGTATTTACAGAGCCTTTTGAATCACTGTTTCTTTAAACACACGGATCACACAGAAATACAGTAAATCTGCCAAACTGTTTTCTATTATTCACACCACACAATTTGATTACAATATCCTTCACTGCTAACTACGAGTCCCCTCTCCTATTTTGATGCCTTCTTTTTATGCAAAAGCAGTTGATTGAGCCTTTTCCCTAATTTCAAGGGAATCTTAAGACAACTACCAAGTTACATGCAACCAAGCAATGTTGCCATGCAACTATCCAATATTCTTGCAACTCCGCCATTATCCTTCATTTTAGTATCATTATCTCCCTGATCTTGAGCCAACAACACTTTAACTATCCCATGGCATCTTCTAACAACGAGGATGTTGTGATTAAACATTTAAGGTTCATCCAAACTGTCTAAAGCTCATTAAAGCCAAAATTTAAAAACATGAATAAACTAGAATGACATCTTTGCTAATGATCAATTCAACACACCCACACAAGACCTTCTAAGGTCCATCCTAGACACACAATCATATTAACTTGGCTAAGGTTAGTACAAGAAAAAATTGTGAACAAACTAGGTGGAGGTCAGCCTAGGTGCTCCTGCACCATCCTCCCCAAAACAGAAAAATTCAATCCATCCTTGGATTGAGCAAGTGAGGATCAATTCCTAACTTCTTGAACTCTGCCTCCTTGATCCATACTGCATCTGCATCAGGTTTTCCATGCCTCTTTATCAGGTGTTCTCTATACTCTTTGGTCCTAGTCTCCTTGTAGACCCTGGTATCCAAGATTTGATCAATTTGTTTGACTATAGCAGGGGGCAGTTTGAGTTCTTCAACATCTTCTGTGACTTCATGGATGGTCTAATCCAAGTTTAATGGTGGTCCTTTGTAATGTACAAGCTCTGCAACATTGAAAATAGGGGACAGTCCACTGTCATCTGGCAATTGCACTTTGAAAGCATTGTTGCCATACTTCTCCAAGATAGGACATGGACCTATCCTCTTCATTTGCAGCTTATGAGGAACTCCTTTCTGCAATCTATCCTTGTTCAAATGCACCATCACTAGGTCACCAACATTAAACTGAACCTCTTTCCTATGCTCATCCACTTTGGTTTTATGTTTCATGGTATTCTCTGCCAAGGTTTTTCTGACTATGTCATGGATTTCCTGCATTGCATAGGAAAATTCATCTGCATATCCACTTCCCTTGACTCCATCCTTCAACTCTCTCAGCTCATAAACACCTCTAGGGTGCAGTCCATAGACAATTTCAAAGGGACTCTTCCCTGTGGATCTATTCACTATATCATTATAGGCATATTCAGCTTGCCCAATAATCTGATCCCATTGTTGACCATACTCCTTGGTAAAGCATCTTAGAAGGTTTCCAAGTGTCCTATTCACAACTTCGGTTTGACCATTAGTTTGGAGATGGTATGCAGATCCAAAGGACAAATTGGTGCCCATTCTTTTCCAAAGAGTCTTCCAAAAATGACTCATAAACTTAGTATCCCTGTTTGATACAATGCTGATTGGTAAACCATTAATCCTGACTATCTCCTTAAAGAAAAGAGAGGCTATTTGACTGGCATCATTGGTTGTTTTGCAGGATACAAAGTGAGCCATTTTTCTGAATCTGTCTACAACAACATAAACACTGTCCATACCCTACCTTGTCTTGGGTAAACTGACTACAAAGTCCATGCTCAAGCATTCCCATGGCCTAGAAGGGATAGGCAGTGGCTAGTATAGGCCTGCATTTGAAGAAGTGCCTTTTTCTTTTTAACACACTACACAACACTCTACATACTTCCTGATATCTAAGTTCATCTTTGGCCAAAAATAAAACCTTTGAACCAGTTCCCGAGTTTTGGTGATCCCAAAATGACCACTCAATGCACCATTATGCTTTTCTTGTATTAAGTTCTCCCTAATTGAACCTCTAGGAACACAAAGCTGATTTCCTTTAAACAATAAATCACTTTGCAAGGTATATTCAACATATTTGCTATGGAAATGATTCTTGTACTCAAGACATACCTTGTAAATTTCTGCAAAGTCTTCATCATCTGCATATAGATCTTTGAAATGATCTATTCCCATGCTCTTCAACTGAATTTCTTGAATGGTAAGGACTCTTCTTCTCAATGCATCAACAACTTTATTGAGATCTCCTTTCTTGTGCTTGATATTGAAGGTGTAAGCTTGCAAGTACTCCACCCATTTCATGTTCCTGTGACTCAACTTCTCTTGTGAATTCAGGAAACTGAGTGCTTGATTGTCTAAATACATAATGAATTCCTTGGGAAGCAAGTAGTGCCTCCATTTCCTTAGTGCTTGGACCAATGCATACATTTCAAGGTCATAGGAAGAATACTTTTTCTTGGCTTCACTTAACGTCTTTGAATGAAAAGCCACTGGTTTGCCCTCTTGGCTGAGAACAGCTCCAATTGCTACATTACTTGCATCACATTCAATGGTGAATAGCTTCTCAAAGCTTAGAAACACCAAAATAGGTTGGGTAGCTATCTTTTCCTTCAGCAACTAAAAACTCTTGTTAGCTTGCTCATTCCACACAAATTTGGTTTTCATTCCTCCTCTAATGGTATCCAACATAGGAGCACAAATTGCACTAAACTGTCTTATGAATTTTCTATAATATTGAGCAAGACCATGGAAGCTTCTTACCTCTGTTGCTGTCTTTGGAGTAGGCCAATTGAGAATGGCTTCTACCTTGCTGCTATCCATCTTCAAGTTGCCATGTGATAGTACAAATCCAAGGTACACCAGCTCTGTTTTGATGAACTCACACTTCTCCAGATTGACCTTCAGCTTCTCCTCCTGCAGCTTCTTGAAAATCAACTCAATGTGTTGGCGGTGCTCTTCTCTTGTTCTGCTATAGATTAGTATATCATCAAGATACACTACTACAAACTTGCCAATGTAGTCCTGGAGAATTTCATTCATGAGTCTCATGAATGTGGAGGGGGCATTAGATAATCCAAATGGCATAACTAGCCACTCATAAAGACCCTCATTGGTTTTGAAGGCTGTTTTCCACTCATCACCCTCATGTATTCTAATTTGGTTATAACCACTCTTTAAATCTATCTTGGTATAGTACCTAGCTTCACCTAGACAATCCATGAGATCTTCAATCCTAGGGATGGGAAAGCTATAACTGATGGTTATCTTGTTTATTGCCTTGGAATCAGTACAAAGCCTCCATTCTCCTCCTTTCTTAGGTGCTAAGACAGTGGGTACTGCACCAGGACTAATGCTTTTCCTAATGAGACCTTGGTCAAGAAGTTCCTGAATCTGCCTGGCTATTTCCTCATTTTGTTGAGGTGTCATCTTGTAGGCTGCTTTGTTTGGAAGGGTGGCTCCTAGTATCAAGTCTATCCTATGACTTATGGCTCTTTTAGGAGGTAAGGTTGCTGGTTGACCACTACTTACAATACCTTCATAGGTCTACAACAAGTTCTGTATCTCCTTGGGTAACTCTTGCTTTTCAGTTGCCTTCTCTTTGCTCACCCCTCTTGGCTTTATCATCACTACATAGCCAACTCCTTCTCCTTCTTCCAAGGCCTTTAAGAACTCTTTTTCACCAACTAATAGCAGTTTAGAACCTCCTATCTTCACCTCTGTATCTTATAGAAAAGACTGAATTTTGTAGGTCACGTTATCTTTCTTAAAGGTATAGGAGTTCCTTACTCCATCATGCACAACTTGGCAGTCAAATTGCCATGGTCTACCTAGGAGCAAGTGGCATGCATCCATAGGTAACACATCGCACAAAACTTTGTTTTTGTACTTTCCAATTGAGAACTCCACCCATGATTGTTCATTCACCAAGACATGCTGACCTTTATTGAGCCATGTGACCTTGTAAGGATTATTGTGAGGTATTCTTGTCAACTTCAACTTGCTGACTGCCTCCTCTGACACTATATTTTCAGTTGAACCTGAGTCTATTATGACCTTACACACTTTCCCCATCATCTTGCATTTTATCCTAAACAAGGAGCTTCTTTGGCTTGGCTCTTCTTTAACCGGTTCTTTGATCAAAGTCCTCCTCATCATGAGGTTCTCACCTTCTTCTGAGTTCAATGGTACTTCAGGTTGTTTATTTACTACAGTTGTCTCATCTTGAATTAGATTAGTCCTCTTATCTCCTCCATGAGAAGTGCTACCTTTCTCCGGGCATCTATAGGCCGGGTGTCCCAATTGGTTACAATGATAACATTTCATGTTGGTGAAGTAACTGCCTCTACCTTGTCCACCACTTCTTCCTCTGGAGTTGAAACCTCTTCCTCTACCACCTCTACTAGAGCTTCCTTCTTGCTGTTTAGAAAATCTGACTTCTTCTTGGGCTCTTGATTCTGAGCTTCTTCCACTATAACTTCCTCTTTGTCCTCTGCTGTCTTTCCCTTTACCTCTGCTTTTGGGGTTTTGTTCCTGCTTCTTTTTTCCTTTCTCCTCTATCTTCAAAGCCATTTGATAGCATTGGCAAACTGTTTTGAAGTTTACCAAACTCATATCTTCTTGAATAGATCACTTGAGTCCATTTAGATACCTTGCTAGCCTAATGCTTTCATCTTCCACCACTTTTGATCTAAGGCACAATTTTTGAAACTCTTTTGTATATGTTTGAACATCCATATCTTTTTGCCTCAGATTGTGTCTTCTCCTATGCAACTGAACTTCATAATCATCAGGGAGATAAGTCTGCCTTATCTTAGTCACCATCCCTCTCCATGAAACTATGGGACCTTTGCCTTCTTTCTCTCTTTCTAATTGTACAAACTTCCACCATGTGAGAGCCACTCCTCTCAACCTTGACTTGGCCACCTTTACCTTTTGGGCCTCTGTAATGCCATCACACTCAAAGTGATTTTCAATGCTCTCAATCCAGTCTACAACTAAATCAGGGTCCATTTTTCCACTGAAAAGTGGCACACCATCCAATGCTTTACCACTTAAGGCTTGCAATGCCTTCAAGAATGGTTCCTCTGCAAGAACAGGATCAGGCTTTGGAGCTTCCTCCTCCAATTCCACTTCTTTTTCCTTGGCTTCCTGCTCTTCCTTCTGATTTATCTTGTTCTTCATGGTACCTGCTGTCTCTTGGACTTCATCCAAGAGTTTCTCCATCTGAGATATTCTTTCTCTGAGCAACCAGTTATCCTCCTCTTGCTCTTCTACCTTTTTAGCTAGCTCTTCATTTGCCACCATGGCTCCTTCCTCTAGTGTGTTCTCTCCTACTGACTCAGTGGATTGGCTCATTAATCACAATCCTTGAATCTAATTAAGCTCTGATACCAATATGGTGTATGTTACCTCCAAGATGTGCTTGAACAGACCAACTAGAAGACCTTTCACTCTGTCTTCACTCAAGAACCTGATGAAATCAGGGTTCTAAACTGACTTAGATCATTAACTACATCCTCCTTTAACTCTATCACAAGAGTTACTATTCTTATGCTTCACCTTGGAGGCTTCAACACTCTTTGAAATTGCTAATCTCCTTTCTACACCTAGAAGAGTCTAGATGCAAACATCACCATCTGATTTGAACTCATTGCAGGGGAGTTAGGAACTCTATTTCCTTGCCTTTCACATTCAACTGAAAGCATCTTGAAGGTTCTTCAATCCTCAACCTACCCGATTTCAGGACTTTGTCTTGAGAAGCCCTATACTCTAATAGCCCTTACCAGTCCTATTTTTGCTTTTCCTACTTAAATCTACCAAATAACCTATCAAGTAAACTTGAGTTCCTGATACCCTTTTTGGAACTTTAAATCTTGCAACAAATTTTTGGCCTTCTTCTGTTCCATACAATGCCTTCCTATGATCTTGGGGAGGAGGCCTAATTGCCCTATCTTCTAGGGTTTGATTGTTTCCTCCTTCAAATCTGCCTATGATGGATTGATGGAAGCCTAAATCCTTTTAAACTGTCAATATGCTATCTCACCCCACTTGGAACTATACGGATTCCGTACATTGGTATATTCCCCTGCCGGAGTTCTTGACTTTTCTCTTCCAAACTCCTAACCGAGTGTCTTAGGCTCGCCTAGGGTTTGGAATTTAGAATCATTGCTTGGCCTTTTGACACTCCTATCCATAAATATTACAAACATGTGGCTCCCCTTCCATACCTTGCTAATCTCAGGAAAATCTTGATGACAAAGTTTATAGGGGAGCCATTTTGAAAATCACTACTCAAACCTACAATGGAAACCTTCTAAATTCTAGTCTAAGAACACAAATCACTAACCCTACTCTATGGAACTTGAATGAACAATGAAAGGTGAATTAAAGCTATTCAAATAACATGAACACAGTGCTAAATCTGAGTATTCAACACCAATGATAGCTCTGTTGCAAAACACACGGGGATGTTTGAAAAACACTCTACAACTCTAAACTATGAACACAAAATACTGAATCTACTCAAAGCTTCTTGACTATAGGATGTAATACACTCCAAACTATCCAAAGAACACAAGAATAGAGAGAAATATATATTTACAGAGCCTTTTGAATCACTGTTTCTTTAAACACATGGATCACACAGAAATACAGTAAATCTGCCAAACTGTTTTCTATTATTCACACCACACAATTTGATTACAATATCCTTCACTGCTAACTACAAGTCCCCTCTCCTATTTTGATGCTTTCTTTTTATTCAAAAGCACTTGATCGAGCCTTTTCCCTAATTTCAAGGGAATCTTAAGACAACTACCAAGTTACATGCAACCAAGCAATGTTGCCATGCAACTATCCAATATTCTTGCAACTCTGCCATTATCCTTCATTTTAGGATCATTATCTCCTTGATCTCGAGCCAACAACACTTTAACTATCCCATGGCATCTTCCAACAATGAGGATGTTGTGATTAAAAATTTAAGGTTCATCCAAACTATCCAAAGCTCATTAAATCCAAAATTTAAAAACATGAATAAACTAGAATGACATCTTTGCTAATGATCAATTCAACACACCCACACAAGACCTTCTAAGGTCCAACCTAGACACACAATCATCCTGACTTGGCTAAGGTCAGTACAAGCCAAACTTGTGAACAAACTAGGTGGAGGTCAGCCTAGGTGCTCCTGCACCAATAATTGATAACATAATTTATTCTAACATGGATAAACATTCAGGTAAAAACCATTCACATAAGTATGGTGAGGACATGAAATAATCTTGGTGGAAGTTAGGAGGTTGGACAAGGAACCACTAGAGTAGAGGCTAGGCTTGACCAAATCTTGGAAAGGTTGGCTAACCTTGAACAAGAAAGAGTTAAGGATAGAGTAGAAAATGAAGTACTCATTAATGAGCATGAGGGAGAAAAATATTCCCATGGGCATAATGAAACCCATAATAATGAGAAGGAAAAATCACCCATTCCATCTATTGAAAGGAATAAGAAGCTTGTGGCTTTTGAACTTACTAGGTACATGAAGAAGGTTATTCCACCCAAGTTTGATGGTAGTGCTAGAGGTGATGAGGTTGAGGTGTGGCTTGTTCAAATGGAAAATTATTTTAAAATATAAAACTATGATGAAGTTACTAAACTTGCATGGGGTTTGTATTAGTTAGTAGGGGAAGCCTCAAACTAGTGGATGAACAAGAAGTTGAAACTTAATATCAACTTATGGAAGCTAACATGGGGAGAATTTGTGGTTATTTTCTACAAAAGATGTTACCACAACTATACTATGATAAAAAACTCTTAGATTTCCAAGGTTTGAAGCAAGGTAATATGACAGTCAATGAATATTTAGAGAAGTTTTCCCAAATTTTATGTTATGTTCTCATATATCATAATGATGAGCGCTTCCTTATTATTAAATTTATAATGGGACTTAACAGTAAAATTGGAGGGGAAGTGGATATGCATGGTCCAACAAGAAGGGATCTTGTTTATGAGAAAGCAATTAAGCAAGAGAAAAAGCTAAGGGATAATTCCACTCATCAAGATTTAGAAGAGAGCAAAAGAAGGATGCGGAAGTTCCTAACATGATACTTACAAAGGGGGAATTGGTGCAAAATGTTCGAAGGAAAAAGGGGAAAATATTTCACAATAATGGAAAGGAAATTAGGATAGAATAAAAAATTAATTATTCTAGGATGGGTAATACCAATACGACTAGTGAAAATGTCAACAAGTCTGGAGAAACCATAGGGAAAAGAGGCCCACCTATAGGATGTTTTATATGCAAAGGGGATCACTATGCTAATGAGTGTCCCAATAAAACTTATAGATCACAACCATATTGTAATCCATTACCCACTCAACAATCAATGTTTCAACATAAGATACATGTAGTAGTTGATGATTGTCAGGTAGAGTACCAAGTAACTCCAGTTGAAATGCCAAGTATTTTGTTTGGCTTACCTATTTATGTTCTTATTGATACTGGTGCAACTGAGAATTTCATTTCACCTAGAATAGCTTAACAATTATCTATGAAGGTGGGACACATGGAAATGTCTTGGTATGTAGAGTATGAAAACCAAATAAGATCAAAGGTGGATCAATCCCTATTCGAAGCTATGATAGAACTACCTAGTTTTTCTATAGAGGTTAACCTTTATATCACACCTTTAGGATAATATGATGTTATCCTAGGTATGAATTGGTTGCGGAAACATAGGGATAAGGTAGATTGCCATGCTAAGATAATAGAATTCCTAGATGATTTTGGGAATCAAGTTAAATTCCAAGGGATACCTAGAGAGGTTAGGATTCAACAAATTATGACAATTCAACTTATAAGAGTTAAGAAGGATTGTAAACTCTTCACCATAAAGATTGAAGAATATGAGAAGGATAGTGATGATTCAGAGTTCCAAAGTTTACCGGAACTAAAATATAGTGAAATAGATGAAACAAGAAAAGCAGATATGGAGAAGTATCCAATATTGAGGAAATTTTCATATGTGTTTCTAGAGGAGTTACTAAGGTTGCCTCTGAAAAGAGTATTTGACTTCACTATAGATATAATTCCAAGGTTAGAACCTATTCTAAGGTACCCTATAGGATGAAAACCACTAAACTTATGGAATTGAAGACACAATTGGATGAATTGTTGTCGAAAGGGTTGATATGACCAAGTGTATCACCTTGGGGAGTGCTAGTCATCTTTTTCAAAAATAAGGATGGTACATTGTGTTTATGCATCGACTATCATATGCTTAACAAAGCTATAGTTAAGAACAAGTATCTGTTGCCACACATTGATGGCCTTTTTGATCAAGTGAGGGGAGTTGTTTTATTCTCTAAAATAGATTTGAGATCAGGATATCACCAATTGAGGGTTAAGGATGAAGATATATTTAAAAATACATTCAAAAATAGCTATGAGATGTGTTAGTGGATGCAAGTATGTGTTCATTCCTCCAAGTGGAGGGGAAGCATCACTCGAGAGAAGATCTTGGTCTGGTAATTGGTAAAAGTAAACCATTTGAGCATATACACACACTACATTAGAATGATTGAGTTGAGTCAGTTTGCGGGTAGTAGGTAAGACATCCTTAGTTGATATGTGTATATTTGAGAGTCTTGTTTACTACTACATGCATTATTGGGTGATGTTATCTATTTGAGATTTTTAGATCTTTCTTGTACTATTAGGATTATATTGACAAGTGGGACGTATGTGGAAGAATGTGTATATATATGCACATGCATATCAATGAGATCTAATGACATGTATATGCATATGTATAGATGTACCACACATAAACACTTATCGATATGATGGTAATTGTGAATGGCTATATTTGAATCGGATGTGAACATATATATATGTATGTATGTATGTATAGTATATATACATATCCATATGTATATCTATATCAATACATGCATATGTTGGTGAATGGACAAGCTCATACAGATGCATTGATATAGATATACCTACACAGATGTGTACATAGAGGCATATACATTTATACATATATATATATGCAAACATTCAATATAATGTGTTTCTTATATAATATCTTTCCTTTACTCATATATATATATATATATATATATATATATATATATATATATATATATATCGAATGCATGCTTACATTATTGGCTTACGATCTATATATATATAAATACATGATAGTATTTAAATACATATATATATATATATATAGTAATATATATTATACATATTATATATGATATTATAAATTAACTAGATATCTTATTTAATTGAAGCCAATTTTATAAAGGTTGTTATAGTCAATAAAGTCTATGATAATGAAGGTCAATAATAGTCATTATTGTCTATGTTTAATGAGGCCGATTTAATAGTTTATGACTACTTGTGTAAACCAATTATCATTCTATAAAACACACAATATATGACATTGTAATGTATTTTATATTGTTGTCTATGATAAGCTTGACTTGGTTGATGCCATTTGTTAGACCAACCCTGATTTTGTCAAATGTATTTATCTGCTCAAGTCAATTCATCCTCCAAATGGATTGATGGAAACTTCTTGTCGTAAAATGAAAGTTGAATGATTCTTTTGATAGTTAAACTGCACCAAATACAAGGGCGAGATAATGGAAATGGTGCCACCTTTGAATCTAAGTTTTTGTAGCTATATTTTCTTTGAGGCATTTTGAATTAAGCATATGTAGATTGAATAAGTATTTTGATTGTTGTCACTAAACAAGTTGACCTATAGGCGATTCTATTGAGTATAAGCTTATGCAATCACTACATTTATGATAAGTTTCATGTGTTGCTTTGCATGGAGCTTTCTGTCATCAGTATTCCTAAACTGTAGGCTTTGGGGTGATCAAGTTGCTCTATAAATAGCTAAACCATTTCATTTGAGAGGGACCCATTCTTCCATAAGATATTACATGTTTTGCAATTCTTTTAATTCTGTATTTTTCCAGCCATACTTTGCTTTGCATTAAGAGAGAGTAAGGAAGTGAGTACATATATTTTGAGAGGGATTATATTTTAAGAGCATTCAACTATCAACTTGAGAGGCATAGTTTATAGTGACATTCTTGTTAGCTGATTTTCAAGCTATTTGATATTGGGAGAGGTATGCTTTGTTGTATTATAATTGGATAAGTGATAACAGGCATGGGGATCTCTTCTTTGTTATTTTTACTTTTGAATGATGTGTTTTGCATGCATGGTTGAGATCTCTTTTCCTAGTATATGCATTAGAGAATATATTTTATTTTTAAAAGGAAGTTGAAGCTAATATGTTGTTTCCAGAATGTGTTTTAAAGTACTACATCGAAGGAGATGAGTGATTATCATAGGTATTATATACTAGGTATGATTGAAAATTAAAAGCACATATGTTGTATTTAGCTATGTTGTTGAATTAACTAGGAAAGCTTGTGTTTAATCCTAGGATAGATAAATCTAGTATGGGAGGAAGTTTAAGTACTTATGAGTAAGTCCAGGGTAATCCAATTATATAGGTTATCTTTGGAATGATGGACTATCAATTGAAGGAAATACCTAGCTTGTGTACTTACTAGTTAAGTAGATTATTTCCAAGTAGATTATTATGGTGAGAGGTTATCTGGGATGATGTACTATCCATTGAAGGAAATACCTATGGATAGCTTAAGATAGCCTTAAGTCAAATTGGCCCTAAGTAGTGTATGTGATATATGACCCTCAATAGAGCGTACTAAATGAAATACTTTGGCCAAAAAAATTAGTGTGATGACCTTTGGCTCCACTATTAGTTCACCATGATCCAGTATTACATGCTAGATAGAGATTGTGGGATTACAAGTTCTAGTGATGTACGACACAAAACTATGATTAGCTGGTTGTCATAATAGGTTACTCTACCAATCTCTTCGTCGAAGGGAAGGGCCATCTATTGAATGATACATGTGTGGGGGACCACATTAAGAGTTTTTGGTTGTTGGGAAAGCACCTAAGTGATGCTTCTCCCCCACAACAGGTGAAAAAAGAGCCAAGATTTGAAAGGAAGGTTCCTGGACCATCTTACAACTATTTTTTTCTAATGCTCATTGAGGTGTGTATGTAAATGCATGCTTACTTGGATTGATGTATTTTAAGAAATGAAAAGGAATTAATGTTTTGATATGTTATGCATCTTGATTGAAAATTATCAATATAGAAAGACAAAATTTATTGCAATTCCCTGTTACTTAGTTTATTTTCTCATATGGTGAAAAATTAGAAATTTTTACTTCATTGAAGGGTTAGTATGTTACAATTTTGCATTCATTTATTCCTCCCAAAGTTTTACTTAAGGCCTAGGGGTATTGGTGTGAATAAAGTATTGTACCTATTTAATTCTTTACTAGGGACTTAGGGGACTTATTCACATTTTAAGTTTACTTAGGATATAAGGTTTCTTCTAAAAGTCTTAGTTGTCTTATCTAGACATTACGTTATCCTAGGTAGTTATGAGTTAGTTGTCTCATGCTACTTAGGATTAAGACCCTTGCCATGATCCTGTCCAATCCTATCTCTCACCTTGCGTTTATAAGCAAAGGAATATCTAACATATTTTACATCTTGATAATCTTGATCAACATCTTGATCATATTGTATCATATTGTAATTCTTGTTTGGTGGAATAACATCTTTCATTGTTGCTTCTCTCTATTGCTTGTGGAGGTTATTTGGTGTTGAAAATTAAAGATCTTGGTTGCTCACTTTAATAGATAAAGGCCCCGGTAGTTTCATTTTACATCTACCTTCAAGTTTCACCATTATATTAATAAATCTAAGTCCATTTTGTGCCCTCTCTATGATTATTTCAACTCCATGAGGTGACCCTTCTTTGTTCCATTATGTCATTTATAGTTTTTGTTGCCTCTACATGGTCTCACTATTGCACATAAAAGCAGGGAGGATGCCAGAAAAAGTTGTGGCTTTCGACTTTATGCCTTCCAATAGCTCATTTACTTGGAGACTTCAAAGGAATTCTTATAAGGTGTTCTACAAATATTTCACATTCCTTGCATTGTCCATGCTTCCTCATATTGCATGAATGCACAAACACACCCTTTTCCAAAACTCCCATCATCACACAAAATGCAAGGAGGATACTAGCAAAGTTAGGGGTAAATTTAGTTAACTCCTACAAATTGAACTTGCTTGAAAATGCCAAAATCCCTATCCACAAATCTATGCATATCGTATAGCTTTTAATCTCCATGGGATGCCACCTCTCTAAGGAATGCTTCACACCCTTGATTACCTTTCATTCTTGAGAAGATATCTCTTTTAGGCACATTTTTGAATAGTTCCCATATACCTTGTGCATACTTCCACATTCTGTGCATGGTCGATGGTTCCTCAAGCTTTGAAATAAAAAATCATTTTTGTGCATATGCTACAATAACCACATCTCTATTTCATAGAGAGGGAAATCAAGAACCTGATTCCCATGAGATCTATCTTAATTTCCTCATAAAAACCTTTATTTTCCTACTTGAGATGGGAATTCCAAGTCCTGATTCCTGAGAGGAACGAATTTTAGTTGAAATCACATATTTTTAGAAAATATAATGATTTAAGCCTTAAAAAGTTCCATTTTAAGGATTCCAATTGAAGAGGGTTTGATCAAATCACCTTAGATCAAACCCCTTTGGATAGAACCTCACTAGTCTTAAACCATACCTATAAATGCATCTCCTTTACACCTATCAAAATGCTGATAAAAAGTCACTTTTGATTTAGCTTTTGGGGAATCAATGAATTCATTTAAAATTTATTTCAAATGATTATTGTATTCCTTAGAACAAGCTATCCAATGAATATAATTTTAATATGTTTTGGTTTTGTTATGTATTTGTTTTTTGAATTTTATTAAACATAGGTTTTTCATTGAAAATTTATTTATTTGTTCTTCACATGTGGAAAAATAGAAGATTATCAAAAAAAAAATTGAAAAATATGAGTGCACCAGATATTGAAGTCCTTGATCCAACAAAAAAAATTAAATTAAATTTTGACATATACAAAAAGTTAGCTATAATGGTCATACTGTGGTCAATTGTAATTCATTTGATTTTGAAACTTGATTAAGGAAAAAAATTCAATAAAAACTATCTAACCAAGTGGAAGCACTAGATATTAGAGTTTAAAATCTAAATTTGAAAGAATTAGAATTTTATCCTTCATAGAAAAAAGTTGTGTTATACATTAAAGGCCACTTTTAAAAATGTTGTTTTTGAAAAAATCAATTTTTGTGGGAGATGGAAAAGAAGTGAAATTTGATTCCAAAAATTTTGAAAAAATATTTTAGAATCTACAAACAAAATTTGATGAGACTCTAGTTTGCACCATCTTCAAATTCCTCACGGTTTAGCCGCTATAGGTGCTCGAATGTGAATATTTAGTTAAAAATAATAATTTCAGTGTCCAGTTTGGCCAAAAATTGTAAACCACTATTATGGAATCACGAGCTTGTTTCAAAGTGGGACTCTCCTCAATGGTCCATTAGAAACTCAGAGTCCCAACAACCTTTACCATGAGTCATCATTGTGTGGGGTCAGAGTTTTAGACTGGCTTTGGAAATTTTCTTATTACAAACCGAATGTCCTCTCGAGACCCATGGTCTCAAGAGGTCTTAGATTTCCCTTTTTAATTTTCTCCTTTTATATTCAAAGTAGTGTAGGAATGTTTTTATAGTGTGAGTGTTAATTCCTTTAGGGCCCATTATTAATATTCCATTGAGAGTTTGCATGATCAATGGAAATTTATTACATGTAGCAAATTTTCTTAGGTTTTGAAGGCTCTTTTGCAAGCAAGGTTGGGGATTTCACCCAACCCCAAACATTTTATTGTTTGTGTCTAGTGATCTCGTCAAGACTCAAAGTCCTGATAGGTCGTTTTATCATTTTTTTATCATTTTTAAATTTTAAATGTCATCATTTTTGTATTTTAACATTTTATAATTTTTTTCGTATTTTTTGGAGTTTTCTAAAGGTTTTTGTATTTTTTGAATTTTTGGCTTTTCGATTTTTTTTAATCTTTTTGTATTTTAACTTTTTTAATTTTTTTGTATTTTAACCTTTTTTTTGTACTTTAATGTTTTATAATATCTTTTAATTTTTAGAATTATATCATTTTTTGTGATTATTTGAACCTAAAAGACTGAGCTAACCAAAAAAATGAAGATGAAGAAAACCAACACTGACCATGAAACTAAACTACGAAAAACAAAAACAAAGAGACAACATGATGAGAGGACAAAGACAAAGACAAGACAAGGGTCAGGGTCGGGGATCCAAATTGGACTTAGACCTTCAAAAGAAATTCTAAGCCCAATTAGAAGTTTTGATCCTAAAGAGGGAAGGAAAGGGTCAAGATCGGGAACCCAAATAGGATTCATACTAAGTACAAGTCTAGTTCAGAGTTCTGATCCCAATAAGAGAAACTGAAAAATGGTCCTAGGGAAACGAAAGCCCCTGAGACTAGAAAGACACAAATGAGTTGGGACCAAGAATTAAAAAATTGACTAGGGCTGGAGTACAAGGTTAGGAGTACATTTTGAAACCTAAGTCCCAAATAAGACCACATACTAGCGTTAGGAAACCAAATTAGAACTAGACCTTGGGAAAGGTCTAAAGTCCAAATCAAGACCCAAAACCAAATAAGGACAAAGGGAAACATAGCAAGGTCCTAGGGTTGTAGAAAATCTCGAGACAAGACCCAAAATGACAAAAAATGTAAACTAAAAACCAAAACAATGACAAAGGGAAAAAGAGGGAAAAATGAACACAAGAACACCAAAATACAAAATGATAGATTGAAGGAAAGCATATATGAGGGTCCCTAATTTTTCTAAGTGAAAATTTGGGTTGTGCATGTTGGGAATAACAAGTCAATTTCATATTCAATTCTCTTTGTGGCTCTTTTCCACTTCATGTAAAATTGGAATAGGGTTTTGGCAAAAGCCAAACAAGCCTGTGCACCCTTGAGACTTTCCTAAAAAAAATTGTGTGCTTGTGCACAATTCTCCATTATCTCCAACAATATTTTCTCATCCATTTTATTGTCCATTTCTTTTTCAAGTTTTTCTTTCAATCTAGAGGCATACTCTTTAAATGAATCAATTAAAAAATTCACATTTTCCATATCAGAGAGTGAATTTTCAATTATTGTTCTAGGTATGACCTCCTACAAGGTCTTCACAACTTCTTGAATTAGCTCTCCTCTCTTCTGATATGTTTCAATAATTTCCTTTCTGGAAATGCATGGAAGACATATCCCAGTTGAAGCTTATGGAGTGATGAAATATTTGCTAAGTCCACATGTCCCTCTTGTATGGGTAGCTATAACAATTGCATGGACACGATAGGCTTGAATTGCAACTGCATATTCAAAATATTTTTTAGAGAATATATGAAGGTTTTAGAGGATTCACCAATTTACTTTACCTCTTCCTCTACAATATTTTCTTTCAGATCCTTCTCCTTCTTAGTGTTTCTAGTATTACCTAGTGTCCCTGCTTCTTTCTTTTCCTAATCTCTTGAGGTGTCTTCATTCCTTTGTGCATCATCTTTTTGTGTATCTCCCTCACCAATAGACTGATCTATGCTATCCAAAGGAGGGATAGTCTATGGTTTGTCTTACATTCTCTCAACATGTGTATTAGTTACCAGAGGAGGAGTTTTATGTTCTTGTGAAGTATCCTCCATTGCAACATATTCTTCTATAGTTGCATCCTTTTCAACACTTTTCTTAGCATCAAAATTTTCTTGTATTGTTTCTTCCATATTAGGAAGAATATTATCTTATACATCCACTTCTTCAGTTATATTCTCGTGTTGAGCATCATCCATTTGCACATCTTATTCAACATTTTCTTATGGAGAAAGACATCTCCACATTCACTTCCTCTTTTCTCTTTGGGGGACCATCCTCAATATTTTTGCTAGGCCTGCCACTTTTTCAATACTCTCCTTCTTGAGCCTCATGATCATTTTGATATTTTCCTTAGACAAAGGAGCACTTATCTTCTCCAATGCAAAGGCATTCAATTTGGCCTCTTCTCCTATATCTTCATGTCTCCTCTCTATCAAAACATTAAATAGTTCTGTAGGTATTTTTTTTATGTTCCTCATATCTACTTCAATAACTATAATATATTTTATAATAGCTTCAACTACATGGTGGCCTTGTCCATCTCATCATCCTGATTATACAATGTTATAGTTTTCACTAACATGTCATTTTTTGCAATACCATTAAAAGGTGCATCATGCTTCATAGGACTATGTGATATTACCAGAGGTTTCTTCTTTTTCTTCTTATTCTCTTATAGTGTCCTCTTTTTGCTTGCTTCTGCTTTCTTCTCTCTTACCTCCATTCTAAAGACATATTTTTCTTTTTCCACCTCAACTTCACTATCTATGTCAGTGCTAGCAAACTTATTTGTGGAAAATTTAACTTTCCTCTTCTAGATCAACTGGGGTCTCTCTTCTTATTCCTCTTCATCTTCAATATTGATATCCAAATATGACTCTTGTGGCCTTTGTCTTCACTCTTCTCACATAGCCAGATTGTTGTGCTATCAGAGCACCCTTTTCTTTCTTAGGACTCTTTTTCTATTTTCCAGGAGAAGTTTCCTCCTTCATTAGAGGACTAGACTATCTTTTAGGAGTGTTGGTCTTCTTCTTGTTTGCTCCATAGGATGAAGACACAGTCCCAGAGGAATTTTGAGTACTCAGAGGAGTGGTAGCTACTCTACTAGATCTCCTCACACTTGATGAGCTTCCCAGAGCTCTAGACTTAGCTTTAGCAACCTCAAATTGTTCTAGTGTGAGGTCCATTAGCTTTTCAAATATTATGGTCATTTTATACATTTTTTTCTTTATTTGAGATTGTGTGTAGTCTAGATGGGCCTCCATTTATTTTCTTCAAAAGTCTAATACCTCTCTTCAGAGGTTTCCTTAGTATTTCTTAACATATAATATGCATACCTTACAATGTCATCCTCAGTGATCTCATATCCCATTTTTGGGATCCACACTATTCTTAGCTCTACTACTTGTATGATGTATTCATCTTTAGAAACCAAGAAGATGATATCCTTCTTATACTTCTGAAACATTTAGCAAGGAATTCTCTCCCTCTTGTTCAACCTCCTTTGAAAAAATGAACATAATACCACAATAAAATCTTCCTACTCCTTAGCATCTCCTAGACCTCTTAAGAAGTATCTAATCTGATGAGCTACTAGTCTTCCTTTCAACCATAGCACCCTATTTTTTTCAAGGAGTTCTTTCAAAATTTGAAACAAAAAAAATATTTAATTAAAGTTCCATACTTAAAGGGATACCTGGTATCCTTTATTTTCTATAGCTTCTCCATGAGTTTCTACCTTAAAAATTCACATAGGTCATAATTAGCACCTTTCTCAACTATTTCATCTGCTATGTTAATGGAGGTTGTAGATACAAAGTTCTCCCTATTGGAGAAATATAATTTGTAGCCTATCATCATAGAGGCATAATTCATAATAGGATTTCTTATTTCTTTAATGGTTAGAGATCTCTTGTCATACTTAGCCCCTATTGTCTCCATCACAATCTCATTTTTCACATATTTGAGTACCCAAATGGGTCTAGTGGAAAACAACCTTATAACTTACCTTTAATCACCTCCTTTGTGATCAATCCAGACATATCTATCCATAAAATGTGTCGTGGATGTGGCTCAAAGTAATCCTTACCCAAGCATAGTCAAGGAAAAAGTTGGGAAACCCTTTCCAACTATTGAACCCCTTCACTACCAGATTTTTATATTCCATCTTCAATGCAAAGGCCTGACTAGTGAGCTCATTCATCCATACATCACCCAGTGTGGAGTGATCATACTCTTCAAGCTTGTCATGAATATATTCTTATATACTCTATGTGTAAGACTCCACAAGGAACCCTCGATAAAGCACCTTCTACATCGACCTTGGTGGATTTATCAAGATGTTTCTTCAATTTATTCATGGTCACTAAGACACATTCACAACCTTGGTGTAGCCATTGCACAAGTTTTTAAATTTCTTTCAAATAAATTTCTAAAAAATTAGGGTAACAAAGACCATAAATACCTATCACATTGCTTTTTTGACTAGGGTTTGCATGTGCCAAGACTAAATCACTTCAACTACACTTTTTTGTTCTCCATATGCTCTTCTTTGCTTGAAAACTTCTTTGCAAATGAATTTTGGTCAAGTGTAAGATCACTTATAAACAATTTGTCATGACCTAATTTTTATTTAATATTCAAACTAAAAAGTTGGTAAATAACCCAATTGTCTTCACAATCAACTTAAAATGCTTTAAAATCTTCTACATTTCAATATTTTCTATCGAGATCTTCTCCATTAGTTTAGATACATTAATCTATATCACATATCCTCATGCTAAAGTTTTAGTACCATTTCTTTTATAGGGGATAATATATTTCCATTAAAGCTCACCCTGAGCCAAAGCTCTCATCTTAGTTTTTAGAGGAAACATCTGCACTGAATGCTAGTACAGATTCATCCTTAACTTCTATCTCTTCCTTCTTTTTTCCAAATCTTGTTCATCTCCTTCTTTGTCTATTTTTGATCAAAATTTTTCAACAGATCGTTATTCTTTTCCAAATTATCTATTAGTGTATTTAAGTTTAACTTAGGTTAAATATCTCAGGTGCTTTTTTCCTGTGTGGGTAGTTTTCCCACTCATCATATATTTTCTTTCCTTTAAAATGTTGTACGATATGTATTTTAATCATCTCAATTTATTAACTCGTTTTGGTGAAATAGCTTTTGCTTCTCTCCTATCTGTGAAGGTTTATTTTGTAGGTGGCACTCCTATGAGGTGGATGACACCAACATGGTATCAAAGCCAACCATTATGCCCTCCTTCCTGAGAGTTCTCATTAGAGTGTTTGAGATCGTTTATTTGATTAGCATTTGAAAATTTTCAAATTTCAAGATTACCTTATTTTCCTAATTTCTGATTATTTTATTTTCCTATTGTTGGTGTCTTGTTGTGTGGAAGCATTTTTTATGTTAATGAAGAACTAGTAATTTTGAAGGGACATTTTTCTCAAAGGAATTATTTTCTCTATTCAAAGAGGGGCATTTTTGTTCATTATTTGCATTTGAAGATCTACTGGCCGTGATTTTCAAATTGAAGTAGATTGGAGACTATGAATCTCTATTTGGAGGCCACACTAGATGATTTCCTAGGTGTGATTTGCATCCATAGACCAGCAATTTTTTGTCACATAGGAGATTGAACTCCACTTGGAGAGTTTCAAAAGCTATGAAACCTTTGATTTTTGGCCGCTTTACTTTTAAGACATCGTGATTGAAATTGGAGGATTTGATTTTAAGTTTTCAAGCTCAATTTTCCTTTTGTGGGAGTTGTGTACTCCCTTTTCTAGTCCAACTGCAACATCAGTATTTTTTTAAAACATGTATAGTTGGTTCTGCTTTCTCCTCACCATCAATTCTTCTTGTTCACCCATTTTTTGGTAATTTTGCTAATCACAAGTGCAAATTTTGATCTAGATAGATGCCTTTTTCACTGGCCCGATTCATTTGTGTAGTGAGGCTCAAATTTGAGTAGTGAAGGAACATTTACTATTGAATCATCCCATGTTCTATCTATAGGATACATCTCAAAATTGACATGTGGAGCTATTGAAATTTGAAATCATCTATGTGCATGGAGGACATGGTGTGGAGTCCAGGCATGAATTCTTTGTTTAGTGATCTTTTTCACTGGCAAGGTTCGATTTTCTCCATAGTAGACCCAATTTTGTGTTGCAAAGTGTTGATTCTCAAGGCTCGATTCTATGAGAGGAGGGTAGTTGACCTTTGATCATATGTTGTCTGGAGATTGGTAATGGTTTAAAAATAATAAGCCTATTCACATTGGTTGAAGATCCTAAAATATTTAGGGTTTTCTTATTTTTTGATGGTGGAAATTTTTTACTCTTTTTAACTTGGCTGCAAACAATAATCCCACATTGGATACATATGGTTGTTTCTAGCCATTTAAATAGCCTCTGTTTCATTTGGTTAGTGTGTGCAAGTCTCATAGGTTATGAAGAGGCTATATTTATGTGGCAATTGGTGCTTGTGCACTCGATGGAGTTGCTTGTTTTCAGCATGGAGATCAAGCAATGGGCTGTATTAAATTTTACTTCAAATCAAGTTTAATTCTTTTTGGAAGTTTTTATACTTATGAAAGCACTATCTTTAAAATTTTGAAGAATTGTTAAGTTATAATGGTTTCTTTAGAGAAAGGTAATTTTAGGCAATGGAGTGATGTTTTTCTCACCCATCTTAGTGAGAATCTATTTCCCTATGTGTATAATGATGTTCATGTTCCAAACATACATAGTAGGTATACGATTTGGAAAGGATTTAGTTATAGAGTCTATGGAGTTATTTTTGAGCATATCAATGATGAGGACCTTTTGGATTCACTTTGTCATTTTGATAGCCCTTATGCTCTTTTGAATTCTTTTGAGAATCATATGGAGATCTTGATACTCCACCATCTCTCAATGAACCTCTTCCAATACTAGTGTGTCTATTTGTTCTTTAGAGAAGATAAACCATGCTAGTGATCCTTTGAAGGTTGTTGAGACTTTAGATGAGGTTGTGGTTGCTTCAGAGGTTCCTAATTCTTTGTCAGAGATAGTTGACCCACCTTCATTGAGTACTTCCATCATTCTCGAACAACAGGATTATGATTGTCTTCCTAATTGGGATTCCTATTTGTTGGACATTGGTTCCTTGTTTGTGGAGTCTCACATTTCAGATTTGGAGGACACATTTGAGGGGTTATCTCTCCTCTTTGATAACAATTATTGCACAATTTTTTTCAAACCATCTTTGTCTTTGGATATTTTTCAACATTAGTTTCTAGTGGTACCTTGTTTGTCACCTTCTATTCTGATTGGGCATGTTCTTGATTGGCTTGTGGCATAATATTTTAAGGTCTTGGAAACAAATGAGCAGATTTCAGAGACATTTTCATCCCACATTTGGGTTTCACTTGCTAATTCCTATCTAGAATGGGAAGCATACCTACATTTGTACTTTCTTTTGTTTCTTCCAAAAGGGAGACAAGTTGTTTGTTGAAATTGGATCATGTTTTTTCTTCAAGCACTTACCATTTTTATGGTGACTACACATTATGGGGGGGCTATATAGTCTCTATATTTCCCTCTTATTGGGGGGGTCATTGATTGTATACAAATGATGTATGTAGTCCTTGGGGGGTGTTATTGAGTCCTCCATCCATGCATATTCTTTGTTTTCTTTTCTCTCTTTTGGAGAGGGGTGTTTCCCATAGGGTTCTTCTCCTTTTCTCCAATTGTAAGAGATTTCTTTTTGTAGTTGTAAATGGGTACCTAAAATTATTGTGTAGCTAGTACCCATATTGCATCTTCATTTTGCATAATAATTCTCCATCATATATTTTCTTGCCTTTAAAAGGTTGTGTGATATGTATTTTTATCATCTCAATTTATTCACTCGTTTTGGTGAAATAGGTTTTTCTTCTCTCCTATTTGTGAAGGTTTATTTTGAATATGGTATGATGTAGAGTAAGTGGGAGACTCCAAACTAACACAATCTCAATGAACTTTTCAAATCCCAAACTTTAGTAGTTCAAACAAATGACTTTTCTCACAATCTTCCACTATGCTTTGATGGGAGCAGCAAATAAGGTGATTTTGACATCATTTGTAGAATAAAACATGCACCCATGATCTAAAAAATGATTTGGATACCCATTAAACCCTTCTATAACATATCTTAAATTTTGGTAGCGTTACTTTGGAACAAAGCCTTTAAAAACTTGTTGCTACACTGTCCCAAAGGCCTAATTAAGCTCCTACAACTAGGAACTTATTGGTTCTATATGCTTCAGGCATCAATATTCTTCTCCAAAAAATCAAAAATATTGAATATTGTCTTCCTATTCTCACCAAATCATTTCCCACACTTTTCATTTTCTTCTTTATCAAACCCTAGCCTCTATGCAACCTTTTGTGCCAAAAACATGTAATTTTCCACCTAGGGCATCATGAAATCTTCATGAATCTTCCTCCCCTACTCTTGAAAACTTCATAGAAACAAAAATAAACCTAAATATACCATTCCACCAAGTTATATCCCTTTCTACCAGTGGAATGGCTCAAAAATTTCATTTTTTCTCACTCAAACCCTCAAAACTGGGTTTTAAAGGCTAGTTTGAGTATAAATGCCATAAATCACTGAAAACTAAAAGAAATCAAATGAGTCAAAGTGTATATGATAGCTAGTTCCCTCCTTCACAATAATTGTTTTATAAAAGTGCATGTGCAGGCCATACAAGGCCATAGCAAATGCTGTCCCAATAGTTTTTAGTGTAAAAACTCAGAAAATTGAGTGTTTTGGTATTCAAATTGAAAATCATTGTTGGCCAGCCTTGCCCAAATGTTTACAAAGGTGTTTTAAGGAATTAAACATCATACCCAATTGTTTTCCAATCGTCTCTTACATCATTTACACAAGATGACCCTTCATATTCTCACTTTTGCACTTTTTTGTAACATTCAACAACTTTTACAAGAATTGACAACTTTTGCAAATTTTGACCCCAAAAGACTCTAATCACCTAAATAAATTTAAAATGGCCTCAATACGCCTTATTTCACACCAAAATCATGACTCCACCAACCCAAAATAACACTTAGGAACCTATGCACCATTTTGTTTGCAAAATGACAACTTTTGTGACAATTTGACAACTTTGACAAATGAACCAAAAATGACCTTCAAATACTCAAAACCCACTCACACAAGTTCAACACGATCATTTAGACTGATGATAACCAATTATGTCCTATTCTATACACATCTTATCCTTTTTCAAATACCTTCATATCCATTCCCATATTCCATTTCCGTACCATTTTCATATCATTTTATCATTTGTCGTTGCATATGATTTAATATACATAAGTGATATTTAATTTATTTTTTAGATAAATTATGAGAATAAATAATATCAAATTGTATTTATTAATGTATCTTCCATCATGTCAAGAGAATAAATCTTTCTGCATGCAACTTTTAAGGTGAAGATCTTCCTATCACCATTTATGTAGGAGCCTGGACTATTATCATTCTACCATTTTATTTGGTTATTAGATTAGACATACAACATCACCATCTTTTTTTATGAAGAGCATTCCATGGTGGACTTTCATGATTGCAACTGTCAACTTCTATTTCAACAACGTTAATTCCTTGCCATATAATATTTGCATTATTCCTATGAATTTAATCTCTTTTCTAGCTTCCATCTTAATTAGTAACTTATACAAGTGGACACATTGATTGGGAATGCAAACCAAATGGAGGACATAATAATGTGCTGGCTATTTAGAAGAAACCAAAATATTCTTGAACCGTTTTCAATATGCACCCACTTCAGAACAGTTAGTTTTACGTTTTAATTTTTCAGGAAGATGAGGAAAAATTTGGAAATTCCATGACATGAGTTTTGTACAGAACGAATCCAATTAAGTTTCCACGTGGAAGAATCCTCAAAAAATGAAGGAGATAAAAGATATAGGTGGTTTTCTAAAGGAAAAGTTTCATGATTTGCTGTTACAGTTGGTTGTCACATTTTCTTCAAATTGCAAAACCATATTCGACCCATGGAACCAAATAAGGAGAAAAGTTCTTGGTGGAAATGCATTGACTAAACACATATAGAGGAAAGAACAATTTTTTTCTCAATTTCTATCTGTTGTTATAATAGAAATTTTATTAATTAGTGGTTGGCAACATAGGATTTACGTGAGCCATTCTACTATGTAGTTTGTTGGCTGCAAACACTCTATTTTTGTATGCATTTTTTATATGATTGCATATATATAAGTAGCATGATATAAGCTACATGGAGGAAGACTTTAGTGTGAAGTAGACTGTATACAAATTATTATACATAGATTTTTGTGCCAAAATTTTGTATCATTGACAGATCATTTTTTGATAAATAAAATCAATGTTTGTATGATCATTCCCATGTAAAAAAGTTTGTGTTTCATCATCTAGCCAACTAAGAAGGTAGGGCCCACTTCTTGGATGTCTAGTGACTTTTATTTATTTAGTAGTGTGTTATTTCTATTATTTATTTATTATCTGCAAGTGTGGTTTGTTTTTTATTGATTGCAAATTGATTATGAATTGTGAGATTATTTTCTCGATTAGATGTTAATTCTTCTTTATGATTTCCCGATTAATTTGTTTTGAAGTTGAGTTTAATTTTCATGAATTATTACTGTTGTTGTTCTTGTCGCTAGGAAGTGTCAATTCCTGTCACTGGAATCATTTTTCATTTTGATTTGGTGTAGGTTTAATTCCATAGCTTCATTCATAACCACTCATCTCATGACTTTCACCCCTTCGATTGGCATATAGCCACAACACCTCTCGCAAGTTTATGCCCCCGAATTGACATGTATAGACCAAACTAAAATTTTATATAAAGTGTTCAATATTTCTTATTCCTTATCCAAGTTTTTTCCTATCATTTTGGTCTTATCACTAGTTGTTGTGAGTCATTGATAAGAAAGAATTAATTTTGAAGAAACAACACAAAAACATAAAAATGTTGCATTTTCAAGGTAATTCAAATAAATCAAATTTTAAAGAAAAATACTTCAAAAATGAAGAAATTGGTGGGGAAATCATGCTAACACAAGGTGATTTTTTTATACCCCCTTTATCTAATGAATGCAACATAGATTATCTTGATCTTCCATTGTCACATGCATCTACAAATTTTATTTCTATGAATGAACAAGAACAAATAATTGAGGAATTTTTAAACAATGGAATTTTGATGATTATTTAACCATGTGTTTTTCTGATCGTTGCAAGGAGGAAGCTAAGTGCACATTCCAAGTTGATCAAGAGGATGAGCTAAAAAATATCCAAATTATAAGTGAGCCTCATCACAATAAAGGGGAATGTGAACTAGTCTCCTTTGTGTCTCAAGGACAACTTCATGCATTAAATTGGGAAGATCAAGATATGATTAATGATGCGAACATGTCTTATCATTCTATAGGATTAGAAAGACAATATGTATCTTCACAAAATTCTTCTTCATCTAGTAGATATGGTGAATGGAAACAGTCTCCATATTACCAAGAATGGAATAATGAATGCTCACAACAACCCTAATATCCATCATACCCATCCTACTTCATCCTACCCAATTTATATCCACAACTTCTACCATTTTCATTATCACATTCATATCATATACTGTCATATACTATCCACTTCACCATATCCACCAAAGAAAGTTATGATGCCTAATAATATATTACATAATAAGGTGGTTGAAACTACATATAATAATATAAATTCATGGATCCCTTTACATTTTGATAATGTGTTTGAAATTGATGAATCACGATTAATTGAAATAACTAAGGGGTATTATTTTGTTTTTCTTGAATTAGAAGAATAATATGCAAATTTCTCCAATAATCAAACACGTTCCTCTTACTTAACAAATCACAACCTTTATAGGGAATTCACACAAATGAGGGAACACTTAAAAATGAGTTTAACTTTATTATGGAACTCATGAATGTGTGTATTGAAATTAGTCATGAAATAAGAAATGTTGAACTAAATGCATTGATTATTCAAGATTTGTGTGAGATAAAAAATAAAAGCCTACTAGATCTCTCATTGATAAATGCTTTTATATTCAAACATATAGATATTTTGAGGCTTAACATAAAAATGCATATTCCTCACATACTTGTTGATTTAGGACCATTGATACTTGCTTTTATGATTAAGCACAACTAGACAGGATTGCAAGCATTAAATGACCATACTAAAAATGCTCTAGAGGATGAACATTCATTAACCAAGGATTGAGATATTAGTATATAAATCTTTTTCATTCTTGATTTTTTTTTTTTGGATTCTCTTAAGATGACCATTCATTGACAAGGCTCAAGGTGTTATAATATCTTTGTATTTCTTGATTCTTTGGATTATCCTAACACCGTAATTCTCTTTTAGTATGAAATTAAGTTGAGGGTGGAAGTAAATCTCTTTAATTTTGGAAGTTATTGGTTAACTCTCGATAATGTCTTCATTGGCTATTTTGTTGGGATTTTTAATAAACCCACATGTGTGAGCTTTGGATTAAATGAAGGTATACATTCTTGTGTTGATTAGCATTTCATTTATATTATGTTTACACAAAAAATAATTTTCATTCATAGATTTTACTATTATTAAATATTTATTCATATATACAACTCTACCATTCATTTTTCAATCAACAAATTGATTATAATGGTAAAGTTATTAAATGGATACTGTAGAATTACTATGATTGATGTGTTTGGTCATGAGAATGTGGTTATAGGTTTTTCATGGTAGTTACCCAAAAATTTTACATCATTGGTGATGCTTCTCTTCATGAACTTTCAAAGACACATTTTGTTAGCCTTGCTAATTAAATAACCATGTGGAGGAAAAAAAGAAAATTGGTGTAACCACATATCTTGCAATACCATGTTCTTGGCTAATTATTCACAAGCCACACATCCAGAGACAACTTGAAGAAATGTGGAGGTCTTAAAAGGATCTTGAGAATATTCTACTATAGACCATTGCAACTCATCATAAGGCTTGTTTCCTATCCAATAGCTATATGGATTTGTTGAGAGACTACCATTGGTCTTTCACTACATTGCCATATCTTTGGAAGATTTCTTCTCTTATCAGTAGTTCTTTCAACCAAGAAATTGGGCATGCATTCCAAACTTCTACACTCAGCTTTCAGATATAGTTGCATGTACTAAATGGGATCATATTTTGCAATCTTGTTATGGACATATGCATGGTCACTCTTGTTGAGGTATATTTCTTGCCATTGGTCATCATTTCAAGCTCTACATTATGTAATTAGTTTCAATAGTGAAATTCATTAAAGGGATTCTCATAGAACTCTATCCTTTGGATGGTATCATTTTCATCATTCGTATAAGGGTTTCTTTTTCTTTGGTCATTATATGCAGTTATTCAAAAATGAAAAAAAAGGAAAAGGAAAAAAAGCAATAAAAGATCCAATAGTGAAAACCTTTGGGCATTGCTGGCGAATTAATATATGAAAATTGGATTCCGATAGATACTAACTACAAAATAAACTTAGGGGTGAAAATCAAATTTTCAGCACCTCTAGGCAGTGGCAGGTTGAAAACTGGGATATTACCTGTTGTCGTTATCAAAATTGGAAAAAAAGGAAAAAAAGAAAAGAAAAAAAGAAATAGTGAAAATGAAATAATTTGTTCTTTCATGAGCTAATTATTTTTAGGTACTCAGCCACTTCTCTGGTTTCCCTCTCTCTAAGTGCCTCTAGCACCTCCTGGTGCTCAAAAAGTCAAGAAAGAATCAACTACCAACAGTATGTTCTACAATGCTTCAGTCAGCTGGAGAGCTTCAATGGTGTTGCAATTTTTGGTGTAATATTTGGTTCCTTGTTGCAAGTTTCACAACTATAGAGTTACATTGGCTACCAAATCTTGGCATAGATGGACATGTGAGTTGGTAAAACAATCTGTCTTATTTTTCATTGTTTTATCTCTGAGCTTCATTAATATTTCTTATTATATTGATCATTTATGCAACATCCCTACCTATCCTCTCTTTGTTTCCCGAGGATGGTCAACCCTTTAAGTTGGGGGGAGGTATACCATCCTTATTACATATCTTTTCATTCATTATCCTTAATCATCCCATCATACTATCCATTATTTCCACCTTGCATAATTGTTTATATTTCTTATCATTTTTCCCATTTCAGATAGCTTATGAATGTCAAGTCAAAATTTTGTGATACCACATTATAGCATTTCGAAAATTCAATGCTATAGAGAGTTAAAAAAGAAAAACACAAAAAAAGAAAAAAAGAAAAAAAATGAAAATGAAAAAATAAAAAGTTGAAGGAGGTATCAATATTGAAAAAAGAAAATTGAAAAAAAAACAAAGCAATAAAAGCTTGTCATGAGAAGCTAAGAAAAATAAAGGGCATTGTGGTTATGGATGAGCTATAATAGTTAAGGGTGAAGAAGAAGGACAAAGCCACAAATCCAAAAGGTTACTAGTTCAAATCAAGTACCTCTTGCTCATATTGATTGCACAAGGATGTGCAATATATTAAGTTGGGGGAATGATGAGAACCAATTATGTCCTATTCTATACCACCTTTTATCCATTTTCACATACCTTCATATCCATTCCCATATTCCATTTCCGTACCATTTTCATATCATTTTATCATTTCTCTTTACATATGATTTAATATAAATAAGTGATATTTAATTTAGTTTTTAGATAAAATATGAGAATAAATAATATCATATTGTATTTATTAATGTATCTTCCATTATGTCAAGAGAATACATCTTTTAGTATGCAGCTTTTAAGGTGAAAATCTTCCTGTCATCATTTATGCAGGAGCCTGGACTATTATCATTCTACCATTTTATTTGGTTATTATATTAGACATACAGTTACATAACCATCTCTATGTATGAAAAGCATTCCATGGTGGACTTTCATGATTGCAGCTATCAACTTCTATTTCAACCACGCTAATTTCTTGCCATATAATATTTGCATTATTCCTATGAATTTAATCTCTTTTCTAGCTTCCATCTTAATTAGTTAGTTATACAAGTGGACACACTGATTGGGAATGTAGAACAAATGGAGAACATAACCATGTGCCAGTTGTTTGGAAGAAACCAAAATCTACTTGAACCGTTTTCAATATGCACCCACTTCAGAACAGTCAGTTTCATGTTTTAATTTGTGGGCAGATGAGGACGAAGCTGAAAAATCCACGACATGGGTTTTGTCTAGAATGTTCCCAATTAAGTTTACCCACAAAAAAATCCTTAAAAAATGAAAGAGATGAAATATATAGGTGGTTTTCTAAAGGAAAAGTTTCCTGATTTGTTGTTACAATTGGTTGTCACATTTTCTTCAGATTACAAAACCATATTTGACCCATGGAACCAAATAAGGAGAGAATTTCTTGGTGGAAATGCATTTACTAAACACATATAGAGGAAAGAACAAAAAATTTCTCAATTTCTATCTACTGTTATAAAAAAAACTTTTATTAATTAGTGGTTCGCAACATAGGATTTACGCGAGACATTCTACTATGTAGTTTGTTGGTTTCAAACATTCTATTTTTTTATGCATTTGTTATCTGATTGCATATATATAAGTAGAATGATATAAGCTATAGGGAGGCAAGATTTAGTGTGAAGTAGACTGTATAAAGATTATTATACACAGATTTATGAGCCAAACTTTTGTATCATTGATATATTATTTTCTAATAAATAAAATAAATGTTTGTATGATTAGTCCCGTGTAGAAAAGCTTGTGTTTCATCATCTAGCGGACTAAGGAGGTAGGGCCTAGTTCTTGGGATGTCTGGTGATTTTTATTTATTTATTAGTGTGTTTTTTCTATTATTTCTGTATTATCTGCAAGTGTGGTTTGGTGTTTATTGATTCCAAATTGATTATGAATTGTGAGATTATTTTCTAGATTAGATGTTAATGATTCTTTATGATTTCTTGATTAGTTTTTTCTTAAGTTGAGTTTAATTTTCACGAATTATTACTGTTGTTGTTGTTCTTGGCACTAGGAAGTGATAGTTCCTGTCACTAGAATCAGTTTTTATTTTGATTTGTTATAGGTTTATTTCCATAGCTGCATTCATAACCACTCATCTCATGGCTTTCACCCCTTCGATTGGCATATAGACATGACACCTCTCACAAGTTTATGCCCCTAGATTTACATGTATAGACCAAACTAAAATTTGTTATAAAGCATTAAATCTTCCTTATTCCTTATCCCAGTTATGGCCTATCATAGACCTTATTACGTGATTCAAATACCAATTAGAATAAAACTTTACATAATGGCCTCATGGAGGCATGGACTCAACTAGGTGCTCATACAATGTGGTGCTCTTGGGAGGTACATGACACCACATTATCCTTCTTCATGCTCATGCTTCTATAAAACTTAGAAATGTTTCCATTTTTATTACAATTGTAGCATATGAAAATATTTTTACCAATCTCACTTCCATTCATTCTAGATTTTTGTTAATTATCTTTATTACCAAACATATAACATGTCTGACAATAGCCATTGAAAGATTCAACCATTCTACCATTGTTATAATTATTCATCATTTGACTTCTGCATTGACTAGCTCTATGACCAAATTTCTTGAATGTAAAGCACCGACTAGAAAAATATTGAACATTTCAATTCATTATGCTTCTACATTCCATAGCCCTATGTCCAAATCTATTGTAAGAATAACAAAAACCATTCAAATATGGGTACCTTTGTGCATTTGGTTATCTGACTAGTAGTCTTCTAGCTTCATTCCTTTGATTATCTGCTTTCCATTGTTCTTCTTGTCTTTATTCTTCTTTTATTCATTGATGTCTTTTTCAACATTAGGTGTTTGATCTTCTTTTGAACTTTCAACCTTTTCAAATATTAAACCTTCTTTATCTTTGAAACCTTTCTAATTTGTAATCATTTCATAAATATTTTTAGAACTCATCTTGAATTTGTCATCATGACTTCTTTCTTTTTCAAGATTTAATCTCAGATTCACCACTTCTTGTTCCATCTTCATGCATTCTTTAGATTTTATTTTCATCATTGCAGCCAAACATTCTTCAACACTTTTTCTTTCTTCAACTTGCACCTTAAAACCAGTAATTGTTTCATTTTCTTACTTCAGTTGCTCACTCACCTCCTTATGCCTTTCTCTAAATTTCTTGATTTTCTCTCTCAAATTTTTGATGCATTCATTTACTTCTTTGACATTTTCTTTCAGATCTCTATTTTCACCTTCATTTTTCTCTAGATCTTCAAGAGCAACTTTGAGTTCTCCATTTATATCAAATTTTCAATCTTCTTTTATAGATCCAACAACAAGAATTTCTTTTGGAGGATTAGGTAATCTTATAATAGCCATGTGCTCAACCTCCATGATATTCCCAAAGTAGTTAAGCTCCTTCCAAGGAACCAAGCTCTGATACCAATTATTGAACACCTAGAATACTGAGAGGGGGGATGAATCAATATTCTTTTAAACCACTCAATCATTCAAAAATCCAATACTCATAGCATATTCAACTTTTAGTAATAAAGGAAAGCATGAAAACATTCAACAACATCACACAACACATGAACACTTGGATTTTTTATGTGGAAAACCCAAAAAGGAAAAAAACATGGTGAGGAATAGCTAACTATATATTATAACTTATTTTAGTATATTACAAAAGTGATCACTGTAGGTAGAATCACTACCCATTGAGAAGTAAAAGAGATAAAAGACATTATGGCTTATAGCCAGATTGGAAGTGTTACAATTGCATCAATCATATGCATGAAATATAGTTCAAATGAAGCTTAAAATACAAACTCAAAACTCTTCACACTAATCTAAATCAACACTTTTCTCTACTCTACTTTCACACTAAAATTTCTCAATTCGTATCCACTTACTCTTATCACTTGTCATCACTTCAAAATACTAAAAAAGATCTAACTGATATATTCATTTCATCTATAACATCAATTATGTTGGCCTAATTAGATGTAATAAACAAAATGTAGCTTGTTGGCTTAAGATATATCCACACATGCTTCACATTGAGAAACAAACCTTCTAAAAATTTGAAATAGGTTGGCATGAACCTAAAATAGCACCCACATGGTCGATCAACGCATAATTAAATTCCACAAAACATGAAGCTCATTAGGTCAACACAAGTAATGACCTAATATCAAAGTTCACCAACTTTACACCTAAATTTAGACACATAGACCTCCATGGTCTATGCCAATTGTAATATACACTCATCTGACACTTGTCAACATTTCCATAGAACTGCAAAGGAAAAATACAATCTTTGGAGAAGTGTAGATTCACCAAAGCATATGCACTAAATTGGAAAATGATTATAACTACCAAGCTGAACTTCTATTACTCACAACTCCAAAACCAAAAACTAAAATGAGATGAAACTCTATAATTAGGCTCCTCTATCAACCAACAAAATTTATGTTACAAGCATAGAGAAAAATCTTCATGAACAGACCAATGCGGACCTAAATAATAGATCACATGTACACAAAGTCACCTGTATTAACACTTAGTCAATTTTCACAACTATTGCCTTGACCACATCAAACCTAAAATTGTCTCTCACTATCATCCTGAAATATATTCAATCCATCTAAACTAATCTACACCATAGTCTTCTTACATGGATACAATGTTGACATCAATGACAACAATGTAATGCATAACAATTCAAATTTTTACTCATCCCACATGCTCATGTTTCCATCAAGTTCATAAACTCCATTTGGTGAGGATTAATCAAATCTTGATTCTTTATATTTGAGTGTTGACTTTGCTTCCAGTACTTTAGATGAGCAAGATACTTTTTTATTTTCCATATTTATCTTTACAAGATGGTTTCATGACATGTATACCAAATATGGTTTTCCATTCCTCTTCTGCAAATTTGGAGGACATGTTTGAAGGGGTCACTCTCCTATTTAATCATACATCTTTGGAAGGTTCTCTTGTGTTTCCATATTCTTTTTCTTCTTCCTTGATTTGGGTTACACTTCATTTTTTGAGACATCTTCAGAGGCTCTTGATGTTGTAGAGGAGAGGATTTTCTACCCCCATGTCTCTAGGACAAAGAAGAGTTAGAACGAAATTTTTTTCCCTCAAATAACTCAATACTACCTCTATATTAATTGAAATGGGATAGGAAAAAAAGTAAGGGAAAGATAATCTTTGCTTTCTTTATGCTTTTTGATGAAGGTTTTTCAGGAAACAGGTGAGAAAAATACAAAGGTCTCGGGCTATGAACTAACTGGCTCTTGACTAGAGGATGCTAGTGCATGAGTAAGATGATAGTATGGTGTGTTGTTGTCATAGTCATGCTAGCATCTTGTATGGACAAAGAGAAAAATTTACAAATTGAAACTCACAAGTCATGATAACAACTTGAGAGTTTTAATCTAACAATTTAACAATAAACTAGGAAGTACGTGAAATGAAAGGAGACAACAAGAAGAATACTATAATTTGAAATAAAAATTATCTATCAATGAAATGATGAGAGAAAAAGAGAAGAAAGAAAACTTATAAATGGTACAACCTCCCGCAAGCTCCTCACAAAAAAAGTGTACCTACACACACGACAATGGAAAAGTGTTGTGGAAATGTTTTGGAGTTTCCTTAATCAAACGCTCATTTTGATGTTTCCACCTCCATGGCCAATTAATAGACCATAATATAGAGAAAATGATAAATAAATGAAAATAGATAGCTTATAGAAAGCAAATACAATCTAGATGCTATTCTATAAAGATGGTTTAAGTAAATAAATGTGTTACCCTCATTTCTATGCACTTGGAGAAGCCGAGAGAGGAAGGAACAGAAGACAATCATGCCAATGGTATGAAGATTGAAAACCTACAATAGACAATGGTGTAGAAACAACAAAATCATGTAGAGTGTGAAGTGAGAAGAAGAAGAATAAAGGTTGAGTGAATGGAAGTAAATGAATTAAGAGATATTTGATAGAATAGGTAGAATGAAGTTCAAAAATTCCTTTAAGAGGTAAGAGGATGTTTTTCAGGTAGTCAAGGTTTGTAGGGGATGTTACAATTTGCAAAGTGGAAGAGAATGTAATGCCTCCAATATCCACTAACTTGAGAATCCTATCAAGACACCACCATGACACACAAACATCTACATGACATGTGGGAGTCCTTGAAGAAAAATTGCTCACCGATGGAAAATGAAAAAGGCATGCATGAAAGCTAAGACAAAGGTGGTGGAATTTTGCATTGTCAAGTTTATAAGGATAAAATGAGGTGATATTATAGGAAATTTCACTAGGTGTAGTTTTACACCATAAAATTTAACCCCCACTTTAGTGAGCATATGTGTCTAAGAATGTGTGAGCTAAGGTAGAAAGAGATTGAAGAGAATATACTAAAAACATAGAGGAAACAGTCCTTCAATTTGGTATACCTAATGTAGAATGAACTTCATGAGGATGTAGAGAGGAAATGGTTCTTTGGTATTGTAAAGCCTATTATGCTCTCACCAAAATCACATTAGCTATAGAAAAACATGTTAAGAGAAAAAGAAAAAAGTATTAGACACCATAAAATATTTAGACACAATAAAACACTCTGATTAGAAAAAGGCATTGTTTATAGGACATCTTGACATTAGGGTATGTGTAGGAACATGATGGGCCAAAAAGTGGCAATATGATGGGTATGTGGTTGACGACTATTTTTTTACCAAAAATTGATGAAACGAAAAGGGTTTTTAAAGGAGATTCTCAAATTTCCACCTATATAAATTATGCTTTACTTTGAATTTAATAGGTAATTATTATTCATTTTCTATTCATATTATGACTAAAGTCCCAATTGATAGATTGATTGAAAAACATCTATATCTTTTAAATGGTATCACATTTTTTTAATCCAAAACATGGGTCACATTCTATGCTTCACATACTATAGGAGTAAAAAAAGAAAAAATGAATTTCATGAAGTTTTGACCAAGTTGCCTAACTTTGTTTTTTTTTGAATTTTTACGTCAAGTTGCCTAACTTTGATTTTTTTTGAATTTTTTGCCACTTAAGGGCCCTTTTTTCCATGATGATCCTGCACATACCCATTAAGAAACAAGGTTGTCAAATATCAAATATAAGACAAGTCTAGTAAGGTTTTCCCCAAGCTAGAAACCAAGATATAAGACATATAGACACTAGAAGACACAAGATGTCAAATATAAAAAATTAGACAAATTATAAGACACTAAAGAATTATTTTAAAAAATACTTTCACAAGCGGGTTTTTTTATAAGGGAACCCTTTTCATAAGACATCAAGACACAAAAGGGAACCTTTTGAAAGAATGCTCCTTTTGAAAGGATGTTTTCAAACTCTTTTTCCAAGGGATCCTTTTTGAAAGAAATTTTCATCAAGGAATCCTTTTGAAATAATACTCCTTAAAAATCAAGTAGAGATGAGATCCCCCCTTAGAAGGATGTGCGTGATAGAGGAGCACATGCCATTCTGAGAGAAAAGAAGGATGAGATATGTCATAGCATGAGATACATGGAGAGATATATTCATTGTATGTTGTCACACATGTGAGGGAGAACACATTGAAAACCACAACATCATGAAATAGATAGGCCAAAATAAAGAAACCAAGAAATAGGGGAATCTTATAATTCAAAATTAGAGTTGTCCATAGATATAGATAGATATATTAATTAGAATATAAGTATGAACTATCATCAATCCCTAAATGTATCAAAACATGAAGAAGAGCACATGAGGAAAAATGAAAACTAAAAATTTGGTCAATATGGAAGAAGGCATAAGTTACCCTAACACTTTGTATTGTCCTCAATGTGGAAAAGAAAAGTTTATGACACATAGAAGAATGATGAGACAAATAGAAGAATTTTATGAAAAATTATCGTTCCTATATCCAAGCACCTACAAGGATAGTAAGGGTCCTCCAAAAAAGATCACAAAACACAAATACAAAATTATGGGGGAACACAAGCAAACACACAAATCTAATTGACATATATAGAGGGAGGTACTACCCTAGTCCTCATTGACTAGAAAATCATCCTACTCCCAATCTAGATCATTGTAGGGAGAAGGAGGATGAGCCTACAAGGGAGAGATATCAAGGGAAGTAACCTTTGACTCTCCTAAAACAAGAGTGAAGGAAGAAGGCCCCTCGAGGTCTTTTTTGCAAAGCACTTATGAGGAAAAGGTCATTGATTTTACAAAAAATGAAGGTAAAGTCAAGTTATCCTCCACCAAGTTGAACATGCACTTCTCAAAAATTCCATGTATCAACCTAGCGAGAGAAAGGCGAGGAACTTGAGAGTTACTATTGACTTCAAGAAGAGGGGTGGTGACCAAATTCGGGAAGAAGGGGTTGTCTCTATCACAAGGATGACACAAGACAAAACAACAATAGATTCTAGACAAGACAAACCTTTATTATTACCATCACTCAAGGTGATATCATCCTCCAACTTATGCTTCAACTCAGAGGATGTTGAATCTCCACAAAGGAAACAAAAATAGAGGAACAAGATGGAGTCATGAAAGACACCACGTCTATATTAGGCATGTCAATGAGTTGCAAAAAAGGAATAATTGGAAGAGAAGTAAGAAGGGAAGGCTCCAACAAAGGAGCGATGAAAAACTCCACCATTTTGGGGTGATGTTCATCGGGGTCTATCGATGAATTTGAAAGAAGAACTAAGGAAATGAGAACTAAAGAAAAAGAAGAAAAAACTACAGAAGAAGCAAGAGAAGAAATAGAAACAAGAAAATATTTGGCACTCTATTACAAGGTTGCATGCTCCTTGGAAAGAGCCTTTCATTGATGTGTATGCTCACATGCAAGCTAGTTATGTTGGCTATGGGAACTTGAAGGTGCAACCTAAGAAGAAACTGAGGGATCCTTCTCTACCACAGGAGTGGCCTCCACAATTGTTGCTAGTGGAAGGCGAGACTTCTTAGGAGGAGCAGGAGGAGTGATAAACATATAATAATAAAAAAAAAGATGTGTCTTGTTACTAGGTCTCTTCCCATGCCCTACCCTAGAGGGAGGCAAAAGAATAGGTGGAGGCTATGAAATCTAAGACGTAGGAGGAGCCCCACAAAAAAAATTATCCCTCTCATACAAGGTGGGATGGGGAACCATGGGAAGAACAAGAAGCTTGAAAAATTAGGGCTTTTACTTCTATAGCATAGATGCCTTTCCTTTTCCCATGGCAACCATGGGAGTGGGAATGGAGGACACCATGTAGGGGCTGAGAAGTAGAAGCAGATGAACTAAAAGGAGAAAGCAGAAAGCTTGTCCTTCCCCTTTATGGGGGTAGAGGATGAAGCGTATTGTTGTGCACACAAACAAGCCTTCAAAGACATAGCATGGGGAAATGATGAAAAACCACCTTTCAGTGTTGAGCCTCCAATCTTATATTTTTAATAAGCCTGATACAATATATCTCCTCTAAGAGTGGTGCAGTCATGGTAGGAGGGTCCTCAAAGAGAATAGTCTGGATCATGTAGGAAGAGTTACACAATAGAAGCAACACGAAATGTGGAGGAAAATGTAGATTCAAAAATCTTATTATCAAATTTTTTTATTACAATCGACCGATATTTGGGCTTACAAATTTAACTCACAGGCATGATACAACATGCTCCAAAAGGAAATATTCCTATATGCTCCTTAATGCAATCTGAAATCTTACATATCAAATCTACATTAATCTAATTAATCAACTTCTCCCCTCCTAATGATTGTTACAATGATTTGTATCATATCCATAGATCTAGAATCTTCCACATCGGCTAAAGACCATCACAATCTCTGATGAAGGAAAATGTAACATGTGCATGAAATAGGTCAGCCTTAAATTTGAATTTCTCCTCAATGGGTGCATAAGATGAAGTGTGGACCAATAATTAAGGTTGAGGAAACTCTAGGGAACAATTCAAAACACATCACAAGGATCCGCAAGTTACGAGAAAGATCCACAAGAGATGAAACTAGCCGTTAGGCTTGAAACTTATTATGGTGCTGATTCTTGAAACTACCACTTAATCTGAGAGCAATAACTTGCCAAAAAAAGATCCCATTGGTTTGAAATATTGGAATAATGAAAATGAACATTTCCATGATGAAAACATAGATCCATAGGGTTTAGTGAGAAAATATGATGAAACACTGAATCTCCCAACTTGAAATGAACAACTAAAAAAGAACAAAATTGAAATGAATTTTTTTTTGGTTGATATAAGATTTCCAAGAACCAAGGATGCTCCTGCATCAGACATTCAGGGTTATTTGAAAAGTGAGTCCCTCACTTTGCAGGGGTTGAAGGAAAACCAATACGTCTACCTCAGCCTAAGAAATCCAAGAAGAATCCTCCACTGGTCTTCCTTTCCACTTCACAAGATATTATTTTTACTGTCTTCCACAAATTTTCCTCCCATCTTTGATATCTAAAATCTCTTCTATCTCATCTGATTGTTGTTTAGGAAACTATTTCTCCAATCTTGCTTTATTTTCTTCACTAAATTTTGCTTCATGGTACTAACGTAGATTTGCAATGTTGAATAGAGATGATATACTTATTCTATCTAGTAATTCTACTACATATGAATTTCCTAAAAAAAATTTCTTCAAAATATTATAGGGTCCAAACTTCCTTATCTTGAGATTATTGTATGTGCCAACTGGAAATATTTCCTTCCTCAAATACACCATCATCTCATTTCCAACTTCAAACTCCTTATGCATCCTCTTTTCATCTACTCGTTCATAATTTCAATTCATATCTTCTAATTATTGTTTTACTTGAGTATGTACTTTCTTCATATGTTCTGCAAATTCCTCTACTTCCACACTCCTTTTATCTTCCTTATTGATATCTCGCAACTCTGATATACCTCTAGGATGAACTCCAATAACAATCTCAAAAGGTTTCTTTCTGGTACTCCTATTCATTGAATTATTGTCAGAAAACTCTGCTTGTGCAAGGACTAAATCCCAACTTCTGGTCTTTTTTCCGACCAAACATCTCAAAAAATTTCCCAAACTCTTGTTTACTACCTCTTTTTTTCCATTAGTCTATGGGTGAAAAGTAGAATTGAACTTTACATCTGTCTTTAACTTCTTCCAAAGTTTCCTTCAAAAGTAACCAACAAAATTTGTATCTCTATCTAAATCAATACTCCTAGGTAATCCATGCAATCTAACCACTTCCTTGAAAAACAAGTCTACTACATGTATTACATCTATTGTCTTCTTACAAGGTATGAAATGTGCCATTTTAGAAAATCTATCCACCACCACAAATATAGAATAATTACCTCTCTATGTCTTCGGCAAGCCAAGTATGAAATCTTGTCGATATCCTCCCAAGGTCTCTCTAGAACTGTCAAAGGCTTATAGAATCCAACATTCTCACTACTCCCTTTCGCAACTTGAAAAACTCTGCAACTCTACACAAATTTCCTAACATCCTTATGAATCTATGGCCAAAAGTAATTCTCACTTACCAATGCTACTATCTTATTAATTCCAAAGTGTCCTGCTAATAATCCACTATGTTTTTCTTTCACCAAGTTATCCCTCATTGAAATCCAAGGTATACACAACTAATTTCCTCTAAACAAAATATCCTCCTAAAAGAAATAATCCAACCACTAACTCCTATCCTCCAAGACTGGTTCTTTACAAGATTTCCAAGGTTTTGCAAAATCTAGGTCTTCCTCATACAAGTTCTTCAATTCATGAAAGCCTAATACCCCCACTCTCATCTCCTCCAATAAATTCCTTCTCCTACTCAAAGCATCAAAAACTCTATTTGAATTTCCACTCCCATGTTTCAAAAGAAAAGTATAACTCTGCAAGAATTTCACCCATCTCAAGTGTCTTCGATTCAACTTACCTTGAGTGTTCAAATACTGCAATGCCTGATGATTAGTATACAACACAAACTCCTTAGGAAAGAAGTAATGTCTCCACTTCTTCAAGGCTTGAACTATGGCATAAAATTCATGGTCATACACTAAATACCTTCTCCTAGCATCATTTAATTTCTCACTGAAATAAGCTAATGGTCTACTTGCTTGACTTAATACTACTCCAATTGCATTTCCGCTTGCATCACAGTCTACCTAAAATATCTTATTAAAATATGGTAAAGCTAACATAGGCTACTTAGTCACCTTTTGTTTGGAAAAATAAAAACTCAGTTTTTCTCTCGATGTCCACCTAAAATATTTCTTACCTCCTCTCATTGTTTCTGTCATAGGATTACAAATAGAACTAAAATTCCTAATGAACTTTCAGTACAAACTAGCCAATCCATGAAATAATCTTACCTCTCCAATGCTTTCTAGTGTAGGCCATTCAACAATTTCTCTCACCTTCTCAGTATCCATCTTTAGTCCATCCATATATATCACAAATCCTAGATATACCAACTCTTCCTTCATGAAACTCAGCTTCTTAATGTTTATCAACAACAACTCTTCTCTCAACCTCTACAAAATTTCTTTTATATGTAACAAATTTTCTTCTCCATTCTTAAAGAAAATCATGATGTCATCCAAATAGACTATCACAAACTTACCCAAGAATTTCTTCAATACCTCATTCATATGCCTCATGAAAGTACTCGATGCATTTTTTAGTCCAAAAGGAATCACCAATCACTCATACAATCCTTCATTTGTCTTGAATGTTGTCTTCCACTCATCACCTTCTCTAATTCTGATCTAATGATATCCACTCTTCAAATCTATCTTTGTAAAGTATTTAGCTCCACCAAAACAATCCATAATCTCATCCATCTAGGGAAAAGGAAATCTATACTTCATTGTGATTTTTTTTATGGCTCTAGAGTCTATACAATTCCTCCATTCTCCATCTGTATTAGGTTCTAGCACAACAAGTATTGCACAAGGACATAAGCTTTCTCTGATCAAACCCTTCCTCAACAACTCTTGCACTTGTCTATTCAATTCTTCATTCTTTGTTTGTTTCATCTGGTGTGCTGCTTTATTAGGAAAACTAGCTCCAAGAATTAGATTCATGCAATGACTAATTCTCCTCATATATGGCAATCCATCAGGTACATTATCTGAAATGATAGCTTCATATTATTCTTGCAACTCCTTTATCTCCTATGGGTGTTCTTCTATATGCCTCAAGTATTCAGCTTTCTTAGGAACCAAGGCATTGCACATGCCCTTTTGTCTCAGTGCATCCAAAAATATCCTTCCATCAACCAAACAAACTCTTGCATTTGTACAAACATCAACTTTAGGAACATCCTCCAATGGAATAAAAGTCTACTTCATCTCATTAGGAAAAATGGTATATGTGTTCTTCTTTCCATCATGAATAGCTTGTCTATCATACTGCCAAGGCCTTCCCAACAAAACATGGCATATATCCATAAGCATGATATCACACAAAACTTCATCATGATAATTTCCTATCTTCAATTTCACCAAACATTGTTCACTTACTAGTATCTTATGCTCATTTTGAATCCATGCTATCTAATAGGGTTTCAGGTGTTTCAACCTTTCTAGTTTCAATTTGGTTGCCATTTCTTTAGAAGGTAGGGTCTAAGAGCTTCCATTGTTAACAATTAGTTTGCAACATTTACCAACTACCTTCCATCTGGTTCGAAACAAATTCTTTCTCTGTAACAGTTCCTGCTCCATCTCACTTTGACACAATACTCTTATGTTCACCAACACTTCTCCATCTTCTGGTTTATTAGATGATCTGACATGATCCTCCTTAGCAAACACTATTCTTCTATTGTTCTCTATATTTCTACTTGTCTCTCCTTGATTACATTCAAATGCTCTATGTCCTTCTCCACCACACTTAAAACAAGTTCTCCTGAATACTCTTTTCTATAACCCCCATATCCTCCTCTACAATAAGAGTTTCCATCATCTATACGGTATGAATTATGCTTCTTACTAACTTCCTTATCTTTATTTTGATCTATAAAAGATCCTCTTCCTCCTCCAGTAAAATTTCTTCCTCTCTAAAATCTTCCACCTCTTCCTTTTTGTCTCTACTCATGTATTTTAATTAGCATCTCTTCTGCTTTTAGGGCACATTGATATGCCTCTTCCACACTATAAAACTTGATCAAACTGATTGCATCCTGTATAGATGACCTCAAGCTATTTACATATCTAGCTAGTTGCTCAATCTCATCTTATGAATGTCTGGATCTAATATTTTTTTATTTTCAAGGGGTAAATGCTTTTGACTAGAGATATGAACTAGATACAACCATTCAACAATACCACCCCAACGGGGTTTGAACCTTGGTGGAAAGAACAACAATACCACCTATAAACCATCAGACCATGCCAATACCAACAGTTTGGATCTAATATTTAACTTGTAGAACTCCTCAGTATACTCTATCACACTTAACTCCTTCTGCTTCAAATTCTGCAACCTCCAGAACAAACTGATCTAATAATCTATAGGCATAAATTTCATCTTTAACTTATTCACCATCCGATCCCATGATTTTATCTTCTCCTTTCCTCTTCTTCACCTATCTATTTGTAAATGTTCCCACAAAAGCGATGCATGTCCTTTCAACTTTGTAAAAAAAAATTCACCTTCTTATCTTTGGTGATACCTTCAAAATCAAAATACTTCTCCTGCTCTGTTATCCAATCAAGCAATTCATTCGAATCCAACTTACCTCTATAATCTGATGGATTGAAATGTGGTTTAGTATTTCATCTTTAACTTATTCACCATCTGATCCCATGATTTTATCTTCTCCTTTCCTCTTCTTCACCTATCTATTTGTAAATGTTCCCACAAAAGCAATGCATGTCCTTTTAACTTTGTAAAAAAAAAATTCACCTTCTTATCTTTGGTGATACCTTCAAAATCAAAATACTTCTCCTGCTCTATTATCCATCAAGCAATTCATTCAAACCCAACTTACCTCTATAATCTGATGGATTGAAATGTGGTTTAGTATTTACTCTAGTTAGGGCTCTTATGAACCTCTCTTCTCCCTGATCCAGGCCAGGTTGATCTTTTCTTTCCCTTTCTTACTGTTCTTCTACCTCTTCATCACTTACATCATCAACTGGTTGACCTATCCTCAATGATATTTTGATTGCTTCTAATCTAGCAAAAATTCGTCTTAACATCTCCATCATAGTTGGATCTGCATTTCTACGCACTCCATTTTCTCTACCATTTCTTCTTCCTACCATCTTTACACAAGTCCTCTACAACTACATGTTTGATCCTTAGTCTGCCACCCCACAACAAATCTTCAATAAGACTCCAAAAAATTTGGCGATCTCTCACAAAATGAATCTCGCTCTGATACCAATTATGTGTAGTCATGATAGGAGGGTCCTCAAAGAGAATATTTTGGACCATGAAACAAGAGTTACACAACAAAAGCAACACAAATATGGAGGAAAATGTAGATTCAAACAATCTTATTATCAAAAATTTTGATTACAATCAACCAACAACATCCGGGCTTACAGATTTGTCTCACAGGCCTGATACAACATGCTCCAAAAGGAAATATTCCTATAGGCTCCTTAATGTGAGTTGAAATATTACATATCAAATTTGAATTAATCTATTTACTCAACTTCTTCCCTCCTAATGATCATTACAATGGTTTATATCATATCCACAGATCTAGAATCTTCAACATTAGCCAAAGATCATCACAATCTTTGATAAAGGAAAATATAATGTTTGCATGAAATAGGTCCATCTTAAATTTGAATTTATCCTTGGCAGTTGCATAGGATGAAGTGTGGACCAATAATTAAGATCGAGGAATCTCCATGAAACAATTTTGAAACACATCACAAGGATCCACAAGTTATAGGAAGAATCCATAATAGATCAAACTAGCTACTACGCTTGAAACTTATTTTGATGCCAGTTCTTGAAACTGTCTCTTAATACGGGAGTGATAAATTGATAGAAAAAGATCCAATTCATCTAAAATCTTGGAATATGGAAAATGAACATGTCCATGATGAAAATGTAGATCAACAGGGTCTGGTCAGCAAATATGATGAAACACTGAATTTTCCAACTTGAACTGAACAAGAACTGAACAAGAACAAAACTGAAATGAAAATATTTTTGGTTTATGCAAGATTGCCAAGAACCAAGGATGTTCTTGCATTAAAAATTTGGGGTTATTTAATTTCTCATTGAAATAAGCTATTGGTCTTCCTTCTTGAATTAATACTACAATTTTATTTCCACTTGCATCACAGTCTACCTAAAATATCTTATTAAATTCTAGTAAAGCCACCATAGGCTACTCAGTCACCTTTTGTTTCAACAACTCAAAACTCCGGTTTGCTCCATATGTCCACCTAAAATATTTCTTATCTCTTCTCATTGTTTCTATCATAGGACTGTAAATAGAACTAAAATTGCTAATTAACTGTCAATAGAAACTACCCAATCCATGAAATGATCTTACCTTTCCAATGCTTTCTGATGTAGGTCATTCAACAAAATCCCTTACCTGCTCAGGATCCATCTTAAATCCATCCATAGATATCACAAATCCTAGATATACCAACTCTTCTTTCATGAAACTATACTTCTTAATGTTTATTAGCAACAACTCTTCTCTCAACCTCTACAAAACTTGTCTTATATGCAACAAATGTTCTTCTCTAGTCTTACTGAAAATCAAGATGTCATCCAAAAAGACAATCACAAACTTACCCAATAATTTCTTCAATACCTCATTCATCAGCCTCATGAAAGTACTCAGTGCATTTGTTAGTGCAAAATGCATCACCAATCACTCATACAATCTTTCATTTGTCTTGAATGTTGTCTTCCACTCATCCCCTTCTTTGATTCTGGTATGATGATGTGCACTCTTCAAATCTGTCTTTGTAAAGTATTTAGCTCCACTGAAACAATACACAATGTCATCCATCCTAGGAAAAGGAAATCTATACTTCACTATGATTTTGTTTATGGTTCTAGAGTCTGTACACATCCTCCATTCTCCATCCTTCTTAGGTGCTAGCACAACAAGTATTACACAAGGACTTAAGATTTCCTTGATCAAAATATTCATCAACAACTCTTGCACTTGTCTATTCAATTCTTCATTTTCTATTGGTGTCATTTGGTGTGCTGCTTTATTAGAAAAACTAGCTGTAGGAATTAGATCCATGCAATGACTAATTCTCCTCACAGGTGGAAATCCATTAGGTACATTATCTAAAATTATAGCTTCATATTCTTCCTACATCTCCTTTTGTCTCCTCTGGGTGTTCTTCTACATGCTTCAAGTATTCATATTTCTTAGGAACCAAGGTGTAGCACATGTTCTGATGTCTCAGTGCATCCAAAAATCTCCTTCCATCAACCAAACAAAATCTAACATTCATACAAACCTAAACTTTGGGAACATCCTCCAATGACAATAAATTCTACTTCATACCATTAGCAATAATGGTATAGCTATTCTTCTTTCCATCATGAATAGCATGTCTATCATACTGTCAAGGCCTTCCCAACAAAACATCGCATATATCCATATGCATGATATCACAAAAAACTTCATCATGATAATTTCCTATCTTCAATTTCACCAAATGTTGTTCACTTACCAATATCTTATTCTCATCTTGATTTTGTGCTATCTAATAGGGTTTCGGTTGTTTCAATCTTTCCAGTTTCAATTTGGTCTCCATTTCTTCATAAACTAGGCTCTTAGAGCTTCCATTGTCAACAATCACTTTGCAACATTTACTAGCTACCTTGCATCTGGTTTGGAACAAATTATTTCTCTACAACAGTTCCTGCTCCATCTCACTTTGACACAATACTCTTCTATTCAACAACACTTCTCCATCTTTTGGTTTATTAGATGATTCGACATGATCCTCCTTAGAAAACATTTTTCTTCTACTATTCTCTATATTTCTACTTGTCTCTCCTTGATTATATTCAAATGCTCTATGTCCTTCTCCACCACACTTAAAACATGTTCTCCTAAGTACTCTTTTCTCTTGTCCTCCATAATCTTTTCTATAACCCTCATTTCGGTAACCACCATATCCTCCTCTATGGTAAGAGTTTCCATCATCTCTATAGAATGAAGTATCCTTCTTACTAACATCCTTATCTTTATTCCGATCTGCAAAAGATCATCTTCCTCCTCCAGTAAAAGTTCTTCCTCTCTAAAATCTTCCATCTCTTCCTTTTTGTCTCTTCTCATGTCTTTTATTCAGGTTCTCTTCTACTTTTAGGGCACATTGAAATGCCTCTTCCACACTCTACAACTTCATCAAACTGATTTCATCTTGTATAAACAACCTCAAGCCATTCACACATCTTGCTACTTGCTCAATATAATCCTTTGAATGTCCAAATCTGATATTCAACTTGTAGAACTCCTTACTATACTCTGTCACACTTAACTCCTTTTGCTTAAAATTCTACAACTTCCAAAACAAACTAATTCAATAATCCACATGCATAAATTTTGAATTTAACTTATTCACCATCTAATCCGATGATTTAATATTTTCCTTTCCTCTTCTTTTCCTATCTATTTGTAAATGTTCCCACTAAAGGGATACATCTCCTTTCAAATTTTTAAAAGAAAATTTCACCTTCTTCTATTTGGTGGTACCTTAAAAATCAAAATACTTCTCCATCTACATTATCCAATCAAGAAATTCATCTGAATCCAACTTACCTCTATAATCTAGTGGATTGAAATGTGGTTCAATATTTACTCTAGTTATGGATCTTATGAATCTCTCTTCTCCATGATCTAGGCCAAGTTGATATTCTCTTTCCCTTTCTTCCTATTCTTCTATCTCTTCATCACTCACATCATCAACTAGTCGACCTCGCCTCTGGGCCATTTCAACTGCTTCTAATCTAGCGAGAATTACTCTCAACATCTCCATCATAGTTGGGTTTGCATTTTCCTACACTCCATTTCCTTTACCATTTCTTCTTCCTACCATCTTTACACAAGTCCTCTGTAGCTACAGGTCAGATCCTGAGTCTGCCACCTTGCAAAAAATCTTCAACAAGACTTCACAAACTTTGGTAATCTCTTACAGAATGAATCTCACTTTGATACCAATCTAGTGCAGTCACAGTGGGAGGATCCTCAAAGAGAATAGTTCAAAATGTGTAGCTAGAGTTACAAAATAGAAGAAAAACAAAATATGGAGAAAAATTTAGATTCAAACAATCTTATTATTAGAAATTTTGATTACAATGAGCCAACAACATTTTGGCTAATAGATTTGGCTCATAGGCCTAATACAACATGCTCCAAAATAAAATATTCCTATATGCTCCTTAATGCAAGCTAAAATATTACATATCAAATCTACATTAATTAACTTAATCAACATCTTCCCTCCTAATGATCGTTACAATGTGTTATATCATATCTGCAAATCTAGAATCTTCCACGTTGTCCAAAGATCATCACAATCTCTGATGAAGGAAAATGTAACATGTGCATGAAATAGGTCAGCCTTAAATTTGAATTTCTCCTTGGCGGGTGCATAGAATGAAGTTTCAACCAATAATTAAGGTTGGGGACACTCAAAAGAACAATTCAAAACACATTGCAAGGATCCACAAGTTATGAGAAAGATCCATAAGAGATCAAACTAGTTGTTAGGCCTGAAACTTATTTTGGTTGCAGTTCTTGAAACTGCCACTTAATCTAAAATATTGGAATAAGGAAAATGAACATGTCCATGATGAAAACATAGATCAATAGGGTTTGGTGAAATAATATGATGAAACACTAAATATTCCAACTTGAACTAAACAAGAACTAAACAAGAACAAAACTAAAATCAAAATATTTTTGGTTCATGCAAGATTGCCAAGAAGCAAGGATGTTCCTGCATTAGACATTTGGGTTTATTTAATTTATCACTAAAATAAGCTACTGGTATTCCTTTTTGACTTAATACTGCTCCAATTGCATTTCCACTTGCATCATAGTCTACTTGAAATATCTTATTAAAGTCTAGTAAAGCCAATATAGGCTGCTCAGTCACCTTCTGTTTAAACACCTCAAAACTCTAGCCTGCTCTAGATGTCCACCTAAAATATTTCCTATCTCCTCTCATTTTTTTTCATAGGATATCAAATAGAACTTAAATTCCTAATGAACTTTCGGTAGAAACTAGCCAATCCATGAAATGATTTTACCTCTCCAATGATTTCTGGTATAGGGCATTCAATAATTGCTCTCACCTTCTCAGGATCCATCTTAAATCCATCCACAAATATAAAAAATCCTAGATATAAAAACTCTTCCTTCATGAAACTACACTTCTTAATGTTTATCAGCAACTTCTCTTCTCTCAACCTCTAAAAAAATTCTCTTATATGCAACAAATGTTCTTCTCTAGTGTTACTAAAAATCAAGATGTCATCCAAATAGACAATCACAAATTTACCCAAGAATTTTTTCAATACCTCATTCATCAGCCTCATGAAAGTACTTGGTGCATTTGTTAGTCCAAAAGGAATCACCAACCACTCATACAATCCTTTATTTGTCTTGAATGTTGTCTTCCACTCACCCCCTTCTCTAATTCTGATATGATGATATCCACTCTTCAAATGTATCTTTGTAAAGTATTTAGCTCCATTGAAACAATCCATAATATCATCCATCTGGGGCAAAGGAAATCTATACTTCATTGTGAGTTTTTTATGGCTATAAAGTCTATACACATCCTTCGTTCTCCATCCTTCTTAGGTGCTAGCACAATATGTATTGCACAAGGACATAAGCTTTCTTTGATCAAACTCTTCATCAACAAATTTTGCACTTGTCTATTCAATTCTTCATTCTCTGCTGGTGTCATCCAATGTGTTGGTTTATTAGGCCAACTAACTCTAGGAATCAGATCCATTCAATGACTAATTCTCCTCACAAGTGGTAATCCATCATGTACATTATCTAAAATGATAGCTTCATATTCTACCAATAACTCCTTTATCTCCCTTGGGTGTTATTGTACATGCTTGAAGTGTTCAAATTTCTTAGGAACCATGGCATATCACATGTTATCATATCTTAGTCCATCCATAAATCTCCTTCCATCAACCAAATAAACTCTAGCATTTGTACAAACCTTAACTTTAGGAACATCCTCCAATGGAAACAAATTCTGCTTCATCCCATTAGCAACAATGGTATATTTATTATTCTTTCCACCATGAATATCATGTCTATAATATTGCCAAGGCCTTCCCAACAAAACATGGCATATATCCATAGGCATGATATCACACAAAACTTTATCATTATAATTTCCTATCTTCAATTTCACCAAACATGGTTCACTTACTAGTATCTTATGCTCATCTTGAATCCATACTATCTGATAGGGTTTCGGGTGTTTCAATCTTTCTAGTTTCAATTTAGTCACCATTTCTTCAGAAACCAAGTTTTCAGAGCTTCCACTATCAACAATCACTTTGCAAAATTTACCAGCTACCTTTCATCTGGTTCGAAACAAATTCTTTCTCTACAATGGTTCCTACTCCATCTCACTTTGACACAATACTCTTATGTTCACCAAATCTTCACCATCTTCAGGTTTACTAGATGATCTGACAATGATCCTCCTTAGAAAAGGTTGTTCTTCTACTGTTCTATGTCTTTCTACTTGTCTCTTCTTACCTACATTCAAATGCTCTATGTCCTTTCCCACCACACTTAAAACAAGTTTCCCTAAATACTCTTTTCTCCTATCCTCTATCATCTTTTCTATAACGCTCATTTTGGTAACCACCATATCCTTTTCTACGGTAAGATTTTCCATCATCTCTATGGTAAAAATTATCATTCTTACTGACTTCCTTATCTTTATTCTAATCTTCAAAAGATCCTCTTCCTCTTTGAAATCTTCCACCTCTTCCTTTATGTTGCTGCTTAGGTCTTTTATTCAGCTTCTCTAATGCTTTTAGGGCACATTGATATGCCTCTTCCACAATCTACAACTTCATCAAACTAATTTCATCCTGTATAGAAGACCTCAAACCATTCACATATCTGGCTACTTGCCCGATCTCATTCTATGAATGTGCAGATCTAATATTCAACTTGTAGAACTCCCCAGTATACTCCTTCACACTTAACTCATTCTACTTCAAATTCTACAACTTTCAGAACAAACTGATATGATAATCTACAAGCATAAACTTCATCTTTAACTTATTCACCATTTGATCCCATGATTTTATCTTCTCATTTCCTCTTCTTTGCCTATCTATCTATAAATGTTCCCACCAAAGGGATGCATGTCCTTTCAACTTTGTACAAGAAAATTTCACCTTCTTATCTTTGACGATACCTTCAAAATCGGAATACTTCTCCATCTTCGTTATCCAATCAAGCAATTCATCTAAATCCAACTTACCTCTATAATCTAGTGGATTGAAATGTGGTTTAGTATTTACTTTGGTTAGGGATCTTATGAACCTCTCTTCTCCCCGATCTAGGCTAGGTTGATCATCTCATTCCCTTTCTTTTTTATCACTCACATCATTAACTAGTTGACCTCTCCTCTAGGCCATTTCAACTGCTTCTAATCTAGTAGCAATTTCTCTCAACATCTCCATCATAGCTGGGTCTTCATTTCCACATGCTCCATTTCCTCTACCGTTTCTTCTTCTCACTATCTTTACACAAATCCTCTATAGATGCAGGATGGATCCTCAATCTGCCACCCCACAACAAATCTTCAATAGGTAAGCAAACTCTGGTGATCTCTCACGAAATAAATCTCACTCTGATACCAATATGGTGTAGTCACTGTAAGAGGGTCCTCAAAGAGAATAGTTTGGAACATGCAGCAAGAGTTACACAATAGATGCAACACATAATATAGAGGAAAATGTAGATTCAAACAATATTATTATCAAAAATTTTGATTACAATCAGCTGGCAACATCCAGTCTTACAGATTCAACTCATAGGCCTGATACAACATGCTCCAAAAGGAAATATTCCTATATGCTCCTTAAGGTGAGCTAGAATCTTACATATCAAATCTACATTAATCTACTTAATCAACTTCTCCCCTCCTAATGATCGTTACACTACTTTATATCATATCCATAGATCTAGAATGTTCCACGTCGGCCAAGGATCATCACAATCTCTAATGAAGGAAAATGTAATGTGTGCATGAAATAGGTCGGCCTTAAATTTGAATTTCTCCTTGGTAGTCGCATAGTATGAAGTGTGGACCAAGAATTAAGGTTGGGAACACTCCACAAAACAATTCGGAACACATCGCAAGGATCCACAAGAGATCAAACTAGCCATTAGGCTTGAAAATTATTCTAGTGTTGGTTCTTGAAATTTCCACTTAATTCGGGAGCGATAAATTTCCAGAAAAAATCCAATCAATCTAAAATCTTGGAATAAGGAAAATGAACATGTCCATGATGAAAACATAGATCCACAGTGTCTGGTTAGAAAATATGATGAAACATTGAACCAACCAACTTGAACTAAATAAGAACTGAATAAGAACAAAACTGAAATGAAAATATTTTTGGTTGATACAAGATTGCCAAGAACCAAGGATGCTCCTGCATCAAATAGGGAGGGGTTTGACTAGGGTGGGAAAAAAATTATTGAGAGAGAATCCCTCATAGGCTACCAATGGCTTGTATCTAGTGTCCTAGACAACATGCATGATACCCTCATGGGAATACTTGAAGAATTTGTGGATTACAGAAGTGGATGCATTCATAGAGGATAGCCATGAAATGCCCAACCTTGCTCTTAATAATTTCAATTTTGGGATCACAACAAATGAAACATCCATAGACTTAGGACCAAAAAAATCTAACAAAGAAATAGACCCCATAGGGGAAATATAAAACCCATCATGAGTACGAAGGGTGACCTACAATTCATCATACTTCTCCTCATGCAATTTGTTAATGACCAAGGCCTCCTTCGTGATCATGTGCACTCGGCACGATGGATCAAATATAACACCAATTATGATGTTATGATTAATTCAAGAAGGAACATACTGTAGACACACAAATAATCCTAACTAACATTGTGCATCTAATTCTGATTAATTATCATAAATTCTTCTTTTAATCAAATAAAACAATTTATTAGATTAATTCACTAATGCCCATCATGTTTCATTAAATAAATAAAATTATTTAATTATCCTAAAGTCCTCTTATATGATTTAATAAACTAAATCATTTAAATCAAATATCAAATTCCTTCTAGTTAAGTAATTATGGATTAAATGACCCCTAATCCTAATTACCCATTCTCTATCTTTTTGCTCAACCTTGGTCAAACCAAACCCCTCATTAACTAACCCACTTGCACATGAAAATGGTTTCTTTTAATTAACTAATTACCTCATTTATCCTCTCAAAAGGAATATTCTATTGAATATTCCTTCATTAACTCCATTTATTTGACTTTCTTACCCAAACATTAACCCCTCTTACATCTCAACCATATTAATTTAATGTCTTTTACAAATGCATTAATCTCTCTTACACCCCTCTTACATCTCAACCACATGCATTAACTATGCACATTATCCAAAATGTGCTCCACCTTCATCCATTAGCCATGTGACAAGTGTCACAATCTTAGTGGCTCTCCTTTAGTCCCACATTCCTCCCATATTTCCACTCTTCAACCCTTCAACCCTATTTATAAAGGGCTTCTCTATGAAGAAAGGATCCAAAATCACATTCACAATCTCAAGAATTTCCACTATAGGCACATTCATCTTGCACTTCATTATTCATCTTTTCATCTTCATTATCATTGGAATCTTATCAAGGGGGTTGGAAAGGGCATCCTTTCGACATCAAAAGAACACCACTCCCACTATGGGATAGGGTTTGATTTGGATTTTTTATGCTTTTACTTAGTTTCTTTGATTTCTTACTTCCTTGTTTGCATAGGTAGCATGATCAAGTATCTCATAGTCCATTCCATTTTCATATATCTGCATCCATCTTCTAAATTATCTTGATCTTAATGAAATTTTGGTGTACACCTTACACTTGCTTATAGTAAACATCTTAACATGGGCCATTATCATTGATCCTATCCTATCCAACATTATCTGAGCCATGAAGCATTATCCTGTGATAGGTCAAATGTGAGCTTTAGAAATCAAGCAGCAAGTAAAAGAGTGCAAATAAACACTAAAACAACCTACACCTCAAGATTAGCCTAAGTTGGAAACAAAACAAGACAAAGCAATGAAATGGAACTTTATACCTTGCGTTGAGACGATCCTTTGGTTGGCCCTTCGATCTTTGGTGTGTATGCTCCTTGGATGGCAAGTAGATGCAAGCTAAATGGTGTTGTGAGGATGAGTGCAAGTGGATGAAATCATGAAAATGGCTAAGTATGAGTTGAGAAACAAAATTGCAAGAGTTTGGCTAGCAAAATGATCTCTCCCAAAATGAGAGAAAAGAGGGGGTATTTATACGATTTTTGAGAGTTCCTAGGGGAAATGGATGGTCAAGATTGAGCCACCAAATGTCAAGATGTAGGGCTAAGGTGAGTTGAAAACTCACAAGCCCTCACATCTTGACATGTGGCATGTGAGATAGCCCTAAAAGGTGAAGTGGACATGAGGTGGAAGGAGAGGGACATGACATGGAGGGGGGTACAAAGTACCTTGGGATTGGACAAGATCTCCTCATAAAGGAGGTCATTGTCCCCATGTGGGTGAGAGGACATGTGAGGAATTAAAAATTTCTCAAATATTCTCATGGGGAGATGGGAAAGAATAAAGAATAAGTGAAGGACATGTGGGGAGAAGTGAAGGAATTAAAAATTCCTTTTGGGTGCCTTGGGGGATTTAAAGGTGAATTAAAAATTCACATGGGGAAGTGGAGTGCCTTGCCCAAAAGGAGAAAGCCTTTAATAAGGTTGACTCAAGGACATATGCCATAAATAGGATGAGGATTAGGTTAGGCTAATCAAATGATCAAGGTTGTGCAAGTACTCAGTTAGATGGACTAATGACCCATTAGAAGCAAGTGGGAAATCATGGAGGATGTGACCTTAATGATGATTAAGGGTGTGCACATGTTAACTCTAGTTAATTAGAAGAAGATGAAGTAATTAAGATGGATTAGGGACCAACTTGCAAAAGTTGGAGGATGTGAACATGAGAGAGAAAAGAGGAATTAATAATGAATTTTAATTTAAAAGGGGGATACGACTAAATTAAATAAAAGGGTATATTTATTTAATTTAGGGGAAGAAGAGGGGTAAAGTATTAAAATAAATACTTTAGGACCTTTGTGCAAGATGTAGGGTATTAATTAAACAAATGGTTTAATTAATATTGACAGAGGGGATGAGCAACCAGATGAATAAGGAGACGCGTTTGATCATAGGGAAGTGATCAAATTGGATTTCTACATTTTGCCCCTCTTCGAAATACTATTAGAATAATAGGGTTTCGAAGAAAAACAGAATGCAGATGACACTATAGGGGAAGAGACCAGAAAAAGAGATGCTCTAGCATGGGGAAATGCATGTGAGCTGCCCCGAACGGAGGGAATGCAGAGAAGATGCCCCAGTCAAGCAAAGGTAGGCTTAGAGCGACGGGTTAGGAGGGAATGGTAGGGTATGTCCCCTCGAGAAGGGGGACGGGGGAGGAAAAGGGAGCCTCGGTCAACTTCTCGAAAGTATCAAGTGGTGCATGTTGTTGGAAAGAGCACAGAAAAATGAGAAGAATGGCGCTTGAACGGAGTCAATCAGATAAACGGTGTGGAAATGGAGGCCCCGGGAAGAAAAAGGCTGGATGAATTAATTGGAGGAATTTTTGGTTAAAACAAAGAAAAGAAGACCCTAAAGTGAAAAAGGAGGGAAAGTGAAAAGGGATAGAAGGTAATTGAAGAATTACTATTGGCTCAGTGTGACAGCTGGCAAGTGGAGAAAGAGGAGAGAGAGACCAGGAGGTGAGTGAGACTAGACATCATGCTGGAGTACGACAGTGATATCATCCACCGGGCAGACGAGAGGCGTATATTTTTCACCCATCGGGCCGTACCCTGCCAGGTTAGCCCAAAACATGACTTTATGTTTTTTTTTTTTT
>VDFB02000015.1:456656922-456697058 GCA_007258455.2 Sequoia sempervirens | reverse complement strand
TAATGATTAAGCCCTCTACGGATGATGCCTGTTACCAATTTTTCACCATCCATACTTATCCAAGGTGCCACCAAGAGGTAGTTTTCACCATAGGACAGATTTATTTCTCTTTACTATTTTTTGATTTTTGATTTTATTTTTATTTTTTTGATTTTTTTGATTTTTTGATTTTTTTGATTTTTTGATTTTTTGATTTTTTGATCAGGTGGGGTAACCAAACAGATTTTAGGTGTAGAAATTTTTTAAGTGCATGATGTTGATGGGATCGTCAAGGGGGTCTCCTTCAAGAGTAGTCAACCTGTATGCCCCAGATCCATATTTAGCAGCTATGATATAGGGCCCCAACCAATTTGCCTCAAATTTTCCCTTCTTGTCTTGGTCTTGCTGAGTACGTTGGTTCTCTTTCAGGACAAGCTCGCCCACCTAGAATTGTCGAGGGTGAATATTCTTGTTGTAACTACGCTTGAGACGATTTTGGTAGGCTTGGAGATGATCATATGCCTTTATTCTGCGTTCATCCAGTAACTCTAGCTATGCAAGCCACGCAACACAGGCATCCTCTTCGCTAATAAGGTTCTTCAAAGAGATCCTCAATGATGGAAGTTCAACTTCGATTGGCAAGACGACTTCAGTGCCATACACTAAAGAGTAGGGGGTGGTGCCTATCGAGGTGCAGATGGATGTACGATATGCCCAGAGGGCAGGATGAATATGGAGGTGCCAATCTCGTCTAATGTTATTGACAACCTTTTTGAGAATGCAGATGAGGGTTTTGTTGGTCGCTTCTGCTTGACCATTACCCTGGGGGTAATAAGGCGTAGACCAACGGTGCTGGATATGGAAGGTATCGCAGAGATTTTTCATGGCTTGGTTTTTGAAGGGTTTGCCATTGTCGGAGAGGATGGTGGACGAGATACCATATCTATAGAGAATATGGTAAAGAATGAATTTGGAAATCTGAGTACCGGTGATTTGTGAAAGAGGCATTGCCTCCACCCACTTGGTGAAGTACTCAGTGGCGGTAATTATGAATGTATGGCCGTCGGATGATGGTGGATGAATCTTGCCAATCAAGTCGAAACCCCATTGAGAAAACAGCCATGGTGCCAGGAGAGGCTGAAGATCTTGTGCTGGGGTGTGAATTAAATCTGCATGTTGCTAGCATGGGAGACACTTCTTTACAAACTCGCAAGCATCATGTTCCATCATATGCCAATAATACCCAGCTCGTAGGATCCTTTTGGCCAAGGCCATACCATTTGAATGTGCTCCACAAACACCGCCATGCACCTCCGTTAGTGTAGCATGGGCTTCGGTCTCATTCAGACATCTGAGGAGGATTCCATCATACCCATGATGATAAAGCGTATCACCCACGATGACGTATCAAGAAGAGCGATGAACGAAGGATTTGCGTTGGTTATGTGTAAGATCTGGGGGTATGATGTTATCGCGGAGGTAGGTGTAGATGTCGTGGTACCATGGGGAGGTGGGACCTACGATATCACACACCACGTCAGTTTCAGGAACATCATATGCAGGGATTAACAATTGTTCGACAAGAAACTCACACTCTATTCAATCCTTGGGCATGTCAATGAAAGAACCAATAGTGGCCATGGCATCTGCTACTTTATTCTGCACTCGAGGGATTCGGTCAAATTGTATGGAGGTGAAATATTTCTTGAAATCGTCCACCATGCATTTATAGGGTAACAGTTTGTCATCTTTTGTGAGGAATTCATCATTAACTTGTTTGATAACTAGCAAGGAGTCCCCAAAGACTTTCAAATGTGTAATGTGCCACTGTTTTGCAATTCTAAGGCCAGTGAGGAGAGCTTCATATTCTGCCATATTGTTGGTATAGGGAAATGCTATCCTGAATGATTTTGGGATGTAGTCACCTTAAGGGGTGACTAATAGAATTCCTGCCCCAGATCCATTATGAGTGTATGAACCATTGAAATATAACATCCAAGTCGGTGCTTCTGTCACTGTGTAGATTTCTTCATTTGGGAATTTAGTGTCTAAAGGGTAAGCATCTACCAATGGTGCTTCGGCCAATTGATCAGCAATAACTTGTCCTTTTATGGCTTTGCGCTCTACATACTCTATGTCAAATTCACTGAGGAGCATGACCCATTTAGCCATGCGGCCAGTCAGAGTAGTTCTAGATAATAGATACTTCAAGGGATCAATTTTAGCGATCAACTTGACTGGGTGACTAAGCATGTAATGGCAGAGCTTCTATGTACTGAAGACTAGTGTGAGGCACGCTTTTTCCATAAGGGAATAATTTAACTCATAGCCAACTAATGTTCAGCTAATGTAATAGATTGCCCTTTCCTTGAGTGACTCATCATGTTGCACCAATAATGCCCCTAGTGCGACTGAGGTAGTAGAGATATAGAGTAGGAGGGGTTTTCCCGGAATAGGCAACATCAAAATCGATGGATGAGCTAAATATTCCTTGATTTTATCAAAACCTGTTTGACACTGTGGAGTCCATCGGAAGGTGGAATCTTTCTTCAAAAGATGGGTAAATGGCTGACATTTATCCATGAGTTGGGCTATGAACCGTCGGATGGACTGCATCTTTCCCTTGAGGCTCCTTAACTGCTTTAGATTGCGTGGAGGTGGCATGTCCAGAATAGCCTTTACCTTGGCAGGATCAACTTCAATACCTCTGCGAGAGACTATGAAACCCAACAATTTCCCTGACGTGACCCCAAAAACACACTTTTTCGGGTTTAGCCGCGACTTATAATGCTCTAACTGCTCAAATATCTTCTTTAGGATGGGCGGATTTTCTGCTCATGTTTTGGACTTCCCTAATAGGTCATCAACATAGTCTTCCATGATAATATGGATGAGGTCATGGAAGATAACCGTCATGGCTCTCTGATATGTTGCCCCTGCATTTTTGAGACCAAAGGGCATAACATTATAACAAAATGTGCCCCAAGGTGTTGTGAAGTCAGTCTTGTGTTAGTCCTCAGGTGCGATTCAAATCTGGTTGTACCCGGAGAAGCCATCCATAAGGGACAACATCTCATGTCCTGCTGTTAGGTCTACCAACATGTCAATGTTCGGCAGGGGGAAGTCATCTTTCAGGCAGGCTTTGTTGAGATCCTTGAAGTCTGTGCAGACGCGAATGTCTCCATTTGGTTTAGCAACTGGCACAATATTGGAGATCCATTTGGAGTAGTCAATTGGTCTGATAAAACCTGCCTCTAGTAGCTTCTCCAATTCCTTCTTGACCAACAATGTGACTTGCGGATGCATCTTACGGAGTTTTTGCTTGACAGGCTTGGCATCTGGGCGAATGTCTAAGTGATGAGCCACTAAAGCAGGGTCTAATCCTGGCATGTCCAAGTATGACTAGGTGAAGTTAATGATCCCCTCTTGGAGTAGCTACACGATGATCGGATATTCCTGCTCTGAGAGTGACTTAGCTACATAGGTGACCTTAGGACTTTCAGCAGTTCCCAGATTGACTTCTTGAGTTTCTTCAATCAGAATAGAGGATCGGGCAGATAACTGAGTTCCCATAAGGGGAAGATGAACATCTCCATCTTCTGGTGCCTCTTCGAGGTTTTTACCATCAGATGCATCCTTTATTTTTACTTTTTCAAAGTCAAGAAGTTCCTCGGGGAGGTTTTCACTAGATGACCGTTTGTTATTTTTTTTATTCTTACTTTTGCGACTGGAGTGTTCATCCTCCCCCAATCCCATGAGGTTGACATATGTATCCGCCGACATACTGACAGGTGTGTGATTATGTAGGTCCCAATCGATAAGCTCAAGATGGCAGAGGGATAGGCTAATAGTGGAGACAGATAGGCATTCAAACATGGAAGATAGGTCGGCATGATCGACATCATCGTATGCACGTATGATGGATTCCTCCTCAGGTATGTCTTCCAATGAGCCATTGTCCATAGCTAGGCCATTAAGAGCATTAGACAATGTTTCGAGGCCATTCTGCTTTCTGTCATACCTAATGGCCACTTTTTCAGTAGCAGAGACGTATCAATAGGTTGTAATCACCCTTATTCTTGCTTTCTTAGGCCCCTGCCTTGATAGTTATGCTTTTCCATGAATTTCGCTGGCCAGGGTTACTTTTCTTGAAAGTATTCCTTGAGAGGAGTTTCCAGCTGAGGCTCTTCTCAGTAAACCCATTGGCTTATGTCTTCTTCTGGCGCATCTATCTTCATACTTGGGGATACGAAGGTGGTGGTAGGGATGTTTTTGCCATGAAAAGTGACAGTCTTGTCTTCCTTTGGGGTAGCATGGGAAGGTTGACCATACTCGTGTGGTGATGGCGGCATGGTCGCTACATTAAGAGCAGTATGCATTTCATACTCACCACACCCTTTGTCAATGATCTGGACTTTTGTGAATGTAGGCTTAGTGGTGGAGGATGGAGTGGTTTTTGCAGCGGATGGTGGATTAACGGATGATGACTGAGATGCCCCCATTTCAACCCCAGGACAATAATGTAAATGGGGGAATGATGCTTCTAGAGCACGGAAATATTCGAATGGTTGGGGGTCAGCATAGATGGTGACCTCTTGTCCATTGACTAGGAATTTGAGACACTGATGGTAGGTGGAGGGAATGGCCTGCATAGCATGGAGCCATGGATGACCGAGGAGGAGATTATACAGAAAGTCCAGATCAAGGACATGGCAGGTAATGTACTGAACTACCGGTCCCACTTGGACAGGAAGATTGATGATCCCTTCTGAATTCCTTTCTGCATTGTCATAAGCCTTGATTGTAATAATCTGGTTAATTAAATCTGCTTGGGTGTACCCCACCTGTTTTATGAACTTTAAAGTGCACAAGTTGAGGGTAGAGCCATTATCTACCAAGACTCTTTTTATTTTATGGCGGGCAACCACAACTTCGATATGTAAGGGGAGATTGTGATTGGCATCAATGTTGGGCATATCGTTCTGGCTGAAATGTAGTTGGTGAGATGAAGCTAGGTGTCCTACCAAGGCCTGGAACTGTGTGGGATCAATGTTATTAGGCACATGGGTTTCCTGCAAGGCTCTGTTGAGGATTTCCTGATGCACGGGGGAAGACTTGAGTAAATCCAAGATGGAGATATGTGTAGGGGTCTTTCCTAAGTGATCGAGGATGTTGTACTGGGAGGTTACAGGAGTCGGTTGGGCGAGTGCAGAGGCTACAGGAACGGTGATGCGGGCCCGTCGTGTGGTAACAGCACATTGAGAGTCTTTAGCTTTAACATGTATCATGGATACACGAGGTTCTACCTGCTCAATGTAATGAATAACACCCTAGTAATTGAGGGGTACATTCTTATAGCTCACATTATTTGTGCTGTTGTTTTGAGGATTAGTGTTGGAGGTGCTTGGGCCTGGGTTGTGATTTGGAAAGGCATTTTGATAGATCTACAACTTAGCATTGGACGACGGAGCTTGACTGGGGTCGACCTTGATATCACCTCGATCTATGAGGTCTTGGACATAGTTTTTCATACCCTGACACTTATTCAAAGAGTGCCCTTTAATTTTGTGGAACTCACAATATTCATTTTCCCTAAACCATGCGGGCTTAGGTTTGGATTCATCTAGTGGCTTGGTGATGGGGTACATGATCGGATAGCTGATCTACAATAGTTTATTGAAGACTACACTCAAGGGTTCTCCTAGTTGAGCATATTGGCATTTAGTGTTCCCTTGGTTATTTTGATTGGACTGTTGGGGAAGACGCGGTGTCCCTTGCTGTACGGATATGGCATTAGGTATAGATTGCTATTGTTTCTGGGATGCATTGGCCACGTGGACATGTTTAGTATCAATGACACCATCATTGACTGCATTTGTGTTCTTGTTCCAGAAACGTGGCTTGTCGTTGAACGACCTTTCCTTATCTTGATTGTATATTTTGATGTGCCCCTTGGCAACAAGGGCACACTCAAGGATAGGTCCCTTCTCTACCACCTCTGCAAAAGTGGTGACACAGTGTAATTGGAAGCTATGAGCCATGTCAGGATGGGAGTTCTCCACAAAGAGGGTGACCATGTCCTTTTCTTTCAAAGGGGTTTTCATTCAGCTTGCTAGGGCATGCCACCTCTGGAGGTAACTAGTGAAGGTTTCCCCTTCACGTTATTTCTCTTTGAGGAGATCCAAGGTATCGGTATCCTTCTCCAAATTGAAGGAGAAGTAGGAGACAAACTTCTCTGACAAGTCTGTGAAAGATTTTATAGATCCCTTTTCAAGAGTCATGAACCACCCTAGCGCGTTGCTTCCTAGACTTCGGGGGAAAAGGCACAAGAGATAGTTGTCATTGAGGATCACTTCTTGACACTGGGAGTAAAACTCCTGTGAGTAGGCCTTAGGATCTTTGTTCCCCTTATATTTGTCAAATTTTGGCATCTCAAAATGTTTGGGGAAGGGAATCAGTGAGATGGAGGGATCATACGGGTATGGGCATATATCTTCGAACTTGAATGATTGTTTGCTAGTCCATGCCTGGAGATCCTTCAGTGCGGCTTTGATTTCTAGTATGTCTGCATTGGCCAATGTGTTGGATGGATATTGGGGGTAGGATGATTGTGGGCTCTGAGATGATATTTGGAGATGGGCATATGGATAAATAGGAGATGGTACCTCCTGCTGATACGCCAAGGGACCTTGTTGATAAAAAGGTTGCTGTTGCGGGGCGGGATATGAATTGGTTGGATAGTTATGGGTGGCGTATTGTTGGGAATTATGGAGAAAGTGTTGTTGATTAGCTTGCGGATATTGGGGGTGTTGATATGACTGTTGCAATACCCCATAGGAGGGTTGTTGTTGATATTGTTGTTGGTTGTAATAGTTGTAGTGATGGGGTGGTTGTTGATATTGTTGTTGATGCATAGTTGGTGGCTGTGATGGGCGAGATGGGATGTTATGTGGTGGTTGTGTTTGCGGGCATAAAATGAATGCAAGGAATGGAGATATGGTCAGGGCTGAAGGCCGAGGTTGATTTCCTTGCGGTTGGTGTTGTGATGGTTGTGTTGAAAATAGGGGATTGATCAATGGTTATTGAGGTGGAGGTGCGATTGAGATGTTGTGCGAGGGAGGTTGTTGAATGATAGTGGGAGCGTAGGCTTGGGGAGGTTGTTGGGACATGAATGACGATGGAGGAGGGATGTTGGATTGGGACGGTTGTTGGGATATGAATGACGATGGTGGAGGATTGTTAGATTGGGGTGGTTGTTGAGGTATGAATGACGATGGTGGAGGATTGTTAGATTGGGGCGGTTGTTGAGGTATGAATGACAATGGTAGAGGATTGGTTGCCCTGGGAGGTGGGGGAAAGGCGGTGAAAGGGTTGCCCCTAGTGTTGACAGGAAGCGGGTTCGAGGGGGGCGGTGCCGGTAGCATTAATGGTTGTGGTTGCGAGATGTTTTGCGGCATGCCATAGGCATAAGGATCATTGGGATCAATGGTTTGGGGTGTTCTTGTGACCGAGATGGTGGGATGTGTGGGATTGCCATTGGGATATAGGACAACATTTCCGAACTCAGGTTGATGCCAACCTTCTACGGAAGGAACGTTGGGGACATACGAGCTACTAGGGATGTCATGTGAACTTTGGGGTACATTAGATGTGGAGGTGCCGTACTTGGCTAAACCAACACTTGATGGAAACTTGACACCCTTGTCGATCAAGTGATCCAAGATTTTGTCACCATGTCTTTCAAGAAGGAGTTCTATCATTTGTGCATTAACAGGGTTGCTAAAGTGTTCCTCGAATGTGAGCTCGGGTTGATCAGCCATGTTTTCCTCCGCAGGTGGTGACGTGTTTTGACCATCCACATTGGATTGTGATGAGGTACCATTGTGGGGATCATGAGGGATGTTCATTGTGTTATTGGGATCTTGAGGATTGTTTGATTGGGCGTTTAGGGTTTTTTGGTCGGCCATTTTCTTTGCTTGTGATCGAGTTTGAACGAGCATGCAAGATGATGGAGTAGATCAAGATATTAGAAACCTTGATGATGAAAGATTGATTCAATTTTGATGGGAGATTAGTTGATGCTGATTGGTTAGGCCGACATGGATTGGCTTGATGGGATCGGATTGGATTGATCGGTAAACACTGGATTAACCTAGATGTCAGGTTTTGATTTAGATAGACTTGATGATATGGGGGTTGGATTGATCTGATGATTAAGATTGATGTGATGATAAGGATGATGAAGACTAAGATCCACAACCGAGTTTAAGAAGGACCCTTGGTAACACTAGGTATTGATTGAAAGGTGGATGTATGATAATGACACCGAATCTGACTTGAGATAGAAGCGGATTGATTGGGTCGAAAAGGATAACTGACTTAAGATGGATAGCGATCCTAAGCCATCTATGATGATTGCGATTAGGGATAAATACCTAGGTCAACTTGGATGACAACTCCAACGAGGTTTATATGGAATAACAAAGATCGGAGATGAAAGCGGAATTAGGATGGATAGGTAGCGTCTTAGGGTAGACGAATGGCTCTTGAGACAAGTAAAAGAGTGTTCAGGATAAATGACCCTTAGAATGAAGGGATGGAGGCTCAGAATGGAAGTTCAAAAGCTTGTTTTGGATGTTAAATGGTCGTATTGATGTTCAAAATAGAAGGGTAATGAGTGCCAAGTGACAATGTAGTTTGGTCAAAAGTTAGATCTGTCACAGCTTTAGGACAGGTCCGCCACTGCACTTGGACAGGTCCACCACTACACTTGGACAGGTCCACCACTGCACTTGGATAGGTCTGCCACTGCACAGGGACAGGTCTGCCACTGCACTAGGACAGGTCAGCCACTACACAGGGACAGGTCCGCCACTGCACTAGGACAGGTTTGACACTACACTGGGACAGGTTTTCCACTACACAAGGATAGGTCTGCCACTGCAATGGGATAGGTTTGCCACTACACAGGGACAAGTCTACCACTACATGAGGACAGGTCCGCCAAAGGATAAGGTCAAGTCCATCAAAGGATAAGTTTAAGTTTGATGTTTTGATGGATGGGTAAGGCAAAGGACCCAATATATAGCAATCATAAAAAGACTTGGCCAAACTGATAATCACTAGTTTTTGCATAAGAAAGACAATGCAAACAGCACAACCCTAAGATTAGTAGAAACGGGTATGGTCAACAAAGTCTTCTACTCTAGGATGCACATGGTTTCTAAGGAGTCCTCAATATACACCCAGTACGTGAGGCCCAAACCGTGAACACCAACCCGTTACAAGCGTGAGTCGGGAAGCTTAGCGAGATACTAAAGGCTCAGACCAACTCTTCACGTCATCCCGACGCTTGGCCAATTACAACGTGGTTGGATTGAGGTACAACTTTCACTCTCCCCCCTTTATATACCCCGCTGGTACGCGTGGTTGGAATTTTCCCTTGGGGTGATGAAATCCCCAAGCAAGTCCCACTAAGAAAGAGAAAAAGGGGTGACTCAAAAGGACTTGGAAAGCTACGATTTCTCATCACCTAGGATCGCCAAATGGTGCAAGGGGATTGGCTATGTCAAATAGCTTTCCCAAACACGCCAAGAAAGGTTTATTGACCCCTCTTTTAATTAAGCTATGTGCTTATTTTACCAAAAGACAATCGGAAAAGAAACTTGAAATTTTTTACCTTCTGGAAGATAGGTCCGCCACTCTGCAGGGATAGATCTGCCACTCTATCAGGACAGGTCTGCCATTCCAGGATAGATCTACCACTCTGTTAGGATAGGTCCGCCACTACACTAGGATAGGTCCGCCACTGCACTGGGACAGGTTCGCCACTACAGGACAGGTCTGCCACCGCATTAGGACAGGTCTGCCACTACACTAGGATAGGTCCGCCACTACACTGGGACAGGTCTGCCACTACAGGACAGGTCTGCCACCCTGAGATAGGTCTGCCACTCCAGGACATATCTGCCACTCTGTCAGGACAAGTCTGCCACTCTGCAACCTGGACCTTAAAAAATGCCAAAAATAGATAACGTGAAAGAAATAGACCCGTTTGTGGGTCCCACCGGGCGTGCCAGAAATGTGATAGGTCGAATGTGAGCGTTAGAAATCAAGCAACAAGTAAAAGAGTGCAAATAAACACTAAAACAACCTACACCTCAAGATTAGCCTAAGTTGGAAACAAAACAATACAAAGCAACGAAATGGAACTTTATACCTTGCATTGAGTCGATCCTTTGGTTGGCCCTTCGATCTTTGGTGTGTATGCTCCTTGGATGGCAAGTAGATGCAAGCTAAATGGTGTTGTGAGGATGAGTGCAAGTGGATGAAATCACGAAAATGGCTAAGTATGAGTTGAGAAACAAAATTGCAAGAGTTTGGCTAGCAAAATGATCTCTCCCAAAATGAGAGAAAAGAGGGGGTATTTATACGATTTTTGAGAGTTCCTAGGGGAAATGGATGGTCAAAATTGAGCCACCAAATGTCAAGATGTAGGGCTAAGGTGAGTTGAAAACTCACAAGCCCTCACATCTTGACATGTGGCATGTGAGATAGCCCTAAAAGGTGAAGTGGACATGAGGTGGAAGGAGAGGGACATGACATGGAGGGGGGTACAAAGTACCTTGGGATTGGAAAAGATCTCCTCATAAAGGAGGTCATTGTCCCCATGTGGGTGAGAGGACATGTGAGGAATTAAAAATTCCTCAAATATTCTCATGGGGAGATGGGAAAGAATAAAGAATAAGTGAAGGACATGTGGGGAGAAGTGAAGGAATTAAAAATTCCTTTTGGGTGCCTTGGGGGATTTAAAGGTGAATTAAAAATTCACATGGGGAAGTGGAGTGCCTTGCCCAAAAGGAGAAAGCCTTTAATAAGGTTGACTCAAGGACATATGCCATAAATAGGATGAGGATTAGGTTAGGCTAATCAAATGATCAAGGTTGTGCAAGTACTCAGTTAGATGGACTAATGACCCATTAGAAGCAAGTGGGAAATCATGGAGGATGTGACCTTAATGATGATTAAGGGTGTGCACATGTTAACCCTAGTTAATTAGAAGAAGATGAAGTAATTAAGATGGATTAGGGACCAGCTTGCAAAAGTTGGAGGATGTGACCATGAGAGAGAAAAGAGGAATTAATAATGAATTTTAATTTAAAAGGGTGATACGACTAAATTAAATAAAAGGGTATATTTATTTAATTTAGGGGAAGAAGAGGGGTAAAGTATTAAATTAAATACTTTAGGACCTTTGTGCAAGATGCAGGGTATTAATTAAACAAATGGTTTAATTAATATTGACAGAGGGGATGAGCAATCGGATGAATAAGGAGACACGTTTGATCATAGGGAAGTGATCAAATTGGATGTCTACATATCCAAATAAGCATTCTTTATTCAAACACCTTATCATATCACAAGATAATCCATATCCATCCATCCATACATCCATCCAAGCATCAACCCATGGAATTCCATACATTGCTAGACACGAGGGGTGGATATTTACATCTTGCTTTGGGAATAAATCTTGATCTATATCTTCCAACTTATGTGGTAATCAAAACATTGAAAAACTTGAAATCAAATTGGTCAAAACATTTGTGAGCCAAAATCCAAATCACAAACCCATGACATATTTTGACAAGAATATGTTGCTTATTAAGCTTTATCTTTCATCAAACATCAATCCAAACAATAAATATCAGTCATATCTAATTTGCACTTCAGCATCACATCAAATCATTTAAACAAATTTTGTTCCAAACTGAGCTTCAAAATCTTGATCAATCAAATCCAATCAATCCATCATCATATTGGGATATCCTTCCCAATACTCATGTTGCTTAACACCATACTTGCATTGTTGTTTATCCTCAACAATGTTATGATCATCAATCCATCAATCTGACAAATCAGCCCTAGCTTGGTTTTCAACAAAATCCAAAAATAGCACTCATATCATCACATATCCATGTTAAAATTGTCAAAATCATGTGAAAATCCAAAAACATTAAAAAAGATCAAAATCCCAAAAAAAATCAAAAATTTAAACAAATGTCGAAAAGATGTTTATCCAAACTACATCATCTTTGAGCTTAAATGTAGGAAATTCCATCATTGATGAGCCCTCGAGACACAAAATCACAAAAAAACATTTAAATAACCTAAAAATCCAAAAAATAGCCTCATAACATTTTGAAAACATCAAAAACATCCAAATATTTGAAAAAATCCATCTGTCACATTTCGCTTTCACCCACAATAATCAATCAGCCATAATAAATCAATCGTAACCTTCATCCTTTGGTAAAACAAACAAAAACAACCACAACAATCAGTAAAAGTAAAATTCAAATGTAAAATCAAAATTGAACAAACTTTTAAATGAAAAATCAAACTCTTGATCTTTTTAGAAAACATGTCAGTCAACCTCATATCAACAACCTTTTAAACAACCTATCAACTTGCCACCTTCCACTAACATGTCCTAGGATAGATCCTTTCTACAACAAGCATTATCTTTTGGTGCAGACCCAGGAGGTTCAATCTCAAACTAATTGACAACCTTCCTTCAAGAGGAATCTAACAAGATTAAAATGATCTTATAAAGTATATCAAATAGTCTTCCAAGTTCAACAATCATTAGGAGCACAATTTCTCAATTTCACCCTTCAATCCTAGTAGTAGTGTGAACTCAATTTTTAACCCTTAACTCCAAAACTTTCCATAGAACTTGACAAACACGTAGATGATTCAAATACCCATTTTTGAGATACACAACATATCCATCAGGTTCATATGACTCCTTCAAAACATTTTCCCTAAAATGACCTCTCTCACTGTATTAAAGCCCCGATTAGCCTTGTTTTCCAAAGACACCCCTCTAAAAATGCACCGTCAAACCAAGGTAACTTGAAACTATCTTAGGAAAGGTGTCAAAACTTAGGATTTTCCATGTTTTAAGACCCCAAGAGCTTAATTTTTTTCCCAACTCAAAAAACCTCCTTGTAGCCTAGAAACCTAGGGTTTTCAAGCACCCTTATTGTAAGTGCACATTGCCAACCTCCCAAGTTAAATCAATGGTTCAAACACCTTTAAATATCTCTACACAATCATAATAAACACTAACAAGGTCATTAGTTTAATTAGTTTTCAGAATTACCACCTAGGTTCCTCATTTTCTCATTGAAATAACCCTGATCAGCCTAGGGTGTTACTCCAACACCACAATTCCTTACTTCTTTACTCCCCTACAACATTTAAAGACTTACAATAACATATTACAAACCAATCCACCAAGAAACAGATCAATTATAGTAGGTTGATTGGTTAGTTCTACATTTAATCTCCTTCAAAACCTTTAATTCAAAAAAAAAGGGGCAGTCATTGTTTCTTACAAATTCTTTTGACAAAATTATTGAATAGACCCTCAAAACACCAGAAATAGATAATAAAAGCACAAACTTAAAAAATTCTAGAAATTTTAGGCCATAATATACCTGTGCGGACCCATACAAGATTGAAGAAGAGAGTAAAACAAGTAATTTCTGAGAAATAATAGGGAATATGATTGTTTTCTTTATTCAATTCTTCTTGCCAACATTACAAATTAGTTCCTTCACCTTTTTAAAGGTTCTCTTCCTAAAAACCATCGAACAACCAACTATCCAACTACCTTTTAAATCCTTTTGTGACTATTGGATGGAATTTCACATTACTTCCACAATTTGTTAACATCATTGCAATACATTTTGAAATGTTTACATTCTGACCCCAAGTGACTATAAACTTACCAAAGACACCTAGGATATTCCAATGGAACCTTATTCACATGTATTAATACTTTACTCCCTGTATTCCTTAGAACTCATTATTACATAAGATTTTTCTTTATAAAGCAATTTGACATATTCAACCAAATGACTCAAATCCTTTACATTAGATTGGTCTTTTTAGACCTTATTGAACATAAATAAATACTAAACATGCCTATATAACCCTAGACACACAATATTGACTCGCCTAGACCTTCAAACATGAAACTTTGAGAATAGGTGATTGGGTGCTCTTGCACCATCTTTGGAAATCACTTTGGATACTTATCCTAAGAAAAACATATCCCTTTGGCTAGAGGTATGAAGAACATTGGCTTGTTTGTGTACTTGATGTTTTCTTTTGATTTATCTTATTGCACTCATTGCAATGACCTCTCAATGATGTCTGATCAAAATGATTTAGAGAGAAAGGAATTGGGCATTAATCATTATATTTTGTCTATTGTGTTTGTTGGAAATTATTGTAATATACCCTTGGTCATGCTAATTTTTTTTGGTGTGTAGGGAGGATTCTTTGGATATCTTGTCGACTATTTCATTGGGAGGTTTTTCCTTTCTGTGTTCTGGTCTAAGATGTTTGAAATGTATGAAGTACATTCTAACAAGGTTTCATATGTTAGGTGTGAATAGGAATACTCCTATCTTTTTGTTGAGTCAAAGTCCATTGCACTAGATACCACGCTATCCTGATTGTCTATACCCTTATGCATCGTATCTATGTGTGTTATCAAAAATAAGGAAATTTATGCTCTTTACATCCCCAATCCTTGGATAAGCAACTCATCATCATCATTCATCATCATATCTAAGAAAGTGTCAATGAGTCATAGAATTGTTGGACTTTTGAATCTTCTTAGAATCAAGGGTTGATCCCTCACATTCTTCTATCATCTTTCATGCTAACAAGCTATCATGAAATTCACCAAAACATTGATGCATCCATACTGCATTCATAACACATCAACATACTCCTTCTGCATACTCATGCATATCATCATAATAGGAAACATCATCCATCTCACATGCATTGCATCATCCTTTAAGTTGTTTAGGATAATATAAAATTTTTATTCTAAGCATCTTAAAAACATCTCATTTGCATTGTCATCATAATATAGATCTGTTATTCTAAACATCTCATAACATAACCATCCATACATCCATTAGGCATATTTTTTGTGAGCTCGGCCTAAAATTGGCATTTTCACTTGATCTCTCAAGGGGGAAAGTGTACCAACGCACTTCTTTCTGTTGGAGCAACAATGAGACATCTTAAAGAATTGGGAAATTTTTGAATTTTGATCTTTGGAATGTTAGTCTTTGAACCAATACAATTGGTATACTGCTTCAAAGAGGGGAAAAATGTTGACAAGAAAACAATCCTAACTGACATTGTGCATCTAATTCTGATTAATTATCATCAAATCTTCTATTAATTAAATAAAGCAATTTATTACATTAATTCACTAATGTCTATCGTGTTTAATTAAATAAATCAAATTATTTAATTATCCTAAAGTCCTCTCATTTGATTTAATAAACCAAATCAGTTAAATCAAATGTCAAATCCCCTAATTCCTTCAAGTTAATTAATTATGGACTAATTAACCTCTAAACCTAATTACCCATTCTCTAGCTTTTGACTCAACCTTGGTCAAACCCAACCCTTGATTAACTAACCCACTTGCACATGAAAATGGTTTCTTTTAATTAATTAATTACCTCATTTATCCACTCAAAAGGAATATTCTATGGAATATTCCTTCATTAAATCCATTTATTTGACTTTCTTACCCAAACACTAACCCATCTTACATCTCACCCACATGCATTAACTATGCACATTCTCCAAATTTTTCTCCACCTCCATCCATTAGCCATGTGACAAGTGTCAAAATATCATTGGATCTCCTTTAGTCCCATATTCCTCCCATCTCTCCACTCTTCAACCCTTCAACCTATAAATAAAATAATTCTCTTCACAACAATCATCCACAATATTAAGCATTTTCACTAAGGCACTTTCATCTCCATCGCTTGCATCTTTGCATCTTCATCACAGTTTGTTCATGATTTTAGAAGCTTATAAAAGGGGTGGGAAAGGGTATCCTTTCCACATGAAAGGAGCACCACTCCCACTATGGGATAGATTTTGATATGTTTTCATTTGTTTTTATTTAGCTATTTTTATTATTCTATTTTCTTGTTTGCATATTCACCATATTCATGTATTTCATAGGAGTGTCTAATTTGTTCTATTTAAACATCCAACACTTGTTTGTTTGTCCTTGTTTAAAAAATTGCATATTTAAATCTCACAAATAATAGAGAGAGAGCTTCTTGTTTAAGGGTAAATCATGTAAGGTAAAGGTTATATCAGGAACAAAACTCACATTATTCACAAAAGGCATACAAGTGAATGAAACCATCTGTACATACTTAGATGGAACAGAATCAAAAGATGTGGAAGACTGTATAACCAAGTTAGAAAACTAGGAAGGGAATAGATCTGTGTAAATCTATAGTTGGTTGTTAGGCTTACCTACATATTTCTTAGATTTTTCTTACTTTCCTCAAGATGGATAGTCTTTTCATTCATGTGATCCTGAATCATATGATGCGGGAAAACACATCACTCGTTATTATGTTCATGTACTTGATGGAACTAGAAAACTACATGTACCATTACAGATATGGCTTGGATAGAGGTCAAATTTTTGGTAGTGTTATAATTTTATCCTTTAATAGATTATACAAGATGCTAGTATAATATTTAGATAGCTTTGTAAAGGTTCTATCATTTCCTATACTTACCTTTGGGAATAGAGACCATGTTAATGATGGCCCTTGTGGACTTTGAAAAAGCGACCCTACTACTTTTTCTGCCTCATTTAGGTCCTCGAGATTTTGGCTTAATTGTGCCTTGATTTAGTGTTGTAATGTGGATAACACATTCACATTAAGTCTTGGGTCCTTGTAAATTAAGAAGAATTTTATGATGCCTTGCAAAAGTGTTGTGAAGTGTTGTAACACTTTCATGCTTTTCTAGGATCTTCTTAATACATTTCACCTAAATAACCTCTATTTATCATTTACCAAGCCTTATTTCAAAGTGTTGTAACAAAATTTCACACTCTTCTAGGATTTTCATTAATAATTTAACCTTTCTTATGCTTTAATTGGCCCCATTTTACACTTATGGGCCTTAAGTGTTTTTTTGAAAATAATCCCGATAAACATCATTTAAAACATTTAATTTCTGAAACCCACTTAAAATGCCTTAAGTGGGACCCATTCACCACTAGGGGTGAATGAGTCCCCTTTGGCACAAAAATTAAAATAATTTTAAATTTCTGGCGGGTTATTATTTTCTAAGATCTAAGGTTAGCCTGTGATGTGATATTTTCAGGAATTATTGCATAATTGTGTATAAATATAAGGTTTTTCTACTCATTTCAGATCCTGAAACCTATCAGGAGTAGAAGTGTAGAATGTGAGCTACAGATTCCATGTTTGAATTTTTAGAAATCAAGAAATGGACTGATTCACCATTAGTGGCAAATGAGTCCCACTACCAGGCTCAAATTGAGATTTTTGCAATTTTGAGTACTCAATTTTTTGAAACCTATTGTGGCAGAATCTTGCCAAAACAGGACTAAGTTTCCCAGCTGGCTTCAAAAGTAGTAATTTTAGGATTCCAGGGTTCAATTTCAACCTTCTTTAGTTTCCAGGTGCACACTATAAATCTCACAATTTTCTGTTACAGTTTACTTGCATTTCTAGGTCATTTTGCATTTCACAACATGTTTTCAAACATCTTGCATTTTCTAAGTTTAGCATTAATAGTTAATCTATTTTATCAATTTCCAGCCTTGAGGATAATCCCCTTTGATATATTTCAATCTCTTTTGCATTGGAATCTCAAGGGTTTGTTCTTGAGTGTGAACATTGTGAAATCAGATCCCTCTTTCTTCATTCCCCTTTTTGTGTGGATAAAGGAAGTTGTGCATTCCATTTCCATTGTCCACATTTAGGTGAACCCAACTTTGAACATAATAATTTTTCTTTGGAGTGCATTTACATCCTAGGAATAGCTTAGATTAATGTTGCATTGCATTTTGTATTGTTCAACTTGCATTCTATGGTTTCCAAAATTGCATTCATGAAAAACTCATATAGCTTGCATTTTTGCATTTCATCTCATTAAAATTACTAAAATCATGCATTTCCACATCATATTTGTATCATAAAATATAAAGAGCATAAAAACCAATTCAAAAATTCTATTTTTTTTTTTTTTAAATCACTACCTGGACTCATTCGCCAGCCTAGGTGAATCAGTCCAGTAGCACATTTTTTACTACATTTTATATCATTTCTAGTTCATTCTCTACATTTCTCTTTTCTATTATTACCTTTCTGTCTCTATTTCTAGATTTATTGTTTCATTCAAATTCTTGCATTTAGTTTACTTTCATTCATTTTCATCATGGATATGTGTTTTAATAAGATTTGGATGTCATTAAAATTCTTAGTTCATATGTAATGTTGTACCTTTGGAACTAATCCTAATTCCATTGAACTTCATCATTCTTCTTGAAATCCTAATAAATGTCCTCCTCATGATGTTGACATCATTGGAGAAGATGATAAAAGCATGAATAAGTTCCTAAATGATTTCCTTGACAACCTTGAAGCTAATGTATCCTTTTATCCATTCATGAAACAACAAGACCTTCCTACAATACCACTTGCTAAGATGTTTGGTTACTTACATCCTGAAAAAAAGTAGAACCTAAGTTCCCTACACAAGGTGAACCTAGTTCTTCTAGATGAGAAAACACTCACATCAACCTTGAAAAAACCTATGACAAAGGATTCACAATTTTGAGCAAACATGGATGTGACACAACAATTGGATGTGGAATTCATCAACTCTTAGAGAAAAATTCAAAAAATGAAAACACAAAATGGTTAGGATATCAAGATCCCCCTCATAACACCAAGCCTCGTAGAAAATATTTGAAGCTTCGTGATGATAGAACAATAATCTTTGATTACCGTCCTGACCTAACTGTCCTTCTTCCTAGAGAGAAACCCTTTCTTAATAACAATGACAAGGATGAAACGATCACTTTGGGACCCCTTCAATTAGAGAGAAGGGTGAATCTAGAAAATGTAAGAGGCCTTACAAGTTACAAAAACTAAAGTTTCCTCTCCGCCCACCTACTGAAAGTGAAAGGAAATTAAAAATAATTTTAAACAAGGAACTAATACTATTACCACCTATGAATAGGTTGGTGATATATCCTAAAGATTCCAACATTCCACATTGTGGATATCATCACGTTATTAGACATAGTAGTGATGAGTGTCATACATTAATAGAAATACTAAGCAATTATCATTTTGATGGCGATAATTGTTGTCCAGTGATCCCATAAAATACTCTCCTACACCTTGTTATGTAATAGTTGTAGAAAATTACCTTCTCACTATTACATAATCTTTTCCATCACCTACCTTAGCTTATTCTTTCCTTGAACCTAGTGGGGGCAAGAATTTGCTAGCCTTGTCCTAGTAATGCATTTTCCATTGTCCCTTAGTTGTGTTATTCACCTTTAGCTTATATTGACTAAGATTGGGAGGAAGATGACTTGCTCAATGGTTGAATCACATTTTCCTTACTAGTATTTTGCATTTTCTTTTTCTTTTTCTTTTAAGTTCTTTCTTGTACGTAATGTGATCCTCTACGATCTATGTGATTTTATCTCTATTTGTAACATTCCTCTATTTTTACCTTAATTCTTCTCAATGTCATACATCACTTTCGCCTTTTTATCTTTATCTTTTTATTGTGTTTTCCTTTTGGTGATGATGCAAGGGATTGAGACAACCAAGTCTCTTTCATGTTGACCCAAAAGGCCCCTTTTCTATTATCTTTTTCCCTTGTCTTTTTTTATTTTTGGCTTATGTTTTCCTTTTGGGGATGACATAAGGCATTGAGACATTCATGTCTCCTTCATGTTGACCCAAAAGATTTTCCTTTTCTTTCATCTTTTCTTTTTTTCATTTGTCTTGTGACACACTTTTGGGGATGGTGCATGGTGATGAGACATCCTATGTCCCTTTGATGCAGAGGGTATGGGACTTTAGGTACAACACAAAGTTTCAAGGTCTACAATGATATAATCTCAAACCTTCTTCTAGGCACCCTTATGGAGATAAGGCTTCAATGGTTCACTTTTGACTTATATCCTTCCCTTATGGACCCAAACCCTTGGAATGATCTTTGGGAACTCAAAAAAACTTGCCTTGAATGGTTACAAAGCCCCAAGATCCTATCTTAAATGCAACTCACTTATCCACCTTGATTAGGCTTCTAGCCCAACTAGGTCTCCAACAACTATTTTATGGACTTTTCTCACAACTTCCCCAAATGACTCCCCAAAATAATGACTGATTCAAATGTATTTTTTGATGTTACATAACATAATCAAACCTTGATGGCTCTTGTTTTGGACCAATCTCTCCAAAATCTGCTAATTCCACATAATTAAAGCCTAATTAGCCCTTTTTCTCAAAGCAACCCTACTCAAATCTTGTCCTCTGATTATGAGACTTTCTATAGTGTCTTGAATTGTTTCCAAACTAATAATTTTCAAGGTCTTAGATTCCAATGATGCCTTTAAGACCCCTAATCACAAAACCCTCAATTAAATCCCCTAAAACTAGGGCTTCTTAGATATTAACCTTCCAATCACTTCTAGAACTGGTTATTTCACTTTTCACCAATAACTCAACATTTTTTAACAATTCCAACTCATAAACATACCCCTTGTCTAGTAGAAATCCTACTGCAATACCTTAGGCACCATTCCCATGCACCTTGCCTTGTCATATCACGATGTACACCTTAGAATCCTTCCTTCCTACACATTACCCTATTAGTTTTGCATAATACATGTTATATGTGATCCATTTCATAGGTTACAATCACAATCTCCCATGAAATGGACCAGTCATTCATGAAAACTCCAAAAAATTAGTGAAAAATTAGAACTTTCTATAGACAGTCAGTTCTAATATACTAGAAACTAGTTATTATTGCTTCAGGATGTACAAAAGGGTTAAATGCATGTAAGTAAAAGCCCATAATTCATCCAATTGAACATATCACCAATAAAAATCAGAAGTTCATCAAGAAAACATAATAAAATGCAAGAAATCTGAAGTTTTATTGTTTTTCCTGTAGCAGTTCGTAGAATCTCTGCAATATCAACCACCTAACTGTACAAATGAATTATCCAACTTTGTAAACCCATCTCCCAACTGTTCCAACCGATTTGGATTGGTTTGATTACATTAATATTGTTAAAGCACCTAAAAACTACTTACCCACCAAACTAAAACTAACCGTTGGATTTCAAAAAATTGAATTTCCAACTTCTACTAACTAAAAACCTTCCAAAACTATTACATCTTTATTATTCAACCTTATATACATATCTAGACTCGTAGGACACTATTGGTCCACTTACAATTCATTTTGGTCCTAGGGTCCTTATCAGGACCCTCAAGACTTTTAATCCTTCTATTACATTTATTCACTCCAGATGCCATTATAGGTTCCAAAATGGTATATTTGATCCTTTGAGATGTTTGATAGGTCTTCATGAGCCCTGCATCCTCCTGACCCTTCAAGTGACCCTTAAGGAGCTTGGGTACCCTTGCACCATACTCCCCAAGAATGAAAAGACTCTTTCCCCAAGAGGTATCCAAATTGTTTCCATCACATTACTCCTTGTTCTTGGATGTCTTCACCTTCTGATTATAGATCATGAAATCTCCTAAAGTCACTTTCTTCCTTTTCTACCAATGTGCACTCATGTCACACAACATGTTAGAATCAAAATAGTGATTTGTTTGTCCTTGTTGTTTATAGTAGTATGTCCTTGTGCTCTGATCTTTCCTTCATTCGACTAAGTTCTTTGTAGGGGAACACCACCTCTAGTACCCTCAAGAATAGGGAATTCAATACCTCCAATCTTGATATTTCCCAAGTCCCAAATGTTTTTACTTTTAGGACTGTATACCTCATATCTCTGCTACAACTTGTTATCTTTCACCCAACCAGTATCTTCCCCTGTCTTACCCTGCATATCCACCTGCAAATTCTTCTCAAACAGATCACACAATTTTCATTTAACTAATCCAAAGGAAAAGGATTCAACTTATACGTAGTACCTCCCTTGTGTACCAAATATGTATTATTCTATCCATCATGCATTGTCTTCCTAGTATACTACCATGGTCTCCCTAAAATGATATTGCCACAAGTCATTGGAATGACATCACAAAGTACTCTATCTTGATATGATCCAATTGAAAAATCTGCATAATCCCTCTTAATAATCTCTACATGTTGCAATTGGGTTACCCAAGTGGCCTTGTAGGGAGTAGGATGATCATATGTTTCAATTCCAAACTTGGCTACCATATCAGATGAAACCAAATTTTATATGTGATCCTGAATCTATGAGCAACCTACATAATTTACCATGGCTGAAATAATTTTTCTTGAAAATGGTTACCTTTGGCTCTTGATGAAGTCTTTCCCCTTACTTTACCATAAGGAACTCACCATCAATTTTAGGGTCTGCAATAAATGTCCTTGGCTCCTCCTTTTTGTCTTATTCTTCTTGTACCAAATTGGTCCTCCTATCTCTGCCCTTATCTGATTGTTCCCTTTTAGGACACTTGAAAGAGGGATGTCTTGACTCATTGCAATTGTAACACCTTCCTTTGAATGTGCCTCTACCTTGTCTTAATATGCCTCCTCCTCTTTGATCTAGAAACACCTCTTTGCCTTTGTCATTGCTTCTTTTTTCATTGGTGCCTTTCCCTTGTTCTCTATTACCTCTACCTCTACTTGAACTACCCCCTCTTCCACCATTACATAACCTCTCTTGATTCCTTTTCACCTTTTCTTTTGCTCTAATGGACAACTGAAAACATTCTCCCAATGTCCTTGGTACCTACAAACCAATTTCATCTTGTAAGTTATACCTCAAACCATTGATAAACCTGGCTACTTTTTCATTTCTTCCTCATATCCTCCTCTAATACTAAGCTTGTGAAATTGCTTTGTATAGGACATCACATCTATTTCCTTTTGCTTTAAATTCTACCTTATCCTCTTCACATGAATTGTATAATCAGATGGTAAGAATTGCTCCTTGACCAAACTCCTCATCCTTGCCCATGTAGAAACTTATTCCAATCCCCTAGCCATCCTATCATTTTGAAAACTAGTCGACCATGTCAATGTTGATACAATTTTGATGTAGAGGGTATGGGACTTTAGGCAAAACACAAAGTTTAAAGGTCTACAATGATATACTCTCAAACCTTCTTCTCTTCTTCCATGTCTTCAAACTCAAAATAGTTGTCTAAGGAATCAAGCCATCCTAACACGTCTTCACTATCCATCTTTCCTTGGTAGACAGGAAAATCTATGTGAATTTTTCCTCCATGTCCTTGTACTAATTTCAACAACCTTACTAACCTCTTTTCCTAAGGGTCTTCTATCTCATCTACTAGTTCTTCTTGATTTACCCTCACATGCTCTTCTTCTTCATCATTGTCTTCTTGGTTTTCTTGTTCTTCTCTCCTCCTATATATCTCAAGGTTGTTTATCCTAGCATGCATAGCTTCTCTCTCCCTTCTCCATTGCCTCTCTTCCCTTGTTGCTTCTTGTTCTCTTATTTCCCTTCTTTCTCTTTCCAAGGTTTCCCTGAACTTCTCCAACTCTCTTCCTAATTGACTTTTAGGTGCCATTGTTGAACCTTCAACCCCTAAAATATCTACACTCTGATTTGATACCAATTTGATGTAGAGGGTATGAGACTTTAGGTACAACACAAAGTTTCAAGGTCTACAATGATATACTCTCAAACCTTATTCTAGGGACCCTTATGGAGATAAGGCTTCAATTGTTCACTTGTGACTTATATCCTTCCCTTATGGAACCAAACCCTTGGAATGATCTTAGGGAGCTCAATCAAACTTGTCTTGAATGGTTAAAAATCCCCAAGCTCCTATCTCAAACACAACTCACTTATCCACCTTGATTAGGCTTCTAGCCCAACTAGGTCTCCAACAACTCTTTTATGGACTTTTCTAACAACTTACCCAAATGACTCCCCAAACTAATGACTGATTCAAATTTATTTTTTGATGTTACATAACATACTCAAACTCTAATGGCTCTTGTTTTGGACCAATCTCTCCAAAATCTACTAATTCCACATAATTAAGGCCTAATTAGCCCTTTTTCTCAAAGAAACCCTACTCAAATCTTGTCCTCTTATTATGAGACTTTATACAGTGTCTTGAATTGTTTCCAAACTAATGATTTTCAAGGTCTTAGACTCCCATGAAACCTTTAAGACCCCTAATCACAAAAGCCTCAATTAAATCCCCTAAAACTAGGGCTTCTTGGATATTAGCCTTCCAATCACTACCAAAACTGGTTATTACACTTTTCACCAATAAATCAACATGTTTTAACAATTCCAACTCATAAATATATCCCTTGTTTAGGTAGAACTCCTACTGCAATACCTTAGGCACCATTCCCTTGCACCTTGCCTCTTCATATCACGATATACACCTTAGAATCCTTCCTTCCTGTAGATTACCCTATTATTTTTGTATAATACATGTTAGATGTGATCCATTTCATAGGTTACGGTCATAATCTCCCATGAAATGGATCAGTCATTCATGAAAACTCTCAAAAATTAGTGAAAAATTAGAACTTTCTATAGACAGTCCGTTGTAATATACAAGAAACTAGTTATTATTGCTTATCAAGACATACAAAAGGGTTAAATGCATGTAAGTACAAGTCCCTAATTCATCCAATTGAAAATATCACCAATAACAATCAGAAGTTCATCAAGAAAACACAAGAAAATGCAAGAAATCTGAAGTTTTATTGTTTTTCCTATAGCAGTCTGTACAATCTCTGCAATATTAACCACTTGACCGTACAAATGAATTGTACAAATTTGTAAACCGATCTCCCAACTGTTCCAACCAATTTGGATTGGTTTGATTACATTACTATTGTTAAAACACCTAAAAACTACTTACCCACCAAACTAAAACTAACTGTTGGATTTCAAAAAATTTGAATTTCCAACTTCTAATTTATTTACTTCTACTAACTAAAAACCTTCCAAAACTATTACATATTTATTATTCAACCTTATTTGACATAATTAAAACCTTATATACCTATCTAGACTCCTAGGACACTATTGGTCCACTTACAATTCATTTTAGTCCTAGGGTCCTCTATCAACACCGTTAGGACTTTTGATCCTTCTATTACATTTATCCACTACAAATGCCATTATAGGTTCCAAAATGGAATAGTTGATGCTCTAAGATGTTTGATAGGTATTCATGAGCCCTGCATCCTCCCAACCCTTCAAGTGACCCTTAAGGAGCTTGGGTGCCCTTGCACCACTCTTCCATGTTGACCCAAAATGTTTTTATTTGTTTTCACTCTCTTTGTGTCATTCTTCTAGTTCTATGTATTTGAGGGAATATGACACTTCCAAACTCTCTAAAAAACATTGCAAAAAAGAACATACTAAACCATAAAGATTGGGGTAGGATTTATAGGCTACTCTTGCACTCTTAGGATGTTTCACCGAAAAGGAGAGAGATAAACCCCACTCAAAAGTTTAGGTGTTTCATTCAGATTAAGATATTTTTTATGTTATTAAGGCTAAATGAGAAGACCTAAATGCAACTAAATGAAATATTTGACTAATTACGAATGAAAAACCTAAGAAACAATTGATGTTTGAAAACAAAATGTGATATGCAAGTATGAAATAAGTATGAACAAATCCAAAATAGAAAAGAAGAAGGGTCAGAGTGCACCTGGGTAGAGAATGGAGAATCTAGAGTGTCCTAAATGCTGGTAAAATTCACTAAAAATCACCACTGGGACTCATTCGCCACTAATGGTGAACCAATCTTTCTTCTAATGAATACTTCTAGAAACTAGTTTCTGAGTGTCAAGATCCAAAATCTGATAAAATATGGATTTCTAGCCTTAAGGTGGGACTCATTCACCATTGATGGTGAACTGGTCCTGTCCCAAAATTGTGTGAAATTAGGGACCAATTCTATATCACCAAATCTGAAGTTGTTTGCTTGTTGGGTTGATGAAGTCAAATCTATAGAAAATGGACATAATGTCTTCTCCAAGATTAAAATAGGTTATAGTTGACTTGAAACACTTTTTTGACTTGTTGACAATCTTTCAACACGAAATAGCTTGTCAAATCTGCATACACAAGTCTGAAAACACACATGTAAAGGGGAGAAATGGTTAAGGGTTAGCTTATAGGCATTTTCCTTGGTCAAATCCCACTTTGGTAATCAAACCCTTAGTGAAATAATGAAATGGAAGAAAATGATAAAAAAATAACATGCAAATTCTATGACCTTACCAAACCCTTATTGAAGAAATATAAAGGTATAACAATGGTTCCTCCAAGATACTTGATTGATGCTTGATTGAATGATGGAAATTGCTTGAATGAATGAGTGAATTAGTGAACTTGATGAATGGGGGTTAAAATGGATGTAAAAACACTTATTTATATATAATTGTACCTTAGTAACCTAAAGATACCTTATCATAGGTCGACAGAAGGTGATTTTAAATAAAAACTAGAAAGAAAATTTGAAATATTTTGAATTTTGAGCCAAGAGGGACTCATTTTCTACCCATGGAAAATGAGTTCCACCTTGGACTTGAAAGTGGGTGTTGGGATTTATCTTTCATTTAATGTTGTTTGTCAGGTTTACATTCAAAAATACACTTAATTAAGCCTTATAAGGGCATAAAGGGGTTAAATAAAAAATAAGAAAGGTGTAAATAGTGAAATTAAGCCTAGAAAAGTGTGAAATCTTGTTACAAGACTTTACAACACTTCAAAATAGGACTTGATAAGTGATGTAAAGGTGAATTTTAGGTGAATTGTAATTACTAGAGTTTACAAAAGTGTAGAAATGCTTTACAACACTTCAAAAAACCTTCACAAGATGCCGCAATTTGAATTTTAAGGACTTAATGTGAATGTTCAAGCCACATTGCAATAGTAAATCAAAGCAAAATGGACCAATAATTGTGAAGAAAGGCCTAAAAGACCATGAAAATGTCAAGGGACCATTTTTCTATGGTACATTTAGCCCCCACTTTAGTGAGAGGATTAACTTGCTTCAAACTCACACTAATGTATCCATGCATATCGAGAGAGAGGTCCCAATGCATTTACATTATCAAAATGGAATGACAACAATCAAGAGGGATGACCAAGCCCCCAAGATGAAGATCCCATGGAAAACTAAATATAAGAACAAAGGAACACACATGTTGATTAGAAGAAGAAATAGGAGAATTGGATTGAGCTTCGATCATCTATCCAACTAGTTCTAGATTAGATCTAGACTATTTGTGAGAAAAGGAGAATGTATACTCACTCTGGACTGATATAAATCATGGGATTCCATTGGGTGAGAAGACCCAAAAAGGTGAAGTACATACGCTAGTTGGTATGTACTCACAAACAAATAGGTGAGTATGGGGAAAGTCATGCCATTGAATGGGCTTCCCGCTCAACCATATCAAAGTTATACCTCCTGATAACTTTAACAGGGCACCACAAGGGAAAATGTCAGTTCATGCTTCATGAGACAAGCAAAGCTTCATATGCTTAGAACTCATGAACAAATGCAAAGGTACCATAGGCATTTAAGTTGCATTATGCAAGGTGGATAAAATGTAAATATGCAAAAATGTAAATTGCAAAAGCTATTCAAAGGAGTCTTCTTAATTTCATGTGAGGTCTATTATTTAGGGAACAATGTGTCAAATGTTTCCAAGAGAGGACCAATCAAAGTAAAATATTCACAACTTAAGGGATGTAGTGCATCACATTAGGCCACCAAGAGGAATGTAATAGGCTAAGATAGATCACACTTATGAAGGACATCACACCTAATATCATCCACAAAGTGATAAACACATTGTATGAAGTGACAAGGCTACACTAAGAACCAAAAATGAAAAATGAAATTATGCCAATGTATGCTCCCCACTTGAAAGGAATTTCTACACATCATTCTATGAGCAATTAATTTAAAGTAGCAAAGGGGAAATGCAAAAGGAAAACAAGACATGAGATCCAACTTGGAAATCCCCTATTGCAAGTCATATGTTTCTGAGTAATGCTATGTCATGTAAACGAAAAAGAAAAAAAAAGAAAGGAGGGTTGACCCCCCAAAAAAAAAAACACACCAAATGCATAAGGGGTCTATGGATTTTGGGTCAATATGTTCGTTCCTACAATGTTTTTATGAAAGAGCTCAGAACTATTATCATTCCCCAAAGCTCATAGAACTGGAAGAATGACACAAAGAGATTGAAAACAAAATTAAAATAGGGTCAACATGGAACAAACATTGCGGTCTCAATGCTTTGCATCATCCCCAAAAGGAAAACACAAATAAAAAGAAAATGAAAGGAAAAAGAAAAGGAATTTTTTTTGGATCAACATGAAGGAGAAATTTTAGTCTCAATACCTTGTGTCATCCCCGAAAGGAAAACATAAAAAAAGACAAAGGAAAAAGGAAATATGGATCGATTGGGTGAACATGGAAGAGACATAGGGCATCTAAAAACTTTGCGTCATCCCCAAAACAAGAACACAAGAGAAAAAATGAAAAAGGAAAAGGAGCCTTTTGGCTCAACATTGAAGAGACATAGGACGTCTCTATGCTTTGTGCCATCCCCAAAAGGAGAACACAAAAGAAAAAGGAAATGTACGACATACAAAAGAATAGAGGTACAAATAGAGGAAGTGGACAAAGAGAGAGAACATCAAACTATGGTACGGTGAACACAATATGCACACAAAATCAAACCAAAGAAAAAGAGAAAGGAAAATAAATGAAAAAAGGATAGTAAGGAAAATGGAATTCAATCATCTAACAAGTCATCTTCCTCCCAATCATGTTCAATGTATTATGAGGGCAGTTGACTATTCGAAGGAAGAATTGCAACTGTCAAACTAGGAGATGTACCAAGTTCTTCACTTGGTCGAGAAAGTTTATCATTTAAGCTCATAGTAGATGAAAATAAAGATTTTATGTTGTTATGCACTGCTTCATCTATTTTTTTTATCTCCTCATCATCATCATCATCAAGGTTGATTATGATAGGAGGATGAAGGGTTATTTCTAAGGAATGATGTAGCAAAAGTTGTGGCTGTTAGATCAATTAATTTTTTTGTGAGGGCTATACTGTTTTATCTTGTGGTAGGTTAGGAGAAAAAGGGTGGTCATCTATTTCTTATGTCAAAGGCAGAGGTTGGTTTTCTTTGCTTTCTTCCATTCGAGACTGATGAGCAAGGAGATGGCAACAATTCCTACACTTCTTAGTACCCCACCTTTTTTTTATTTTATTTTGAAGTTGTTGAGGTGTAAGAGTGGGTTTATCCATCATAGGTTCCTTTTCTTTTGGAGGGGGAAGAATGGAAAAAACTAAAGATGGGTCAATCACTTTCTCTTTAGCTTTATACACTTGTTTAATGCGAGGAGGAATGTCAGGATTGGTTTCATTTTCTCATGGTCATTTTAATGATGGAGGGGAAGTTTCTACGGTAAGTTGCTCATGAAGTTGTATTGTTTGTTCAATGTTAGAATCAGGATGAAGCATGGTTTCATCTAGGATAGGAGTGGAAGTGGATGTGGACATGTTACGAAGAGACAATTCAGCTATTTGTTTGGCTTTTAACTTTTGATAGGTGATGAAAGAGAAGTCCTTTTGAGGGGTGGTGGGTTTCATAGGTTCAAGCCAAAAGGATTCTAAGGAAAAATTAACTTTGGAGGATAATGGATTAAAGCCACTAAGGTGTATGGTAAATATTTCATTGCCATGTGGAAAAATCAAACATTTGTGAACAATTGATGGGACTACTTTCATCGAGTGGATCCAAGGATGACCCAACCATAGACTAAATTTCTTTGATTGTGGAATGATAGAAAATGTTTCATCCAAAGTTTTAGGTCCTACTTGTAATGGGAGTATAATTGATCCAATTGTAGGACACACAAAACTATTATGTATCATAATGCATGTAGTTGTTTTATTATAGTCATCTTGATACTATTCATGTAATACTAAAAACTTTTCTATGATCACATTCTCACCACAGGCAGGATCTATTAATACCCCATTGGTGGGATTATCATAGATTCAACTGACTATGTAAAGAGGACCATCAGGAAGTTTTTTAAGTATATCTTTAGAAGAAAAATTAATATCAATATTTTTGTTGGTTGGTCCCTTACAAGGGATAACATCTATCACACCCACATGTTCATCGATAAAAGTAACTTGGGAAAAATTTGGAGTTATATCATGTTGTTCATTATTTGTATCAATGTTCATGACTTGAAGGTTCAAAGGTTAACTAGCCTTGACAAATGAAACATTGTGTTTAGGCGTGGGGTTAAATTCTAGTGAGGGGATGCAATAGACTTATTGGCTTGATCAATAACGCCTGCAATGGAAAAATGACCAAAATCAATGAGGTCTTGAACTAAGTGTTTGAGATGCTTACACTATTCCGTGTCATGTCCATTTTGACAATGAAAATGACAATAAGCATTACGTAAATTGATCATTTGTTTAATGGTATCAAGTGGTTTAATGGTAGACAAAGTGATTATTTGTTGTTGGAGCAATTAGTTCATTGTATTAAGGAGGTTATTAGGGAAAGGAGTAAATTGTCTCTTTAGGTCCCCATAGGTAAATGGAACCATTGCTTTAAGAACTGCCACTTGACTTTGAATAGGTTAGGTTGGTTGTGGAGAAGGCGGATTAAACTGTTAAAAGCCTTTGTTTGGTTTTCTAAAGTTTTGTGCATTGTTTTGGTTGTTTTGCTTAAACTTCTCAGCTTGGTTAGAAGTGGACTTTGAATCACAACTAGAATATGAGTTATGATAATTGCAAAGGGTCATGCATAAATGCATGAATGAAGGGAATTTCATCATAGTTAACTTATCCTAAAAGTGAGTGTGCAAGTTTTAGGAGTTATATGGACTTGGAAATAACTTATAAAGGCATCCAAAAGTTCATTGAACGATCAAATTGAATGACTGGGTAAGTTGGAAGACTACTCCAATGCAGTGTCCTTCAAGGTCCTAGGAAATTTTTTGGCTAACAATGTATCATAGATGAAAAGGTCACTACACAAGGCTCTATAAGCATTGAAATGATTAGCAGGGTTTCCTTTACCTCCATATTTCTCAAACCTAGGCATTTCAATTCCTTGTGGCATGTGTGTGTGTGTAAGATCTCTAAGGATAATAGATTACTACGAACATGGTATGTGGGTGGAGAATTTTGACTTTTCCTAATGGTAGAGATTTGTTGTTGCATGGATGAGACTATGTTAAAGAGTTTTGCAATGATAGGATCGGCGAAGTGATATGAGGTGGAAGGGAAAATGGTGATGGAGTGTATGTAATGTTAGGGGAAGTGAAAGGGACACTAAGAGGGGTGAAGGTGGAATAAGGAATATATGATTCCACAAAAGAACTAGGAATGATAGTTGGAATTGAAAAAGGAGCCACATGACTAACCTATTAGATAGTTGTTATAACTTGAGGAGTGGTATAAGTTGGTATGGATGTTATAGTTGAAGGTGGAGGAATGTGAGATGCTCCTTGGCTTACAACAACTGTCTGGGAAGTAGAAGGAACATGTTTAGTGTATGTATCAACAATTATTTTTATAACTTGTAAGCCATAATCACTTTCAATAAAATGATGAAGGTTTTCTATTGTAGGTATGGCAATGGTGGAAATGTTTTCAAGAGATAAATCTTGTTGTAAATGTGCAAAATCGTCATGAATAGTAATGATTTCTTTCAGAATGTAATTGTTTTGTGTTTCAACATCCATTGGAGGGAAAGGTGAAGGAATCATAATGGTATTGTCCATGCCTAATGGACCATTGTACATACTAGGAGTAGGAGCTCTTGATATCCTAAGGTCGATAATTTTATTGCAGGAAGCCATGAGTCTAGAACTTCTCTCACTAAAGTATTATCAATGGGGCACCAAACACTCATACAAGTACCACAAAAGATGGGGTTAATGCAAATGCAATGTAATCTACGAGTGAAAAATGCAAATAACAGGAATTCTGCAAACTGAAATAGAGAAATAACAACAAAGAAAAGAAAAATGTATGAAATACCCAGAAAATGCCTAAAAATGTTGTTCTAAATGTGCAGGTGGACTAATTCACATAGGGTGGCGAATAAGTCCAACTATGAGATTTTTTTTGTGTTTTTCAAAAAATTTAAAGTGTTTTTAATGCTTTTAGATGCCAATGAAGGATGTAGATGTAGGTTTTCAAAATTTTCAATGATATGTTATGCAAAAATGTGATGTAAATGAATCTTTCACTAATGTAATTTGAGAAACCCTAGGATTCAAAAACAAAACAAAACCTAATTGAATGTTGATACAAATGAATTCTAGGATGTAAAATGCAATTGAAATTATAAATTTAAAGTGGTCAATATGCAGGTTCACCAAAATGAACTGTAAATTTTTGGGTAGGATTTATAGGCTACTCTTGCACTCTTAGGATGTTTCACCTGAAAGGAGATAGATAAAACCCACTCAAAAGTTTAGGTGGTGTACTCAAATTAAGATGTGTATAATGTTGTATTCAAATTAAGATATGTATAATGTTATTAAGGCTAAAAGAGATGATATAAATGCAATTAAATGAACTATTTGAATGATTATGAATGCAAAACCTATGAAACAATTGATGATTGAAAACACAATGTGATATGTAAGCATGAATTAAGTATGAACAAATGTAAAACAAAAAAGAAGAACGCTGAGTCAGAGTGCACCTAGGTAGAGAATGGAGAATTTGAAGTGTCCTGAATGCTGGTAGAATTCACTAAAAACCACTAGTGGGACTCATTCACCACTGATGGTGAATCAGTCCTACTTTTGATGAATACTTCTGGAAACTAGTTTTTGAGTGTTGGGATCTAAAATTTGATAAAATCTAGATTTCTAGCCTTAAGGTGGGACTTATTCACCACTGATGGAAAATCATTCCTCCCCAAAAATTCAATGAAATAAGGGACCAATCCTGTAGCACCTGATATGAAGTTCTTTGGTTGTCGAGTTGAAAAAGTCAAATCTATAGAAAATGGACAAAATGTCTTCTCTAAGATTGAAATAGGTTAAAGTTGACTTGAAACACTTTGTTGTCTTATTGAGCACCTTTCAACACCTAATAGCTTGTCAAATCTACATACACAAGTTTTCAAACACACATGCAAAGGGGGAAAATGGTTAAAGGTTAGGTTATAAGGATTTTCCTTGGTCAAATCCCACTTTGGTAATCAAACCCTTAATGAAATATTGAAATGGAAGAGAATGATAAAAAAATAACATGCAAATGCTATTAACTTACCAAACCCTTATTGAAAAAATATGAAGATATAACAATCACTGCTCCAAGATACTTGATTGATGCTTGATTTAATCATGCAAAATGCTTGAATGAATGAGTGAATGAGTGAATTAGTGAACTTGATGAATGGGAGTTAAAATGGATGTAAAAACACTTATTTATACACACTTGTGCATTAGTAACTTGAAGATACCTCATCATAGGTTGACATAAGGTGATTTTAAATAAAAACTTGAAAGAAAAATTGAAATATTTTGAATTTTGAGCCAAGAGGGACTCATTCGCCACCTATGGTGAATGGGTCTCACCTTCGACTTGAAAGTTGGTGTCGGGAATTATCTTGCATTTAATGTTGTTTGTCGAGTTTACATTAAAAAACACACTTAATTAAGGCTTATAAGGGAATAAAGGGGTCAAATAAAGCATAAGAAAGGTGTAAATAGTGAAATTAAGCCTAGAAAATCGTGAAATATTGTTACAAGACTTTACAACACTTCAAAATAGGACTCGATAAGTGATATAAAGGTTATTTTTAGGTGAATTGTAATGAATAGAGTCTAGAAAAGTGTAGAAATGTTTTACAACACTTCAGAACACCTTTTCAGGTTTGATCATTTTTGTCCCATCTTGCAAGCATTGGTTCATGGGAACCCCTCTTGATGCATCTTGGTCTACTTTAGTGTGAGTTTTAAGTAGGTTCATCCTCTCACTAAAGTGGGGGCTAAATGTGAACACCAAAAAAGTAACCCTTTTACTTTTTCTATCCCGTTTGGGTCCTCCTTAAGATTTCTGCTTAATTGTGTCTTGATTTAGTGTTGTAGTGTGGATAACACATTCACATTAGATCTTGGGCCCTTGTGAATTAATAAGAATTTTATGATGCCTTACAAAAGTGTTATGAAGTGTTGTAACACACTTTCACACTTTTATAGGATCTTATTAATATATTTCACCTCAATAACCTCTTTTTATCATTTACCAAGCCTTATTTCAAAGTGTTGTAAAGTGTTGTAACAAAATTTCACACTTTTCTAGGATTGTCCTTAATAATTTAACCTTTCATATGCTTTAGTTGGCCCCATTTTACACTTACAGGCCTTACTTAAGTGTATTTTTAAAAATAATCCTTATAAACATCATTTAAAACATATAATTTATGAAACCCACTTAAAATTCCTTAAGTGGGATCCATTTTCCACTAGGGGTGAATGAGTCCCCTTTGGCACAAAAATCAAAATAATTTCAAATTTCTGGCTAGTTATTTTTTTCTAAAATCTAAGGTCGGCCTCTGATGTGGTATTTTATGGAATTATTGCATAATTGTGTATAAATATAGGGTTTTCTACTCATTTCAGCCCTCCTTAATTTTCTTAATCAATCCAACAAGTAATCAAGTGTCTTAGCATTCAATAATTTTGTCTACAAGAGCTTTAGAGCACATTGGAACCATTACTTGCATATATGCATAATTCTACTTTAAATGGTTTGGTGAGTTGTAGCATTGTCTTTGTTCATTCGCATTGCTTCATTTCATTTCATTTCATTTTCAAGGGTTTAAGTACCAACAAGGGTTTTGACCAAGGAAAATACGTATTCACTAACCCTCAACAATTTTTCCCTCTCTTTACATGTGATTTGAAGGTTTGAGTTGTAGATTTTTCAAAGACCAAGATTGGAAAAGTTGTCAAATTTTCTTGAAATCCATTCAAAGTTTCCAAAACCCTAAAAGAAGCTTGGAAAACACCTACAGGTTGAATTTACCAGTTTCAGATCTAGAAACCTATCAAGAGAAGAAGTATAGACTGGGAGCTATAGATTCCACTTTTGAATTTCTAGAAATCAAGAAGTGGACTAATTCTCCATTAGTGGCAAATGAGTCCCACCGCTAGGCTCAAACATATATTTTTATAGTTCTGAGTACCTACTTGTCTGAAGCCTGTTACAGAAAACTCTTCCCAAAATAGGACCAAGTCACCCAACTTGGCATATGAGTCCTAGTTGGCTTCAAAAATATTAATTTTAGGATTCCAAGGCTCCATTTCATCCTTCTCCAATTTCCAGGTGCAAACTGTAAATTTCATAGTTTTCTATGATAGTTTACTTGCATTTATAGGTCATTTTTCATATCACAACATGTTTTCAAAAATCTTTCATTTTCTAAGTTTTGCATTAATAGTTAATCTCTTTTGTCAATTTCCATCCTTGAGGACAATCTCCTTTGACATATTCCAATATCCTTTGCATTGGAATCTCAACGGTTTGTTCTTGACTATGAACATTGTGAAATCAGATCCCTGTTCCTTCATTCCCCTTTTTAGTGTGGATAAAGGAAGTTGTTCATTCCATTTCCATTGTCCTCATGAAGTAAGAGGAATGAAGGAAGAGGGATCCAATTTCACAATATTCACCCTCAAGAACAAACCCTTCAAATTCTGATGCAAAAGAGATTGAAATCCATCAAAGGGGATTGTCCTCAAGGCTAGAAATTGATAAAAGAAATCAACTATTAATGCAAAACTTAGAAAATGAAAGATGTTGGAAAACACGTTGTGATATGCAAAAAGACCTAAATGACATATAAAATGCTTTGAAAATGCAATCAAATCAGAATAGGAAAATGTAATAGTGAATAATGTGTACTTGGAAATCTCACAATAATTAAAAATAACTTTGAAAATCTGGAAATCTTAACTTTTTGACCAATTGGGACTCATTTTCCAACTTGGGAGAATAAGTCCTAGATCAAGGTTTTTGCCCAGAAAGATATTTCAAGGAAAAGGGCACTGGAATCTACAAATTTATCTAACAAACACCCCTAGTTGAAGCAAAGTTGAAGCTTTAGAGTAGCATTTAAGGATTTTTGTACGTCAAGGGTTGATCATGGAATCCTATGGAGAATCATGAAGAATTGTAGGTTGGGGAGATCCAACTAGCCATCAAGCCAAGCCTAAGGACTTGTTTTCTAAGTGATTCCATATTCCATTTTCTCTCTATCTTCAGTCTAAGGGTACGTGCAAGATCATGATGGGCCAAAAAGTGGTGATATGATAGGTATGTGTAGGGTATGTGGATGACAATTTTTTTTTAATCCAAAATTGATGAAATGAAAGGGTTTTTAAAGGAGATTCTTAGCTTTCCACCAATATAAATTATGCTTTACTTTGAATTTGATAAATAATTATTATTCATTTTCTATTTGAATTACAACTAAAGTGTTGATTGATTGGCTAATTGATAAATATCTATAGCTTTCAAACATTATCACATTTTTTGAATCTGAAACATGTGTCACATTCTATATTTCACATACTATAGGATTAAAAAAAATGAATTTAATGAAGTTTTTACCAAGTTAATGTGGTCAAACACATGAGTTTTTATATTTTTTAAAAGTTTTAATAAAAAAATCATAATTAATAATTATTTACATGGTAAAAAATATAAAAACATATGCATCACATCAATACATGAGTCCTCTACTTATATATAAAATCTTATAAAAAAATATTATCATTTTATCGTGGTTAGGGTGGTCATATAGACACCTATTTCTTATTTTTTCCCTAAAATTTAAGTCCTACTGCATTGAAATTTCAAATTTTCACCAAATAATTTAAAAAAAAAAACCTAGTAGTTTAGAAACTACATTCAATTTTCTATATATTCTATTCTTACATATTTTTGAAATAATATAGATAACTTATTCAAATTTTTACGTCAAGTGTCCTAACTCTGATTTTTCTAAATTTTTATCGCCACTTAACGGCTTGTTTTTTCCATGATGATCCTGTACATACCCCTAAGGAAGGTTTCCATGCCATTGAGATTCATTTATAATGTGATTTATGGTTTCTTAGAGTGAGTCTTACATCGTTCAAGTTTCATTTATGCATCTTATTCTTGCATATTAGAATAGGTTTGCATATTGTTTCAAATTTCCTAGTCTTAGACACACTTAGGGCTAGGGTTTTTCTGCATATGCCATTATCTCTTTTAAGGTTTGAATACCAAACAAGGGTTTTGACCGAGGAAAAACCCCCATTATAAACTAATTTTTTTTTTTTTTTTTGTAGGTGTTTTCACAGAACCAAATCTAGGTTTCAATCTAGGAATGAAGTGCAAGTGTTGGAGTACAGATCTATGATTTAGATTTTCAAAAAAGTAGAAAAGGACTGATTCACCAATAGTGGAAAGTGATTCCCATTTGGGGTGTTTTTCATATCATTTTGTAGATTGTAGTACCCTTTTCCCTGAAACAACTTTCTAGGCAAAAATCCTAATTTAGGATTGATTCGCCTAAGTTGGAAAATGAGTTGTAGTTGGTCAAAAATTTAACATTTCTAAATTTTCAGAGTTACTTTCAGTTATTCTAAGATTTTTAGGTAGACATTATTCACTGTTACATTTTCCTATTCTAATTTGATTGCTTTTTCAAAGCATTTTATAGCTCATTTAGGTCATTTTGCATATCACAACGTGTTTTCAAACATGTTTCATTTTCTAAGTTTTGCATTAATATTTATTCTCTTTTATCAATTTCCAACCTTGAGGAAAATTCCCTTTGACATATTTCAATCTCTTTTGCATTGGAATCTCAAGGGTTTGTTCTTGAGTGTGAACATTGTGAAATTGGATCCCTCTTCCTTAATTCCCCTTTTAGGGTGGATAAAGGAAGTTGTGCATTTCCAGGTACACATTATTCACTGTTACATTTTTATATTATGATTTTATTGCATTTTCAAAGCATTTTATAGGTCATTTAGGTCTTTTTACATTTCATAATGTGTTTTCAAACATTTTTCATTTTCTAGGTTTTTCATTAATAGTTAATTTGTTTTATCAAGTTCCATCCTTGAGGACAATCTTGTTGCAAGGTGTGACCCTTGGTCTTCCTTGCAGTACTAGCACTTGGGTTTGTGACATGGTCTAATTACCTCCTATGGTTCTTAATCGAAGTTTGTATTAGGCATTGATAGGTTGATCTTTTGGTGCAATGGCAAGTCCAACAATTGGTATTAGAGTTGGTCATAGGTTCAATCAACACACTTGTGTTGGGGGATATTTTTGTAAGGTATGACCCTTGGTCTTCCTTGCAGCACTAGTACTTGGGTTTGTGACATGGTCTAACCTCCTCCTATGGTTCTTAACTGAAGCTTGCATCAGGCATTGACAGGTCGATCTTTTGGTGCAATGGAAAGTACAAAAATTGGTATCAGAGCTGGTCATAGGTTCAAACCCCATGCTTGTGCTAGGGGGGATTGTTGCAAGGTGTGACCCTTGGTCTTCCTTGGAACACTAGCACTTGGGTTTGTGACATGGTCTAACTACCTCTTGTGGTTCTTAACTCAAGCTTGTATCAGGCATTGACAGGTTGATCTTTTGGTGCAATGGAAATTCCAACAAATCTCCTTTGACATATTTCAATCTCTTTTGCATTAGAATATCAAGGGTTTTTTCTTGAGTATGAACATTGTGAAATTAGATCCCTCTTCCTTCATTCCCCTTTTAGTGTGGATAAAGGAAGTTATTGCACTTCATTTCATTGAACAATAGTAAAATTTTGCATCTACACTTTAGATGTGCATTGTACGATATAGAACACATAAAAATAAACTAGAAAATTTAGAAAAATTTAAACAACACCCCTACTAGGACTCATTTTCCATCCTAGGTGAATCCATCCTAGTACAAATTTTGCATTACTATTTTTAGAATATAGTTTCCAATTTTTAAGCTTTTGTTTATCTTAGTTACTTTTTTGTTTCAGTTCATTTATTTTCTCCTACATTGAAATAAATATAATTAGCCCCATTTAATTTCATGGCAATTATGGATAGCATTATATTTTACAATTTTGATTTTTAGCATTATTTCCTAGTTCATTTCAATCAGATTCATTAGAACATGGAAAAAAACAACTAAAAACATCAAATGAAACAGTAAAAACAATGCTTCAATTTAGAAAAACCATATCATCCAAACCTTTTAGTAGTGATGACTTGGATACATTAGATGAAGCTCTAGAGGGCTTCATCTCACTAAGTTCATCCACTAATGTTTGTCATGAAAAACTCAAACCACTTGAAGATAACTTACATAGTGGTGATGACTTTGACATGTTAGATGAAACCCTTCATGAATTCATCTCACAAAATCCATCCACTAAGGTTTGTTGTGAGAAACCTAAAACAAAATAAATCAATGTAATTTGACCTCAACTCATCCTTTACCCACCCTCACATAAGTCTCAAGCTCCATGTAAGCCCGAGCTTACCCTTTCCCCACCTAAGCATGATGTTGTTGCTCATATGTATAGCACTATAAATAATCTATTTTTACAACAACCAACCCCAACATGCTTAACTTTTCCCAATCCCATATTTCCTATTGATCCTTGTTCTCCTCTACATAGTGGGAAGGAGTAAAATCTTGTTGAACAACTTAAGAATACTTTTGTAAAAATATTCCTTTGGGATCTAATTACAAATTCACCAAACTATCACACCATGCTCGAAATAGAATTGCAACAAATAGTGGTTCCTCATGGTACAAATGCAAATGATGTGGTAGCTCTAACACAAAAAATGAATATAGTTAACATAAACATTACCTTTTATCAGCATGAGCTCCCTCCCTTGGAATTGAGAAAACAAAATGATGCCTTTATGATTATAGCCCAATTCAATCGAATAGGTATCAAAAGGACCTTT
>VDFB02000015.1:456555258-456649105 GCA_007258455.2 Sequoia sempervirens | reverse complement strand
AAATGAAGTAATAAATTGGTAATCATAGGTTCAATGTTTCTTCTTAGCCATTAATGTATAATGGAGGTAGTGGATTGCATGTTTGAGCAGTGTTTTGAGACTCATCAAAGATGGGAAAATAGTGAATAATACCTTGTCGACTGTGAAGTAGTGTCAATAAGGTGAAAGGATCTTAAGAACTACAATACCATGACACAATTACTCCCCTATAGTAAGTAGGCAGTCTATAGGGAATAGTTTGATTTTATAGAAGGATGCTCATGAAAGGAATCTTCAAGTGATAGTGAGTGACCTATTTAAGATTGCAGCTGAGGGTGCAATACCCAGTCTTAAAGGAAGCTAGCAAAGCAGTAAATGTGTAAGAAAATTGAATCGTACACAACAAACAATTCACAATGTTATCTTCCATAATGCCTTGAGTTTGAAGACAAAAATCTCATTATATCTTATTGATGAAAGTGGTGACCTTAATGGTCAATCACTGGCAACCACGATTTTAATGCATGCTATTATGCTTGTGGAGGAAAAATTTTAAGCAAGTTAGTGAGTGGTGGTTTGGAACAATGGAGGTATGAAGGACTTGATTTGCTGTTCACATACCTATCCCAGGTCAAGCTTAAGAGCAGGTGTTTTAGAAGAGGACAAAGGTGGATTATGAACTCAGGGTTATCATGAAAGGATTAAAAGCAAAGGCTGAGATCTATTTAAAAGCCCACCGGTCATGGGAATGTTCTAAAGATGTCACATGCACGGGCCTAAACAGGAGTAATGAATATAGTGCAGAGGATAGTGTGCCTAGGGGCAGATTTGGAGATCTCCACATTATCTAATTACAAAGAGGTATCATTTATTTATTTTTTTAATTAAAATAAATCATTATAAACCCTATATAGGATGCATTGATACTTCAAAAGCCTCTGAAGGAATTTGAGATTATGCAAATATATGTCAAGTAACATTCATAAGGTTTAGAAAATCTTGATCACTCTCTAGAATAGCCATTAAACATGGGTTGTGCTTGAATGCACTACATAATTGATATAACACAACCACTTTGCATATCAACTAAAGTTATAGGCTCTTTATTGCAGCAAGAGGTAGCATCCTCTTAGATCATGCTATAATTACATCTAACTTTATTAAAACTTGAGACAGCTTTGAATGCACCCGATGATGATTGACACCTACATTTATACAATCTAAATTAAATAAAACATTATATGAGTCTCATTTATATCACAACATAGCCACATTAAACTTGGGTCACACATGAATGCATCCTGTATTTGTTATAGCACAACTGTGCCACATGACCAATAGAGTTATGGATCACATAATTACAATCACAAGAATATGTTCCTTGGTTGTGATCTTATAGTTATTCCACACAACAAAATCTGAACATTAAATTCTCAAAACCCTTAACCTCTAAAAATGAAATCTGATGAGATGTTGCTTTAAAATATGATTTTCAAACCTGGAACTACAAATTTGACTTCACAACTAAATTCTACAAAAAGATAATGACTACCCTCAACCTGGCGATATCTTCTTGAATTTTTTCTGATTTTTCCCAAGAAAATCGTCCTTAGTTGTCCACAAACTGTCTCAAGTAGAGAAAAACATTGTCGCAATAAATTAGGCATGAACTCAATTTTCTTTATGTCGGCCACAATTTGTTTTTTTTTCTATTTTTCATGTTTGTCAAAAATTCGACGAAATTGACTGCCGACATTTCGATGAGCCCCAAGTTCGTTGAAATTTCGACAAACGTTGGGGATAAACTTTCAAAAATTGAAAATTACACATCAAATTGTACAAGCACCCGACGAACATTGAATTTTACATATTTCATCAGATAGTTTTGTCGGATTTTGTAGTGAAATGTATTAGTGCCTTATTTAGAAAATAATCAACCAACACATCATCAATTTTAAGTTTCTCAATTGGAGAGCACACATTCCACATTTCACCAATATTCTTCATCTCATCCTTGTCCAACAACATTTGTATATCCTATGGATCAAATCCAACAAAGATTCTTCTTCATTCTTCTCTTCTAAGACAATTGTTACAGTAGTTTTCCTATTTTTCTGTTCCATAGGAGACTCACCAATGATAACTTTGAACTCCCTCTTACCAGAGGATGAACCCACTTCAAACTAACTTTTTATTGACATATTGAAGAATAGATTTGTCTTTAAGGATGTGAAATATGATTTGCACACACTTACATTATCCCCTAATGATTCTAGGCATTTGTAGACTTGTTTCCCAATAGGAATACCAGATTCCCACACAACATTTTCTCTTTCCAGTAGGGAGTCCAAAAAGTAAAAAGCCAAGCACACAAGCAAAGATCCAAACTGAATGGGATAACCCTTAACCAATGACATTTGATCATTCTCAATTATATTTTCAAGCAATAGACTATACAAATCAAACTGTCTATTTTCCTCAACCATCATATGTGCAATATATATAGTAATAGCCAAAGTCGAGGCTTCATGATTTCTAAAATAGATTTTGTAAGAAATGCCATATGCAACATACCTTACAATGGAATCCTCAAGTGTGTTTATCAATAAAGCTCGAGGCTCTTTATTAATGCTAAATAGTTCCTCCACATCTTTGTATTTTATGGTTTTCTTTCTAGGGAGATCCCCAATACTGCATAATCTAGTAATTGCTTCAATCACATCCTTTGTGATTAGGTAGGTTTTTTCCAATACAATGTTTCCATTCTTGAAACGACTCAACAAGAACAAGATAAACTCAACAAGAACAAGATAAACTCTTTATCACCAAACCAAGGAAATTCTCCCCATAAATCGATACCTAGGGTTTTTATGCTCTGTAATTCATTTTCCTTCAGCCCTAGTTCCATTATCTTCAACTTCCTATGATCAAAATATTCCAATTCAAATCCTTTCAACTTTAGTGGAATGCCGCCATATGATCCTCTGTTCATTTCCATTCTTAAATTTCTTGAATTCGGTATTTTTCAATCGAGACTTTTTGTCTTCCTTCATAGACTAAAAAATAATTCCTAAGTATTTGCAATAATTTCTTCAAAATTGCTTCAAAAATGCTTCAGATCACTTCAAACATGTTTCGAGATTGCTCCTAGATGCCTTTCAAACTCTTCAAGTGCTCAACTGATCAAAAGACTTATGAATTTTTACCTTACACACTATCGATTTTCCCAAAATCACATTAAATGTGGCAGACATCAAAAAGATGCTAAAAAAAATTCTTCTCAACAAAGAAGACCGTAATGTGGTCCACAAATTATTATGCCAACATGTTTTCTTCCAGTTCCTTTTGCAAAACCTCTATTTATTGATTCTACAAATTCCATCCTCATGCTAGCCTCTGATACGCCATTCATCCAGGGATTTATTACCATTTTCTGATAATGCTCACCCTAAGGCCATGCTAGGTCCAATTCTCAGAGAAATTGTCTATACCAGATGAGGGCACAGATACATCAACAATTTTAGGTTCTTCTTCTTCTTTCTTCTTCCATATCATATTCATCTCTTGCTTCATTTGTTCTTTGTCGATCTTCTTTACCGATTAATTCTTTTCTACCGAAGTAGGTTGCTTGCCCTTCTTACTTCTACATACCTTTGAGATATTTCTAGGTTTGTTACAATTATAGTAGACAACACTTTTTTGATTAGTCTAACCTCCATTACTTCTTGATCTACATTGATTTACCTTATGTCCATACTTTTTGCAGGTATAGAAGTAGCCATTAAAATATTGATTCATTTTGCTTACATTAAACCTATTCATCATCACTCAACTAATCATTCTCACCTGAGATTTGTATTTAGAAGCTTTATTTTCAACCTTCTTGCATGAAAAACATTGTCCAGACAAAGAACAAGGAACCTAATTCATCCTGCTCTTGCATTTTGTTTCCTTGTAACCATATTTATTATAAGGACAACAAATACTATTGAAAGATGGATACATTTGTGCATTATACTATCTCATAGGTAGTCTCCTTGCAAAATTTCTTGAATTTCCTTTTTCTTGAGGGTATGTGCAGGATCATCATGGAAAAATAGGCCCTTAAGTGGCAGAAAATTTAGAAAAAATAGAGTTAGGAAATTTGACATAAAAATTTGAATAAGTTATCTATATTATTTCAAAACATGTAAGAATAGAATCTATAGAAATTGAATGTAGTTTCTAAACTACTAGATTTATTTTAAAATAAAAAATCTCTTTGGTGAAATTTTAAATTTCAATGCAGTAGTACTTAAATTTCAGGGAAAAAATAAGAAGTAGGTGTCTATCTGACCACCCTATCCACAATAAAATGATAATATGTTTTTATAATATTTTAGATATAGAGAGTAAGAGGACTTGTCCCCAGCATTGATGCATATTTTTTTTGTAATTTTTTTTCCAAGTAAATAAATAATTATGATTTTTTTATTACAACTTTTAAAATATAAAATCATGTGTCGACTATGGCAATTCAAAACTTCATAGAAATTCATTTTTTTTTAATCCTTTAATTATGCAAATCATAGAGATATGTGACACATGTTTGTGATTCAAAAATGTTATGTATTTTGCCGAAGCTATAGATGTTTTCAATTAACCTGTGTAATCAAGACTTTAATTAAGTAATTCAAATAGAAAATGAATAATAATTATTTATTAAATTCAAAGTAAAGCATAATTTATATTGGTGGAAAGCTAAAATATCCTTTAAAAACCCTTTTTGTTTCATCAATTTTGGGTTAAAAATAGGTTGTTAGCCACATACCCTACACATACCCATCATATCACCACTTTTTGGCCCATCATGATCCTGCACATACCCTTGAGTATTTTGATTGTCTTTTTGAACATTCACCTACTTCATTTCCCAAGCCACCTTTGTCTTTACTTGGTTTTTGTCCTTCACACAGTTCTTCAAGCTTGTTGGAGTTGGATCTAAAATTATTCTCACATAGTTTTTCTTTCTCTAGTTCTACTCTCAAGTTTACTACCTCTTGTTCAAGTTTAGAGCATTCATCAAATTTATTCTGCACCATTGTATTCAGACATTCTTCAATTATCTTATTTTCTTCTACAAGCACTTTCAGTCCAATTATCTCTTGATTCTACTACTCACTCACTTCTTTAGTTTTCAGATACATTCATTAGCATCATCAAGATTTTCCCTCAAATCTTTTTTTTCATTTTTTTCCTTATCAATGTCTTCAAGTGTAGTTTGGAGTTCTTCATTATCATCCATTTGATTAACCTTTATATCTTTCTTAGGAGATTAAGCTCTATACCAAGGAACCAAAGCTCTGATACCAATTAGTAAAAGGCATAAGACAATTGAGAGGGGGGTGAATCAGTTGTCACCAAATTTAAACTCAAAACTTCAACACTTATTAACTTTATAACCACACTATTATGTTATTAATTATGAACATGAAATGCATATAACGGGAAGTAAAATCAACACAATGAATACTAGATTTTATGTGGAAAACCTAATGAGGGAAAAACCATGGTGAGGATTAACTCACAACATTAATTAGTTCCAAAACTAAATGTACAAGGATCACTGTTGTGAAAGGAGTCATTGTTCTTATACAAAATAACATTACTTACAAGGAGGATCACTACCTACAAAGATATTTACAAGAACAAAGTTGGGCTTTACAGCCAAAATGAATTGAAAAGAGTGCACCTAACAAGTGTTGATGCAGTTTTAGTGATGTTCAATAGATATACTTAACACACTTCATAATTTTTGCTCTTCACTTTCACATTCAAAACTACCTCATCAAAAACACACCATCTTCAAAAACTATTCAACATATATGTACTCGATCTATCTGTAAGCATCAATTAGGTTAGACTAATTAGATGCATTTCCTTGTTTACCAAAAATACCAACCTGTCAACTTCAATCATTCACAAAATCTTTCCAAAAGGAAATTCAAATGCACAACACACTACATCATGTTAGCATGGACCTAAGATAGGTCGCACATATATCTACATAAAAAAATAAATACACCATATCACAACTTATCCAAGAAGTCAGCCAGAAATAAACTTAATTTCCAAAAATAATCAATAGAATAATGCCAATATGTTGTATGAGCACCGAAGCACATGATATTCTAAACATGCATGCTTTCAACATCCATAAACTATTTCTCAAGATCATAAGTAGCAAATATCAACTACGGAGGATTGCAGACTAGAATATAGGAGGATGGATCTTCAATATTGGTTCAAATACCAAACCAAAATACTGGATCAAGCATTGACATAGACTTGCAATCACAACATGGCGACATCAATGAAAACACAAAACGATAGAGATAGCCATGCTTCTTCATTATTCCAACACATAGAACCTCTCAAAGTTGACAAACAAGATGAAGAAACAATGTCCAAATTATTCGGTGATTGTTGGGGTTCCTTGGAATTCACACCTTCCTTTATGGGAGATTATCTAATCACAAGAAAGGAGGATGAAAAACAAGAAAAATCATTGGTTATTTCCACTCATAATTTCAAAGAACCTTCACAAGTATTCACCTCATCTCCTTTTGAAGAAACCACAAATTACACAACTAATTTTGATAGATACACTAGCAACAACCTCCAAACCTTAAAAAAATGGAAAAATTTTATGGGAGAGGTTATGAACTTGTGAAACAATTGGGATATAGTGGTGAAGGATGTGGAAAGAATGAACAAGGAATTTGTGTTCTTATAGAACCTAACACATAAGAGACAAAGATTGGTTTAGGGTATTCTTGTTCTAAGACAACAAAACCAAACAAGTGACCATCATTAAACATCAACACTATCATGTGCAAGCCACAAATCAATCTTACTATAAAACATCCTGAATTACTTAACTTTACTTCCCCACCATCATGGGAGTGTTTTGGAATTGAGGAAGCCTTGAAATAGATGTTAGGATTTTATGATGATTCATCTCTTACTCCTCCAAAGAGAAAGGTTACATGTACTATGATCAGTACCAGACAAAAAGATGTGGTAAGAAAAAGTAATGAGCAAGACATAGGAATGGACCAACATAACCCTAAATTTCCCAAGTGAAATGTACTTCCCTTGGGAGATACAATTGATATACCAATGGAAATTGACAATAAAGACAAAGTCATTACGATAGGGAAATGCCTCGATGATGAACAACAAGAAGACACTACAATCGTGCTCCATGATTTTCCTAAACTTTTCACTTGGAAATACTTAGATATGCCAAGAATACATCAAAATATAGTCACACATAGTATTGTCCTTATTGAAAATGCTAACCCTATTCAAAAAAAGATATGAAAGATGAATCCTAAAATATCCTTTCTTGTTAAAGGAGACCTCGAAAAGCTCCTTGACATAGGTTTCATCGATCTATTGATTATTCTCCTTGGATCTCAAACATTTTCATAGTTGCAAAACCTGACAATCATATTACAATGTGTACATATTTTTGTGACTTGAATAAAGCCTCTTTAATAGACTATTTTCCCCTTCCTAATATCGACATGATAGTGGATTCAACTGTGGGACATGTTTTGTTGTCATTCATGGATGGATTTTCTGGATATAATTAAATCTTCATCAACCCATAAGATCAATAAAATACAACATTTACAATCATTTGGGGGATATTTTGATGGGTTATGATTCCTTTTGGATTGAAGAATGTACATGCAACCTATCAATGAGCCATGACATTGATATTTCATAATTACATACATAAAATCTTAGAAGATTATGTTGATGATATCTTAGCCAAATCATTAACAAGACAAGACAATGTGATTGTCCTTTCAAAGATCTTTGAACAAATGCGAAAATAAAACATGTGACTAAATTCAAAAAAATGTGTCTTTAGAGTAGATAGTGGAAAATTTTTAGGGTTTATCATATTTCATAGAGGCATCGAGGTTGACACAAGGAAAATTGATGCTATAATCAACATGCCACCTCCTAGAAACATTTCTTAGTTGTTTATGTTACAAGGAAGAATTCAAGCCACCCATTACTTTGTGGCATCCTTAGCTGATTGAACATTACCTTTCACTCATCTCCTTAAAGAGGATGTGCATTTTGAATGGAGTGAGGATTGTAAATAGGCCTTTGAGAGTTTAAAGGAATAACTTGCAACTCTAGCTATTCTACAACCTGCTATGCCAAGCAAACCATTCATCCTTTATATAGTTGCATCAACTGATGCTCTTGTAACATTCTTGGCTTAGCAAGACAAAAGCAATAAAGAACATCTTGTTTATTACATTAGTCTAACTCTAATAGATTATGAATTTAAGCAATACACACCAATCAAAAAACAATGTTTGGACCTTGTATTCGCTACTAGCAAATTGTGACATTATTTACTGAATGCAGAAATATTGGTGGTGAAAAAATTTAAACCTGTCAAACATTTGTTTCATAAAGTAGATCTATCAGGATGTCTAGGTAAATGGGTGATGTTGTTGATTGAGTTTTACATTAAGTTTTTTTCACAAAAATAAATCAAAGATGAAGCCTTGACCGACCACTTAGTTGATTCTCCTTCTTCTTGGGCATTACCTGGCACCACCTCTTTCCCCAACGATAATGTGTTGACAATTAAACCTAATACATGGGAGTTATATTTTGATGGAAGTAAGTGTATAATTGGCTTTGGTGCTAGGGTTATACTAATACTACCCATAGGAAAGCCTATTCCCTTGTCATATCAATTAAATTTCCTATGTACAAATAATATAGCTGAATATAAGGTGTCAATTGCTAGATTGCATGCTACTTTAATCATGGGTGTCAATGATATTAAAATATTTGGTGATTCACAATTAGTAACCAAACAAATAAATGGAACATATCAAGAAAAACATGACAAATTATCAAAATAGAAGGGTCTTAAAATGCACTTGTTATAGAATTTTGAGTCATTTACCATTGATAACATCCCACAAAAGGATAATCGACATGCAGATGCAATGGAGAGTGCAGCTTCTCTCATATCACCTCAAGATTCTTCAAAGGATTTCACATTCACCATTCATCCCATCATGAAACCTTCAATTAACAACAAATTGGAAAACATGCTAACAACAACTCAAGAAGACTTGAGTAAATGGTACAATACAATATTTTATTATTTGAAACACGGTACCTTTCCTGATCCGACAACCACGAACATTCAAGCCCACTTGAGCAAGCTCACATCTAAGTATATAATTCTCGCCAGCGTGTTGTATCAAAGATCATTTCATGGTCTCTTACTCAAATTCCTAAAACAATATGAGATACCCATTTGCCTTGAACAAGCCCATGTAGGTGCTTGTGGTGGTCATTTTGGAGGAAAAACATTGGTTCAAAAACTCATCCACATTGGAAACTATTGCAGATGGAACAAGATTGCTTTGATTATGTTAGAAAATTCCACAAATGTTAGGAGTATAGCAACCAAACTCATACTCCTGATTGTTAACTTCAATCTCAAGTTCCAATATGGCTCTTTGTGGTTTGGGGATTATACATTATAGGAAAGATATCACCTCCTTCTTCTACTGGACATGAATTTATCATCATTGCAATCAATTAATTTACAAAATAGGTAGAGTCCATTCCCCTTCGATCCACAATAGCTGAGATAATATTTAGTTTCATATTGGAACACATTATTGCTCGCTTTGGCCTTCCTTTCATGTTAGTTTCTGATAATGGTACACTATTTAAGAATAATGATGAGAATAAATTCTTAGAAACATTCAACATACAACATCACTTTTCATCACCTTATTACCCACAATATAACAACCAAACTAAATCCACTAATAAGTTTATCAAACAAATCCTGAAGAAAACTATTGATAAACATCATAAATATTGGCATACACAATTACACTATGTGTTATGGGCCTATCGGATTGGTGTTAAATCCTCTGTAGGGACTGCACCAAATAATCTTGTATATGGTAGTGAGGCAATAATTCCCTTTAAGTTAGAGATTCCTACGTTAATAATCGCTCTTCAAGGACTTATTGATGATGGAAACTATAAAGAGAAAATATTACATCAGCTTGAAATGCTTGATGAATAGTGCATCTATTCTCTTGAACATATTCAGGATTATGGCCAAAGGAAACAATGATATTACAATCTCAATGTCATCCCTCACACATTCAACAAAGGTGATTTAATCCTATTTGAAAATCAATGAAATATCAATGTTGATCCAAATGAAAGAGGAAAATTTAGTCCTAATTGTTTAGGACCGTACATAATTGACAAAACCTTTGGATCTGATGCATGTGTATTAATAGAACTAGATGGCACACCTCTTAAAGAACCTATCAATGTCGTGCATCTATGTTGGTATTATGTGTAATCCTTTGAATAGTATGAATGATAAAGCAATGTTGTCAAAGCTACTGGATTGTTTTCCATATGCTTTCGCATTGCTTCGTTCCTGACAAACCCTTAGGTGTGTGTCTTGAACACTAAGGTGATTATGTAAGTCATTTCTATATAATTACTTTAGGTGTCATACTATTCAAATTCATCCTCTGTGTTATGTTATATTAGATCCTTATGTGCATTTAATGTTCTTTAGTTAGATCATAGGTGCTTTTAATTTACAATAATATACTTAATTACAATGTTACATCTAATAGAAACTATAATAATTTTTAATTAGATCACAAAAATCATGTTAAATTATGAAGATATTCATTAAATAATCGTACAAAGGTTATTTAATTAATCACATTACCATTTAACATTTAACACATAAAATTAATTACTAAACCATCATATGCTCATAAATATATCAAAGTTTTATGTACATGTCATCAATATATAAAACATCACTAAGGTCCATGGCTACTAGATCCCTCAGGATCTAGTACTTGTGTCACTCTAGTAGTGGTACGTTGGGAGATGGTGGTATGTGATCATGATCCCCCAAGTCTAAGAGAAAACACTGAACCCCATATTTGTCCTAGGGCCTCCCAACATGCTCATGTTGTCTGATCTCTCTCCGCCTATAGCCTAGATACCTCTGACTCTAGCCTCTCAAAATATACTAGTGTTTGGGATGACTATCCCTCTAATACATCATTGTCTTGATGCACTCACCTCCTTAAACTCTCATATGTTTCTCGTAGTCTCATGAATAGCCTGAGTGACTATGGGTCTTGATCCACAATGGGTGGGGGCACATTGTTTGATTCCATCAGTTCCTCATCAATAGATGCAAGAACTATCTCTATAGCTACCTATTGATAGAGATCACACCAGTTTCTCATAGCTCCTGTAAGGTAGAAATAATACATAAACAATACACATCATGATATATATATATATATAAAGCATCAACATAAACAAAGAGTACATGCATAAATAAAACATCATCACCTATATCTTTGGTAGGCTGAGAAACATCCACCTCATCCTATGTAGGGGGCATGAAATATGTGCTAGCTTCTCCATGATTGTGGGTATTGATTCCTGTTGTGGTTCTTGCTCATGATCTATTCATACAAATGGGCAAGGGATCTCCCCACTCGTATCAATCCTCAACTACTATCTCGTCACCCTCACTCATGAGTGGCTCCTCCACCTCATCCTCCTCATCCTTCTCATCCTCATATTCCTCACCTTAGTCTTGTCCATCATAGTCAATATCTATATCCTCATCATACTCTTCATCTATGACATTTGTAAATATGTTTACACCCCTATACTGTGTCTCCTAGGCCCTGTCCTCTACCTCATCCCCATCATCTAGCAATGGAACTGCTTCTCCTATAGGCTCATCAATCAAAAATATAGGAACTAGTCATGATACTATCCAACACTCCTCATAATCATCTATGGAACTGACGTTATCAGTATCAGAGACTAGAGGCTCATCGTGATCTAAGTACTCGAAGTCACTTTCAACAACATTGTCTACAGTGAATCATACTATATCACCTAGTCTCTAGGCACTCCGTACTAATCTCATGAAAAAGGGTTGTGCCCTAGGTGGTGTTAGGATCTACTAAAACTATCGCATGATTCGATCATGGTAAAAAGGACATACTACATAGTCATGGTGGCCAAACAAAAATATGTCTAGCTGTAATCTCCTCAACTGCCTCATGGGATTTTTCCACTAAAGCGTAAGCTGATAGGGTTTCCACAGGATCTCGTCCGCCTCCATGTGGTCAAATATAACTCTCCAAAAGTGTAAATCTTTGTACTGCCCCAACTGTCTTAGACGATAGCTAAAGGGTTGAGGATACCCCACTACTATCAGACATGGGAAGCTGGTAGGTTAGGTACATGTGATATGCTCAAGACACCAAACATATAGAAGCGTATAGTTTACCATGTTGTCTACCTCTCAAAAAATAAATTATCTGACATCATAGTATAGGTGCGCTAGGATACAACACCCCCTGGCATATACTATCTTGTGCTTTTCCATCCTACGTATCAGGTGTACTAGTCATCCCTTTAGGTGTGTTGCACACCCATCTGAGACAAGTACTATTGCAACTATGTACATCATAATATGTCTCACCACTAGGGCTTGTTCAAATATAGCAACATACGAAGCTTGCTCTGGGCACTGACCCATCTAGGAAATACTACATGTCAACCTTCTTGTAAAATGTACGATCTCCCTAGAAGTGTACCTGCTCTCCCCAAATGGGAACTCAGAGGATGTGGTGGACATCCTCTAGAGTGATCATCATCTCACTAGTAGGAAGGTGGAATGTACAGGTGTCTGAATCTTAGGGCTCAACTAGAGCCATCAACATCGCATTATGGTACCTCATGGGGGGCATGATGGATACCCAATATATCCCAATAGCCTAGAAGTGCTCTGTGTCCTCCACTAAAACTACAAGGGCTAGGTCTCTGAGAAAGCTAGGTTGCTTACCACCCAGATGCTGGCGCAAACGAGTGGGTACCTATTAATAAAGAAAAAATACCCCCTATAAGAAATATAAAATCTTTAAATTCTACATTATTCATCATCAAAATGTGCTAAATTCCCTCTAGTGTGCTTTCTTAAAGGCCCTAGACACTTTAGAACCCTTTTGGAACACCTCGTGAAAAAATGGTACACTTTGTGAACAAATGGTACACTTCACCAAAAAAATGGGATGCTTTGTTAACTTTCTTTCCAAGATCCTAAATTAACCTAGTAATAGATAAAAATCATCAAATAATTGTGTAGAAACTAAGTGAAGGTAGCATAATTGACTCACCTCGTGTTGACGCTTGTTGTATGCCATCTAGTCTCATAGCACATCCAGTCTCATAGGCTTGTAGTCTTGTCTGCTTAGCATCTTTCACTATTCTCTCATCACTCTCAAGCTACAACAGAGTAAAATGAAAAAGTAAGTTACAATTTACTTCACTTTTAACTCATATGTATGTTTGAAACTAGGGTTTTTACTATATTAGAGTTAAAAAGTTCTTTTTATCCAAATCAACATAATGGGTGCTAGAGAGCTCCCTTTTCAACACTGTTTGTTGCATTGAAATCATAATTGTCTATCATTATGTGGCATGGTACTTTGAAATTCCCTACAATATGATTTTCCCTATTCGATGTGGCTATATCGGTACCTTGATTTCGCCTTGGTACAAAAAGCTTAATCAAGGGGGGCATACATCTACCCTCAAATTTGATTTCTAGAAGTTAAATAAGAGGATTTTTGGACAACTAATGAATTTGTGTTGTAGGATGTGGTTCCTAATGTTGTGGTTTTTTAGATAACTACATTGGGGGCTTCATTCTCCTGTCTTTTGAATAAGTATCCTTTTACAAGATAAAATGTTCTATTTAGAGTCCTTTAGCTTGCATATGGATGTAGAGTCATATGGGCGCTAAAGTGGGGGCTAAATGTGGACACTAAAATTCTACTCCCTTCTTGGAGATAGTATAATTCTTGGTCTAATTTGGACCTATCTTGGGAATGCTTTCATTTATTATCCTTTAAAACAACATTTATAGGCCCCTAGGACCTATTATTCCAGACCTTGAGGCTTATTCCACTTAAAGATCATATAAATCCCGACAAATAGCACTTAATTCAAAAAACCCACCTCAAAAACCTTAAGTGGGACCCATTCACCACCTTGGGCGAATGAGTCGCCTCTGGTGGGACAATTTGCCTAGGGTGGTGAACGAGTCCCTTTTGGGGCATTTTTCAAGTTTGAGAGAGAAATTCACCAACCTAATTCAAATTTCTAGTGGATGTTGGCCTTTGAGGTCTAAATAATGATCAATTAGGTATTGATGCATATAAATATAAGCTTTTAGGTCATTTTTCATAATATCTAGCAATATTTAACAAGTAAATTCAAGATTCAAGTATTGAATATTTTTCACAAGAGCATTCACCAGTCCATTATAGCAAAGTTGAAGCTTTAGGGAAAAAATTAAGGAATTTTGCAAGTCTTCAAGTTCACTTTTATTCTAAATCAAGTATTGTCAAGGGTTGATCATGGATGCCTATGGAGAATCATTAAGAATTCTAGGTTGGTGAGATGCAACTAGCCATCAACCCAAGCCTAAGGACTTGTTTTCTAAGTGATTCCATCTTCCATTTTCTCTCTATCTTCAGCCTAGGGAAGGTTTCCATGTCATTGAGATTCATTTTTGATGTGATTTAGGATCTCTTAGAGTGAGTATTACATCATTCATGTCTCATTTATGAATATTATTATTGCATATTAGAATAGGGTTGCATATTGTTTTAGATTTCCTAGTCTTAGACACACTTAGGGCTAGGGTTTTTTGCATATTTTATTATCTCTTTTAAGGTTTGAATACCAAACTAGGGGTTTGACCAAGGAAAACCCCCATTAGAAATCAGTCTTTCTTGAATCACCAAAAATTGACACCACTAATTAGTTATCCAGATAGGAGTGTGAGGATGAATCCACAAACTAATAACCATCTCTTGATACTGACACAATGATGCACACAGATGTGTGAAAGAAGGGTACTTCATTAGGAATTTTTTTTCTCACATTGACCTCTATAGATTCCCAATGAAAACCTTTTTGACATTAGAATAGGCTAAGGGGTAATAAATATAAGAAAACAACACCTAATAATGAGCGTAATAATGATCAATAAAATCAGTAACCTTTTCATTCTCTCCCTACTTACATTGGACAAGATTAATGAATTCCATCTTCGACACAATATTAGCCTAAAATTGTCTAAGGAATTGATTCACTAGTTGATCAAATGAGAAAATAGAGTTATTTGATAAAGAGAAATACCAATCTAGGGCAGTGTCTTTAAGAGAATGTGGAAAAATCTTTTCCATTAGAGCATCGTGGTGAAAGAAATTAGTGCACATGGCATTGAAATATGACACATGTGTCTAAGGATCTTGACAATCACTATACTTCTCAAACTTAGGAATCTCCATCCCCTAAGGGATAAGAGTGTTTAAGATGGAAATAGATAATGGAATATGATGAGAGAAATGCTATAACATAGGTTGAGATGAGGAAGAGCTAGCTAGGTTTGATAGTTGGTTCTTTATTCATCCTATTTTTTTCAATAGAGCATTTAAGATAGGATGGACAAACGAAATATGACTAGTGGAACCACTACCAAATCCACTAGCCCTCAAACCAACAAAGCATTTGACACCAAGACTAGAAGTAGAAACCTTAGGAGCAGAAGAACTAAATCCCACATGTACATTGTGGGTATGTGCAGGATCATCATGGAAAAAATAGGCCCTTAAGTGGCAAAAAATTCAAAAAAGTCAGAGTTAGGCAACTTGACGTAAAAATTTGAATAATTTATCTATATTTTTTCAAAAATATGTAAGAATAGAATTTGTAGCAAATTGAATGTAGATTCTAAACTACTAGGTTTATTTTAAAAAAAATCTATTTGGTGAAAATTTTAAATTTCAATGCAGTAGTGCTTAAATTTTAGGGAAAAAAAAGAAGTAGGTGTTTGTTTGACCACCCTAACCACAATAAAATGATAATATTTGTTATAAGATTTTAGATATAAGTAGAGGACTCATGTCACGATGTGGTGCATATTTTTTTGTAATTTTTTTCCAAGCAAATAATTAATTGTTAATTTTTTATTACAACTTTTGAAAAATAAAAAAACTTGTATGCCTAACCCCCTTAACTTGGTCAAAACTTCATGAAATTCATTTCTTTTTTCTAATGCTATAGTATGTGAAGAATAGAATGTGACACATGTTTCAGATTCAAAAAATGTGATACCGTTTGAAAGCTATAGATGTTTTTCAATCATCATATCAATCAGGACTTTAGTTGTAATTCAAATATAAAATAAATAATAATTATTTATTAAATTCAAAGTAAAAAATAATTTATATTGGTGGAAAGCTGATAATCTCCTTTAAAAACCCTTTTTGTTTCATCAATTTTGGGTAAAAAAAAAGTCGTCAGCCACATACCCTACAAAAACCCATCATATCGCCACTTTTTGGCCCATCATGATCATTCACATACCCTTGTTCACTTTGATAGTGCGGTCTTACTTGGGCATAGAGGTAGTATTGAAAGAAGGAATCATTTTAGCTATATACACCAACACTTCTGGCATTGAGAGTTCTAGCTACTTCACAGTGGTCTCAAAGTCAACATCTTGGGTAACACCTAAGTTGGAGTTAGTATCCACAATATTTGTAATACATCAGAGAAGTTCTATACCTCTTTTATCCTTGTCCAAGATGGTTCTCAATATTGACAAAGGTAGCCAAGACAATGGTAGCCACTTGGGCGAGACTACTATATTTTTCCAAATACTTCTCAAAATCTCCAAGCCTCTTGTCTAGAGAAAGGATTTTCTCCATAGGAACCTCAAGAATAGCTTCTTCCTCCATGGAAGAAGTAGAAGGAAAAACAAGAGGATTTGAAACATGAGTAATAGCTTCCCATAAGAGGTTGGAAAATCTGATAGACGACCTTGAAACCAATTCTTCAAAAGAGGGACCATAACTAACCTTCATAGATTTCATTTTTTTGTGTTAAAGACATATTTTGATAACAAATTTGGAGGTTTTAGATTGGGTCATAAAGTTCATAAAAGATTCACAACACACTAATCTATAACACACCCAAGATGAGGGGAAATTTTTTTGTCACAAGGAAATGAAAAGGAGAAAGTTCACATCAGGCTCACCATAATCTAGACAAGGGGATTTTCTACTTCCATGACTCTAGGACAAAGAGTTAGTAGGGAACACATTTCCCTCAACTACCTTAGGATTAATTGAAAGGGGGTAGGATAAAAAGGAAGGCTAATCCAAGATCTATTTTCTTTATGTTTTCTAATGGAGGTTTTTGGGAAATCGGTGAGAAAATTACAGAGGTCTTAGTTTGTGAACTAACTAGCTCTAGGACAAAGGATGCTAGCACATGAGTCAAATGACAGCTTATTGTGTTTTCATCTTAGACGAGCATTGTCATCTCATATCGACAAAGAGGAAGGTTTAAAGATTGAAACTCATAGGGCATGCTAACAACATGAGAGTTTTAATCTAACAATTTAACAATAAACAAAGAGATGCATGAAATGAAAGGAAACAATAAGAAGAATACTATAACTTGAAAGAAAAACTATCTATCAAAAAAATGACGAGAGAAAAGGAGAAGAAAGCAAACTTATAGAAGGTCCATCCTCCCACAAGCTCCTCACGAACAAATCATACCTACACACACAAAAATGGAAAAGTATTGTGGTTGTGTTTTATATTTTTCCTTAGTAAAACCCTCGTTTTGGTGTTTCCACCTCCATGTGCCACCAATAGACCACAATATTAGTGAAAATGATAAAGAAATGGAAATAAAGATAACTTATAGAATATAAATATAATTTAGATGATATTCTATAAATAAGACAATGCAAGTAAAAAAATGTGTTACCCTCCTTTCTACACTCTTGGAGGATCCAAGAGAGAAAGGAATAAAACAAGACGATAATGCCAATGGTATGAAGCTTGATAACCTATAATAGGTAATGGTGTAGAAGTAGCAAAAAGGTGTAGAGTGTGAAGTGAGAAGAACATGAATGAAGGTTGATTTAATGTATGTGAATGAATTGAGAGAGAGCTAATAGAATCGGTAGAATGAAGTTCAAAAATTCCTTTAGGAGGTAAGAGGAAATTTTTTGGGTGGTCAAGGTCCGTAGGGGGCATTATAATTCATAGGGTGGTAGAGAATGTAATGCCTCCAATTTCCATTAACCCAAGAATCCTACCAAGATGCCAACACAATGTGTACATATCTATGCAATGTGTGAGAGTCCTCAACAAAAATTTCCTCATGATGAAAAATGATAAAGGCATGCATGAAAGGCAAGGTAAAGGTGGAAATTTTTTGAATTGTTAGGTTTATAAGGCTAAAGTGAGGTTATATTATAGGAAATTGTACTAGGTGCAATTTTATGCCATAACAAATGCATCTTCAAAGATTTCACTCTTGAGACTTCTTCCCTCTTTCTTCATCATGAAGGTGAGGTTTCTTTAATGTCAACCATTGTATTTTTTGTTCCCAAGGGAAAACTTGTTGTTTGTAGGCATTAGATTCACTTTTTCCTTTAAGAAAATATTCATTGATTTTTGAGATACTTCATTATGGGGGGGTATGTGGTCTCTTTCTTTCCCTTTTATGGGAGAAAATTTGTAATGTATATATGTGATGGCTAGTGTCTTTGGGGGCTACCATGGAGTCCTCCATATTTCATCACTTAATTATAACTTTTCTCTCTTTTGGGGAGAAGTTTTGTCCCATTGGGTTTTCTCCTTTTCTTCTAACAACTTATTGTGTTTTCATCTCAAATGAGCATTGTCATCTCATATCGACAAAGAGGAAGGTTTAAAGATTGAAACTCATAGGGCATGCTAATAACATGAGAGTTTTAATCTAACAATTTAACAATAAACAAAGAGATGCATGAAATGAAAGGAAACAATAAGAAGAATACTATAACTTGAAAGACAAACTATTTATCAAAAAAAAAGACGGGAGAAAAGGAGATGAAAGTGAACTTATAGATGGTCCATCCTCCCACAAGCTCCTCACGAACAAATCATACCTACACACATAAAAATGGAAAAGTATTGTGGTTGTGTTTTATATTTTTCCTTAGTAAAACCCTCATTTTGGTGTTTCCACCTCCATGTGCCACCAATAGACCACAATATTAGTGAAAATGATAAAGAAATGGAAATAAAGATAACTTATAGAATATAAATATAATTTAGATGATATTCTATAAATAAGAAAATGCAAGTAAACAAATGTGTTACCCTCCTTTCTACACTCTTGGAGGAGCCAAGAGAGGAAGGAATAAAAGAATATGATCATGCCAATGGTATGAAGCTTGATAACCTATAATAGGTAATGGTGTAGAAGTAGCAAAATGGTGTAGAGTGTGAAGTGAGAAGAACAAGAATGAAGGTTGATTTAATGTATGTGAATGAATTGAGAGAGAGCTAATATAATGGGTAGAATGAAGTTCAAAAATTCCTTTAGAAGGTAAGAGGACATTTTTTGGGAGGTCAAGGTCTATAGGGGGCATTATAATTCATAGGGTGGTAGAGAATGTAATGCCTCCAATGTCCATTGACCCAAGAATCCTACCAAGATTCCAACACAATGCGTACACATCTATGCAATGTGTGAGAGTCCTCAACAAAAAATCCCCTCATCGATGAAAAATGATAAAGGCATGCATGACAGGCAAGGTAAAGGTGGCATTTTTTTTCCATTGTTAGGTTTATAAGGCTAAAGTGAGGTTATATTATAGGAAATTGTACTAGATGCAATTTTATGCCATAACAAATGCATCTTTAAATATTTCATTCTTGAGACTTCTTCCCTCTTTCTTCATCATGGAGGTGAGGTTTCTTTCACATCAACCATTGGATTTTTTCTTCCCAAGGGAAGACATGTTGTTTGTAGGCATTAGATTCACTTTTTTCTTTAAGAAAATCTTCATTGATTTTTGAGATACTTCATTATGGGGGGGGGGGTATGTGGTCTCTTTCTTTCCCTTTTATGGGAGAGCATTTGTAATGTATATATGTGATGGCTAGTGTCTTTGGGGGCTACCATGGAGTCCTCCATCTTTCATCACTTAATTATAACTTTTATCTCTTTTGGGGAGGATTTTTTTCCCACTGGATTTTCTCCTTTTCTTTATCTATGAGAGATTTCAATTTCTTTTATATATGGGCACCTAAAATGGCCTTATATCTGAGACCCATTTTTGCATATATTTTTTATATTATTTTCATAATAATCTCTCCTTATGTTGCACTTAAGTGGGAGTGTTAGTGTGAATATATGTCTTGTACCTAGTAATTACCTTACTAGGGACATAGGGGACTTATTCACATGTTAAGTTTACTTAGAATTATAAGATTCCTTCTAGAAGTCCTAGTTGGAATATCTAAATCATATCCTCCTAGCATTAATTTCTTGGTTTGTAGGTTGTTATGAGCTAGTTATCTCATGTCATAGATTTAAGACACATGTCACAATCATATATAAGCAAGTTCATTGTACACTTTGTAATATGCTTCATACCTCATCATCATATTGATAGGTCTTAATATCAAGCAAGCTCATTTTCTTGCACACTCTCTTATGGAATGAACCTATTGTTTTTACAGGTGGTCTTGGGTATAAAGAAAATCTTCAACTCTTACACACAATGAATATAATGATGTGAAAAGTGCTTACACTGATTTGGGAAAAGGAAAAATAGATAAAACAAGTGATAAATTGATAGGTGCTACAACTTACCACTTAGATGTTTTCTTGATGGACTGAATTCATTGTACTCATCTCATGTAAGGAGAATTGTTTGTTTGATTGAAATTCCTGCAAGTGTTAGTAATTGAAAAATAAATGAAAATAAAACATGAACAAACTCACATATAAACTTGATTTGTTGCAAACATGAACCTTGACTGGTAATAAATGTTGAAAAATTTGTTTATTCTACTTTTGACTGCTTTTTAGGATGCTCAATTGTAATTCCAAATTGCTAGGATTTCAAATGATGAAAAAGACTTGTATTTATATGCAATAATTTTCTATCTCACAAAATTAATTATAAAAAACCGACAAATGAATTTAAATTTATAAATAATAAAATACTCACAATGATATATTTAAAATTGGACCAAATAGGTTGTACAAGAACAGTATTGCCCTTGTCTAGACCTATTTTAGGGTTCTTGTGTCATTAAATAAATATTAAATAATGATTCCTAATTTAATTCCATTTTCTAAAAATGATCATACAATAGGAAATTTAAGAGCACAATTGGGTCCAAGCACATAGGGGGGAGCTAATCCTAGTGTGAAATTGTTAGGGGTGACAATTTATGACACTACAAGCTCATGTTGGTGTGAACAAGATGTATTACTTGAACAATTTCCTTCTCAAGTCCTATGCACAAATGCCTCAAAGTCATAAGATCAAAATACATGTCATAATATTATGTTGCTTGATGTCTCACCTTTTCCTATATATACAAATGTTTCTTGTTGCAATCTCAATAATATAATCATATTGTATATATGCATCATTTGATAGAATATAATTATTCTCTTAGGTTGTGTTTCTTGTGTTTCCATTGAAGCTCTTTAATCTTGGGTAGCTATATCCATAACCAAATCTTGCATGGTATTAGAAGATTTTATTTCAACTCTCAAATGACTTATATTTTCATTGACTATTTCTCTAAAATTAATTCACATAAGAATAGCATAGACTTAACAATGATCTATAATGATTTATCATTCAATTTATTTATTATATATTTCTCATTATACGTATAAATATTGTAAACATAAAGACACTATATTCCATTATCAAATTTAAAAATAAATAAAAGATATACATTAAAGTCACACAAGAAAAACTACTAAACAAAAAATTAAATTACCTTTACTACCTATTCTTTTGTCTTTTATTTATTATTGTCATTCAACTTCTTTTCTTTTATATTGAATAAAGGAAAATAATTTGCAGGAATAGAGCTACTGGAAAACATGGCCAGCCAAAAAGGCACTAAAACTAAGCAATATAAGAACTGTCCAAAGACATACAAGAACTGAATGAATTAACGTTATTATCTTTCAACGTATCCTTAATCTTTCATTTTTCATTTCTACACTATGTTTTAGAATCCGTAGAACTCATTCATATATCGGTCACCGACTTGGAGGACATGTATTCTCTCTTCCATTTATGTGTAATTCATATTTCTTTGCCCCACATGGGTAGCGAGGGGCATATTAAATGACAATTACAAGACTCAATCAATACCTTTCAAGCCTACAAACACCTAGTTAGCTACTTCGTAGAGTTAAAACACAGTGTACAAGCTTGTATGCAGCGTTTTGGTAAGTAATATGTCTAAGTGGTGACGCTGTAGGAATTTGAGCTGGCATCAACCTTAGAAAATCAGGGCAAAGGCTATAGAGGCAACAATTTCTACCGGCCCGTCCATGCATGCATGGCATGGATGTGGCACTGCCTCCCTCATTTCTCTTGCCCTCCGTGCAACGTACAAACTCTGTCGTCTGTGCCCGCACTGCCAACTCTATTCCTGTCAGAGTAGAGTAGAGTATAATTTTAAGGTTTATATTAAAAGAGTAGATTATACTTTATCATTTTTTTTATTAAATAAATATTATATTTATTTTATTTCTTATTTAACTATGATTTTAAAATTATAAAATATACTTAAAATATTAATAAAATTTAAAATTTTATTTTAATGTAAAATATATATAAATATTTAATATAAAAAATATTTAAATTTTCAAAACATCTTTTTATTAAATTAATTTAAATATTAAAATTTTGATATTTTTAATATAAATTAATCATAAGTTTTAATTTTTAATTTTTAAATTTGATTATGAAATATTTAAGATAAAATAAGATAGAAAGTAAAAATATTTAAAGTTAATATAAATATTTAGATGTTAATCTATTTAATATAATTTGATATTAATTGAATTTTATTTTCACCTTTTTTTCATTTTTTTTCATTTTATTTACTTTTTTAAAGAGAGTACTTGTTAAAATTACCATATTTTAAAATAGAAAAAATTAACATTAATTATTTTTGAACAATAAGTTGGTAACTATCTTGACCTAATTATATATTTTGTGTTTAAATAGATCATTAAATATACTCTAATTGAACTCTAACCCTAATTGGAACCCTTATTCTAACCCCAAGCTTTATATGAGATAACCCTAACCTTAATTTAATTCTAACCCGAAACTTTGTCCTAGAATTCTAACTCTAACTCTAACCCTAAACCTAAGTAAACCCTAACCCTAATCCTAATTAAAAGTTCAATCCTAACTATAATACTAATTTTAACATTAATCATAATTATAATCCTAACCTTAGTTGAACACCCTAACCCCAATCCTAATTGAAATCTAACCCTAAATGTAACACTATTTCAAACTCTAATCATAATTATAACCTTAACCCTATATTTGAACACCGTAAGCCTAACCCTAACTATAGTTGTCCCTAATTGAACCCTAACCCTAATTGGACATAAAACTTAGTCACCCAAAAATCACTTTGACTTAGTCACTCTAATTTTTTTAACAATAGTAGAAGATAATTCTAATTGACAAGTAGCCTCAAGAAAGATCTTTGAGTTTGATTTTGACTTATATTGATAGAACGAGAAGATATTCTAAAGATCTTTGTAGTATTTCTTCAAAGCTGCAAACAACAAAAGTTTACAGCCTTGAAAGCTACACTGGTAGATGCCTTCCGGTGTTAGAATAAGGATCAGAATTAAATTAAGGTTAGGGTTATCTCATATAAAGCTTAGGTTAGAATAAGGGTTCCAATTAGGGTTAGAGTTCATGAATGAGCTGTGTCAAGCAGAGAATGGAGCAGCTGTGATGAGAGAGAAGGGTGCCATTGTTGGTAATCTTTGGCAGCACTCTGAAGTAACCCGGTTCTTTAGCTCCTGTAAGAAGTCACCTTTAGTGTCAAATTACCACTTCATTGAGAGAACAAGGAAAAAACTGATAAAGTACTCTCAGAGAACTTGTTGTATCAGTTCAGCAAAAGTTTGGAAGGAATTCGGGAACGCCTACTTCTTAAAACCATGGTTGCTATTTGGAGGTATTGGAGCAATTATCGTCCTCCTACTTACAGCGACGCAGGTCGTTTTCTTATTTCAACCCTGTGGCGTATGATGAATTATTAGAAGATGTAGAATATGAGGTTTTTCTATTTTCTGTTTTACTGTAATTGCCGTAGTTTACTTCCGGTGTAATCCATAATAAATTATTTAGTTGTGCTGAGCTCGCTCCTAAGGTAATACAGTCAGTATCATGACATGGGCTTTGTTAATAGCCCTATTAGTTATTTCTATTTAACTTCTCGACGGTGCGTTTTTGTTTGTCTATTATGGATAGTAGTTTATCGACACATCTCGTTTTCTATTTTATAATTGTATAATAATATCCTAATAGTATATTGTTGAAGAGTGAATGGTAATTTTATGTTTTATTTATAAATAAAAGTAATAATTTTATTGGTAGTGTTGGTTAACATATTGTGTACTTCTTTAAAATTTATTTATCTTATTCTATTGTCTAATGTGAATTCAAATCAATTACCAACAATTAGTAAATTATTTCTATGAGAAATAGTTTCTCTCTCTATTTTATGAGGTACAACTCTCTCTTCTAATAAGTAATATATTTTTTTGAAAATAATCTAAAATAAGGTATGATTTTAATCATAAAGTAGAAAAGAAAAGAAAACTAAATACTAATATTTATATCTTAAACAATGAATTTGATGAATAAATCGTAATCATGAAAAACTCTTTGCTCATAGATCAATTTGCATTCCACAAAATATATATACTAAAAAAATTTATAACTAGAGATAATATCAAAGCTAAAATAGATCAAGAAAATTAAAAAGATCATACATTCAAACAAATACACAATAATCTTAGAAATTAATCAAAATACACAGGTAATGATAAATTTCATTCATCTAATGATCCATGCAATTTATTCACATATGTAAAATTTTCAGTTTCAATTGTTTTGCTCCAAAATTGCTAAGAGAATTCCAGATAACCTCATATTACATATTTATAATTGCAAATATAACTATGTCTTGAAGTAGTAGAAAATAAAGAGTCTCTTCGACTTCATTAGACATAACATTCATTATAAAATATATTTTAATGAAAAGAAAGAAACTATTGCTAAGGTGGCAAATTTTTGACAACTCCTTGGGACGATTGGGTAGTTGACATAACAATTTTGGCTTTAAAGTTGTAAAATGCTTTCACTACTGGAGGCATGTCTTTGTGTTTTGGAATGATCATGTTCTTAGTTCTTAGCTTCCAAAGGACCTTGTCCGCTCTTTCCATATCTATTTTACCTAGGTATGATGTTACGAGCCCAAGGAACTAAGATAATGAAAGATCTATAGTTTTTCTTGTCACTAAGGTTGTTTATCATCTCTTTAAATTTTTCCTTTGAAACCTCGACATCATCATCATGAGGATTTCCCTCCATTTGAAGATGTATTCCTATCCTCAATAGTTTCTTCTAGATTTCAGCCTTCATTAAGTTGCACATTTTACTTAGTAATTTATCTTGCTTAACTGATTTTGTTTCACAAATGAGATCTTCCATTCAATATTCCTTTTCTACATGATGCATTTTTTGTCATCCACACTTGCTAAAACTTGTTTAGTTAAAAAATTATGTTTCAATTTCAAGTTGTGGTGTTGAAAAATGACATTGTGTACATTTTTACACTTAATCTAAGAATAATTAATGATAAATTGGATTTAATATCGCCTTGATCTAGTGATGTGATGTGTTTTACACATCCACATTAGGTCTAGGGCCCATTTAAGCTAAATAAACCTAACTCTACCCTAATTTAATGTTGTAAAGTGTATTTATTCACACCTTCACATTGAATTTAGGAGGCTTGTAAACTAAATGGACCTAATCTAGTGTTGTAATGTGTTTTACACATTGACATGGGATTTAAGGCCCTTCTAAGCTAAGCACACCCAATTGTGCCTTAATTTAGTGTTGTAAAGTATATTTATTTACACTTTCACATTACATTTTGGGCCCTATTGCATTTATGGCCTATATATTATCATTAATAGGCCCCTATGACCCCATATTATGAGTTCCATCTAGGTGGGACCTACTCACCCAGCTTGATGAATGAGTCCCATTTGGCCCATTTTTAAGGTTTTGAGTGAGAAAAAATGGGTTTTAAGTTCAAATTTTATGTATGTCAGCCTTTGGGATCTAATACATGGGATATTAGGTGGATTTCCTATATAAACAAGGTCTTAAATAATTATTTCATCCAAAATTCATGATATTGAGTCAAGCAAGCAAGAGTTAAGCATTTCAAGACTTCACAAGAGCATCAGGAGAGCATTCAAGATCATTTTTAAGGCATTCAAGGGCAGAATTCTTCATCAATTGTTGCAACACTTCAAGATCCATCATCATGACAACCATATAAAGCATCAAGCATGTTATTGAGCTAGTATTGTGATGTAGCATTGAAGATCCAAGATCAAGCATTGTCCTACTCCTATAGTTAAGATCAAGATATACATCCTTCATGACCATTTTATGTTGAGTTGTAGATTTACAAAACATCATTTACAGATGTATATCTAAGACAGTTAGCAGATGTATGGAAAGGGGAAGATAGTTATTCCAAAATATACTGACCCTGGGAGTCATGTGGTAAAAATAAATATTAATGGCCAGATAGTAAAGAATGTGTCAATTGACCTTGGTGCAGCCATTAATGTAATGACCAAGCACACTATGGAGTGTTTGAATATCTTAAACATTCAGTCTACACCTACCATCCTATAGCTTGCTGATAGTTCCATAGTAACACCTGATGGAGTGGTAGAAGATGTCATTGTCACCCTTGAGTCTTGGGAATACCCAACATATTTTACCATATTGTCCACTAAGGAAACTTTGGGAGGATATCCTATCATCCTCAATATACCATGGTTAGCCATAGTTAATGCTCTGATAGGATTCTATTGAGGAGACATGACAATTTTTGATGGTCAGTCAAGAAAGAAGTTGGTTTTATATCCACCTACCCAGCCTCAACAAGACTTATCTCAACCAATTTGGCTAGATTTAGGAGAAGAAAGTGAAAAAGTCAATTCCTTGGCCCAACTAATGATGCTGCAACCTAATCCATTTTCCCAACTTTAGAGTGAGGATGGCCTGCTTTTACAAATTTTGTAGTCCAACCATGATTTTAGTAGTGCATCTATTTCAGATAGCTGTCCTTAGCAGTGTTTCCCGCAGCAACTAAATCCTGAGAGCCCGACACCTAAATTGCCTACAGTTTATGACAATTTTCTACCACATGACATACAGACACCACCTTTATCAGCAGCCTCCATGAATGATCTTACTAAGCAGGTAGAAGTGTCTCCAGGCCGTTGTCTAAATATGAATAATAAGTTGTCTCCATCTCAACAAACTACCCTAGTCACAATGCTGCAAGATCAACACAGAGCTTTTGCATGGGACTATGGGGATATGAAGGGACTAGATCTTCAACTCTGTACTCATAAAATCTACATTGAGGAATATTGTTCACCTGTTAGGTAGCCTGAAAGAATAATAAACCCAGCACTCAGCAAAATAGTTAAGCAAGAACTCTATAAATTGCTTGATGTTGGTTTTATCTATCCTATTTCTGACAGTCAATGGGTATCCCCATTGGTGATTGTTCCTAAAAAGGGTGGAAAATGGAGATTTTGTGTAGACTACAAAGGGTGGAAAATGGAGATATTGTTTGGTAAAAAGTATTTATCCTTTTTGGATGGCTATAGTGGATACAATAAAATTAGAATTTCCCTGGAGGATAAAGATAAAATAACTTTTACTAGTCCATGGGGAACTTTTGCCTACTTTATCTTACCTTTTGGCCTATGTAATGCACCTGCAACATTTCAAAGGGCAGTGATCAGTATTTTCACTGATATTTCTCATGATTCTATGGAAATCTACATAGATGACTTCACCACTTATGGAGTTACTTATGAAGAAGCATTAGCAAATTTGGAGAAGGTGTTGAAAATATGTAAGGAGCATAATTTGTCTTTGAATAGTGAAAAGCTCTTTATGATGATGCAAGAGGCAATTGTTTTAGGTCATCATATCTCTCATGCAGGAATTCAGGTTGATCCTAGAAAAATAGAAGTCATTCTAAATTTGAAAACACCTATGAAGTGAAAGGATGTTAGAAGCTTCCTAGGACATGCTAAATATTACAGAATATTTATCAAAGATTTCAGCAAAATAGCCAGTCCATTATATGCCTTATTGACTAAGGATTCTAAATTTAACTGGACTGAGGCATGTGACAAATCTTTCATGCAGCTTAAGAACTTACTTACTCAGGCACCTGTTCTTCAAGGAACAAAGTGGAGTCTTCCCTTTCATATACACACAGATGTTTTTGATTATGCCATAGGGGCAGTTTTAGGACAGAAAGAAAATTCCATAGAACGTGCTATATATTTCATTAGCAAAAACCTTAAAGGCCCTAAATTAAACTATACTGTCACAAATAAAGAATTGCTAGCAGTTGTGTATGCCTTGAACAAATTTTAACATTATGTCACTAGTTACCAAATATTTTTCCATATAGATCATGTAGCAATAAGGTACCTCATGAATAAGCCTACCATATCTGGTAGATTAGCATGATGGCTCTTATTATTGTAGGAATTTGACATCACAGTCATTGATAAGCCAGGATGAGCTAATGTGGTGGTTGATTTCTTGTCAAGACTTCAATCAACTACACCTGTCACCCCTGAGGTACTTGATTATAGCTTTCCTAATGAACATCTGTTTTCTATTGCTGCTCAAACTCCATGGTATGCAAATATTGCAAATTATTTAGCAGCCAACAAGATCCCAACCAACTTCTTACCAAAGGAAAGAAAATTGTTGGTAGAGAAAATTTTTAACTTTTTATGGATTGCAAACTATTTATTCTACATGGGAATGATCAAGTCATGAGAAGATGTGTTAGGCAAGATGAGACCTATGCCATTTGGCATGCCTATCATGATCAGCCATGTGCTGGGAACTTTGCAGCCAAGAGAATATCTATAAAAGTGTTGAATACATGATAGTATTGGCCCACACTACATAAAGATGCAGCAGCCTACACTAGGAAATGTGACAAATGTCAACGCATAGGGAGACCAACAAAGTATAATGAAATGCCCCTGTATCCTCAAGTGGTAGTCAGTCCCTTTGACAAGTCGGGCATGGATTTTTTTGGGCCTATTGATCCTCCATCCAATGGGAAATCATATATTTTGGTTTGTACTGATTATGTAACCAAGTGGGTGGAAGTGAAAGTAATGACACATACCCATGACAATAAGGTTGTTGAGTTCTTGCATGAGCAGATTTTTACTCGGTTTGGAGTCCCAAGGGAACTTGTTACTGATCAAGGAGCTTAGTTTACATCTAATTTAATCACTACACTGATGAATGATTACAAGATCAGGCACAGAAAGTCTAGCCCCTATCACCCTCAGGCCAATGGTTAGGTGGAGGTTACTAACAGAGAAATTGAGGCAATCCTTACTAAGACAATACAATTACATAAGAGGGATTGGAGCAGCTTCCTTCCTGAAGTAGTCTAGGCCTATAGGACAACATGGAAAACAAATATAGGGTTTAATCCTTTTGAGTTACTCTATGGCAAGACTGCTATGTTTCCAATAGAATTTGAACATAAAACCTTAAGGATGGCTCTCCAACTCAACATTGATATTTTAGAATCCCAAAAGTAACGCCTCCTACAGCTAAATGTATTGGATGAGATAAGAAAAGCGGCCCTACAACATACCAAAACTATACAGCAACAATAGAAAAAATGGCATGACCACCATATCCGAACTAAGAAATTCTCTACTAGTGATTGGGTGCTGCTTTATGACTCCAAGTACCAAGAAAATCTAAGTAAACTCACCACACAATGGCTTGGTCCATATGAAATAGAAAATGTATTTGATAATGGTTTAGTTCAATTAGTCACAATAGATCCTGTTCGATTCAAGCTATTGGTTAATGGACATCGTGTTCGGTTGTATCATAAGCCAACCTCTAAAGAAGAATTTATGCAATAATTTGTTCAGGATCCTACCACTGATCTTCCTATAGCAAAAGACTCTAACCTTTCTCTTGCAACTTCAGTTTAATCCTATAATGCATGCTCATAATAAATGTTTCCTTTTTAAGGAAGCCCTTTTCTTCTACGTCATCCATCACCACCATTCATTTCCTTTTCTTCCACATCATCCATCCATCTTATCCATCCGCATCAATCTCATTTATGATTTCAACTTCCAACTGTCAGTTCATGCTACAACTGTGATCTTTTCTGGCCTGTACGATAATTTATTGCAAGGTACGTGATATCTTTTGTTATCACATCATTTATTTATTTTATTTATTCATTAATTGCAATGCACCTATCAATCATCATTTCCTGATCTTTGCCTATCATTTTCCACATGTGTGGACACATGTCAAATTTTAAGTAGGGGGCGGGGAAAATCCATGTACTTTTTCTTATGTCGTTGTCACAACTGCCAAGATCTTCTTTTTTTAAAATTATTTTCTTGTACTTACGAAAATGATTGCGTGTTTCCATCCTAAACAAAAATTAATTGCTTGATCTAAATAGTTGTTAATAATCATTTCATGCAATTATTTTTGTCATTCTTGGAAAAGTAAAGAAAAATGACGGTAGGGCAGAAATAAATTTGACAGAAAGAAGTCTTTCAGAAGAAGTTCAAATTTCAAGAATTTCAGCAGGATAATTTGTGAATATGGGTGGCCAGCTAGTGAGACATGAGCAGGTACAACTCATGAACCTTTGACACACAATCCTCAAACATTTCAAGCATTCAGTAATTGTAGATGGTTAAATTATTTTCGGAGGATAGATTCATTTGATGAGGAAGTTGCAAGTGAGTTCTTGAGAACTCTTTTAGAAGGAGAAGCTATAGTATGGGGTCTTACAGTAGTTGTTAGAGAAGAAAGGATTGCGGAGTAACTAGGCTTCCAGCAGTAGGAGAAAAGTTTCCTTCAGGAAGGGATGTTGTCTCTGCTAGGGCAGAGCTTACAATACCAACAAATGGACTGTTGGAGGTTTCTAAACAAGGGTGCAAATGGGTATCATTGCCTCCTCCATACTCAGAGTATCCAATTTCATAATCAGGTATTTGATCTATGAGGGACGGTTCTTGGTTTTTCATTCCTACCATTTTAAATTATTAAGTCATATGAGGCACGACTTAGCTATTAATGTCCCAAATTTTTTGTTAAACTTTTTGCAACAATGTGCCCGTGAAACACAGAAGGGTAGGAACAATTCCATTGCCCATCATGCCCTTATTAAATTTTTGATTGAACATTCTCTAAAGGATGTGTCACCCCTTTCTTGCTAAGAATTTGTTGCCCAGAAGGGTCTGCAACTTCCAGAGCCTCCTAGAGTACTCCCTACTCAGCATAGGAAAAAGAAAAGAAGAGAAGAATCTACAAGTAGGGGAGTCGAGCAAGAATCATTTGCTCCTATAGTACCTAGTCCTACAGCCTCCACACCAGTACCCCCTACCCAAGTGAAAAATAGGTCTGTCAGTAGAAAAGAAAAAGGGAAAAAGAAGGTCAGAGAGTCATCCGCGGAAGAGTAAACCCCTAAATCTGACCCTCATGTTCAAAAGAGAAAACATTCTACTCCTGTAGCACCTTCCCCTATATCAGTTTCTCCTACAACAATTCCTATTGGTACTAAAGTTTCACCTTCATCCTCTCCTCCTGAGCCTGAATACTCTAGGCAGGATAGAAAGAGGAAGGCCACAAAAGTATCTTCTGCAACATTTACAAAAAGAGAATCAACAAGAAAGTAGCGTAAAGATACCTCCACTCCTCCGCAACCTAAAATTATAATAATTTCTGGGGAATCAGAAGAATCCAGCCATAATGATTCTCAGAATGTATCTGAGAATGTTGAACATAGGCCAATTACTATGGAAGTTGAAGACGTGCAACAAGATAATAATGAAAGGGGGGTGCCAAGTCTTGATGACTTGGTTGAAGTGGTTAGGAAAGTTTCAGAGGAAGCACAATCTCTTCCTATGCAGCAACAGGAAACTATCCTGCAACAAGAAGAGGAACAGATTGGACAATCTGCAGTGTCTAATAAGACTCCATCACCCCTTGGAACCTGTAAAGAATTGGTTGTCTATAAAATAACATTATTGATTGAGTATTTGGAACATTGCAGGGCTACATGGAGGCTTGTCACATTCCACACCATGAGTTTCTACCATTTGGCCAAAACTGAAATTCAACAAAGCCTTTGAGAGGAGGAGAAGAAGAAATTAAAAAGAGAAATTGAAAAAAAAAAAACAAGAGATTCAAGGAATGAAAAAGAAAATGAATGAAATGATTCAGGTCACTGGAAAGATTATGGAATGTAGGCAACCACCAAGGGTATTTTCCATGTTTCTTAAAGAAAAATTTCTTTGGTTTCAATTAATGAGAATTTCAAGAAACTTGGATCCTATTATTCATACAGCTCAGGAATTCTATGTTGCATACCAAGTAGCACCTAATTGGTTGAAAAATTCCTTATGTGAATTTTATTTGCATGGTTTAATAATTCCCTTTGAAACAGAGTGGAATCCACTTCTTAATATTGGTGATATTAATTTAGGGTCACTCATGTCTTGGGTAGCTAATGAGACTAATTATGGGAAAAAATTAGAAGCTTATGAAGAAGCTGAAAGAAATCAACCCATATCACTATGACCTGAAAGTATAGATCCTTACACAGTTTTGAGAACTTGGCTTCATGTTGTGTATGGATTTAATGACCACACTATAAGAATGAAGATATTCAATATCAGGAAGTAGGTATATGATGAATTCAAAGGACAACGATATATGTTTTGGAAGCTTGCATCTTCCAGGATTGAGACAAGATGGGAGAAATTGACTATTGGTTTAAAGAGGTCTGAGCCTCATAGCCCTTTGAATTTTAAAGCAGCTCTTGGAAGAACAGAGAAATACATGCAACTTGGTTTATAGAAAATATTTGAGTTGTGGCTACCATTGACATTTCATCCCCTAGTTTTGATATGGCCATTGTATCCCTATCGAGCCACAGATGTTAATAAGAAAATAGAAACCCACAGATATGAAAGGTGGCAAAACTTCAGAGGGTTCTACTACGAATTTGGGACTTCATTTTAGGGTCATACTGCACCTACTGATCTTAGGGAAATAAGCAGGAAGCTCAATGCTAGTGGACCATCACTGGGATAAAGTAGGGGGCAAATGGTGAGCTTGAAATGTGCTCATAATTTGAGTATTACAATGTATCTTTAATACCCTGACTCTTATTTTTAATGGTTTCTTTAACACTTTGATTAAAGACTTTTTATTCAAAATTGGGTAGAATCTTGTAGCTACACAATCCTATATTCCTGCAGCTTAATATCTCCATGTGTCTATATTTATTATCTTGTTTGACCTCCCGAATGACTGATATAATGCATGCATTTTTTGGATAATGAAATAGATTTAATGTTTGATTAATGAATGTATCGTGTTGTTGCCATGCATGCTTTCTTTTCACTTTTGTTGCCTTGTACATCATAGGTTGTTGAAGGAAGCATGAAGGAGTCAAGCACAGCAGATCTTGGCCTTGTAGTAAAGTCCACTTTCAGCATGGTTTCAAAGAAGTTGTTCCAGCGAAGACTCTCTAACCGGGTCATTGGGAAGAAATTTTAAATGATCATTAATCTAGGAAGAGTGGAATGCTAAATTCTCTCTGAGTCATGTTGAATAGTTATGTCTTCATGAGAAAATTGTTCATCGATTTATGGATGTATTCATGTCCACGTCTTTCTCTGTTAAGTTAGGTAGTTAGTTGTTTTTCATATAAATAAGTGTTCCTCCTGCGTGAGGGAACAACATAAAGTGTGTCTAAGAGTTAATATTATAATAAGAGAAATGTTTTGTTAGTTTTTCTTACAGGCAGAATAATTAGTTTATGTAATTCCCAGTCCATGAATAAAAGCTGATGAAGTTTTGAGTTCAAAATTTGCATAAGCTAGTTGAGGCTTGCTAAGGGGGCCCACTTAGTAAGTATCAATAGTTAGTTGTTTATTTTTTGTTAATTAGAAGTTAGATTTCATTCTTAAAAGTTTCAGTGCAAACTCAGTCTTATATTGTTCCTGCAGCATTGGGAATCCATCCCTATGTTTGTTCCTATAGCATAAGGCCGGTTCATAGTTTGTTCCATAGAAACAGTTGTCATAATTTCTTCTTTTATTAAGTTATGTTTAAGTTAAGAATACTTTGCATTACATTCTTGCAACATAGGTAGAATTCCTTTCAAGCATTTACTTATAGTAAATTGTGATTGAAACTGGTTCGTAGTGCACATACAGTGTCGCTCCATTTCAAGTATACATTCCCTAGTTTGACAAAGTAAATGAACAGCCATAAGAAGATGTTAGTCGCTTGTTGGAATGTCCAATTCCTAGGTTAGGATTTACCATGACTTTATATCCTTTAGTGGGTCTAGCCAAGTACTAGGTAAGAGACTTGTGAAAAGAGCACTTGGTATTGTTCAATGAAATTAGTGGTCTTCTCTTGCTCTCCTTGCTTACATCAGATGATTTTTGAGGTCATCTTTAGACCAATGTTAGCTTGGAATTGTTGAAGAAACTAATTTACAAGCTGATCAAATGAAAAATATAGAATTTTTAGGCAAGGAACAATTCCATTCAAGTGTTGTATCCTTGAGAGAATGAGAGAAGATTTTTTCCATCAAAGCATCATTGTGAACAAAATCTATACACATTGTATTAATAGCGAATATGTGTTTTTGAGGATCCCCTTTCCCACCATATTTTTCAAAATTAGGAATCTCCATTCCTTGAGGGAAAGGAGTGTTTAAAATTAATATAGATAGGGGGTTGTGTCAGAAGAAAGGCTGGAAGATGGGTTGAGTAGAAGCTTGGGATAGGCTTTCTAATTGGTTTTGCATCTGATCCATGTTTTGAAGCAAAGCATTCAATACAGGGTCATTAGATGATGTAGGACAAATAGAACCACAATTAGGGCTGCCATTGAACCCACCTCTAGAACCGCCTCCCAAGCCCCCATCAAAGCTTCCACTATGACCACTTCCATTACCATCATTGTGGCCCGCATTGGATCCACCACTAGTGCCACTATCGTAGCCACCACCAAATCCATCATTATAACCACCATGGACACCACCACGAGTGCCACCATCATTGCTCATTACACTAGAGCCCCCACCACCAAGGATTCCAAGAGAAGTGAAGCTAAATCCAAGGGGTACTCTACTTTCCTTGATTGTGTGGGATGTTTGAGGATCAGAGGAAATTCTAAACGAAGGGATTATTTTTGCCATGCATATGGATGTTGTAGGCAACAAGACACATGTCTATCTCTCATAGGCATCAAGCACCATCACTCAGGTAGTGCTTGATCTAGTGTTATATTAAGGGATGTATACTTTGGTTAGATTGGTGAGGTCATGTAAGAATTTAATGCCCATTTTATCTTTTCCTAACATACATCTCACCTCATTAACAAGCCTAGCATCTCTTTCCATATTTGATAGTTTCCCCAAGTAATTTTAGAGATCTAACAATATTCTATCTAATGCCATATGGTGTTCCACAGGAATGTGTATAGCCTCATCCTCATCCATAGATGAGGTTGTAGGGGATGTTGGAGGAGTAGGTACATGAGTTCTCTTGTCAATGAAACCCATATCGATTTTCAAAACCTCCTCTAGAGAAAGACGACCGGTAGTAAAGCCTATGGTAAATCGAGAAGTGATAGTCGCTATATCCATTTGTAAGTGTCAAAAAATTATTTTGACAATGTACACAAGGGTCATAGACTAGGATTTGATGCTCATAAGACCTCACAACACCCATGTTTGCAATAATCCCCTAGTGTGAGTGAGAGAGTCTCAACACAAAGGAATGGATAGACAGTTTTCACATCAGGTTCACTAAAATGTAGAGGAGGGGGACTGACCACTTAGTAGCTCTATGTTAAGGAGAGTCGAGAGTTGAAGGTTGCCCTAATCTTCCTTAAGTGGAAAATGTGTTTAGGGAAGGGTTATCATGTTTGAGGTTAGAGAATGATTATCACTCTCATTACTTCTATCTTTCTACTAACTCAAGAGGTTTACTAGTCTACTGTCATGAATTTACTAGTCTACTTGATGAACATAATTTCATAAAATAAGAGAAAGTGTAAAGGAGCTAAAGTACTAGAAACATAAGATGAATACTTCAACTTAAAAGATAAAGTTGACAATAATGAAAAGGTGGTAGAAATTCAAACTCACGATAGGTCCATTTCTTCTGCAAGCTCCATGTGAATGAAGTATCTACACACAACAAAGTGAGGAAACATTTTGGAGTTTTTTTGAGGCTTTCCACAGTCAAAACCTCATTTTGGTGTTTCCATGTCCACAAATAGCATATATAGCAATAGTATAGAAAAGCAATAAAGAGAGTACTTGAAAAAGAGAATACCGAATACTCCAAGAAGCACTATGCTACTCAAAACCAACAACAATGTATAATAGTTAATGAACAATGCCACCCTCAACTAGAGGCACTCAAGGCCAATGAGAGATGAATACAAGCTTACAACCATGGAAAATTTGACGTAGCCATAGCGACACTAAAGGAAGTCTCGTAAGACACAAAGTTGTATCTTTTGTGGTAGAATTGAAGAATGTTGTGATGTTGGGATGATGGAGTTGATAGTGCGACAAGTAGCCAAGACACATGAGACAATGTGAGAATTGTGTAAAGAGTGTTCAAGAATGTATAGAGTGTGTAGAGGCATCAATCAGAATGAGAGATAGTCATTTCTAAATGAGTTTGGGATGGAAAGAGCCATTCAAAGGTTGAATGAAGGGAACAAATAGATTACACTTCCGCCCCAATGGTGAACATAATGCCTCTACAAATTTGAGATGCAAGAATCCTATCAGGATGGTAGCACGCTGTGTAGACATCCACAATGCTGCATGTGCATACCATATACAAATTCCCCCACTAACACTATAGACAGGTGCCAAGTGGATGGGGTAGAAATGGATGATATGGAATTACATTATCGAGTTTTATTTTTCAAAGGTAAATAGTGTAAAAGGGGAACTTGCAAGTTGGGTACAAATTCATGCCTTTATAGATCCCTCCATTGTTGTAGGGGCTTAACATTACTAACATTATTAAGAATATTAGGAAATAAACTAAATTCAGCTTCATCAAAAATTTGTATAGGCTCCTTGATCTTTGTTTCCATGGGATCTATCAAACCTTGAAATTATACAACTCCTCTTACAACTCTATGGGTTAGGGAAATATTAAGTAGTTTATTGGAATCATGAGTTGATCCAATAACCACATGATTTAATGCATCCAACCTAGGGATCCATTTATTCATCAATGAGATGGTCAATTCCCTATCCATATCAATCTTTCTTATTGCATCAAATATAGCAAAATAACTTGAATGCACACTGAGAATCTTCCTCTTAATATATTTGTTGAAGTGCTCGAAGACAAGAGTTATAATCTTAATTTTGTAAATATACACCATCCTATCCAGATGTTGAATGAATTCATCATTTACACTAAGTTGATCCATAAAATCCCTCATATTTTCCTTCTACCTTGGATTTAGAGCTACAACTAAAGTAGCTGGATTTAGATATGCAATGGGCACATCATCTAGATTGTATAGGTTATCTCTGTAGAAGTGGAAGGAGGAGATGGAGAATGAACAAGGGGTGGTTAGACTAGAGAAGTTGGTGAGGGTGGAGTTTAACTTGAGCTCTTGATGATCTTGATTGTAGTTCCTACAGTCTTCAAAAGTGCACTCTTAATTTGTACCTTTGCAATTGTTTTCTTTTCCTTATTATAATCAGCTACCAAATCATTGTACTCCTTATTCTTAGCCACATATGTTTCTTGTATGGAATTTGTAGTTGCTTTAGTAAATTTGGCAACATTTATAGCTAATGTGGCTACCTATAAAGCTAAATTTTTTGACACGCTTTTTATTATTAGTCCTCCCCTAAGGTCAGATATAGGATTTGCAACTGCTAGTTTCCTTGTATTACGGGCCAGTGCCCAAATTTCCAAGGTTTCCCATTGGGGGATAAAATCTCATCCTTGCAAGGTAGTTGTTGCCTCCTCCTCTATAGAAAAATTTGGGTTTTCATGTCTCTTGACAGTGTCAAAAGCAATGGCCAAATCCAAGTCCCATTTTGGTAGTAAGAGTACTCCACTTTAGTTCAATAATTGTCTTCCCTTTTTAGGTGTAATATTTTGCTAATTTTCCTTCATCTTTGAAAGTACCCTACGTTCAATGACTTCTCTAGGGAGCTCCAGGCTATTGACCATTCCAATCTTAAAATTCTCATCATATTCATCCTGCCTATCCCTCCAAACAAACTCTTCAAAAGTCTGGGTCTTTACAAATGAGTCATCATCCATAACTTTATTGCATGCCTCCTCCCTTACATTATCAATATTATTTAATCCACTTAAGTCAACTTTACTCAATCTTAAGCTCATTTCTTGTGCACTTATTCCTCTTGGAGGTAAAGGTATGACTTAACTCATCTCATCCTCATTCACATTAATCTCATCTTTTGAATCAGTAACATAATCAACAATACTAGTTAATCCAATTATCCTTCTCTTTAGTGAAAGTTTCTTTATTGGCGGGGATTCTCTAATGGGAGAATCAATCTCAATGACCTTGGGTGGAACTAACCTTGGAGGTGATATGGGTGGTAATTGTGATGCAGGTGAAGATTCCCTTGACCTCTTTGACTGAGTAGGGGTGGTTGTTTCTTTACTGTGATTTTTCTTCTTGGGAACACATGCAACTTCTTAGGCGGCTGATATGTGGGTCTTTTCTCCTCCATGGGTGATTTCCCCTTATCTTGCTCATCTGTTACTTTAGCCTTCCCTTTGTCCTACATAATTCTCTCCCCTTTTAGCTGCCTTACCACGTTATCAAATTTTTGTAACATTGTTTCAACCCTTAGTATCTCATCTTTTATATTTGGAAGGGCTTTATAGTTTGTATCTTTTTGCTAAATTTCCTTTTCAAATTTATCAAATGCTAGCCATGTCATCTTTCTATCTTATTACAATTTGTAATAAAAATGGGTTTTGGTTGCATCTTCATGAAAGTAGAAGTTATGATAAAACCTACCCCCTCTAATTCTATTTTTCAAAGCAACCATGACACCCTCTAGGTCATGGTTCCTCATTATGTAGCATTTCATCCTCAAAGGATTTAGTTTTGGCATGATATTTTACCATCCCTCCTTGGTCATAAAAAATCAACAAACACTATGTACATACGGAAAAAAGTTCATTTCCTCATTTCCACTAGATTTTTATCTTCCACATCACCTAACTAAGACATAACCTCCAAGAATCCAATCCTCAAAGGCACATCTCTGGGAAGCACATCAAGTGGTTTTTTTGTGCCATAAACCCTAAGGATGGTGCAATCTAAATATGGGATGATGTACCCTAGTTATACTCAATATCTAGCTCAAGTATCCTCTCCCTCGACCTCAAAAAATCATGAAGCTCCACTAGAATCCTAGGAGGGTTCACCACCAAAACTCTCATTAACTTGGATACAATTTTTTTTGGAAATTCCACAAAACTAGAATGCTAATCATCCCTTTCCAATATAGAAGTCCACATTGGAATAGGCATATCCTTTTCATTCTTATTTTTCCTATCCAACTTTATGTCATCACCAAAATAACCAGCTCCCATATATAAGAACATATGCATAAACATGGAGTACCACCAAAACCTTACTCCCTTCTCACCATTCTTGAGAGCCACTAGGGATTTATGCATCTCTTTTGATAGATAGCTAAAAAAATCATAACATGTGTTGATCATCCCATGTTGGATATTAGAAACCATATACATTAAAGCTAGTGGAGTTCTTTTTGTTGGTTCATACCCCAAAATCTGGCATAGGGTGTAAAAAAATTTCTCAAATAGTGCTCAAATAAATTAATCTCAAAAGGTTCCTTATTTGAGGGGTTGAGTGTAATTATCCTTCCCCCTTTTCATCTATCGATGAAGATGGTTAATAAAAACACCTTAAAATTCATCCTCACCTTCTCATACTCCTCTTTTCGCTTATTTTGGTCAATTTTTACCATCTCAAAATGGTAGGGGCTCGACTTGAAAATATTAATGAGTCCCTCCCTAGTAACATCCATCTTTTTAGCCCCTGAGTGTGTCCTTACAACAATAATATTTGGGTCATAATTAGGTGCTATGGCCTTTAACAAATCCACATTCAAATATATATTAGGTACAACTAGCTTAACCATATCTAGGCTCCAACCATTGCACAAAGGAATACTTAAGAACCTCTTTCCTAACCAATTCTTGAACAAGGCCCATCGAGTAACCAGTAAGGCAACCTATCTAATGGCATGTAGTCTATCAAAAATGTAATACTTTATTCCATGCCCTTGGAACATTGGTTGGCCCAAATTATTTCAATTCGCAGAGGGTTCAAGTTGGTCAAGTATGTCTTGAAACAAGGGATATGTCGGGGTCTCAAAACTAGAAGTCAAAGCCTTGGGTGCCATTGTAACAAAATAAGTGTGAAATAGGGTTTTACTAAGTGCAAATAAGGTGTGAAATTAATGTAGGAAAACCAAGAAAATTCAAAAGTCAGGTTGCAATTCAATGAACTTCAAACTACAAAAGTAGCCTAGTTTACAATATGGAAAATAAAACTAGCACATGCACACAAATCGTTTATAAATTCAACATGGGATTGAGTAGATTTTACTTGCTGGTGTTTGACACTGGGAAACCCTAATTGTGGATGCAAAAATCTTGAAAAATGTTGCTACAAATCCTTATATGCTTTAAAAATATTAGGTAAAGAAAATGGTGTTTTCATTCCATCTTTTATGGTGAAATAAACTTTCAATTTGGTAGTTGAACATCACTTCCACCATTATTTTTTGCTTGCGTGAACCATAATAGCTCGATAAAATTTATTTGAAAGTTTCAATCATAGTCATTGATCTTCCATTGAGCTGGACCAACAAATGGCTCATATGAAGTTGTAATATTTGGAATTGTTAACTTTTGTTGACTTCAACATCTGACCAATCAAACATCGCCATGTGTTTTCCTTCCTTCACTATCATTGTAGGCTCCACCACAACTTACAATCCATGATATGTCCATGTGTCTCTAACCTACTATCCCATTGATATTTGCAGGATATTGATCAACGGCCATAGGAAAGTAGGGAATGGCTTAGATTAGGCTAGTACAACTCAACATGTGGACCAGTTAGTCCTCATGATTACACACATATGCACAATACATTCATCAAAAAAATAGTTGAGATTAAAACATATAAAGCTTCCTTTACCCATGTGCACTAAAAAATCCTTTACTAGTTGCAACTTTAAAACTCTATAGCCTCGTTGAAATATTTCATGAAATATTTCCTCCTTACAATAGTTCCTTAAGCATTGTATATGATCTTTGCGATGATTTTTGGTTTTGATTGTGTGAGAATTTTTGCATCAATGTTTCATATCACACTCCATGATCCATCATCAAGATGAGAGCAGAGCTAAAGGAGACAATGAAAAGATGTAGACCAAGAGCTATTTAAAAAGAAAAAAGGTAGGGAAAGGAGAGAGAGGGGACACAAAGACCAAGATAGACAAGAAAAAAGAGAAAAAATTAATTAATTAAAAACCAAGGGAGAATTAAGAAAAGAAGGAGGAAGAAGAAATAACACACTTAAAAAATCAAGCAAAAGAATGAACCAAACCAAGGAAGGAAAAAAAATTGAATAACAAAAACTAAACAACAAGGAAGAAAGAAACCAAATGAAATAAACAAAAACAACAATTACTAAACCAAACAAAGCCAATAAAGAAAAACACCAACCCAATAAAAAATTTTAAAAAAAATGATGAAAAGAGATGATCTAAACAAAAACACAAGCAACCAAATGAAATAAGCAAAAACAAAAATTACTAAACCAAACAAAGCCAATAAACAAAAACACCGACCCAATAAACAAAAAACACAAGCAAAATGATGAAAAGCCATTTTTTTTTATTGGGTTGGTGTTTTTGTTTATTGGATTTGTTTGGTTTACAAATTTGTGTTTTTTTTAATTTCATTTGGTTGCTTTCTTCCTTGTTGTTTAGTTTTTTTTAGTCATTTGTCTTTCCTTCCTTGGTTTGGTTCATTCTTTTGCTTGTTGTTTTAAGTGTGGTAGTGCTTCTTCCTCCTTTGCTTAATTCTCCCTTGGTTTTTAATTAATTATTTTTTTCTCTTTTGTCCTATCCATCTTGGTCTTGTGCTCCCTCTCTCTCCTTTCCCTACCTATTTTCTTTTCAAATAGCTCTTGGTCTGCATCTTTTCATTCTCTCTTTTAGCTCTGCTCTCATCTTGATGATGGATCATGGAGTGTGATCCGAAACATTGATGCAAAAATTCTCATACAATCAAAACCAAAAATCATTGCAAAGAACATTACGGATTGTGGAAACTTGATATCATTAATTGTATATGACTCCACGCAAAAACCACCCACTATCCCTTGCCATATTTCATGATGTCAGAAAATCGATGAGGGGAAGCAAGGAATGGATAGCATTTAATTGTTATTGTAAATAAAAAACTTTTGATCATGGTCCCACAATAATTACCACCTTACACACCGTTAGGGTCCACCCAAAAGATGATACATGTGGCATGCACCTACTATCCCTCCCATTATTTCATGACATCATCATTTTAGAGTGGGGTAATGAGCAATGGTCAAGATTTGATATGTGGGGACAAGGCACTTCTTTAAATTGATTCAACAACTTCTTCTCTAAATTGTGACTTAAAAAGGGTACTTCCTAGGGGGATGCATGCTAGACTAAGGCATTTAGAAGGAATATTTATCCTCGCCTAAGGTTAAGATTAAAACATTAATATTCTTGACCCGTTGAGACTATAGACCGTAGACTAAATATTTAAAAGGGCTGCATGACCAAATATAACTCAAAAGATGGGACAAATGAAACAAAATAATTTAAGTCATAACTTAAGTGACCAAAAAGTGAACATAATTCCAATGAAAAATTAAAAGAATACTAGGTTTTTAACCAAAAAACTGAACCCTAACAATATGAAGAGAAAAACCTGCTACACCCTTAATATTGGTGTACACCATGTTATGAATAGTCAGCTTGCGGCTATCTTAACTCCTAATTAAGTCATGCTATTATTATTATATTATCATTTATTTGGTTGGGTCTACCTAGGTCTTATATAGGTGTTTCTAAGTTAGCCTAGGTGATATCCTAGGCATAAATAGATATATATAGGAGGTTGTGAGTCTTATTTCATCATATATTATGAAGTGTGTTCTCATTAAATATATTTGGACGTTTCCCCCCTCAAAGTGGCTTGTTATTCTCCGTTACTATCAAGTATTTACAACATATTTCATATTGTATTCTTCTATTATGTAAGTTATTTCATAATAAGTGGTATCAGAGCATGATCTTGGCACCATAGAGGCAAGGTTTTTTCTCAATATTGAAGGCAATTTTGGGAAGAGCATATCTTTCAGATTTTGGTGAATTTTTTTCTGATTTATAAAGGGTTTTTGAAGAACATATTAAAGAAGCTACAGTCCAGATTTTAGAAGAATTAGGGTTTTTCCACAATTTATTTCAAATCTACATATCTATCACATCTTACCCAATTGGAGCCTAGTTTTTATTGGGTTTTTGAATAAATACTAAAGGAGCTTAAAGTAAAAATTTTGGAGGAATTTGAGTAGAAATAGAAAAGTTATTGAAAATTTAAGTTTTTCACAAATATCACTCTTAAGGCTATAAATCTACTTATTTCTTAGAAATTTTTTTAGGTGAGAGTTATTTTGGCCCTAGTAAGTTACACTAAATTTTTTAGAGAATTTAAGTTTCATTTGTGTGATTTATTTCAGAATTATTGGTTCCCATCACGACAGGGCTTGCAACAAGAAGCAAAAATAATGTTGTCATTCCAAGGAAGACTCTTGATAAGGATGGGATAAAAATAGAGGATGTTACTCTTAATGAGGAAATTAGTAAGGTCAAGGAAGACATTTCTTTAGTGAAGATGGTTATGTGTGACCTAAGAGGAGATATATCGGATATACGAAACATGTTAAGTGCCTATATGACTGAACCAAGGAAGGAGTTCTCAAGTGACCAAGGTAAAAATTCTAGGTCAATTAACAATGAAACAAGTTTTAATACTCCTATGGGATCTAGGAATTTATTTCCAAATATGGATATGCAAAAGTTCGATGGCAAGGATCCTCTAACATGGATAAACCAAATGGAGAATGTTTTTGAAGTACACCGAATCCCAAATGGACAAAAGGTCATGATGGCTTCCCTATATCTAGAACTAGATCAATTTACTTGGTACCATTGGATTTTCACTCATCGAAGGAAAAATGGGCTCACCGTATCATGGTCGATTTTCACGAAGGAACTCCAAGCACAATATAGCAATAGCGTGGTAGACAACTTCTTCAGCCTGCTTGATAAACTTCAACAAACAAAATCAGTTAAGGATTATATTCAACAATTCCAAAATCTATTCTTAAGAGTGGATTCAATTACAGAGGATAAATTGAATTATTTATTCTTGGGGGGTCTCAAGGATCACATTCAACATGAGGTACGCATGTTTAGCCCTCACTCTATAAATGAGTCTTTCATCTTAGCATGCAAGGTAGAGGAGAATTATTTGATTCCTAAGAAGCAAGGGGCTAATGTGACAAGAGAGAAAGGATATTCAACACAACCTACTAGGTTGAATCCACAAAAAAATGAGGAGAAAGGAGAAAAAGGGTTGTGTTTCAATTGTGATAGCAAATATAGTCAAGGTCATAAATGCAGTGAAAAGAAATTGTTCTATATTGAAGGTCCAAGTGAGGAAGAAGAGGAGGAACCCATACTAGAGGATGAAAGGGAGTCAAATGAGGAATCGCATGATTCTCAACCAATCATTTATTTTCATGCACTCTCAGGTTTTAGTGCTCCACAAACTCTCAAGGTGGTGGGGTTCTTAAAGAAGCAGAAGGTAATAGTGTTGATCGACCCAGGTAGTACTCATAATTTCATCAACAAAAAGTTAGCTACTCATCTAAATTGTTTTATATATCTATCTCCAGAGTTTTAGGTTTTGATTGCAGATGGTGGTACAATTAGTTGTTTAGGTAAGTTCCATAGCATTAAATTATCCATGGGATATTATCAACTTGATTCCCCAATGTGCGTGATATCCATGGGTGCAACAAATATTGTTTTGGGAGTACAATGGCTTACTACATTAGGAATGATTGAAATGAACTTCCAAGAACTATTCATGAGATTTCAATTAGAAGGAAGGGTAGTAGAGCTAAGGGTGTTGAAGGAAAAATCCCCACAAATGGTAAGATCTCATTAAATGAAAAATTTGCTTAAGAAATGAGTGGATGGATTTGTGGCCCAACTATATTCATTGGAAGTGTTTCAATCTAATGCTCCTACTCATCCAGATTTGCAAGCTATAATTGATCTTAACTTAGTTGTTCTTGGAGATATGCCTAAAGGACTTCCTCCTAAAAGGTAACATGATCATGCCATCTAGTTAGTTCTAGGGATCCAACCACCGAACATCAAGCCTTATAGGTATCCACACATACAAAAGAGTGAGATAGAAAAAAATGTTGATGAGATGCTAGAGGAAAGAATTATTAGGCATAGCCAAAGTCCTTACTCCTCGCCTATGGTGATGGTACATAAGAAGGATGAAACTTGGTGCATGTGTCCAGATTATAGAGTGCTCAACATTTACACCATTAAAGACAAGTTTCCTATTCCAATCATTAATGATTTGCTAGATAAATTGAATGGAACTATGTATTTTACCAAGTTAGATCTTAGATCTGGTTATCACCAAATTCGGATTAAGGAGGAAGATACTTGTAAGACAACATTTCAGACTCATGAGGGTCTTTATGAATTTTTTTTGATGCCATTCAGGCTTACCAATGCACCAGCTACATTCCAAAGTCTGATGAATTCCATTTTTAAGTTCTTGAGAAAGTTTGTGCTAGTATTCTTTGATGATATATTGATTTATAGCAAGACTTGGGAAGAATATTTGCAACATGTGGATCAAGCATTACAAATACTTGAAGATCATCAACTCTATGCTAAACCATCCAAGTGTGCTTTTTGTCTTAAGGAGGTGGATTATTTGGGACACATAGTTTCACATTAAGGATTAAAGGTGGACCCTAACAAAATTAAGGCTATCATGGAATGGCCTATTCCAAAAACCATTAAGAAACTAAGGGGTTTCTTGGGATTGAAAGGTTACTATAGAATATTTTTGAATAATTATGGTCGTATTCCAACACCTCTCACCACTCTATTGAAGAAGGATTCTTTTCAATGGAATGAGTCCGCTAATACAACATTTGAGAGATTGAAGGAGGCTATGTGTACGAATCCTGTGCTTGCCACTCTTGACTTCACCAAGGAACTCATTGTGGAATGTGATGCTTCTGGAAATGGGATAGGAGCAGTTCTCATGCAAGAAGGTCAACCAAATACTTCTGAGAGTAATCAATTAAAGGGTAAGAATCAGCTAAAACCTATTTATGAGGAGGAAATGCTAGCAATCCTTCATGCATTTAAAAAATGGAGGCCTTATCTAATGGGTAGACACTTCAAGGTTAAGACATATCATGATAGCCAAAAATATTTTTTGGAACAAAGACTATCTTCTGAAGAGCAATGAAAATGGGTCACAAAGATGTTAGGATATGACTTTGAGATTGTATATAAGAAAGGGAATGAAAATATTGTAGCAGATGCACTTTCAAGGAAGGATGAGAAAGATGAAGCCTTATTGTGTACCCTTTCAATATTACAAGAAATTTTGGTGGAGGAAGCCAAAATAGAGTAGCAAAATGATGTTGCGACAAGTAATCTCATCCAACAATTAAAAAATGATTGTAGTAGTTCAGATAAGTTTTGTTGGAAGGGAGATACTCTTTGTTATAAAGATCATTTGTATCTCTGCAAGAATTCCACTCTTAAACACAAGATTCTCACAGAGTTGCATGAGTCTCCAGTTGGTAGTCATTTAGGATTTTTGAAGACATATCATCGAGTCAAGCAAGATTTTTTTTGGGAAGGGCTAAAAGATGATGTTCAAAAATTTGTGGCTGAATGTTTGGTTTGTCAAAGGAATAAAGGGGAAACAATTAAGACACCAAGTCTCTTGCAGCCCTTATCTATCCCTAGTTAGCGTTGGGAAGAGGTATCCATGGAGTTCATCACCGGGCTTCCCAAATCTAAAGGTCATAATGTCATCAAGGTAGTAGTTGATCGCCTCACTAAATATGCACATTTCATTGCATTATCACATCCTTTTATAGCAAGTGTAGTAGAAAAATCTTTTTTGGAGAATATCCAAAAGCTACATGGTACACCTAAGGTTATTGTTATTGATCATGATCCTATCTTCACTAGTCACTTTTGGAAAGATTTATTCTCACGTTTGGGTACACAATTGGCTCATAGCTCTTCCTACCGCCCTCAACCAGATGGGAAAACAGAGGTTGTTAATAAGTGTTTGGAAGGATATCTATGTTGTTTCACTTTCGACAAACAGTCTTAATGGGTAGATTGGCTACCACTTGTAGAATGGTAGTATAACACTTCTTTACATAGCTCATCAAGAATGTCTCCATTTTTGGCACTTTATGGATATCATCCTGCTTCCATCACATCATCAATAAAGGTGTCACCAAGAGTTTAGGTAGTAGAGGACCACTTGCTTCATCAACAATAGGTACTTTCAGGACTCAAGGAGAATTTAGCCATGGCACAAAATCAAATGAAACAACAGGCATACCAACATCGTAGTGAAAGAAGTTTTGAAGTTGGTGATTGGGTCTTCTTGAGATTACAACCTTGTAAGAAAATATCACCAAGGCAACAAAAAAAGAATAATAAGTTGTCGCCAAGGTATTATGGGCCATACCAAATCATGCAAAAGATCGATAGTGTTGCCTACAAGCTAGAGTTTCCACCAACAACAAAGATACATCTAGTTTTTCATGTTTCTTGTTTGAAGAAGGTAATTGGGCATAATATTCCAACTCAAACAACAATACCCGAGCTCAATGAAGAAAGAAGAATCATTTTGGAACTAAAGTGCATTTTTCAAACATGCACAAAGAAGCTAAGGAATAGAAATCTCACTGAGTATCTCATCCAATGGAAGAATTTACTAGTTGAAGATGCCACTTGGGAGGACAAGGAGTTCATTCAAAATAATCCCAACTTGATTAGCATTGAGGACAATGCTTCTTTGAAGAAAGGGGGCATGCTAGACCCTTAGTATTGGTGTACATTGAGTTATGAATAGTAAACTTGTTGCTATCTTAACTCCTAGTTAATTCATGCTATCATTATTATATTATCATTTAGCTGGTTGGGTTGGCCTACATCTTATATAGGTGTGTCTAAGTCAACCTAGGTGATATCCTAGGCATAAATAGGTAGATATAGGAGGCTGTGAGTCTTATTTCATCATATATTATGAATTTGGTTCTCATTAGAGATGTTTGGAGGTTTTCCCCCTCAAATTGGCTTGTTATTCTTAGTTATTATCAAGTATTTGCAGAAAATTTCATATCATATTCTTATATTGTGCAAGTTATTTCATAACAAAACCCTACACTTAGGAGGGATTTTTTTTGAAATGAAAGCCTAGGACCGAATTTTTTTTCAAATTCCTACCAGTAGATCAAGTTGGGGATGTCTATTCAAAATGGAAAAATTGACATATGAAAATCTCAAGTAGAAGCAAACCATAACAAAGAACCAAAAAACTGGGAAACTACTCAGACAAGGAAATCAAACCTAACCAGAACCCAACCCAACCAAACCTATATGCACAAGATATCGAATTATACATTTTACATAAAAAAATAGCATACATCAAGAGAAATATCACTTCAAGAACTTTCCATGTACTTGCAGTTCAAGCATTTCACTAGTTAGGCTTTGGAGGAAGTAAGAGTCTTCACCATGAGTATTCTAACTAGGTAAGCACCCAAACATAAACCATCAAATTTACCATTCTTTCCCTTGTATTTAGACCTTACATTCCACATTAATACCATACTCCCAACCTCATATTTCCTTGGAGAGGCTCTTTTTTCATACAACCTCTTAAGTTGTAACTGCAACTTTTTATTTTTCTTTTGGGCCTCTCTTCTTATCTCATCGACTTTTGCTAAAGCATCAATCCTATGTTGCATGTCATCACATAGGTCATCATCATACTCTTGGATAAAATTGTACATTTTCATTAGATTATTCTATGGTAATCATGTAGCTATGCCATAAACTAGATCAACAGGGGAATATCATGTTTACTTTTTAACCATCACCCTATCTTCCCACAATGCTATCTTTAGTTTTGAGTCCCAAGCTCTTTTATTCTTTTCTACTACCCTTTTAATGATATTCATTAAGCTTTTGTTTCTTGACTCAGCTTGACCATTGCTCTTTAGATGGTATGGGGATGAATAGGGTGCCTAAATACCATATTTATCACAAAATTATCTAAACTCATTAGATCTTAAACACATAGCATTATCAAAGGAAATCTTTTCTGGTACCCTAAACCTAATCTGCATGTTTTCTAGCAAGAAATCAGGAACTACCTTGCTTGTTTCCCTTTTAGTAGGAATTTATTCCACCCATTTTGTGAAATAATCTGTAGCAACAAGGATCCAAGAATTCCTTTCACTAGATTTGACTAATATTTCCCCTATAAAGTGAATGCCCCATTGTTGGAAGGGTTCTTGAACTACAACTGGTCTTAGTGACAAACTTCCTGAGAAATTGAGCTTCCCAGAAAATCTCTGGCATGTATAACATGCCTTCACTAACTTGTGAGCATATTCAAACATTGTTGGCCACCAAAATATTTCTCTTAGGAATTTGTGAGAAGTAGTCTTAGTCATGTAATATCCTATGCACACTCCACTATGTATTTCATTTAAAATTTATGAGGATTTGGCCCCATCAGCACACTTTAGAAGGACCACATCTGACTTCTCCACCATAGTTCATTGTTAACAATGACATACTTGATTTCTTGTAGTTTTAGAGTCATCTTCTCATTATTAATTAGTCCTTCAGGGAATTACATTGTTTGCACACACTATCAAATGTGCCTATACCAATCACAATTTTTCATGTCACAAATTAATGACACCTCTATGTATTCCATCTAACTTGTCTAGTTAGCCTCTAGATTGATCTCAGACATCATTTTGGCTAGAACCTCAACTCTAACCAACTTATAAATCTAAAGCTTGATGTTGAACTCTTAAATATTGTTTATCCACCTACATCTTCTACCTATGACCTCCTATTGGGTAAATATTTCTTTGACAGTAGTACTAGGAACATAGGCAATGACCATAGCTCCCACAAGATAAGTCTTGAAATTTTTAACTACCTTAACCAATGCATATGCCTATTTTTCTATCATGTCCTACTTCAACTTTGTAGCCTATAATGACTTGTTGAAGAATGCAATTGGTTGTTCATAACCTTCTTACAAAAATTGTATGGAAGGATGTAAAAAGGAATATATATATATATATATATATATATATAGTGGATTGGAGAAGTCGAGAGTCTTAAGGACTAGGGTCTCCTTGATTTATTGTTTAATACTTTGAAAATCCTTACTTGGCTCTTCATTCCATACCAATTTTCTGACCCTTTTTTAGCATTTTTGATATGGGTGGGTCATTTCTACAAAATTTGTGACAAATATTCTCAAAAAAATTATTTTTCCAAAGAATGACTGAATGCCCTTTACATTCTTTTGTGGTTGGGATCTTATTTATGGTATCTACTCTTTAGGGTCAATTATCACTCCTTCCTTAGACACTATGTGTCCCAATAGTTTACCTTCAATAAATTCAAAGGCACATTTCTTTGGGTTGAGTGAGATCTCATATTCTAAATTCGTGATAAAAAATTTCTCCAAGTGCATACAATGCTCTTCTTCTTTCTTAGAGTAGGAAGTTATATCATATTGGTAGATTGCTAGGAAAATATTTATAAAATCAGAGAATGCTACATCCATAGCTCTTTGAAAGGTAGCACCAACATTGGTTAGGAAATAATGCATTCTCATATATACATAAGTGCCCCAAGGAGTTGTAAATATAGTGTTATACTACTTATACTCCTTCAATTTTACTTGATTGTAGCTAGTGAATCCATCCATCATTGACAAAAGTTCACATCTAGTTTGATTTTATAACATGTCCTCCATATTTGGTAATTGATAGTTATCCTTCAATGATGACGCATTAAGGTTTCTAAAATCCATTCACAATATGATGTCTCCATTCCTTTTCCTCACTGACACAAGGTTGGAAACCCAAGATGAATGCATGATAGGCTTGATTATGCTTGCATCTCTCAAACTTCACTAGTTCTTGTATTTTTGGTGCCAAGGTGGGGTTAATGGTCCTCTATTTTTGACTAAAGTGATTTGTATCTACTTTAAGAGGAATATCATGCTGAAACAACTATTCTTTTTATTCCTTTAGGACATCATATTACCAAGGAAAAATGTTCCTATATTTTCTTAGTAATGCAATCAACATTGCTTTAATTTTGGGTTTCTTCTTTTTTCCCACATATACTTTCTTTGGAGCACTCTCATTCCCTAGGTTCACCTCCTCTAAGTCCTCTAGATGTGTGGATGATTGCTTGGTACATCTCCTTTCAAGACCATCAAATACCTTCTTTAAGGCCATAACACCCTTAGGGATCTTATTGGTCCTAAGCTGAATGACTTCATTACCAAATATTGTCTCCTTCCCATCCAAAATCATGAAAAATGTTCTAAAGTCAATCTCTTGAACTTCATAATGGTCCACACATGTCAAAAGACTTAGTATTTATTCATCATCATTGAAGACTTTCCAATTTTGGATGTTGTCAAGGATTGAACATCGTGTTTACACCTAAACCTTAGAGATTCTAGCTTAACTGATATCATTTGGCTTGAGAGAAATATTGGCCAATAAATCAGCCATCTAATTTTTTGTCCTCTTTAGCCATTCTATGCCAAAAGCATCAAACTACTCAATTGAGTCCCATGCAACATTCCTATATTGTTTCAAGCATTTTTTCTTTGATGCATACTTTGATATGACTTGGGAAACAACTAACTTTGACACACCAATGACTTATTTTCTTGATACCATGCTTTTCGGCTAACCTAAACCCTAGCAATAATACCTCATATTATGGAACATTATTTATGCACACAAACAACAAGGAGAATGAAAATTTGAAAGTTTTTCCACTAGGGGAGACAAGTATTACCCATACAGCCAACCCCTCCTTTGAACATTCCCCACCAAAGTGCATTTTCTAGAGGTCATCATTATCTAAAAACTTCATTATCTCTCTTTCAAGAAGTGCAGGATGCTTGTCACCTTCATCCCATAACTTTTCCACTCTAAAGTCATTAATTATTGTATCAACAAAAAGGATTCTATCCTCTTCATAAGTAAACTCTATCATGTGGGGGACTCTAGATTTGCTTAATAACTTGATGTATTTTCCATAAATGGGGAAGGTGGCATAAGACATGTCACACTACATACTACCTCCCATGGAGGCACTCCATTTCCTTGATAGCAACATCCCATAGCTGGGCAGGATGTCCACCACTATAATGCTTATTTCAAACTCTTTGTTTGGGAATGTAGCTAATTTTTAAGGGAGTTCCTTAATAAACCCAATCACAATTACTTCCCTAGAATCCATAGCATAACACTTTCCATAAGCACTATCTATTTTCAGTCCCATCTCCTTCATGATATCAACTGGCATTATGTTTGAAGAGGCTCCTAAATCTATCATAGAGTTCTCCAGGATATTTCTATCAATAATTAGAGTTATAAAAAATGGATCTACTAGGATAAGACAAGAAGTTATTGTTGTACCCAAGTAGATTTGAGGGATATCAATAATTTCTCCCTCAAATCCCTTTTCTTTTAGTTTATTTCTAATCACTCTAGGTGGAGTAGACACCACTCGGTTAGTATAGGCTAGAACCACACCATTGATAAGGGTGACTTCCTTATTTTTCTGCTCATCGATTTTCATCATTTCTAGTAAAGACACTGTGACCTTCACTTGTGATAGCAATAGAAACATGTCTTTAGAGCTATACTTAAGAATTTTAGGAAATTCCATACCTTGTTAATTGATATTCTTTTTTTTCTACTCACACTTTTTTTCAACCTTTGTCTTAACCTCCTTCTTTCTTTCTTCAATTCTCCACTTCAAATATTTAGATTTAACAGTTGGGGAAATGATTTCAACATCCAATTTGATTTTATTAGTCTTCTTAGCCCATATTTGAATTACCTTATTTTCTTTCACTTTGGCTCCAGCTACCTTAGTCTATGGCTTTAAAACTTTGTTGTTGGCATTCTTTTCTTTGATAAACATGCTACCTCCTTGACCTTAATAAGCATTAACAACCCTATTCCTAAGGTTAATATTGCTCATTTTTTACACAACTAAAATAGTTTTCATTATTTCAATCTCCTCATTAGATGGCTTTTTGAGAGTTATATCCTACTCATCAGTCTCTAGAGTACAAAAATATTGATTCTCTTAAATGTCTTCATTACAAAGGACTTGTTACTAATATGCACACACCCTATGTCTCTAGTTATCAATGTCAATCTCATGAGAGTCCTCCTTAGAAGAAAACTCTTCATAAGAAAAGTTAGATCTACTCATGAGGACATTTATCTCTTCACTCTGATCCTAATATGGATCATACTTAGCAGATGTAGCTTTCTCTTCCTTGAAATATTGTGTGATTACACATTGGTGAGATGAGTGTGGCAACTGGTAGGCCACACCATAGTAGCTCACCAAAAAATTTGGTAGAGTTTTTTTGCAATGGGTCAGGTGCAACATGATTTTATGCATTCTTCTAGTTATTTTGCACTAGCTTGCCATTGTGCCAATTTTTATTGTATGGGAAGTCTTGCAATCTTGGGGGCTTCTCATTTCTTTAGAACTTAGGTTTTTCATTTGGGAACCCCTTTTCTTCTTTTTAAATTCTATAATTTAAATCATTGACTAAACTAATAAGCTTATCTAGTTTGTCATCAAATGAAGTGGCTTTTTCTATTACTCCCTTATCTTGTTTGGGGTTCTTGAGAAATTTAACATCATCCCTCCTTCCTACCTTTCCTGAGGCTCTTCTATTACTCTTAATGTGTATTGTAATTTTAAGAGAATCCCTCAAGGTTTAATGATCTCCACTGGTAAGCTTTCTTACTAGTCTCTGGCATCCTCAGTTAATAACTACATAAACAATTTCATTATCATATCTTCATGCTCAACTTCAAAATCATGCAACATATTGTTGAATGATCTCAAGTGGTCTTCTCCACTAATTTCATCATTGCCAGAAAACCTCACCAATACATTCCTTATATCTTCCAAGAGATGGTTAGGATAACCAAGTATCCCAAGGAAGCACTACTATTTATACATATCCAATTTCATTGGTCTCCTAGTAAATGGATCTCTTCCACCTCCTTGACCAAAATGTGAAGAATGGGAACTACCACCACCCTATCCTCCACCTCCACCACCTTTATTTCCTCCACTACCACTACCACTAGTGTTCTGATTCCTAAACTTGGTGTTCTTTCCTCCACCACCCCCTCTAGAACCTCCACCACCCCACCTTGTCCATTACCTCCATTCCCACTAGAAATGTTTCCACTGGATTGATTATTGTGTGGTTGGGATGTAGGGATGGAATGACTAGATGTAGAAGTGGTATTCATGCCTATGGTTTGGTCCCATGAAAGGTAAGTATCCTAAGAGGTAGAAGCATGGGGATCAAGAATTGATGACTTCAGGAAAGAAATCTTCATTTTAATCTTAGCATTTGTAGCCATAATCCACATTTTATCCAACTCCTTTTGCAGTTGTTCATTTTCTATCTTCAATGTCAAGTTTACATGGTCAATTGTTGTATTTTTAGGAATAGTAGTGGATGTAGTTTTTGTAGTAGTAGTGACAGTTGTGGTTTTAGGTTGACCTAAAGGTTTTTTCCCAAGGTCAATATACTTGGCTTTATACTTGGCTTTTTGAGTATTAGAAGAAGGATATGACACTTAAGTAGTCACTATATAACTTTTTATAAGTGCTTATGGATGTGGTACCAGTAGGGATATTCACTTTAAGATGATCCATATTTAGATTCATAACAAGTTGGTAAGTGGTCATAGGAGTGGGTTCTTCAATGACCATTTCTCTCAATTTCTCCACTCTTCTCCTTAGGCATCCCTTTCATACATGGCATCTAATATCTTTTCTTCCCTTTCATATTCTTATTTTTTCTTTAACTCACTAAGCATTAAAACTTCCTCTCCAAGCAATGCCATATCTTTGATTATATCCTCTTGTAGTGTATAAAATTTTACGCTCTTGAAAGTGGTGCAATTTCACACTTAATTTAGACCTATTTTGGCACCCTTGCACTAATTACACTTTAAAATTTTCATTAAGAGGCCCCTAAGACTCATTATTTTAGATCTCAAGGATTATTTGAGCTAAAAACCCGAAAATATCATTTAAAACATAAAAAATTTCAAAAACCCACCTCAAAAAGCTAGGGTGTAACTTATTCACCACCTTGGGCGAATGAGTCCCATTTGGGGTGTTTTTGAGTTTTGAGTAGGAAAAACACCTTTTTAATTCAAATTTCTGGTTGAGGTCGACCTTTGAGATCTGAATAATGGTTAATTAGGTGTTGATGCCTATATAAGAAATATTCTAAGTAATTTTTATCATCTAAACAATCCAAGCAAGCATTTTCAAGAGAAAAACATCAAGAATATTTAAGCATTCTTCTACAATAGCATTCAAGTTTCAAAAGTAGGAAAAGTTGAAGACTTGGATTAGCATTAAAGTGTTTTTGTAGGTATTCAAGCTCACTTTCATTCAAGATCTAATATTGTCAAGGTTTGATCATGGCTGTCTATGGTGAATCATGATGGATTCTAGATTGGGGAGATGCAACTAGCCATCAATCCAAGCCTAAGAACTTGTTTCCTAAGTGATTACATCCTCCATTATCACTCTACTTTCAGCCTAAGGAAGGTATTTTCACAGATTTAGATCCATAATTCAATTTAGAAAGAAAGAGAAAGTGTTGAGGTGCATATCAGAACTTGAAATTCTTAAAAAAGTAGAATGAGACTGATTCATCAACAGTGATGAATGAGTCCCACTATAGGTGGTTTCTAGAACAATTTGCATATTCAGATACCCTTTTTCCCAAAATAGATTCCTGTGCATAAATACAGACTCAGATTGATTCACCCAAATTGGCGAATGAGTTCTAGTAAGTCAAAAAGTTATATTTTTCAAACATTCAGAACTCTTTCAAGTCATCTCTAGATTTTCTAGGCACACTTATTCCTTTCTATAATTTTGTGTTGTTTCATTCAATTTTGTAGGTGATTTTGTAGATCATTTCATTAAATTAGGGTTCAGTGTTACATATTACATTTCATTAGTCTATCCAAGTTCATACTTGGTGGTGAACCCCTTAATAGTTTGCATTTAGTCCCTAGAACAACCCTCTTGCAAGATTTCTTTGCCCTTTGCATTGAGATCTCAGGGGTTTGTTCTTGAGTGAAAGTGAAGAATTTCCTTCTAGGTCCTAAACCATAAAATTAAAGCAAACAATTTTTCCACCTTTCACCTCTGCATCTTCTAGAGTGACCTTTGATTTAGAGTGTTTAGGAGTATAACTTGTAAAATTGAACCCATCCTCTCTTGTGGAAGCATCAAGGGTTCTATTTCTAGTTCTTCCTCTTTAGTTAAAATCCTTATGAATGGTAGAAGCCCTGGGGGTAAAAGCACAAAGTTGTGTCACACTTTATAAAGGAAACAACCAACACTGATCTAACTTTTAAACTTGAATCACTAAAAAGTGGCATATATGTTTTGAATTTTGAAATGATGTGAACTAGTAAAACATGTATTTTTTATATACTTTATGTTTTTATTTTAAAAATAAAAAATAAAAAAATTATTTTAAACTAGATTTTAATAAATTAACACTATAATTTAGTTGTTGATAAAATGTTGAAAAATGAAGTTTTATGAGACGCCAAACTTTTTATAGTAATTTTTTTTTTTTCTTTCAATTTTTTTTTGTGTATTTATAACTTGAAACTTTAGTTCATAGATATATTTTTTTCTAATTTTGATAAATATATATTTTTAAATAAATATTAAAATGTGCATGAATCAAAAAAATTTGTTTCCAATGGATGCAACTTTCATATTAAATATTTATCTAAAATAGAAAAAAGAATATGCCATTTTTTAATAACTTTTAGTATTTTTCCTTGGCATGGTAATCAACCTAATATTTTGTGCTGATAACCTACTTTTAGTAAAAATAAAAAATAAAATATAAATAATAATTAAACTATTAAAATAAATATATTTTTGAAATCTACACTTATGGATCTACAAAAGGGTATTTTTATATTTTTTAAAATGTTTTTTACATTAGTAGGAGTTATTGAAACTTCAAAATTTTCAAATAATTTTAGTTTTTTGGTAAATTGGACTCAAAGTGATGCTCCATATATTTTAGCCAACAATTTTAATTGAAAAAGTTGTGGAAGTATCTAACATAGCTAGAATGAATTTTACTAGATCATATTTTTTACCAAAACTAATTTTAGTTAGAAATACTTAAATTCAATTGTGTTGATAATTTGGTTGAAAGTGAAGCAAAAATTTGTGCTTTTACCCCTTGAATTCCCTCCTCTGGTGGCTGATTGCCTATCCCAGAAGTTCTAGGGCTCATATTCTTTAGAGACATGTGGATTAAAATTTGGTTTAGCAAGCTGATTAGTAGTATCAACCTCCTTTATAACAAGATCTTCCTCATTATTAGGAGGAATACCATATTTCTACATTTCATTTTGATAAGATTCATTTGAATTAAAAGATCTAGTTATAGGAGGATTGACGTACTTACTTGTAACTACACTCTTTTCCTTCTATGATGGCTTGGTTTTGTGAGGTAAATCTCCTACTAGCTTTTTCTCAGGATTCTTCATGTGGCTTCTAGTTCCTTTCATTTTTGAAAATGCTTCTCATAATTCTCTATTTCTCTCCTTTCTTGAAAAGGAAAATGCATTGGCACAAGAGACTTTCAGAGAAACCACGCACTTTGTGGGAATTAAAAAGATTATGGTAAATTCTTGAGAGAAATTATAAATATTGAGAAAATTTAGACAAAATCTAGTGGTAAATTGTAAAGAAATGTAGATCCTAGACTCACAGAAGGTAGACTAAGCTTATGATGAAAATTTGATGAAATTATTCTTCATTTCTCAAAGAACAATGCAAATAATTGACTCTGACTATGTTAGATCTGCAACTAGAGATGCACAAATAAGTATTGTCCCTAATAGAGTAACCAATCCATTGGTGTTTTAAATAAACCAAGTTGATCGCATAATTACCTATGAATTTTCCAAATTAAATGGTCATTAATTAGGAACGATTGGCCAACTTGACATGTGAAAGCCTTTGAGACTTTCCCTCTACACTTTGGGTTGTGCAAGACCCTAGAGGGTGATCCCTAACAATGTTTTCAAGCTCTCTTGTTCCATTTTCTTATGAACATTATGACAATAGATATATACTCCAAATTGTTGTTAAATAGTTGAAAATCTAAAATCCCTAGCAGATATTATAACAGTTATCAACCTATAACATGACTATATGGTGTAACTTAACTCAAAATACATTCAAACTAAAAGTCAATATTTGCATTGATTTTGTATGTTATTGTTGTGGACGATGAGAGAATTATAACATCAACACAACTTATGGGATATTTCTTTATGTCAGGGCATGGTGTCTTAAATCATTTAATTAATATTGTACAAAAATGTTCTACCTATCACAATAGAGCTATTAAATGATGCCTTACACCATCTAACTCATATTTCCAAGACAATATTTCTTAATTATCCTAGGATACATTCATATGAACCTTCATTCATGTTAAAGAAAATTATCTTATTCTTTGAACAAGAGAAGTAACAATAAACAAACATCCAATGGGAACACCAAGAAGATGAATTGAAAGATCTTTGATCCGTTTCATTCATGATTTATATAAAATATACAATGGAGAATAAAGGCTCTTGAAAATATTACATTTTCATTTAGATGTAACTATATTGATGTACAAAGTTAATAATCAAGGAATAAAATTGCTTAACTGAGACAAAACTTAGACAAAAAAAAGTATCTATGTTCTCTATTACAATCTTCTTCTCAAATTAATTCAACAAAAACCCCATCAAATGGCCCTAAATTTACTTTTATAGAAACAAAGGAGCCAAAGAAGCTTCAGGCTAAATGACACTTGTCATATTTTCATTTGACAATTACAATTCATTCTAAAATACCGTTATATTTGCAAAACCTGGGGGAAATACCCCTATGAGAAAAAAATCATTTCCAACGAGCAACAACACTTCTTCCACATGCTCCAAAAATTATAGGATATAAAATAATAAAGTAGAGAAAAAGGTGAAATAGCATCCACATCAGCACCAACCATCAACAACTCTGAATTAAGGAGGAAACAATATAAAAAAATTGATATAACATAGGCTTAATCTATAAACTTTTGAAGCGATGTATTGTATTCCTCCTCAGTAAGCCATTCAAAATATACTAACCTTTTTTACCCATCCTTGCTGAAAACTTTTATTTGCTAAATGCATCAAGATCAAAATTTACTACCACCCTGTATCAAGAGCAACTCACAAATCAGTAATATCACCATATTTATTCTTCCAAAGTTCAAAGTCATCATTAGATGGCCACACATATGCAATAAATTCATCCAACTTGTGTTATGTAAGGACCATAATTGATGATTGTTTGAGTTGCTTCTTTGACAAAACTCTCAAGGAAATTGCTAGTGAAAGTTAACTTGTCCATGATATCTTTTAACATATCAATATCCACGATTTCACAAATGAGGGTTGCTTGAGTGGCTACTAATCTATTCATTTGATCCCTCCATTATTGTAGGGTCTTAACATTACCAACATTATTAATAATATTAGGTAACAAACTAAGGTCAGCTTCATCAAAATTTTGTACAAGCTCCTTGATCTTTTTTTCCATGGGATCTGATGGAACCCCTCAAAAAATTTCTAGGTTCCACCTTGAATCTATGAAAACTTTGCTTTGGCTCTTGTTTCTAATATTTGGGCTTGTACTCATCACTGTGCTAGGGTTTGATATTGACTAAAATCTTGCATAAATGACCTAAGGGTCCAACAACCCTTGGTCGTTGTATTATTATGGTGACTTGTATTCCCGATCTCCGATTTCCTAAGTTATGTCTTATATCATTTGTTTTCATCAAGTGACCCATCCCTTACACCTAGGTATGAATTTCATATTTCTTATAAGGTTAATAAGAAGGCCCCATTTTGGCTTATACATCTTTTGTATTATTATGGCTTAGGCATTTTTGAGCCTTTTCTATCACATTATCCTACAGGGTCCCCTCCTCGGAACAACTCAAGTGCACATGCTTAAGTTCTTCACTTAAGTCTCAATGGCCATCATATCTTTATCACCCATTGCTGATTTCTTTTTGTGTATATGTTTTAAATTGTTGATGAGCGATGAGCGAAATTTCTTTGTTTTCTCTCATCGTGAACAACCTGCTAGAACTCTTAGAACAATTAGCGATGAGTGATGTTCTCAATATTGATGAAGAATCGCTTATCGCTAATGTATTTTGAGCCTTAAGCATTTTCATAGTGATAAGCAATGTCCTTCGACCTGATGCCCTTATCGCTCATCATGCATGGTAATAGAACAATAATTTTCAATTAGTGATGAGCGATATGATGGAATTCCCTTGCATCACATATCATAAATATGTTTTAGAGTGTTAAGTCCCAATTAGTGATGCACAATACACAAATGTCACTATGAAGATATCTCATCACTAATTGCTTGCAATCTATATGAGGAGAATTAGCGATGAGTGATGAGATTATCTAAGGGATTTCTTTCGCTAATACTATAAGATCTTATGTGCAATGTATTTTGTACCATTGAATTTCATGTAGGTGTACCCTTTCTAAATCTAATTTCTTCACTACATATCCCATTACTGATAGGATCTCTGGTGCAAAATTTAATTAGCGAGGAGCAATGGGAAATGAACATAATCAAAGGACAAGCCACAGATCCAAGGGATAAGTTTTCATCACATGCAACACTTATATCGCTGATGTAGCTAGACAAGGAGGAGATGCATCCGTGATAGGTGATGGATATTATTGTAGAAGGAAACATGGAAAAATCCCGAGGACATCGTATAAAGGAAAGTAATGAGATGATTGCAAATGTATTGATGTGGTTTTAAAATAGAATGATCCAACGAACTAAAAATTCATCGCATCAATAATTTCATCGCTTATTGCACCCTAAAATATGGGGAAGATTAGTGATGAGCAATGAAGTGTATAAGGAAATATTCTCTATAAAAATAACACCGGTCTTATGTAATTCGTCGATATTAATGAAGGAGCATGGATTAGGTCAGAAATACATGCTAATTTACAGATCATGTATGATTAATCAAGATTGAGAGAATACGTGTCAGCATTTGAGCTGGCATCGCTATTTTTTAGGAGCAAGTTTCTTTTAAATAAAAATGAGTCTCATATCACCATGAATGAATTTTTAATTGTTTGATGATCGAAAATCTAGATTCAAAGCCGAGCTCTTAAGTTATCAACTCACTCATGTGAGGAGTTCTTGAATCATTAATTCTGCATGCTCCAAATTGTCTATTTAATGTAGACTGCTTGTTGTTCACTTTCATCATATTTAAGTCTATAGTGAATGAGGCGTGGGTTAGTGAAGAAGTGTGTGGAGTACTCTTGTCCTAAATGAGTAGCTCTGCCATGATGGTTCAAGAGTCTAAGGGATTGAGTTTTCTTAAGTCTAAAGAAAATACTCCTAAGGATGAAATTAAGACACAAGGAGCTCCTGATACACCAAAGAGTGGAAGGGGACTCAAGAAACTCAAGGAGTATGGTGTCAAGAGTAATTACCATCTACAAGGCCTAATTGTTTCAGAAAAATTGGAAAAATTCAAAGAAAAGTGTCTGGCAGAATATGAAAAGGAGGAAAAAAGGAAATTTAAGCACTACAAGGCCTAATTGGGAGGATGTAATGATCCAAGTGAGGTTTCTAATAACCCTTCTAATAGTGAGGTTGACACTAATCCAAAGGGTGATTATTATCCCCTCTCCCTGGCACTATCAAAAGATTCTAACATAGAGATGGTGACGGTTCCTTCAGTCCCACCACAAGAAAAATTTGGTCAAGTATCCTCTGAGGCTAATGAATCATAGTGATGACAATGCCCTATTTTTGTTTTTGATGATACCATGCCCCTTTTGTTGGGATTGTCCTATTCAAAATTCATGTGATTTCTTGTTTCTAGCACTGATGTGGAAATTTTTCAGGCTGGTGTTTTGGAGAAGTGCAAAACTAAATGACCTTGGAAATGAGTAAGTTGTTTTTGGAGAATATACAAGTTTATGCTGGAGTTGTTAGTGGAGAATCTTCTTTGGTGAATAGGGACAAGGATTCAATGTTGCCGCAACAAACTTTTCCTTTCAAAAATTTGGCATTTCCTCATTCAAGGAATATAGAATGTGGTCTTTTACTCTTCCATTTTCCTTAATGATTGCATGTAACTAAGGATGTCTCTAATTATGGTGCAAATGAAATGAAATGTAAATATAATTGAGCTTGACACTTGTTGCTCCCTTTTTCTATAAAAGGAATTTCGGGGCTTATTACAGGGGTTGGACTTTTAAGTCTCAAGAGGGTTTTGGGTAAATGCTAAGTTCAGGAAAGGAATGTTGAATAGAACACTAAAAAATAGAACAATAGTGTGTCTTGGATATAAAGTCTTGTATGTGATAGTCTTAAATGAGTTTTATAGAGACTACTAATACCGAAATCAATCTTAGTTTGGAAACAAGTACTCTCCTATGTATATTTCTTACAAGTTATGAATGAGAAATACTAATGATATTATCATTTATCTTCATATGTTCCATTTGAATGTATTATTATTTTTTTAGCTTTAACTCAAGGAGTTGATTAAAATGCTTGAATAGGGTTGTAGATTTCATAAGGAATTTCTTAGGATTTATAAGAAGCAAGTGTTTTTAAACATTGTGAGTTTTTGAAAATGCAAAGCATTATGAAGATGGTTCATCTATCTCTAAATTAAGTAGTTCATATATTACCGATTCTTATAAATTTGACTTTGTTACCCCAATTGATGACTCATTGGTCGGTTTAATAGAAAATGTTGCATGAAATGAGCAAATAGCATACTTGGCCATAGATTTAAAATGAGAACAATATTCATTTAAAATATTTTTCAAGAATAGTGCGGGTTAGGAATATCCACAATTCCTAGCAAATAGATAATCATTCTTTCAAAGATCTTCCAAATATTCAGTGGGAAGGGTTTTATTTATACTGAATAGGAATCAATCTATGTATAAATGTGTTACTAATCGAATACAATTAATGAAAACACAATTGGGATCACCCTCCCTGGTTTCATAGAGCCTGAAGTGAAGGAGTAAGGATTACAAAATCCTATACTAGTTATGTTGGCCGCTGACCCTGCAATTAATCACTATAAGAGTTGGCTACTTTTTAGAGAATTGCTTGGGTCTGCTAGAAAAATCACCAATAGAAATGGTGACTCTATTGGGGAGAACTTTGGAAAATTTGGTTGTAGACTGAGAGTCATTAAAATCTTGAAATATTATTTGTAACTAGAGGTTTGATATTTTGGACTCTTATTTTCCCATCCGAGTCATGCCACCAGAAATGGCGACTCTGTTGGGGACTAACTTGATAAAATTTTGATAGAATATCATCTAGCCTTAAGAGTCAAGAATTTGGTGAATCTGAACATCTAGTTTAGATATTGAGAAGTTTTCAAACCTGGAAGTGGTTGTGTTGCAGCAACTTTGAATGAATTTATGTGTGACTTTGTTGTGGGAAAAGACCCATAAGGAAATTTATCTTTAAAGAGCTTCATATTGCTTGAAGCTCAATCATATGTGAAGAGAGGTAGCAACTCTGTCAAAGAGCTTGATGAAGATGTAAAGAACGTTTCAGGTCTAAAAATATCAGTCAGGAATAAGGATTTGCAAGAGCTGCACATATCCATGTATTCTCCAGTTTTTGGTTTTCAAGAAAGACAAATTTAGATATGAAAACCATAGTGGTAAGCCTTGTAAAAATTTGATTCCCTATTGAGTGATTAAGCACTAAGAAAGGAAAATTTGTATGTAGAGGGAAATTTAATTATTTAATTGTCAAATTTAATATTCCTCTCATTTTAAATAAATGAAATTATTTAAAATGTTATCAAAATCTTAATTGACAGTCCACTTTGGTAAATAATTGAAAAAACAATTATTTATTGTCTCACAAAATCCATATTTTGAATTAATTTAATTCAAAATGGTAAGTAATCTTCTAAAAATCAAGTAATCAAGCAGATTCTTGATTTTCCAAATTGAATCTTCAGTTCAACTCTTATCTTGTTTTTTTGAATCTCACAAATCAGGCAGTCTTTATCTTCTTGCTTTTCGAATATCTTTATTTTTCTAATTACTTATCTCATTTATTCTCCACCGTTGATTTGATTTTCTCAGATGGCATCTTGACCGCTCACTTAAGGATTTTTCCCTAACCCTAATTAGGGATTATCAAATTTAATCTTGTCCGTTGATTTTAGGTCTTTGTCAAAAGTCAATCTCGTCCGTCCATTCAAAATGGAATTTTCTATAAAATGCTATTTTGCTCTCATTTCTAGATTACGCACAAAGATTACATTATTTTGGCATATTAATATTTAGATTAATTTGGCATTTTAGAGTCATTTTTGTCATAGACATAGGCATAGGTATTTAGATTTAAATCCTTCAAAGCTTGTGTAGGACTTAGGCTCTATTTTCAAATTGCTCACACATTGAATCTAAGGGCAACATATCAACAAGTTAGAAGGTACTATCAAGGTGAATCATGGAAACTCCTATGAATGACAGGTATAATTGTTCTTATTTTTAGTTTTCATTGTTCTTGATAGGTATTTGGGTGTATTTTATATGGTTTATTGATTGATAATCTAATCTAAAATTAACCCTTAGTTTCTCTTATGCATGTTGAGATAGGAATGGGCATTGTAAAATCTTAAGATCAAGTTGAATAATAAGTTTGAAGTACCTTGTGTAACTACAAAGTTAATAGGAAGAGGCTTGTAAAGCTGTAAGAAAATGTATCATCATCCTATGCATCCCTGTGTGGACCCAAATGTAACAATGCATAGTGCTCAGCCCTTGTCATGTAATAAAAGAAATTTTAGCACTGGAAGACATAGAGCCATAAATTTCAGTGGTATTAATGGTAACCCAAATGTTATTCCATTTGACATCAGAGATAAGTTACCTAAATTCAGTGGTACAAAGAGTGAATTATCAAGAAAGAATCTACAATAATTCAACAATATAATGGATGACTATCAGATATATCATGAGGATGTGATTATGAGGCTTTTTGTTCAATTCCTAAATGGCGATTCAAGAGATTGGTTCTCTGATTTACCAACATGCTCTATCTATTCTTTGGATGAGTTCAAAGTATTTTTCATGGAGCATTTTGGTGAAAGATTCAATGATAGTTACATGCTCAATAAATTTATGAACATTGAGAAAGAGGAGGACGAGCTGGTAGCAACATTTAATCAGAGATTTGCTAAGACATTGAGGGATATTCCTAAGATTTTGGGATTAAGTGATGCAGTGTGTTTAGCTATTTATTTGGGACCTTTTGATAATAAGATAGGCTATCTACTAAGAGATACGGATCCTAAAACCTTGCATTAGGCCTATGGGATAGCCATGAGCATTGAAAACAACTAAAAATATGGAATGCAAAAAGGTCATTTGAATACAAGTGTTTACTAGTTTGAGATACTAAGTGTTGATGAAAGCTATAAGTCAAAATTGAAAATGAATGCCAGAACACTTAGACCCCTATTGCTTCAATTTATACATCATTCCATAATGTTGATCACATAAAGCCCCAAACACATTATCAAGAAGCTACATGCATTTGTGATCCTATGGTTTTTGTGCAAACCCTCTCTTGCATAAGGAGGCATGAGGGAGAATAGTCACATGATCTCTACGCAAGATTTATGGATACTCTATCTACAATTCCTGAGTGTTACAGACCTAGAAATTTAGTGTGCATTAATTTATTTTATGAATCTTATGAACCAGGTTTGAGTGCTCTTCCAAAGGAGTTGACGCCTATTAGGCTTGATCAAGTATGTGAGTTCTTTGTTCTTTTTGAAAAGATTAGAGATGATCATCAACATGATATTGTGTTCTCAACCTATGATGATGATGTTTCTGCTGCTCCATATAGGCCGAGTAGTGAGGTATCTTTTGAAGAAGAGAGAAGAGTAAAGGTTGAAAATGTACACCTCAATGAAGCAAATGAAAGGTTTGGTTTTAGTTCTTTTGAAAATTATAACACTTGTAGTCCTATGGAAGACATAATATTAAGCTTTTAGTCTAAAAAATCTAAACATAGTTGCAATATCGATGAGTCCTCTTCCTATAGTAATGATGGCATTGAGTATGGTAAATTCTTTGTTGATTGTGATTATCATCATGAGGTGGAGATGGAATCTTTTATTGTAGATGAGAAATGTGTTGATAATGATGGGAACAAATGTTTTATTGAAAAGGAACAACTCTCTTCCTATGAAGATTTTTTAGAATGTGACTCAAAGATGTTAACCATTGATGATGAGAATAAAGTTGAAGATCTATCTGTGTGCTCCTCTAGTGATTTTAATGATTTTGAAAACAATGATGATATGAAATATTTATAATTTTATGTTGAGGAGGCTGAGGCTTTTATGCCAGCAATGAGTGTAATGGAAAACCCCTTATTTTATGAGCCTCAATCTACACTAGAGATAAGAAATGATGATCCTTATTGGTTCAGAGATAATCCACTCTTTGTTGAGAAATCTGATGATGCATCTGATATAGGGTTAGAATATGGCCTTGAGCAAAAAAAGCAACATATTGATGAGCTCCTAGAGGGTATTTCCTAAGAATGTCTTACGTTTGATATAGATGTTGTTGATAAGGTTGAGTATCAAGATGTTGGCTACCTAGAAGAGTATGTATTCTTTCAATTCCTAATTCAATTGGGAGGCATTTTGATGAGGCATGAAAATAACATAAGGAGCAAGGAAGGTTATTTTTAGTATGAATATGTTTCATGTGATGACTATAACACATATGTGTCATGTGAAGAAAAAATTCAGTTTATGCCTGATTATACAATGAAAAATGACATAGATTTCCCTAACAATGGTATGCTAAAAAATATTGTGGGAAATGTTAGTGGCAATGTTTGTAATTAGGTAGATTCTCACTTGTTCATAAGAAGCCTAACATTTACTTTTGTAGGAATGAAGTAAAATTTGTTGCAATGGTATTACAGAGGAAAATATGGATGGAAGGACATCAGTTCTTTCAAAAGGATGATTTTTGACAGAGGAAAGAACTAGCTCAGGGTTTTAGTGGCCTAGTGCCACCAAACAAGAAATAAAGGCTGATTGAATTGGAGAGTGCATACTAAAATTTTCACCTCAGAAGAAGTTTTCAAGTGGAGTGGAGATTGGATCTCCCTTTCTAGGTCTTTGGCCTGTGTAAAATATTGTACATATGTTTCTTTTGTTTCTATTTTTGTGCCTGGTCTGCTTCACCACAAATTCTGGGATCTCACCATACCTATAAGAGGCATGTATCCCCAACAAGAGCCACTGATGGAACCCCTCAAAAAATTTCTAGGTTCCACCTTAAATCTTTGAAAATTTGGCTTGGGCTCTTGTTTATGATATTTGGGCTTGTCCCCATCACTATGCTAGGGTTTTATATTGACTAAAATCTTATAGAAATGACCTAAGGGTCCAATAACCCTTGGTCATTGTATTATTATAGTGACTTGTATTCTTGGTCTCCAGTAGCCTAAGCTATGTCTTATATCATTCATTGTTATCAAGTGACTAGTCCCTTACGCCTAGGTTTGAATTTCTTATTTCTTATAAGGTTAAGAAGAAGGCCCCATTTTGGCCTATACATCTATTGTATTATTATGGCTTAGGAATTTTTGAGCCTTTTCTATCACATTATCCTAGACGGTCCCCTCCTTAGAACAATTCAAGTGCACGTGCTTAAGTTTTTCACTTAATTCTCGACGACCATCATATCTTTATCACCCATCACTGATTTTTTTTTGTGTATATGTTTTAAATTGCCGATGAGCGATGGGAAACATTTCTTTGTGTTCGCTCATTGTGAACAACCGCTGGAACTCTTGGAACAATTAGTGATGAGCAATGTTCCACATATGGGTTAAGAATCGCTTATCACTAATGGATTTTGAGCCTTAAGCATTGTAATAGTGATAAGCGATGTTCTCTGACCTGATGCCCTTATTGCTCATCGTGGATGGTAATAAAATGTTAATTTTCAATTAGCAATGAGCGATATGATGGAATTCCCTTGCATCACATCGCAAATATGTTTTAGAGTGCTAAGTCCCAATTAGCAATGCATGATAAAAAAATTTCACTATGAAGATCTCTCATCGCTAATTGCTTGCAATCTATATAAGGAGAATTAGTGATGAGCGATGAGATTCTATAAGGGGTTTCTTTCACTAATACTCTACGATATTATTTGTGATGTCTTTTGTACCATTGGTTTCCATGCAGGTTTACGTGTCTAAATATTATTTCTTCATTGCATCTCCCATCATTGATAGGATCTATGACACAAAATTTAATTAGTGAGGAGCAATGGGAAATGAATTGAATCAAAGGATAGGCCACAGATCCAAGTGATAAGTTTTCATCACATGCAACACTTACATCACTGATGGAGTTGGACAAGGAGGAGATGAATTCATGATCGGCGATGGCTATTGTTGGAGAAGGAAATGTGGCAGAATCCTAAGGACATCATATAAAAGAAAGTAATGAGATGACTGTAGAATCATTTCAATGTGATTTTAAAATAAGATGATCCATCAAACTAAAACTTCATCGCATCAATAATTTCATCTTTGATTGCACCCTAAAATCTGGGGAAGATTAGCAATGAGTGATGAAGTGTATAAGGAAACACTCTCTCTAAAAAGAACACTTTTCTTATGTACTTCACTGATATTAATGAAGGAGCACGGCTTAGGTCGGCGATACATGCTAATTAATAGATCATGTATGATTAATCAAGATTGAGAGAAAACATGTTACCATTTGAGCTGGCATCACTGTTTCCTAGGAGCAAGTTGCTTTTAAATAAAAATGATGCTTTGATCACCATGAATAAAGTTTTAATTATTTTAAGATCGACAACCTAGATTCAAAGCCGAGCTGTTAAGTTATCAACTCGCTCGCGTGAGGAGTTCTTGAATCATTAATTTTGCACGCTTCAAATTTTCTATTTAATGCAGAATGCTTGTTGTTCACTTTCATCATATTTTAGTCTGCAGTAAATGTGAGGTGTGGGTTAGTGAAGAAGTGTGTGAAGTAATATATTCCTAGATGAGTAGGTCTACCATGACGGTTTGAGGGTCTAAGGGATTGATTTTGCTTAATTTTGAAGAAAATGCTCCTGAGGATGAAATTAAGATAGGAGCTCCTGATACATCAAAGAGTGGAAGGGGACACAAGAAACTCAAGGAGTATGGTGTCAAGAGTAATTACTATCTACAGGGCTGAATTGTTTTAGAAAAATTGGACAAATTCAAAGAAAAGAGTCTGGCAGAATATGAAAACAAGGAAAAAAGGAAATGCAAGCAATACAAGGCCTATTTGGGAGGATGTAATGATCCAAGTGAGGTTTCTAATAACCTTTCTAATAGTGAGGGTGACACTGATCCATAGGGTGATTATTATCCCCTCTCCCTAGCACTATCTAAGGAATCTAACGTAGAGGTGGTGACGATTCCTTCAGTCCCACCATGAGAATAACATGGGAGAGTATCCTCTGAGGCTGATGACTCAAAGTGATGAAAGTGCCCTATTTTTTGTTACTGATACCATGCCCCTTTTTTCGTGAGTGTCCTATTCAACATTCATGTGATTTCTTGTTTCTAGCATTGATGTGGAAAGTTTTCGGGTTGGTGTTTTGGAGAAGTGCTAGAATAAATGACCTTGGCAGAAAGTATGTTGTTCCTAGACAATATAAAACTTTGTGCTAGAGCTGTTAGTGGAGAATCTTCTTTGGTCAATAGGGACGAGGATTCAACACTACTGTAACAAACTTTTCCTTTCAAAAAGTTGGCATGTCCTCATTCAAGGAATATGGAACATGGTCTTTTACTCTTCCATTTTTCTTAATGATTGCATGTAACTAACTAAGGATGTCTCAAATTATGGTGCAAATGAAATGACATGTAAATGTAATTTAGGATGATGCTTTTTGTCCCTTGTTCTATAAAAGGGATTTCAGGGCTTATTATAGGGGTTAGATTTTTAAGTCTCAAGAGGGTTTTGGGTAAAAGCTAAGTTCAGGAAAGGCATGTTGAATAGAATACTAATAAATATTATAGTAGTGTGTTTTAGATATGAAGTCTTGTATGTGATAGTCTTAAATGAGTTTTATAGAGACTACTAATACTGAAATCAATCTTAGTCTAGAAACAAATACTCTCCTATGTATATTTCTGACAAGTTATGAATGAGAAATACTAATGTTTTTATCATTTATCTTCAGATGTTCCATTTAAATGTATTATTATGTTTTTAGCTTTAACTCAACTTGTTGACTAAAATGCTTGAATAGGGTTGTAAATTTTGTAAGGAATTGCTTAGGATTTATTTAAAGTGAGTATTTTTAGACATTGTGAGTTTTCATAAATGCAAAGCATTATGAACATAGTCCACTATCTCTAAATTAAGTAGTTCATATATTATTGATTCTTATATATTTGACTATGTTACCCCAATTGACGAGACATTGGTCAGTTTTTTTAAAAATCTTGCATGACATGAGCAAATAGTGTACCTGACCATAGACTTAAAATGATAACAATATTCATTTTTTTTTTCAAGAATAGTGTGGGTTAGGAGTATCCACGATTCCTAGCAAATAGATAATCATTCCTTCAAAGATCTACCAAATCTTTAGTGGGAAGGGTTTTATATGAAATTAATAGGAATGAATCTATTTATAAATGTGTTACTAATTGAATACAATTCATGAAAACGCAATTGGGATCACCCTCCCAGGTTTCACAGAGCCTGAAGTGAAGGAGTTAGAATTACAAAATCCTATACTCATTGTGTTGGCCACTGACCCTGCAATTCTTCACTATAAGAGTTGGCTACTTTTTAAAGAATTTCTTGGGTCTGCTAGAAAAATCATCAACAAGATACATCAAACCTTGACATTCTACAACTCCTTTTATAACTCTGTGGGTTAGGGAAATATTAATTGGTTTATTGGCATCATGATTTGATCCAATAACCATGTTCTTTAATGCATCCAACCTAGGGATCCACTTATTCATCAATGGGATGGAAAATTCCCTATCCCTATCAAACTTTCTTATTGCATCAAATATAGGAGAATAATTTGAATGCACACTAAGAGTCTTCCTCTCAATATTTTTGGACAAGTGCTACAACACCATAGTTATAATCCTCATGTTGTTCATATACACTATCCTATTCACATGTTGAAGGAATTTGTCATATACACTATGTTGATCCATCAACTCCCTTCTATTGGCCTTCTGCCTTGGTCGAGTTGTAGTTGAACGACCTAGATTTTAGATATACAATGGGCACATCATCCAAATTGTACAATATTAGCTTTGTAGAAGTAGAAGGAGGAGGTGGAGAATGAACATGGGGTGATTGTATTGGAGAAGCTAGTGAAGGTGGAATTTTCACTTGAGATCTTGATAATCCTGATTGCAATACCTATAGTTGCTCCTTCAAAAGTGCACTATCGATTTAGACCTATGTAATCATTTCCTTCTCCTTATTGTAATAAGCTACCAAGTAATTATACTCCTTATTCTTAGCCTGATATTTTTCTTGTGCAGACTCTGCAGTTGCTTTAGTAAATTGGGTAAAATTTATAACCAATGTGGTTGCCTCTATGAATAAAGTGTTTGATACCCATTTTATTATTATTCCTCCCCTAAGGTCAAGTCCAAGCTCTTAATTTGCTAGCTTCCTTGGATTAGGGTCCAGTAACCAAATTTCTAAGGTGTCCCATTGAGGGCTAAAAGTTGATCATTTCAAGGTAGTTTTTGCCTCTTCCTCCATAGAAAAAGTTGGCATGTCATGCCTCCTGATAGTGTTAGAAGCAATGGCCAAAGAAAAGTCCCATTTTGGAAGTAAGAGTACTCCACTTTTCCTCACTAATTATATGCCCTCATTGGGTGTAATATTCTAATAATTTTCCTTCATCTTTGTAAGTAACTTGCCCTCTATTGATATCTCTTGGGAGCTCTGGGATGTTGACCATTCCAATATTAACATTCTCATCACATTCATCCCACTTAGTCCTACAAAAAATCTCTTCAAAAGCCTTGGTCTTTACAAAGGAGTCATTATCCATAAATTTACTATAGGCCTCCTCCCTTATATCATCAATATTATTGAATCCACTTAAATAAAATTTACTCAATATTAAACTCACTTATTATGGAATTATTTCTCTTGGAGGTGAAGGCATGACTTACCTCATCTCATCCTCTAAATCAATAGCATAATAATCAAGAGCAATTGATTCAATTATCCATCTCTTTGGTGAAGGTGGCTTTATTGGTGGGGATTCTCTAATGTGAGAATCAAGCTCGATGACCTTAGGTTAAAGTGACTTTGGAGGTGATATTGGTGGTAATTTTGATGCAAGTGAAGATTTCCTTAACCCCTCTAACTGAGTAAGTGTGGCAATGGTTTGTTGTTTCTTTACTGTGCTCTTTCTTCTTGCAAACACATGTAACTTCTTAGGGGGATGAAATGTGGGTCTTTCATCTTATCTTGATCATTTGTTACTTTAGCCTTCCCATTGTCCTACATAATTCTATCTTCTTTTAGCCACCCTACCACCTTATGAAAAATTTGAAACTTTTTTTCAACACATAGTATCTCATCTTTTATATCTACAAGGGCTTTATAGTTTGGATCTTTCTGCTACATTTCCTTTTCCAAATTTTCAAATGCTAGCAACTTCATCTTTCTATCTTCTTGAAATTTATAATAAAAAAGTTTTTGGTTACATCTTTAGGGAAGTAGAAGTTATGATAAAACCTATCCCCTCTAATTTTGTTTTTCAAAGCAACCATGACACCCTCTAGCTCATGGTTCCTCATTCTAAAACATTTCATCCTCAAATTCTTTATTTTTAGAATGATATTTTTCCATCCATCCTTGGTCATAACAAAATTAGAAAACACTATGTACATAGGGAAAAAGTTCCCTTTCCTCATCCTCACCAGATGTTTGTCTTCCACATCACCTAACTACCACATAACCTCCAAGAATCCAATCCTCAGAGGCACATCTCTGGGAAGCACATGAGGTGTCCTACTTGTGCCATAAACCCTAAGGATGGGGAAATGTGAATATGGGATGATGTCTCCATCATCCCCAAAAATTCATGAAGCTCCACTCGAATCCTAGGAGGGTTCACCACCAAAACTCTCATTAATTTGGATGCAAAAAAATTTAAAAATGCCACAAAATTGGAATTTTGATCATCCATGTCCAATACATAAGTCCACATCTGAACAGGCATATCCTTGCTATGCTCATTTTTCCTATGCAACTTTATGTCATCACCAAAATAACTAGCTCACATGTATAAAGATATATGTATAAATAAGGAGTACCACCAAAACTTTGCTCCTTTCTCACCATTCTTGAGAGCCACTAGGGCTTTATGCATATCTTCCAATAGATAGCCAAAAAAATCATAACATTTGTCAATCATCCACTACTAGATATTAGTATCCATATACATTAGAGCGGATGAAATCCTTTCTGCTAGTTCATACCACAAAATCTAGCACATGGTGTAGAAATTTATCTGGAAATAGTGCTCAAACAAATTAATCTCAAAAGGTTCCTTATCTAAGGGGCTGAGTGTAATTTTCTTCCCCCTTTCCCTTTAGCCATGAAGATTGTTAATATAGACATTCTAAAAGTCAATCTCACCTTCTCATACTCCTCTTTTAGCTTATTTTGGTCAATATTACCATCTGACAATGATAGTGGCTCAATTTAAAATTTCAATGAGTCTCTCCCTAGTAACATCCACCATCTTAGCCCCTGAGTGTGTCCTTACAACCCTAATATTTGGGTTGTAATTGGCTGCTATGGCCTTCAATACATACACATATAAACATACATTAGCTACAACTAGTTTATGCATATCTAGGCTCCCATCATTATACAAAGGAATAATTTGTAAGGAAAGAATAAGGTGTGGAAAAAACTCTCCTAATGTCAGAACTCAGAGGAGAATGCAAATATATCTTTCAATTTTTCAATTATAGTTCATTAAGATGCATGTGAAATAAATAATAGAATAGAGAACTAAACACACACAATTGAACACTAGATTTATGTGGGAAAACCCTTACAGGAGAAAAACCCACCACACCAATGAAAAATCTCTTGTATTATAGTAATTGAATTACATACAAGTTACAAACTCTCCTTTGAGATAATTAATTTGATAACAACAACATTTCCCTTATCAACCTCGTATAGAGCAATTCTGATCACACTTCATTATGTCTCACTATTACAATGCATACACAACATACAATGAAGAAAACTTCATTGATCATTCGACCATCGAACCCATAATAGTTATAGTACATTGCAATCTATAGCAACAACCAAGATCGAAACGTTCTCTATACAAACGATTTAGTTCAGTTTCCTCTGTTGAGCAACTGTCCAACTTACCAGTCATCGAATGGCCATCTCCAAGTTAGAAACATCATCCATTGATCGGTGTACACCTTAGTAGTCAACCAAGTCCACGTTCATTCACCTATACACTGCACTATTACTAGATAGCTAGAAGGCTCCTATGGTATGATGGTATACATCGCACTACCACTAGATGGCTAGAAGAATCCCGGGGTATGGCAGTATACAACACACTACTGCTAGATAGCTAGGAGACTCCCACGGTATGGCAGTATACACCCCACTACCATTAGACGGCTAGAAGACTCTCGCGGTATGGCGGTATACATCACACTAACGTACCTCTCTCACAATCACCTAGCGGTACAGTGGTACAAGCATGAAAGTAACACATGCAATTTGGAGTTGATTTGTGACAGAACTAGGGTTATACCAGTGAGTTTGAGACACATTTTCTCAACAATCTCCCACTTGATGAAGAACTCACTGAACCCTCCAGAGCATTTAGAAACTACTGAGATTCATGGGCCCCAAGGCCCATCAAACTAGCACACCACCTGTACTTGTTTGTGCTCACTGGTTTTGTTAATACATCTGCAACATTTTCCAAATTATCCACCTTTTCTAAATAGACCTTTCCATCCTCCACCATATCTCGTACAAAGTGATACTGCACATGACTATGTTTTCTCCTAGCATGGAAAGTAGGATTACTCTAATTGTCATAGTAAATTGTAATTTGTCCTATATCAAACCCAATGTTAGAACACAAACATTTTAATCAGATTGCTTCTTTATAGGTGTGCGTAGCTTCCATGTATTTTTCCTCCATAGTGGACAAAGTGACTACAACGTGCCACTTGCTCATCCAACTAATTGCACTACCATTCACTATGAAAATATATCCACTGGTGGATCTTCTACTATCAATGTCCCCTGCCCAATAAAAATCCACATACCCATGAATGCTAAGAGTCCTCTATGATTTAGATGAGTTACCATGATAACACAAAGTGTATTCTAAAGTGCCCTTCAGATATCTAAACACTCTTTTCATAGCATCCCAATGCGTCCTTCCTGGATTTTCCATAAAATGACTAAGTACTCCCATTGCTTGGGAAATGTCTAGTCTTGTATAGACCATTGCATACATTAAACTACCAACTGCACTAGCATAAAGCCATCTAGTCATGTCCTCCATCTTAGTAGAAAATTTTGGACAATCTTCAATAGATAGATTTGTTCCCTACAAAATTGGAACAACCGGCTGCTTGCAATCAGTCATACAAAATCTCTCCAAAATAGTGTTAATATACTTACTCTAGTTGAGCCAAAGCTTTCTGCTTTTCCTATCCTTGGTTATTTCCATCCCTAGAATATACCTAGTTGCACCAAGATCTTTCATTTTGAACTTTGCAGACAGCTAAAATTTTAGATCAGAAATCATAAACTTACTATTCCCAATGAATAGCATATCATCCACATACAGGGAAATAATTAAAATATGATCATTCTCAACTTTGTAATACATACAATGATCATATTTCAATCTTACAAATCCCAGTGACAAAAAAAATGCGTCAAAATTTTGGTACCACATTCTAGGAGATTGTTTTAATCCATACAGAGATTTTCTTAACTTGCAAACTAGATTTTCTTTACCTTTTTCCACAAAGTGCTCAAGATCGGACATATAAATTTCTTCTTCAAGATCACCATGAATAAATGTTGTCTTCACATCCATCTATTCAATCTCTAAGTCATACGCTGCTTCAAGTGACAAAATAAATATGATAGACATCAGCTTAGCTACAAGACAAAAAATATCTCCATAATCAATTCCCTCTACATAGGAATATCCCTTTACAACCAACCTCACCTTATAATTTTTAACATTGCCATCTAGACCTATTTTCTTTTTAAATACCCATTTGCAGCCAATAGCTTTTCTGCCTTCAGGAAAGGGCACCAAACTCCAAGTGTCATTCTTTTCTAACAATTCCATTTCTATCAAGTTGCTTCCTCTCATGCGTAGACCTCCTCAAAGGCTAAGGCTGAGGTTGTGGTTCTTCTTCAGAACTCTCAGAGCTACTAGAGATCTCCTTAGGTTCAAGTATGTTTTGAATTTTTAATCCCTCTTTATCTGGAGTGGGAGGAATCTCAACTACATCCTCTTTGTTTTCTAATTTTGTCTCTAACTACAAATCCAAAGTAGAAGGCTTCAGCTCACAAAAAATAACACTTCTATTGTACAAAACCTTCCCAGTCTCAAGATTCCAAAGGTTTTATCCTTTTATACCAAGACTATAGCCAATAAAAATACATTTAACAACCTTATTTTCCAATTTAGATCTTTTTTCATTCGATACATATGCATATGCCTCATAGCCAAAGACTCGAATATGTCTCAGAGAGGGCTTCTTTCTAGACCATGCTTCCAATGGTGTTTTATCAACAAGAGTAGAGTTAGGGGAATAATTTATTAAGTAATATGTTGTTGCAACTACCTCAACCTATGATTTGTCCTCCAAGCCAGCACTGCTCAGCATACTTCTTTGCCTTTCCATCACTGTCCTATTGAGCCTTTCAACAACTCTATTTTGCTACGGAGTGTAGGGTGTAGTTTTATGTATTTTAATTCCATGATCTTTATAGTACCTTTTGAACTCATGAGAATATAACTCAGCACCATAGTCCTTAAACACTTTATTTTCCTTCCAGTCTGATTTTCCACAAGGTTTTTAAATTCCTTAAAATGAGTAAACACTTCTGATTTACTTTTTAAGTACACAAATTCCCTTCTCGAATAGTCATCAATAAAAGAAACATAATATTTAGATTTTGATAATGAAGGAACATTCACTAGACCACACACATAAGAATGAATGTAATCAAGTATACTAGAATATTTATGAGGACTGAAATAAAATGAAACATGGTGTTATTTTCTGTATATACAATGTTCACAAAGTTCGAATTCAAGGTTACAGTCATTAAACCCTTCAACCAAGTTTTTATTTTTCAAAGTTTTTAAACCTTTTTCTCCAATGTGGCCAAGCCTATGATTGCAGAGCATAGTTTTTTTTGCTAGAAGTTTAACTTCCATAGAGTTTGCACTATCAAAAACGTTTTCCTCCTCTCCATGAGCAACCTTTTGTGACTTTGTAGAGACACTGCTACATTGAAAAGCAAGTGTGTCCAACTTATACAGAGTACCGATTTGAGCACCTTCCACGAGCACCAATGAGGCTCTAGTCATTTTGTAGCCATTTCCAAATAATGAGACTTGCACTCCAACATCGTTCAACTTACTAACAAAAAGTAAATTTTGAGCCTAACCTGGTATATGCATTACATCAATGATTCCCTTCACTCTTCCATCAAGGAACTAAATTTTGACTCTTCCACAACCAACTATTTCGATAAATGAATCACTTGACAAGTACACCTTTCCACCATCACATTTTTCATACTTTGTGAACCAGTATCTATGAGATGTTATGTGGAAAGATGGTCTAGAATCAATCATCTGGAAATCATCTAATGCCCAAGTTGCCAAGGCTACAATGAAGGAATCTACATCACTCTGAGAAGAATCATTGTCAAAATTCTTCTTCTTCTTGTTCTTTTTCTCCTCTTTGAAATCCTTTTGGATGTGACCTGGCTGCCCACAATTCCAGCACTTCACCTTGGAATTCTTGCTAGGAGACTTTGATCTTCCTTTTGATTTCAATTTGGACTTCTTTTCCTTCTTGCCTTTTTCTTTCGATCTGCCTCGAACAACAAGAGCCTTGTTCGCCATCACAAAATATTTCCTTCTCATCTCTTTTGATAACAAAGAAGCAACAACATCTTCTATCTTAAAAGTGGACGTCGTACTCCCAATAGCCATCACCAAGTGATCCCAATAATTTGGCAAAGAACATAACAATAGAATAAAATGATATTCTACATCAATCTTCACACCCATAGATGCTAACTGAGAAATCAACATGTTAAAAGCATTCAAATGATCAGGAACAGACAGTCCTTCCTTCATTTTCAAAGATTACAACTTCTTCCTTAAGAAAAACGTGTTCACCAAGGACTTACCTTGATAAGTGTCTCCCAGTCTTCTCTTCATGAACATTTAGAAGAAAAAAGTATGCCAAATAGAGTCTTATCAGTTCCTTTGATTTTTGATTTTCCAAATCCCAATCCTCTTGCTTCATTCCAGAAGGTTTCATTCTAGACACAACAAGCCAAAGATCACAATCAACCAACAGATCTTCCATTTTGAGTTTCCACAACTCAAAATTGTTTCCATTGAATTTCTCAATTTGAATCTTTCCTAATATACTTTCCATTGCCATCACAATCTATAATTTAAATTACCAGACTTCTACAAGACTCCCACTAAATAGAATTGACACAAAAACCCCAACCTACCCACAAGTATAAAAAAACTAGCCAGGCTCTGATACCACTTGTAAGGAAAGCTTAAGGTATGGAAACAACTCGCCTAATGTAAAAACTCAAAGGAGAATGCATATACATCTTTCGATTTTGCAATTACAATTCATTAAGATGCACATGAAAGAAATAACAGAATAGAGAAATAAACACATACACAATTGAATACTAGATTTACATGGGAAAACCCTTACAGGAGAAAAATCCACCACACCAAAGAAAATCTCTTGTATTATAGTAATTGAATTACATACAATTTACAGAATCTCCTTTCAGATAATTAATTTGAAAACAACAACATTTCCCTGATCAACCTCATATAGAACAATTCTAATCACACTTCATTATGTCTCACTATTGCAATGCATACACAACATACAATGAAGAACACTTCGTTGATCGTTCAACCATTGAAACCATAACAATTATAGTACATTGTAATGTATAGCAACAATGAAGATCAAAACATTCTCTATACAAATGGTTCACTTCAATTTACTTTGTTGAGAAATTGTCAAACTTACCAGTCATCGAATGGCCATCTCAAAGTCAACAACGTCCTCCACTATTCAGCGTACACCTCAACAGTCATCCAAGCCCACACTCGTTGACCCATACATTGCACTATCACTAGATAGCTAGAAGGCTCCCGCGGTATGGTGGTATACACCGCACTACCACTAGACGGATAGAAGACTCCTGCGGTATGGCGGTATACACCGCACTACCACTAGATAGCTAGGAGACTCCCATGGTATGGCGGTATACACTGCACTATTGCTAGATGACTAGAAGACTCCAAAAATATGGTGGTATACACTGTACTACCACACCTCTCTCACAATCACCTAGTGGTATAGCGGTATAAGCATTAAAGTAACACTTATACAATTCTAAGGTGATTTGTTATAGAACTAGGGTTATACCAGTGAGGTTGAGACTCATTTTCTCAACATACTTAAGAACCTCTTCGAAAACCAATTATTGAACAAGGTCCATCCAGTAACTAGTAAGGAAACATCTCTGATGGCATGTTATCGGTCAATAATACCATCTTTTATTCTAGGCCCTTAGAACATTGGTTGGCACAAATTCTTGCTATTTGTAGATGGTTTTAGTTGTTTAAGTAGGTATTGAAACAAGGGATATTTTGGGGTCATAGAACTAGAAGCATGAGCCTTGGGTGCCATTGTACTAAACAAAATATGGTATAGGTTTTTTCTAAGTGCAACTAGGGTATGAACTTAACATAAGAAAACTAGGAAAATTCAAAACTACTAGGGTGCAATTCAATGAACCTCAAAATACAAAAGTAGCCTAGTTTGTAATATGGCAAAGAAACATAGCACCTACATTCAAATTATTTTAAAATTCAACACAGGATTGAGTGGATTTTGTTTACTAGTGTTTGATGTTGGGAAACCCTAATTTTAGATGTGAAAAGCTTGAAAAATGCTACTACAAATCCTTGGATGCTTTAAAATCTTAGGTGAATTGAGTGGTGCTTTTGTTCCAGCTTTTATGGAAAAATAATCCTTCAATTTTGTTGTTGAACATCACTTACACCAATGGCTCGATCAAATTTTTTTGCATGTTTAAATCGTAGTCGTTGATCTTCCATTGAGCTGGACCAATGGATGGATCAGATGTAAAAATTTGAATTTTTGACTCTCATTGACATCAACATCTGACCAATTAGATATCTCCATGTGTTTCCCTTTCTTCATTTTCACCACAGGCTCCACCACAACTTACAAGCCATGAGATGTTCATGTGTCGCCAGTCCACCATACCACTGAGATTTGTAGGATATTGATCGATGATCATGGGCTAGTGGGTAATGAATCAAATTAGCCTAGTACAACTCATAATGTGCACCATTTGTTCCTTATTCTTACACACATATGCACAGTACCTTCATCTAATGGATGGTTGAGATTAAAACATCTGAAGATTCCTTTTACTCATGTGCACTAAAATCTCTCTAGTAGCTCAAGCTTTAAAACTCTATAATCTTTTTGAAATATTTCATGAAGTATTTCCTCCTTCAATAGTTCCTTGAGCATTGTAGATTATGCCACATGGAAACTGCTTGCTATCCCTTGTGATATTTCATGACATCAACAAATTGGTGATGGGAAGCATGGAATGGCCAAGATTTAATCACTATGATCAGTTACATCCCTTTGATCATAGGTCTTCCATCATTACCACCTTACACATTATTGGGGTCCACCCAAAAGATAATACATGTGGCATGCACCCACTATCCCTTGCAAGATTTCATGACATCAACATTTCAAAGTGAGGCAGTAGGGAATGGTCTAGATTTTATTTATGGGGCTAGGGAGCTTCTTTAAAGAACTTCAAATGTTCTCTCAATTTTGACTTAAAAAGGAAACTTCCTAGGGGGATGCACACTAGACATAAGTATTTAGAAGGGATATTTCTCCATTCCTAAGGAAAAGATTAAAACATTAATATTCTTCACCCCCTGAGACTATAGACCATAGGCCAAATATTTAAAAGGAGTGCATGATTGAATATCACTAGGAAGATGGGACCAATGACACAAAAGACTTCAAGTCGTAACTTAACTAGCCCAAAAGTGAACACAATGCTAATGAAAAATTAAAAGAATTCTAGGGAGTTTTAACATTAAGGGTTTTAATAGGGTTTTAACAATAATACCAAACCCTATTATCATGAAGAGAAAAACCCTACACTCAAGAGGGAAATTTTTTTGAAACATAAGCCTAGAACAAGCAATTTTTTTAAAGTCGCACCATCATACTTCAAGAAACATAATTTTTAGTGGATGAAGCATGAAAAATGTTGAACAAATGGAAGAAATGGAAAGGGTCATTCTCCCGTACAAATGGGGCCTTGGAATATTTGAGGATATTATTGGATCCTTCCAAGATGTTGGTGGAAACCATTAAATATAGCAAGGACTCAAAACTCGGAAAAGCTAAATATCTAGGTACACAAAGTGTTAATTTCTTCTTGATCAATATTTATGAGATGACTAGTTCTTTAAAAAGGTTGGAAATCTAGTACAATATTTTGATGATATGCTAGGAAGTACAAAATTAAATTTTCATCCTTGGTGGTGACTTCAATGTCATACTATGCAATATGGAAAATAAAGTGGGGATCCCCAGGAGCAACACATATTTGGTTGATTTCCAATTTTATTTACAAAAAAATGCACTAATCAACATGAAGACTAGGAATGGTATATTCACATGGTCAAATAGGAGGAGAGATTACATGTTCATTACTATAATATTATAATTTTTTTATTGGGGATGACTAGAAATTAGTGCACCTAAATGGGAAAGAAATTTTTGGTCTTGTGTGGTTCAGATCACTCCCTAGTTCAACTAGCCTTCACATTGGGTCACGAGCCCATGAGAGTCTCATTCAAGTTTGAGAATGTGTGATTGGGGGACAAGGAAATTTGCATAAAAATAAAATACTAGTGGAAAATAGTGCCTCAATATAAGGGGTCAAAATCCCTTTTGATCTTCAACAAGCCTATGTACTTGAAAAGGATATTGAATGAATGAAACATCGAGTATTTAAAAAACATCTTTGAAGAGAGAGAAAATAAAAAAGGAATTTGGTAGAAAAAAATTAAATAGTAATTAAAGATGGCATGTATCAAAAAAAATATTAAGGAAAAGGCGATAAAAGAAAGGTATGTTGAAGTATTGCAAAGAGAGGAGATCTTCTAGCAGGATATCTTCACATGAAAATATTTAGTAGGATTTTGAATAGAATCACCTATATCAAGGATGAGACAAGTGCTAGATGTGAAACATGGGAAGATATGGGAAATGAAATGGTAAAGTTATTTGAAGGCCTATTGAACACCAACAATATGATTGATCTAGTATGCCAAGATTTTGTCCTAAGTAAGTGTGGTGTAGAAAAATGTACTCCTTTATATTTTCACACTTTGTTTGCACCCTCTTAATAAAAATGGAACTTAATTGTGCCTTAATAAGCCATATTTTACATATACAGTCCTAATAAATTAAATTTTTGGAAAGGGAAACCTGACAACAATTAATGCCAACACATAACACTTTACCTTGAGCAATGTGTGTTCTAGGAATAGGGACCTGGGACCCATTTACCCATGGGTGAATGGGTCCACCATAGGCCTATGAACCTGAATTTAAATTATTTTTTTGGAGGTATTTTAATGTTTCCAATTTCAAATTATGATGTCCACTTGTAATGTTTAATTTTTGGGAAATTACTTTGATACATACCTATAAATACAAGGTTATTTCATCATTTCAAATACTAGAACTTTTATGATATTTCAAGTGCAAGTTTACAAGAGAAAAGTTTATGATCAAGGGAATTCAAGATAATATTTTTTAGTGATGTATTGCATTGATCAAGATCTCAAATATCATGTCAAATTCTTAAGCATCATGCATATTTTTGGAGCTAACATTGTGATGTTGTTTTCAAATATCAAGTCAAGCATTCAAAACATCAATTAAAGAATCAAGATCCACATCCATTGAATCCATTTCATGAAAGATCAAGACCAATATTGTAGAGTTCCAAAGGTTTATTTAAGGGTTTGGTGAGTTGTAACATTGCAATGTTTATTCATCATTCCTTTCAGATTTTGTTATTTTAATTCAAGGTTTAATTACCCAAATGGGGTTTTCCCAAGGAAAAACCCCATTCACCAAAAACAAACATTTTTTCTCTCTTGTGTTTGTGTTGCATATCTTAGGTTGAATAAGGATTTAATATATCTTGGAGATAAATATTGGAGAAGTTGTTAAAGTTATAAAATTTGTCATCAATCCATGAAAACTCACCCACAGATCTAATTTCTAACTTTTTGACATAGAAATCTAAATCAAATAGAAGCTTCAAATTGACATCAAAGGATCCTAAATTTTTTTTGAAATCTTTGAGCAAAGACCCATTGTCCCATGGGAAAATGAGTCCTAGTTTACCTCGTGATACTACCTTTTGGTGACTGGTACATAGTATTCTACCATCCTTAGATATGTAGAAAGTTTACTGTTTCTCTTACTATTGACCTTTAAATTGACGTTTCAAGTTTGAATGAGCATAATTAAGTAGATTTCTATTTTTAGTTTTTCTCCCAAAAGTGTTGTTCAAGATGAAACCCCTATCCTCAAGCATAAGGAAATCAATATATTCCCTCATTGAGTTGACTCACCTAAGGGTTGTAAGTCAATTCTTTATGTGGATCTCATTTCCTATGAAAGTAGGAAGATAGTTCCATAAAAATCCCATTTTTCTTCATTCAATATTTGTGAACCTATATCTTTTCAATTCATTTTGGTAAACCTAACTTTGTGCAGCAAAATTATAAAATTTGGAGTCCATTTAACCCCTAGATCTAGGATTTGCATTACATTGATTTGCATCTCATTTAGATTTGTTTACTATGGAAATGGAAATTGTACTCCCCACCTTTGAGGGATGGAGCACAAGGGTAGGGTTCATATTTCACATTTTATACACTTAAGGACATGTTAGAGATCTTAATCCAATGAAGAAAGGGGAAAGATATCTGACAATAAGGTATCCCAGGGTTTGTTTAGACACTAACTGAGGCTGAATGAGGGGTTCACCACCAAGCTAGGGCTTGTAAAAATGTATGAAATGTAAGATCTAGTGACTGAACTCAATGATGCATAAAACGTCACTAAATGAACTATAAATGAAAATAAATTAGAACAACTAACTGGAAAAGTACAGAGGAGCACCTAGAAACTTGAGAGAGTTTCAATGGAGGCCTAAAATGATAAATAACTTGAAATTTAGGCTTACTTGGACTCATATGCCAATCTAGGCATATCAATCCCAGATTTGGGTTTCTATGGAGGAATTGGTTTCTAGAAAAAGGGTATCTAAAATTGTCAAAATCTAAAAAATGACCTAAACTGGGACTCATATGCTTGGACTAGCGTATGATTCTAGTTAGGGTTTTTTTGAACTTCAAAGTCTAAATCTATTCTTCACTGTCTACTTTGTCCAAGTCCCAACTGATTTTCGGATTTGAAACCTTGATTTCGGGGCTGTAGGTGACTTTTTAGTGAAGATTACAACCTTGAAAATGAGGGGAAATTTCAACAAATTTCTTCAAGATTGTAACCTAATCTTCAAAGGTCCCTCATGCTTCAAGACACCTAGATCTACAATGACACATGTAAAGAGGAGAAAAAATTGTTGATTGCTAGTTAATAGGGGTTTTCCTTGGTCAAACCCCTTTTAGGTAATTAAACCAAACGATTAGATAATGAAATGAGGGTATGAAACATGAAACATGGGACATGAAACATGAACAATGATACCTTGAATAATGCCTTGTAAGTGATGCTTTGTAAATCTATAATCTAACATTAAATGGCCATGAAGGATGCAGATCTAGATCTTGAGATAAGTATAGAACAATGCTTAACCTTGGATCTTGAATGCAACGTCACAACACTAGCTAACTAACCTACTTGATGTTGGTATCCTTGAAATGATGATGGATCTTGAATTGCTACAAAAAATGATGAAGAATCTACCATTGAATTCCTTAGAAATAATCTTGAATGCTCCCTTGATGATCTTGTGAAGTCTTATAATGCTTAACTCTTGTGTGCTTGACTTGATATCATGAATTCATAATGAAATGATGATTTGAGACCTTGTTTATATAGGTAATCCATCTAATATCTCATTAATTGGATCCCATAGGCTGACATTCATGAAATTTAAACTTAAAACCAAATTTTCCCATTCAAAACCTTGAAAATAGGCCAAATGGGACTCACACTCCATCTATGGATTATGGGTCCCACCTATATGGGACTCATATTCTGAAGGTGGTGTATGGGTCCCAGAGGGCATATTTGAAGAGAGGGAATATCTGGGAGTCAAGAAATTAAGTTTATATGAGGTCTATGTCAGGATTTTGGTTAAAATATGTCTTGGGATGCACAATATAGGGTCTTAGGGGCCTATTAATGATGATATTAAGGTCATAAATGAAACAGAGCCCAAAATTCAATGTGAAAGTGTAAATAAATATAGTTTACAACATTAAATTAAGGAAAAAATGGGTCTATTTAGCCTAGAAGGGCCCAAAATCCCATGTAAATGTGTACAACACATTACAACACTATATTAGGTCCATTTATTTTACAAGCCTCCTAAATTTAATGTGAAGGTGTAAATAAATACACTTTAAAACACTAAATTAAGGGGAAGTTAGGTTTATTTAGCTTTAAAAGGGCCCAAGACATAATGTGGATGTGTAAAACACATCATAACACTAGATCAAGGTGATATCAAGTCCAATTTATCATTAATTATTCCCAAATTAAGTAAATTGTACCATTTCCAAGGGCATACAATTTCCATCACTAATTTACTTGAATTTATTTACATCTCAAGTAGGGTTTTAGGTTTATAGTCTGTATTCTTTAAAATGTAAAAATTTCAAAAATCTCATTCATTTTGTAGAGTGTTTTCATAACATTCCATGATTAGTCACTTAAATAGGAAAGTTGAATCAAAATTGCATTTTAAATTAGTCTTTTTTTCTTGTCATTTAACATCATTTTACACTTGCATTTAGACCTCATTTTCTAGAAATCTAAAACTGTACTACCTATTTGCAACCATAATCTGAAAAACATAAACATAAACTAAAAAATCTATAATTTAAATTTTTCAAAACCCTAACATAAGACCCATTTGCCCATGGGCGAATGAGTCCCTGATCAGGCTTATTTTTAATTTATAGGAATTAAAAACCCTCCATCTACATATTCTATTTTTGTATTCAAGTTCCTATTCCAGTTTTCAAAAAAAAAATTTCTACAATCATTTATAATAAAGCTAATTGATCAGTTCAAGTGCATTTCAAAATAAAATTTTCATTTAAAAAGACATCATTTTTTAGGTTTTTGCATACTATAACCAAAACATTATCTTGTTTAAAATCTATAAATTACTCTCTTTTTACATACTTGCATTGCACTTCATATTCTAGGGTGTTTGGTAGCCCTTTTCTCCATTTTTGGTGCACCTTAGGTTTGATGAAACTTGTATGAGCTTCACAACATGGTGTCCTATTTACAATACTATAGTGAGATGTAGTTCGAGACTCATGTCATCCCGCAATACATAACTCACTGTGGATCTTGGTTTTTCCAACTCTTCCACTCATAGTGTTGACACTAGTCAACCCTCTATGGAACATATCCTTGACATTTCATTTCCTATGACCTCCTTACCAACAACTAATTTTACTAATTTTGAATCAATGGTTGTTAATTTCCTTCAAGAGAATCTAAGAAAAAATAATGAAGAACTAGACAAATTGAAAAACTTTGTGATTTTCGAATACACTATTGGTACTACGATTCCTATCATAGACAAGATGAGGAGAATGATTGATATTGAACTAGGAATATAATTTATCCATAGCCTATCTCACATTATTGATAAACATGTCCCTATAGTGGCTATTTGTGCTCAATATTTTGGGTATACTCAAAGTCAAGGTGGAAATCCAATTCCTCCTTCCACAACCATGAACTCTATTTCGACATACACTAATCCAACTATTAATACAACCATACAATCCACTAGCAATTTGAATACTACCTTAGGGATTTCCATTGCAAATCCCTTTAGCTTTGTCCATTCAAATCTCATATCTCTTAATCCATCTCCCCCCACAAATTGATAATTCACTTATCGTCTGAACACATATACACCTCCACTAGATTCACCTTCATCTCACAACACAAACAATGATCCCTTCCTTAAAAAACTATTGCAAAGTGTTTAATCCCTCCAACAATAAATTTCTACATTGAATCAAAATCAAAATGGTCAACCTTCATAATATGGAAAAAGAAACCCATTATCCTTGGAGATATTGAGAACACAAATGCCACAAGGTATAGAGATTCCTAGATTTGAGAAATATGGTGGGAAAGGAGATCCTGTTAGCCATGTTTTTTCATACAAAACCTTATGTAGTGACTTCATTTTGAGGATAAACTCTTGGCTAAAATCCTACTTAGATCCTTGAAAGAAACTTCCTTGGAATGGTTATGTTCCTTATCGAATAACTCAATACATTCATTCGATAAACTTTTGATTCCTTTCTTAACCATTTCCAAGTGCATATGGGTCCCAATATGACCTTAGAAAATTTAATGATGAAAGGTCACTAACTGTATCACTTGTTATCAATTGCTTCACTTACAAATCAACATTAGGATTCCAAAACTTGATCTTCAATGAATGTTCATTGAAAATTTGCAAAATAAGCTTCAAGGTAAGATTGGGATGAAATTTTTATCCTTCGCATAATTATGTACAACCCTTTGTGGTTACCAAAACTCAATTAGTAGTCACAAAGTGAAAAATCCCTCTAACCATCCTAAAAAATATGAATTTACACCTCAAAGCAACTACCAACCATTCAAGAAACCAAATAATGGATTTATACAACTCAATTCTTCTCAACCAACTCAACCCTAGGGTTAACACCCAAGTGGCTGCTATAAAGACAACAAATCCATATACATTTGGGGAGAGGAATAGATAATTTACCACTCTACCTGATACCCTTTATTCCATTATCTTGCAGCTCTTAAACAAGAACTTAATTTCCTTACCCCCTATTAGAGCTCCTAATCCTACTAATGGTTTACCTCCAAACTATAGAAAAAAAATATTTTTCCATTATCACCATCAAAATGGACATGATATAGAAAATTGTAAGAATCTTAAACATATTGTGCAAGACCTTATTAATTCTAATCACATTAAAATTGGTGGTGTTAATGATCAAGGTAATAAGTCCATAGCCACTCCCAACCAAAATTTCCAAATTCTTACCAATCCTATGCCAAGTCATATCATCTCCTTTGTAAAAGCTAGTGAAACCAATAACAATGTGATGAATGTTGACACAAATGATAACAACATGAACGAGAATAAGGAAAATCCTATGGATCATATGATTGGAATCATTGAAGTTCAACCTTCTAAGGGAAAAATCAATATGTCCCTTTACATTTCTTGAAGAAACAATGACAAGCCTACTAATGGGATACTAATTGATCCAATTTGTGTAGAGAATGTGATCACTAAACAATTCTTACTTTTGAATAAAATTTATCAAGATACTTATTAAGAATCAAAAGAATGGATCAAAAAACATAATGGTTTTTCTTTCCCTATGATACGTTTGATAACTCTTCCTTTACAAGTTAGACCCAAAATATTGAATGTCTCATTCTCTGTCATCTTGACATTGAATCAATTTCACGTGAAGCTTAGTTACCCATGGATGTATTCCCAATGGTAGTGCATAAATTTTTAATGTTTCCATTTGGAATAGAGATCTTTATTGTGCACCATAATGGTTTTAAACTTGTGTCGTCTCATGGGAATTTCTCATTGGACTTCTTTTGGCCAATCTTATGGAACCTATTAGGCCTCTAAGGAATTTTTTTCAAATCTTATCAAAATTTTAAGGAAAAAAACATAGCATAATTATCCCTTAGAAATATACGTCAACCCATTATTGAGCTTCCTATCATTGATGAAACCATGATTGAACCAAAAGCCCTTCCAAGTAATCAAGACAAAACCATAGAAAATCATTCTTGTATATCCTTTAAGAGACAATGAGATAACCAAATAAGTCTTTTTGTTCCTACTAAAATAAAAAAGTTTATAAAGTCAAAGGGAAAGTGGTTGATCAACCTCCCATGGTTCCTTCCATTTCTCCCTTATATGAAGAAAAGAAAACTAAGGTTGGAAAAACCGCTCCTACACTGTCACAACGTGAAAACTGTACAAAAAGGAACCAAAATGATAGAGAGTGAAGATGTAGACTTCATGTTATTGCTCGTATTATACAATCAAAACATGAATCAACAACTAAATATCAAACAAAAAACCAAGTAACTCATGATGATTCTCCACCTTCGGCACAACAATAATATCCTAAATATCGACCATAACAAGGACAAGTACCTTCTATGGATATTATCATTAGACCTTCTATTATGATTAACTTAGATGATGATGATGATACTACTAAAATTGATGAAGAATGCATAATAATCTGAATTTATCATTTTCCTCTTTTATGAGCTTAGATAATAATAACAGTGATGATCCTCCTAAAATGAGTGGCTCACCACGTGTTGAACCTGGTGATGTTCCAAGTACAACATTGGTCTTTGTCTGCTTGGATAGTTATCTGCCTTCCACATATGATGAAAAAGATTGGGATGTGGATGACCTACTCTAGGTTGACTCGCATGTGCCATACTAGTCTCTTATTTTTCTTCTTTTCATGTTCTTTTTGTGTAATTTCATTTGTGTAATGTCATCCTGCTTATTGTTCTTTTTGATATGTCTTTATGTTCATTCCTCAATTTGTACCTAAATTCTTCTATGTCATAAACCTTTATCTTTTATTTTATCTTGTGTTTTCCTTTTTGGGGATGACATAAGGTGTCGAGACATTTATATCTCTTCCATGTTTACCCAAATTATTTTCTTTGTTTTTGCTCTCTATGTGTCATTCTTCCAGTTCTATGAGTATTTGGGGAATGATGATGTTTTTGAGCTCTATAATAATATTGTAACAAAGAAATATGTTGAACCCAAATCCATGGATCCCTTATGTATTTTGAATTTTATTTTAAGGAGAAGTTAGGTTTATTTAGCTTAAAAAGGGTCCAAGACCTAATGTGGATGTGTAGAACACATCACAACACTAGAACAAGGTGATATCAAGTCCAATTTATCATTAATTATTCCCAAATTAAGTAAATAATGTGGATGTGTAAAACACATCACAACACTAGATCAAGGTGATATCAAGTCCAATTTATCATTAATTATTATTTTATTCTAATTGACGATCAATAGCCTAACATCTATGTCTACACTCTTTAGCATTTCAGTTTCTTATTGTATGGTTTTCAAGTTGTGATGGTGTAGGAGCAATTTTATCAACCATTTTTTTTATTTTCTTCCCACAAGGGAGGAATGAAAGGAACCATTGAGGGTTTGGAAATTGTTGTCTCTTTAGGTTTATACCCTTGTTTAATTTTAGGAGGCACCAAAGGATTTGTATGGATATCTCTTGGTCTCTTGTAGGAAATGGGTAGAGGAATTATGGTAGATTTTTCTTGGTTACTTGGAAGGGATTTTGGTTTAATAATAGGTTCATCATTGATAGGATTTTCCATCATGGATTAAAGAATATTGCTAAGAGATCATTGTTCTATGCGCTTTTCCTTCAACTTTTGATAAGATTTGAAAACTAAGTCTTCATATGGCTTTATAGGTTCCATAGGTTCAGGCCAAAATAAATCCAATGAAAAGTTCCCACAGGAAGATAAAGGATTAAACCCACTATGATGTAAAATAAAGATTTCATTTCTAAATGGAAATTTCAAGCGTTAAGATAATTTATGGGATGACATTCATGAAGCATAGCCATGGATAACCTAACTTCACATGAAATTAATCCGATGTTGAGATGATGGAGAATGAAACATCTAATTTTTTTAGTCCAAATTTTAATGGGAGAGTGATTGAAGCTATCGTAGGGTGAGAAAAACCATCATGTCTTTTCATCCATGATTTCTATTGTTCATAAGAATCTTGTCAAATTTTAGGTACAAATAAGAATTCATAAGTGATCACGTTCTCTATACACACATGATAAATTAATATCCCATTAGTAGGATTGTCATTGGTTCTTTTGGTGAAGGGTGGCATAAAGAGGACCATTGAGTGCATATTTAATTATGTAATTTTGTGATAAACTTATGTTAAGAGGCAAGTTGGTTTGGCCCTGTACCATAAAAAAATAGATCTTTGACATTTTCATGGTCATTTAGGTCTTTTTCCTTTGATGCTTGGCTTATTTTGCTTAGATTTAATGTTGCAATGTAACTTATGCATTCACATTAGGTTCTAAATATTCAAATTATGATGTCTTCTGAAGGTGTTGTGAAGTGTTGTAACACATTTCTACACTTTTCTAGACTCTTCTTATTATAATTCATCTAAATATCATCTTTTTATCCCTTATCAAGTATTATTTCAAAGTTTCGTAAAGTCTTGTAACAAAATTTCATGCTTTTCTAGGCTTTTCACCACTAATTATACCTTTCTTATGCTTTATTTGGCCCCTTTATGCAATTATAGACCTTAATTAAGTGTGTTTTTTAATACAAACCAACAAACATTAGTAAAAGAAAATTAATTCCCAACAGCCAATTGCATGCCTTGAGTGGGACCCATTCACCATGGGTGGAAAATGAGTCCCTCTTGGCTCAAAATTCAAAATTATTTCGGGTTTTTATTCATTAAGACCTTATGTTGGCCTGTGATGTTCTATTTTTGGGTAATTAGGGAATAAGTGTGTATAAATAAGTTTTTTTCCATCCATTTTAACCCCCCCATTCATCATATTCACCCATTAATCATATTCACCCATTCATCTCATTCACTCATTCATCATCAATTAGCATTAGATTGCATTCTATCCATCATAGCATCATTCAATCAAGCAATTATCAAGCATCTTGGAGAAACCATTGACATATCTTAATAATTCATTAACAAGGATTTGGTGGGTTTAGGAAACTTGCATGTTGTTTATTCATCATTCATTTCTTGTTTTCATTTCATTTCTTTATGAAGGGTTTGATTACCAAAG
>VDFB02000015.1:456492490-456555158 GCA_007258455.2 Sequoia sempervirens | reverse complement strand
AAATATATGACTCTAATCTCTTAACCATGATATATTATCTGAGTTTGGTAGCTATTTACTAGATCGTGAGAATTTTTGGGTTGTGAGAAAAAAATTATCATTGATAGAGTTCAGCTCTATATTTCTCTATTGTTTCCTATTAAGCATGTTAGTGTGGGATGCTTTGCATTTTCTTAAGGAGAACATTCTAATGCTACTGTTTTGATTGTAGTCTCTATCATGGTTGTGTAATGAGAAATTAACATTGTCTCAGATCCAAAAGGTGTTTTCTTTGAGAATTCTATGTTGGTTTGGATATTTTGTGTACTAAGGCTTAGCCCACTTGGTGTAATTCACTACATGGATAAAATGTTTTTAATATTATATGGTGCCGACAAGAATGTTTTTTATTTTTTATTTTTCATCTAATTAGGCTAACCTAATTGATGAATAACATATACTTGCATATATATATGTTTCCTTGAAGGAAGAAGTATAAGGGTGTTGTGTGTAGAGTATGGTGTGGTGAATATAAGAAAGGTGAAAAGAAGATTAAGGGTTTATGGAGATCCAAGCCTAAATGCTTTATCAGTTGAGGATCAGAGTAGATTTTTTGAGCGACTGTTGTGGCAGTATTGTTTATTCTGAGCTTCATTGGAACTAAACCCTACACATTGAAGGTGTACTCTATCAGTTCATACTTTTGGAAATGATCCACTATCTATGTATCTTAGCGATTAGCCATTTTTTGTAATCAAGTTGTAAGCTTTTCAAGGACAGTGAGTCTTGGAAGTGAGCCCTATAATATCTTGTATCCAGATATAATGTATTGTGAGTTAACCCTCACAACACAGTTTTTCCCTTTTTGGTTTTCCCATGTAAAAATATTGGTGTTCATGTGTGTAGTTGCACTGATTTGTTTTGATGCTCTCTCTTGCTATTTTTTTTAGATTTATGATAATGGTTTTTTGGAATACTGATTCACCCCCCCTCTCAGTATTTTTGATGTTCAACAGAACATGTTGATTTGTTTGAGGTGGATTTATTTATATAAATTCCTTACTTTGTTTCTTGAATGGTGTGAAATTATTAGGAGGAACATATTTGGATTTTTTAGGATAGTTGGAAGAATTTTTATCTTCGCGATGACTAACCAAATTTTTATAGTCATGGAGAGCCATGAAAAAGTAGGTGAAGGAGGGTAATTTCATCATCCCAAGCTTATCTTGGATTTTTTGTGCAAATTCTCAATCAACATTATTTGAAGACTACCATTGAGAATCTTAAGGTTGATTTTTTAGTACAAAAATTGATAATGTGCTATAAAATTAATGACCTCTTCATCATCCTTTTTGTTGGGATTAAGTTGTCTCAACCTTAGAGTCCTAATATTGATTTATTTAATGTATTATTACATTTATCTATATTATTTAATTGCCTATTGTGTTATGTCATAAATTGGGACCCATTGGTTGGGTGTTATCCCCATTGGAGGTGACTTGATGACACATAATCATCCCAAGTGGAAATAGGTGTCCCACTTTGGAATGTTTTACCTATAAAAGATTCTATGACACATCCTAACACATATTCATGTATGGAGGAAGTTGGCACCCAAGATGGGTTATGACAAGGTGTAAGAGAATGAGGTATTTTGGGTGATTTATGATAGATTCTCTTACAATTGTAAGTGCTGTAAGTATGAAAGATGCCATGACAGATTCTATAACAATTGTAAGGCATCTATCATAGCCTATTTTTATCATATTCTAGGTGCCTAAGCTTGAGGAAGGAATATTTCATCTAATGACACTTGTAAGGGGTGTAAGGGAATGTTGTACATGTGTCCAAATGCATGTCTATGGTGTGGGATATTGTGCCATGTGGATTTGGATGCCCCTCTTCTTCTAGATGCTTCTTCAACCTTGCATCTCTCTCTCTATATTGAGTGCCTTACATTGTAGAATGCAGAGTGTTTTTGCAAGTAACAAAGTGTTGTTGGTATCACTATAGAACATGTGTTTGTTTTGAAGAACTTGTCGAAGGAAGCTTTGTACTTGGGTTTATATTGTAACTCTTTCTTGAAACTTAATACAATAGTAATGTGATTTTGGAGGGTGGTATTTTTTATGTTAAAGGGTTTTCCCCATGTATATCTAACTTGTATGTTGTATTTTTTTACTTGTTCTATTCCATTATTCCTATTTGTTTATCTTATTTTAACTATATAGGGTGTTAAAAGGAAAATTTTTGTAACTCTCCCCTAGTTAGATTAGTGTAGGAAGTCGTTTCTACTCACTCAACTTCCTTTCACTTTTTCTTACATTGATTAAATCAAGTAAGGAAATCTTGGGACAAATGCGAACTTGAAAATGGTTAAGGAAGGCATCAAAAAGCTCATTGAATGAAGGAATTGAGTTATTTGGTAAAGAGAAAAACCATTCCAAGGCTATATCTTTCAAGGACCTAGGAAATATCTTAGCCAAGATCTTGTCTTCAAAAATGAAGTCACTACATAAGGCTATGTATGTCGAGACATGGTTACTAGCATCTTCGTTACCACCATATTTCTTAAATCTATGAATACCTATTCCTAGTGGCATTTTTTCTCTTAATATCTCTAATGATAATGGATTTCATTTGACATATTTTGAAGGTTGGCCATTTTTATTTTGGTTCAATGTGGAAATTTGTTGGAGGGATGAAACATTTTACAAAAGTTGGTTGGGGATGGAATCATTGATTATGTTTTGGGAAGGAGGTGTATATGTGTTGGGAGGGCAATTGAATTTCAATTTTGTGAGAGGTGATAGGTTATGAGATATTATATTTGAATTCACAAAGCTATAAGGATTCTCAGTGGAAATACCTAAAGCTAGTGGAAATACTTGAAATAGTGTATGTAGGAATAGATGCCATAGTTGTAGAGGGATGAATTTGATTTCCTCCTTGAATTTTGGTGTAACCCAAAGTTTGAGCACAACTATTCAATGTAGGAACATGATTATCAGTGATGTGGGCTAGGGTATGCACAATTTCTATTTCTTGTTCATTATCAAACATTATCCTCATGTTATCTTTGAGAGGAACCACATTACGAACAATATATTCAGTACTCACATAGTCTTGTAATATTTATAAGGCTTCATCCATTTTTTTTAGCTTCTCTTGAGGGACATGAGAAACCATTGTTTTAGCATCAATGGAAATGGTTGATGGAAGGGTGGTGATAAGACATGTAAGATTAGGAAGGTGGTTCAAAATGGGTTGATTAGTGTCAACACTATGGGTGAAAGAGTTAGAAAACTCAAGATCCATAGTGAGTGTACCAACACGAGATGCCATGAGTCTCAAACTATGTCTCACTAAAGTATTGGAAATAGGAAACCCTTTTTTAATACTCATACAAGTTTCACCAAACGAAAATTGTAGCCAAAATGGAAAAAATAACTAAATAGAGATAGTAAACACCCAAAAATAGAAAACACAACACATGTATGTGATAAGATATTGCAACTTTCAGATCTAGCTTATAAGATTTACTGATTTTAGAATGTGAAAACCTAAAAATGATGTCTTTTGAATGCAAATTTTACTTTTTAACAATGCACTTGTTTTGATCAATTGAATTAAATTCAAACAACTAGAAAAAAATGCCACATCTAAAATTAAAACTAAGATCTGTAAACAATAGAAAATAAAGAAGATAGAGATAAATTTATGCCTAAGAAATTTGAAAATTTTCCTAGAGAAGGACGGGTTCGTTGAAGGGAAAATAGGTCTTTGTATATGATTGAAAAGAGTAAAATTTGAGTTTCTGAGTTAATGTTTAAGTTCTTTTTTTTAGGTTGCAAACATATTCTTTCATTTACATATTTCCAAAATTTGATGATTAAATTCAAATGCAATTTGATGGAAAAAAGAAAACAAAATGAAAACTTTTGAGATGTAATTTTTTGGTTGATTTTTTTGATGTAAATGACTAAAAGATACCATTATGCAAACTACTGTGGAATATGCAAAATTTTATGCAAATTTTTTTTTTTTGAATTTAAATGATGTAGAATGTAATTTTAAAACCCTAAATTAGATGAAAAAAAAACTAATGAAAAACCTAGAACTTGGGTTTTAGAGACATCCAAATCAAAATTAATGATGTGCAATGTCCGGTACACCAAAATGAAAAGAAAGGAAAAGAGGGAGGGAATGGATGATAGCTTCAATCAATGTGCAATGATGAAATTTCCTAGGATTATAACACCCCTTTTCCCTAATTTCATTAGAAAAAGAGATTTCAAAGGGATAGGATTGAATTTCAACCTTGAGGTGAACCAACCCTATTTTGGGATCTATTGTTTTCTTATGATAAAAATGACTAATTTTCAATATTTTGCAATGATTTAAAGTGCATTAATTAGATGAATTATGCAACCTAACACTTGAAATAGAAAACTCTATGATAACAGAAATGGAAATGATAATTTGTAAGCAGATTTGAGAATGGTAGAATGGTATGTACTTGTCATACAAAGTATGTTTTAGGTCATGTAGCAAGACTGGATTTCCCATGGATGAATGTGTCCTTGAATAGGGATCTAAAATAAATTTTTGTAGTCCTCTGAAGTTGGACCTAAGCTTCTTATTTCTCTAGGTTTGATTGTCGGAAAGACAAAAATAAAATCTATAAGTGAGTTTCCATAGCTTGACAAAAATGATGCAAAATTTATCAACTTTGCAAAATTGCTCCTTTGATCAACTTTCAATCCTTCTTCACTTGTAAATCAGTGTTGGTGTAAATAAAGTATTGTACCTAGTTAATTAATTACTAGGGGAATTATTTACACATTTGTTAAGTTTACTTAGGTCCTAGGAAGGAATATTTCTAGGTGTTAGTTGTCATTAGTTGTTATCTCATCTTTTGACTTGTAACACATGTGAACTTAGGTAAGTGTGATTAGTTGTCTCATGTCATATGCTTAAGACACTTGTCATAATCCTATGACATCTTGTATCTCACCTTGGCTATATAACCAAGGGGTTTCTACTAAACTGTACAAAACAATCATATCATTAAATCATATTGATAAGAATACAGTTTATTCTTGTCACATTCTATTCTCTCTCTTTGTGCTTTCCATTTAGTCTCAAGATCTTGGTAGCCATAGCCAATTCTAACATGGTATCAGAGTGGGTGGGTGCCATTGGAGAGTCTTTTTCTGAAGAGAAATGGTAAATCTTGAAAATTTGAGTATGCTCTTCTCTTTCATTATATGATGATCTAGAGAATAAAAAAATTTGATAGAAATACCAGATTTGGGGAGGTTCCTCTTTCTGGCTCTTTATTACAAGTTCAAATAAGAGGTTTCTAGTGTAAATATAAGCTCACCATTAAGTTTATGAGGTTCAAGGAATTCAATTTTTCTTTTTTTTTCATCCAAATCAGACATATGAGGCAGAATCTATGAGGGTTTAAAGTTGAAGAGTGGTTGCCAGATCTAGAAGGTAGCTACAACTTTGGAGCATTTTCAGTCAAACCCGACCATGGCATCATGTCTAGAAGGGACAAAAACCCTAAGATCAACTATGAAATAAAAAAAATTGGAGCACTTTAGTTGGAGCTTGAGGAAAAAAATTACCCTCCTTCAATCGTACAGACACCAGAATTGCTTCATCGGGTATAGTAAAAAAATTATTATTTCTGTCAAAAAAAATTGAATATTTTTAATAAAAAAATTAGATATAAATTTGACCATATTTTATCTAAAGTTTTATTGAAAATTAAAAATAAAAATAAAAATAAAAAAATCATGTTTTGTGTGTTCCTCATTTGATGAACAATCTTCTTTTCATATATCAGATTACACATGGTGTAGATGGGATGACTGTGAAGTTCACACTTGATTAAATCACCATTCAAGACTTGGATAGTTGAGAGATCATTGATACTAGGATAGTTGATCATTCATCTTGGTTGTATAGCCTTACATATTTTACTTCTAATGGTGACATTGTTCCTTCGATTGTTGATCACATGAACCATGATTCAGAGGAGACATTTGGCTTCTTGAACTTGGGAGTTCTCACATCATATCTAGTTCTTCAGTCATTCATTTCATCTACTCCATCTACTATTGCAATTGATGATGCTTGTGTTTCCATAGTTTAGGTTCCTTGTGATTCAGTGCAACAGGACATACATAGTCTTTCAAATTTGACTACTCTGGATGACTTCTTGATAGGTATTTTAGACTTGTTTGTGGAGTCTCATATTGCATATTTTTGGGACACCATTGATAAAATTCATCTTCTCTTTAATGAAGATTATCCTTCTTCACTTGTTGTGAGGGAACACTTTAACCCTCTTGTTCATTCTCTACATGATCATTATTTACAATTTGACATGACTGTGGATACTTTTGGGAAGCAATTGGAGGAGGATTATTTTTCTTTAGAGGGGATATATTTCTCTTTGGATCATGTTCTACATTCATCTCTACTAGATTTTGGATTGTCCTCTTCAGCAGTGTAGCCTAGAATGCCTATTTGCAGTGTGTCAGCTTTTGACATCGACATAGAGACACTTGAGCATGCTTCAGAGACATAATCCATCATCTATCTTCATGACATCTTGCATACATCCATGGTTTTTTTTTCTTCCTAAGAGGAGGAATGTTGTTTGAAGAGATTGGATCATCTTCAACATTCAATGTTGAGCTTCTAACATCATTGCAGGAGACTCAACATTGAGGGGAAACTTCCTTGTCTCTCTTCTAATTCTCTCTTATAGGGGGGTTTTTTTCCTCACATGGGGTTTTGGACTTCTCATTCTTCTTTGAGATCATTTCATTTTTTTTTATTTCATCTCTCTTTTGGGGAGGAGTTTTTTCCCTCTTGGTTTTTTCCTTTTCTCCATTTGTGAGAGATTTCATTTGCATATGTACATGGGTACCTAACATTTCCTAGTAGTTGAAACCTATCCTTGCATCTTTGTGTCATTTGTATAATAATCTACTACTCCCTAAGTTGCACTTAAGGGGGGGTGTTAGTGTAAATAAATTCTTGAACCTAGTTAATTCATTACTAGGGGACTTATGTACATGTTTGATAAGTTTACTTAGGTCCTAGGAAGGAATCTTTCTAGAAGGTGTTAGTTTTCATTAGTTGTTATCTTATATTTTGACTTGTAACACATGTGAACCTAGGTAAGTGTGATTAGTTGTCTAATGTCATATGATTAAGACACTTTCCATAATACTATGGCATATTATATCTCACCTTGGCTATATAACCAAGGGGTTTCTACTACTTTGTACACAAAAATCCTATCATTGAATCATATTGATAAGAATATTGTTTATTCTTGTCACATTCTATTCTCTCTCTTTGTACTTTCCATTGGTCTCAAGATCTTGGCAGTCATAGCCAATCGACACATACAAAGAGAGAAGAAAAAATATTTTTTTTGGGTGAATGGGGGTTTTCCTTAGTCAAACCCCATGTTTGGTAGTTAAACCTTGATAATGAAAAATGAAAAAATGAAGGAATTGATGAATGAACAAAGATTGTTACAACTCACCAAACCCTTAATGGCTTCCCTTAGAGGATTGAAGTCAAAAACATAATTCTAAGGCTTGGATCTTGCATGAATTAGCTTGATTAATTTATCCTTGAATGCTTGCTTGAATGCTTGAAACCTACATCACAATGTTAGCTCCAAAACACGACATGAACACACATGAACTTTGAACATGATGATATGATATTTATTGATGTTGTAAATAACTGATAAATTTTCTCTTCAATTCTCTTGACAATAATATTTTCTCAAAGGATTGCTTCATAAAATTTCTTAGATTTGAATTGATAAAAATACTATGTATTTATAGGTTTTTATCCAATTTCCCAAAAATTAGATTCCAAAATCCAACACGTGAAAGTTTAATTTGAATAATTAAAATTCCACCAAAAACATATTAAAAATGGGTCTTGGGTCATAAAGGGGACCCATTCTCCCTTGGGTGAATGGGTCCTAGGACCTAAGTCCAAGACACTCAATTTCCAAGGTGATTTAATTAATGTTGGAAATTTTTTAATATAGGTTTCCCATTTAGAAAATGGGAATAATAAGGCTTTGGAAGTCATAATTTCGTCAATTAGAAGCTTTATTAAGTTCTATTAATTAATGGGATGCAAACAAAGTGTGGAATTTTAAAGGTATATAATTTTGTACACTACAGTAAATAAGGGGATGAAAATGAGATAATTAATAAAAAAAACAAGTATTTATTTAATCAATTATAGAGAAAATGGTTGAGTAATTATGTAATTGATGATTTATTAGTTTTAGGTTTGTATATATATTATTGGATTATTTTTTAGGTTGTGATGGTTTCGGTGATGAATGACTTACACAAGAGGTTATGATTTCTAATTGATTTATTAAGATTCAAATTTGGTCAAACATACCTTAGTTTTGGTTTTAAGGATCAAGGTATGCTAGAATGGTTTCTTCTTTGTGAAGGTTGATAGATGATCCATTTGGATTAATATATATATTATTTGAATCTAGTTTTGCTTTAGATGGTTCTTTCTTTGGAAGACCTTGGTTTCTCCTACTCAATATTTTGAAATTGTATATTAGGGAATGCTTGGTTCCTATTTTTTATAAGGAACCTAATTTCATCGATGTTTTGGAATAAAAATGGATCAAAATGTGTATGGAAATGCTTGATTTTAAACTCATCATTATCATCATCATCATATTTTCTTTGATCTATAAGGATATAATGATCATTTATCTCAAATAGGTTTCTAGGTTGGCTTTCACTAGGATGGCTCATCAAAACTAAATAAATTGATGATGATGACATGATTCATGTTTGGATTTGGTTTTACACTAGTTTAATGTAAGAGAAGAAGACAAATAAGAAACAAAAACAATGTATATTATTCAAGTGGGAGAGTAACCAAATAATGGTCCCTAAATATACATGAAGGGTATGAGTGAGTTCTCTTAGGGAATGTTTTGAGGCTCAACTAGGGGATTCCTCAATATACCAAGAGGTATATGAGCCCCAAGTACATGATATAAGGGTTTTTTTGTGGGGTTGGATATTGGTTGGATGTAACTACTTCCTCACTTTATAGTGCACTTAAAACACACAACTTCTTGGAAAAAAATAATAACTCCTCAAAGGAATTTCTATAGTTTATTTGAACATGGAATTTTATCTAGTTATTTGTGATCAAATCCAAGGTGTTAGAACTCTATGAAAAATAAAAATAAATAAATGATGAATTTTGTTTCGAAAATCACATGGAAAGGTAAGTAAGGAGCATTGACAATGAGACCTGGGTGATACAAGTGATTATATTATCTTTTATTCTCAAGATCACACAATGGTGCAAGAGAAAATGATACCCAATTCTAACGACATAAGTACAAAAGTGATTAGACCACTTTTAAAATTCTTGAAATTGCACATGGCCCATGGGTGCAAGAGAATAGAATATATTATTTTAACCATATAAAAACATACATACTAAAAAATAAAAGAAAAAAAATGATTCTTTAAACCAAGTGTTTGAAAATTAAAACTATAAGGCAATGTATTAGTAGTTTGATTGAGATTATGGATGAGAAAGTGATTTTTTTTTTAATTTTATTTATTTGTAGATAATGAATGGAATTGACCTAATTAACTAAATAATAAAAAAATATTTAATAAATTAATATCATGATAATGTGGTTTAACTAGTGAAAGAAAAGAGATTATTAGTATGCAATTTTAAGTAATAAGTGGGGTAGTGTCAACATAGTGCTAAAAATTATGTTAGGAAACAATGTTAGTGTGGACATGGAAAATGTAACCCTTTTACTTTATCTTGTTTTGTCCCTCCTTGTTCTTATTTGGCTTGATTTCACCTTGATTTAATGTTGCAATGTGGCCCACACATTCATATTAGGTTTTGAATCTTTATAAATCATTAAGACTTCACAATGTCTTGTAAAGGTGTTGTGAAGTGATGTTAGAAATTTTCACACTTTTCTAGACTATTCTTATTATAATTCACCTAAATACCCTCTTTTTATTACTTACCAAGTCTTATTTTAAAATTTTGTGAAGTCTTGTAACAAACTTTCATGCTTTTCTAGGCTTGTCATCAACCAATACACCTTTCTTATGCTTTATTTGGCCCGTTTATTTACTTACATGCCTTAATTAAGTGTATTTTTGAATGCAAACCCCACAAACATAATTTAAGACAACTTAATTCCTAACACCCATTCACATGCCTTGAGTGGGACCCATTCGCCACTAGGGGCGAATGAGTCCCTCTTAGCACAAAAATCAAAATAAACCTAAATTACTGGAAGGTTTTAATTTCTTAAGACCTAAGGTCAACCTGTGATGTTGTATTTTCAAGAAATTAGGGCATAAGTGTGATTAAATACATGATTTTATATTCATTTTAACCCTCATTCATCCATTCACTCACTCATTCGAGTATTCATGCATTCATCATAGCACTTAAGAATTCTAGAATTCAATAAAGCATTCAAGCATCTTGGAGCAGCCATTGACATATCTTTAGACTTCAACATCAAGGTTTTTGGTGATTTTATGACATTTTCATGTTATTTTTTCATCATTCCTTCTTTATTTCATTTCATTATCAAGGGTTTGATTACCAAATTGGGGCTTGACCAAGGCAAACCCCTAACTCTAGCCCTTAACCATTTTCCCCCTCTTTGCATGTGTGTTTGCAGGTCTTGTAGGAAGATTTTTCAATGAGAGAGGTGTTGAAAAGTGGTCAGTAAGTCATAAAAGTTATCATAGTCAACACAACCCTATTTGAAGCTTGGAGACATCATTCAACCCATTTTCTACAGATTCAGATCCGTCAACCCGACAGACAAAAAAAGTACAGACCAGGACCTACGGAGTTGACTTTTGATTTTACAGATATTTGAGGGTAGATTGATTCACCATTTGTGACAAATGAATTCTACTTCTAGGATGGAAAAAGAGTTTTCTAAAGTTCTGTTCCTATCATCCCGAAACCTATTCCAACAGATTTTACCAAAAAGATGACTAATTCACCATCTGTGGTGAATGAGTCCCAGTGGGAATCAACATTGAATTCTATAGCATTCTAGAACCTTCCCAAATCTGATTTCAGTTTCTAGGTGCACCCTAATCAATTTCATTCAATTTTTTTCTTATTTGTTTATGTTTCTAGTTCATGTTTGCATACAACACTGTGATTTCAAACACCTCATATTTCTTAGTTTTGCATTCATAATCAATAGTTTTTATCATATTTTTGCATTTAGTCCATCTCATCTAGGCACATTACACCCACATCACATCAATATTAGAATGTTAACATTACATTTTGGCCCAATCTTTATCCTTTTAGGTGAAAAACCCTAGAAGGACAATAAAGCATTTGGGTGCCAAAATCTTTGTTTACATTTTGGTGAACCTATCTTTAGAACATCTTTACTTCTAATTTCAAGTACATTTGCATCCTAGATTTATTTTTCATCAACATTACATTAGATTTTGCATTGTTTTGCATCCTAGGGTTTTCAAAAATTGCATTAGTGAAAATATCATATAGCTATCATTATTGTATTTCTAATAATTTAAAAACACTGAAATTCGGTATTTTCATACTATAGTTGCATCTATGCATTTGAAAAATATCAAATTGCATTTAAAAATTCTAAAAAAATTTAGAAAATTTCATCCCTAGACTCATTCGCCACCCTGGGAAAATTAGTCCAGTTGCACATTTTGTACTACACTTTCTAGCATTTTCTAGACATTTTCTGCATTACAGTTCTCTGTTAATGCATTTTGTCATAATTTCCAAAAAAAAAAAATTATTCTTTTTCTTGCATTTAGTGTACTTTCATTCATCTTCATCATGGATTTTTTCTTTAATAAGTTTTGGATGCCATTAAAATCCTTAGTGGACATGTCAAATTGTGCCTTTGGAACTGATCCAAATGACCTTGAGCTTCCTCATGCTCTTTCAAATCCTCATGAATGTCCTCATTTTGTTGACATCATTGGAGAAGATGATGATAGCATTAATAAGTTCTTAAAAAATGCCTTGACAGCCTTGAAGCAAATGCATCCTTTTATCCATTCATGAATTAATCAGACCTTCCTACTGTAACACCCCCTGATACATTTGGATATTTACATCCTAAAACAAATGAAGGACCTAAGTTCCCTCCAACCTGTGGGCCTAGTTCCTCTAAACAACCAACTCCTCAATCATTATATGATCACAAAGTCACTATTACTCCCATAAACCTTGAAGAAACTTATGGCAAAGGTTTTACCATCTTAAGCAAACAAGGATGTGACACAAAAACTAAACATAACATTCATAAATTGTTAGAATAAAATCCAAAAGATGAAAACACAATAGGGTTAGGATATCAAGATCCCCCTCATGACAACAAGCATCCTTTCGAATATCAGAGACTTCATGATGATCCAACAGTGATCTTTGATTCCCCTCTCGATTTGAACATCATTCTTCCTCGTGAACAACCCTTACATGATTATAATGACAAGGATGATAGGATCGGGCCATGGGTCCTCTTCCTCCTTCAATCCATGAAAAAGGTGAATCTAATAAACGTAAAAGGCCTTACAAATTGAAAAAACTAAAGTTTCCTCTTCATCCACTACCTGGATGTGAAAATAAATTGCAAATTCTTTTAAACAGAGGTCTCATCCTATTACCACCTATGAATAGGCTAGTAATCCATCCTAAATATTCCAATATACCTTATTGTAAATGTGTGAGGCAAAATGTGTATAGTAAACAAGATCACACAAGCAATGAAACATGTTACATGAGAAATTTGAATCATAAAACTAATCTAATTTCAGACAAAGACAAATATCTAAAATCGTTCCATTGTTCTCTATTCTCAAGCATTCATTAAATAATATTGGCTCTCAAATTTGTGTATGCACTATGATTGTTAGAATGACAACTTGAGAAATGAGATGCTATTCAAAATGCAAGAATCTAGTTCCTACATGATTTAATAAATTGTATGATAATGTTGAATGATGCTATGATATTAAAGGTTGCAAATGATAATGGTGATATGACAATGGATAGTGATGCTAAATGAAATGGTGGAAATTTTGTATAAAATCTAGGATGATAACTATAATGCAGCTATGAACTAAGACATGATTCTAAACTAGAATGATAAAACAAATCTAAATGTTAAATGCTAAACAATGCTAAATGCTCAAACTTTAAATGCTCCAAATGATCCAATGTTATTCAAGTGCATAGTAAGTTTACTCAAAGATGGATGACAAATTTTGTAGAATGGACTTATATTTATAGGATTTCCAAACCATCTTGTGATGTGGTAGCAACCAATGGTCTATATTTTAGCATGAGAGATGAATAGTGGAGATGAAAGAAGTTAGAAAGAATCAGGGAGAATGTTCCCTTGACCAAGGGCAACATACCAAGTGTATGAGGGAATAAAATGTGTGAAAGAGCCAAGTTTCCAAAGTTTGTTTTAGAATTGGTTGAGAATAATGAAATTTAAATATTAGACATATTTAAATTCATGTGACACTTGATGATGTGGCAAGAGGAAAATTTGTAGACATGTGCTTAAATTCCAAATTTGGGATTTAAATTTAGTGAAAATATTATTAATTAAATAAAAAAATATGTAAATTTGTTTATTTAATTAAAATAGAATAATGTGATTTAAGATGCTATAATTAGAAGGTATGAACTATATAAATAAATTTGGAATTTATAATAAGTAGATGAATTAAAGGGGTTCATTAATTAAATAACTTGTATTTAATTAATTAATTTTCTTGACCAATTTTAGGTGTATACATTTTTCCCCTCTTTGAAGTAATGTGTTTACATGTTGCTTCAAAGAAAAATTTGTTGCTGATGTTGCCATTTTTTTCTTTGATTCCCTAGATGCTTATTTTTACGTGATGACAGATATATGCCCCCTCGGGAGATAAATCAATTAATTTTTTAATTTTTAGGTGTAGATATCTAAATTTAGTCGCTTCCATATGATTAAAGTTACTGCCTTCCTGTCTATCACGTTAATATTAATTTATTAAATTAATATTACACCTTTTGTCTCATATCGGTAAAGTATTTAATTTAATAATTAATACTTTGTTTTTCACCTTATTCCTCTCTAAATTAAATAAATATGCTAATTTATTTAATTTAGTCATTTTTCCCCTTCTGATTTAAAATCAATTTAAAATTCCTCAATTTCTCTCTCTTTGTCACATCCTCCATAACCTTGCCCTAATCTGAATTAATTTAATTAATTCATGATTATGATGTGCATCCTCTTAATTAGAGATTAATGTCACATCCTCCTACATTTGCCACTTGCCTCTAATCTTCCATTTATTATCCTAATCCAATGTTTGCACAACCTTAACCAAGGTCATTAGCTAAATTTAACACCACTTTTTGGTCAATTCTTCTATTTTTCCCTTTTGGATATTGACCCCCTTTCCCATGTGAATTTTTAATTCACATTTATTTGTCCTAGGTTCATCTCCTTTATATGTGAATTTTTAATTCACATTCCATTCTTCCAAGGCTTCTAGAACCTTGGACTTGTCACAATCTCCACATGTGACCAAGTCCCACCTTTTTGGAGCCCATCTTTTATCCTTTAGATCATCTTAGGAATGTGAATTTTAAATTCACATTTATATCCCGACCACCTTTCCTTTTCCCATGTAGATTTTTGAGGAATTCCAAAATTCCTCAAATGTCCCTTTCATTCCCACTTGGGGACAAGAAATCCCTTTTTTGGAAATCTTCTCACTCCCCAAGGTGCATGTCCTTTTTCCACCTCATGTACTTTCTTGACACCTCATCTACACCTCATATCCTCTTGTCCACTTCACCCTCCACATGTCAAGATGTGAGGGCTTGTGGGTTCTCAACCCACCATATCCCTTCATCTTGGCCTTGTTGGATCAATCTTGACCATTGAATTCTCTAGAGAATTCAAATTCTCCTATAAATACCCCCTCCTCAAGGGCATTTTCAACACTTTGCATTCTCATAACTACATGCTGCTAATTTGAATCCTCAATCCTTTGCCATCATCTAGCCATCTTTTTTAATCATTTGCACATCCAATCTTGCATTTTGTCACTCAAACAATCATCTAAGGAGCACACAATCAATTCCAAGCAAGGGCCAATCAAAGAGATACCAACAGCAAGGGAGGTAAAAAATTTTGTGTTTCATTTTATTCACGTTCCTTTTCGTTGTATCACTCTTTTGGCTAATCTTGAGGTGTCCTTGGTATTTTTTCATTCACATTTCTTAGTTATTTTGCACATTTAGAGTGGGATAGATATCAAGGTATCACATTAGGATTTTTGAAATTTTTGAAATTTTTGATAATTTTTCAATGATTTGATGATGATTTCAAATTTTTATGATCCAGAAGTGATTGATCTCCTAGAAAATGATGTTTAAGCCACCAAGTGATGAAATGATTAATTAAGCCCCTTTGGAAAATAAATCAATGGCACAAAATTCCCACTTAATTAACCTTTAAAAGGTTAAAAAGGTGATTTTCGAATTCATTTGTGCATTTTCAATTTGAAGATTTGAGAGTGATTGAGTGATTGAACAACTTTGGAGCAAGATGGTGATTCCTTACACACACATCGATTCAAGCGCATCAAATGTCACAACTGCCCAACACCGTACAGACCTCTAGTAAGTACTCGAAAAGCCTCCTCGTAAATTGTGCAATTCATTTTTCCCTTCTTTTTCCATGTTTGATTTCGGATTTAAATGTTCTAGCACATAGAAGTACCAATGTAGTGCATAGCATGACTTTTATAGTGCATACAATAGATTAGCACTTAGGGTTTGCATTGTAGCGCATTCATAGGGGTATTTAGCACATAGATAGATTTAGCACTTAGAGCCAAATATTTAGCACATCCAATAATTGTTCTAGCACATAGGGTATATTAGCATGTAGGTGATGTAGTTTAGCGCATTGAGTCAATGTTATAGCGCATAAAATCATTTAGCACATTGATAGAGGGGTTTAGCACATTGATCAAATTTGATGACACATTAGATAATTCAGTGCATTGAAACCCTGTTATGGCACATCCATGAAATTTTCTAGTGCATAGATGTTCTTAGTGCATAGAAAGACTATTTTAGCGCATTGACGAGATTTAGACCAGAATGATGGATTTTAGATTAGACTCCCTAATTTTGATTATTTTCGATCATGTCAGCTGTCAATTTGATGTTCTTTGATGATATTGATAGATTAGATGTTTATTGATCTCATGATAGGTGAGATGCAATGATTGATACTGATAATTGACCTCATGATCTAGGTGAGGATCAATGATAGTTTGATTGATAAACCTCATGATAGGCACTTGGTTGAATGATAGATTGATTGATAAACCTCATGATAGGCAAGGTTGAATGATAGATTGATGCTCATGAGATTTGATCAAAGTCTCACTAGAGCTGATTAGAATGATAGGTTGACTGATGTTGTTTGATTGATAGGTTGATTGATGTTGATTGATTGATTGGTTGATTTGCGATATTGTATGATGATAGGAGCCTTTGATAGTCCTATAGATTTGGGAGTACTTTCCAAGGAAATGGGAGTTGATTCCACACCTAGTGTCGGCTGAAGTAGTCATTATTGCACAATGTGGATTGTCCTCTTTGATAGATATGCTCTAGATTAGGATTAACAAGGGTCTATTGTCAACTTTAGCAAAGAGGTTGCATAGTGAGCATAACACCTTTCATTTTCCCACTGGTGAGATGATAGTGACCCCAGAGGATGTCTATCAAATTTTGTGGATACCTGTTGTTGGGGGCTGGTATTATATGATTCTACTAAGCATGGCGGGACTGATACACTTCACAAAGTATTTGAAGATGATTGGATATGGGGCTATGAGATTCCTTGGAGAGAGATGGTTGATGCTTATTCTACATTTCATTGTGTACTTGTTGGATTCATTGGAGGTTTCCTTTGTCTTTATCGCAGTTCAAAGGGACTTTTAGTTAGATGGGGTTGGATACTTGAGAGCATGATCACCTAGGGTAATAGATATGCATGGGGGTGTTGCATGCTTGCCCATTTGTACCATGATTTGCACTAGGTTGTCTACCTCTGAGGGGCTAGTTTATTAGTTGGGGTCACGTTGCTTCAGATATGGGCCTAGGAGCATATAGCAGTCATGCAGCTAGTTGGAAAGAGACATCATCCTATCATGAGACCATATGTTCATGCATACATAGGTCCAATTGCTCAACCTAGGCTGGGAAAAGTAGACTACTAGAGGAGAGTACTAGATGACTTGGAGATGGTGACATGGTGGACCTACCTTGACTATGAGTAGTGGCTGGAGGATGACATTGAGATGTCATTTTTGTGCTAGTCTATGTACTTGATTGGGAGGACCCAGTTCATAATTGAGAGATTTTTACTGAGGAGGGTACTACGTTAGTATGGAAAGATACAGGGCATGCCTCGAGGAGTAGCCCATTATGCTCGATGATGGATTGATGTGACAGAGTGGAGGTGATGTTTATCATATGATGTTGTAGTGTAGGAGTACTAGGGTCTACATGCCATCATTTGGGATATTCATCCAAAGATTATTGAGGCTCAAATATCTGAGGAGTATGCACAATACCTCTTCTTACATCCATTCCCATGGATCTCCATCCCAGATGAGCTAGTTCCATTATTAGATTATGAGGAGAGGGTTGTAGTACATAGATGTAGGTGGAGGAGAGATGGAGGCGATGGGGAGGAGGAGGAGGAAGAGGGTAGTGATGATGGGGATGGAGATGGAGATGGAGTAGGTAGAGATGGTGATGGAGATGATGATGATGAAGGTGATGGCAAAGGAGATGAGGGTGGAAGAGGTGAGGGTGGTGGAGGTTAAGTTCTTGATGTTCAAGACTTCAGAGTGCCTCAAAAGAGGCGATCATTGGTAGCTATAGCCCAACAACATGTAGAGATCAAAATACCCTCACAACAACAATAGACACAGATAGTTGCATTACAGGTTCAGGTGCAGACACTGCAGGGTCAATTAAAGCAAGTACAAGATTTATTGTAGGCATAGACCTAGGCCTAGGCTTAGGCATAGGAACAAGTTGCCACACTCACTGCAGAGAGGGACACTCTAAGACAACGTGTTGACTAGGAAGAGGGCATAGCAGATATATTACAGAGAGTTGCATAGGCTACAGGTTCAACAGATTACTTTTGAGAGGTACGACACTCTGCCAGGGAGGCAAAGTTTTATAAATTAGAGTATCATGAGGTCATTCCACTAGAGTTTTGAGAGAGATATGCATAGTTTGGCAGCCACACTCACACTAGGACTACCATTAAGGGTGTGACACATCTGCTTTTGAGAGATCCGAGAGATCCTAGTGCAGGTCCGTCTAGTGGATGAGGCACTTGTCCAGTGATGCCATCACCATCTAGGGGGAGCACCACATAGCTCTTATATATGATTATTGATGTATTTTGGACATGTATACACTGATTTATTTGATACATTGATGATTCACTACCATTTTTGTTGATGTACCGCTTGATATTTGGATATCCTTGTACAATTGACATTATTTTGAGATATATATGATATGCAACGATGATGATGATTGATCTATGTGTCTATATGTGTTGAAGATGATGGATGTCTATGATGGATCTTTTAATTTCTATTATATATGCTATGTGATGTTATATATGATGATGGTATGATATGCTATGGATGCAAATGATGAAACATGCATTATGATTCTATGATGCTTTATGAATGATGCCTATATGATACATGTGATGGATCTTATTATGCCAATGAAATGTGTTGCATTTTATGTTTTGTACTTTTCTAATGCAAATAGATGATGCAATAAATGGATGAATGCATGATAATGTTAATGGACAAGTGAATGGATGGATGGAATGTTTATATGATGCTACATAGTTCTATGTGTTTATGATGTTTATATGATGCTTAATGTGATGCTTGTATGATGATTATATGATGCTTATGTGATGCTTATGTTAATGTCTAATTGATGATTCTATATGCTTTATGGATGATGTTTTATGCTATGTGAGATGGATTTAATTATGAAAATGATGTGTGATTATCATGCTAATCTAGTTAGTCCTTTTCCAATCTTGGATTTGAGTAATAACAAGTTCACAAGTTGTATTCCATACATCCTTGAAAATCTATCTTCGCTACTAGTTTTAGATGTTCATAACAATGGAATTATATCTTTATAGGGAAACCTACTTACCAGTCATGTTCTTCAATAACTTTCTCTTCTTGGAAATCTTACTCTACTGGATATGTCTTTCAATCTTCTTAATGGACCATTTTCTTAATCCCTTAATAATATATGAAATGATTTTGATTATGCAAGTGAGATGCAATGCACTTATTTTTTGTTTTCTAATGTGGATATTATGATGTAGTGCATGGATGGATGAATGATGTGATAATGTATATATGATATGAGAATTCTTTCTAATGTATGCAAATGATGATGCAACTGATTGTGCAACTATATGAGAATTATGTGTTTTTGGTTAATTTCAAATGTACTCAATCCATTAAGAATAGAGATAACCTCCTTTTAAAAATTGTTCCAACCTTGGAAACCCCATAAATATAGATGAAAAAACTAACATGGATGCAGGCTAACTTAACCATGCAAATCTAATATGCAAATGTTGTCATCGTAACAACTGATTTGTTGTGATTTTTATCATCATTGAGCCTTTAAAATGTTGAAAGTGAGTGCAAACATTGATGGTATAATTAGACCATGATGACCTGAGTACTATTTCCATGATTTTTGATAGTGTAAGTTAACACAAGAATCTAAGTATAATTGAACCAAGATGACCTGAGCATTTCTTGCATAAACAGACAATAGTTAATCATTTTCCTATGAAAATTTAGAATGTCATCAGTGATACTTTCTAGAGCACATCTCGTGATAATTTGTACAATAGTAATGATCAACTCACAAACAACAGACAAACAAAAATCATGCTCCTTACTAGCTCCTCTAGTGCAATACATCATCGAGTTGTACCAGAGACATGATAACAAAAATCAAAGTACAATAGTTGAACATTCATGCTTAACATGATGAATCCATGATTCAGAATGAACATCATCCATTTGAAGATTTTTTTTGGTTTGATTCATTTGGCTATTTGATTTGGATGGTTGATGTGTTACTGATGATGATTGATGTTCAATGTTAAGTTGCACTATGATCATTGTGTTTTTTGTGTTGTCCTACTATTGTTTGTCTATTGGTTTAAGCTCAAACTTTACTGCCCCTAGTGATTTCAAGATTTTTCCCCCAGTCTAGGGTGATACATGACCATGATGCTAGGATATGTACATGAATCTTCTCGATGATAGGCATATTGATGTTGAAAGTGAATGGTGAAAGAAAATGGTTGGCATGCTCAAATAGATGGAAAAGCTAATCTATCATAAATAGCGCCTATTGCTAGGTTTTCCACTAGTTTTTATTGCACTTTTTAAGATTTTATTATTTTTTTTATTTTTTGATTTTTCCATTTTTTTGTATTTTCCTTTTTCAATTTTTTTATTTTTCTCTTTTTCTAATTTTTTTTGGTATTTTTCCAGGAGTTTTTCCAATGCACTAGATGAGTCAAATGTAGAATTTCATGAGGTGTAGGCTATTGATGGGTTCCTCAAAAAAATCCCCTTTAGGTGTAGACAGCTGATAGGCTCCTAATCTAAATATTGATACAACAACAAAGGGACCTAGCCAGTTTGGTTGAAATTTCCCCTTTTTCTCTCAATTCTATTGATTACAGAGATTTTCTTTCAGGACAAAGTCACCTACCTGAAATGTTCTTGGTTTTACTCTATTATTGTAACTTCTAGATATCCTCTACTGATAGGCTTTCAAGTGATCCACGACATGCTAGCGACATTCATCCAATAGTTCCAACTCTTGTAACCTAGAGACTCGATAATCTTCATCTGAAATGATCCCTTTTAGTGACAACCAGAGTGATGGCAGCCCAACCTCAATAGGTAAAATGGCCTTTGATCCATAAAATAAAGCATAGTGTGTGGATCTTGTCTGGGTATGGATACTTGTTTGATAAGCCCACAAAGTAGGGTTCAGTTGAGTGTTCCAATCACATCCAACATCGTTGACAGTTTTCTTCATGATTTTCAGGATGGTTTTGTTTGAGGCCTATGCTTGGCCATTTCCTTGAGGATAGTAAGGTGTAGAAAATCGATGTTGGATATGAAACCTCTCACAAAGTTCCTGGACATCCTAATTCTTGAAAGGTCTACCATTATTTATGACAACGGATTAAGGAATGCCATACCAACAGATGATATAATTTAGGATAAAGGATGCAATTTTTTTTCCTGTGATGGTGTTTAGGGGAACAACTTCATTCCACTTCATGAAGTACTTCATGGCTATGATGATGAATTTGTGTCCATTTCAAGAAGATGGATGAATCTTTCCTACGAGGTCGAGATCCCATTGACGAAAAGGCCATGTTGATGTGAAAGGTTGTAGCTCTTGTGTTGGTGCATGTATCAGGTTTCCATGAATTTGAAATTTTTGGCACTTCTTGAAATATTGAAAAGACTCCTTCTCCATATTTGGCCAATGATACCCCAAGCATAGGAGTTTTTTAGCAAGAGTTAAACCACTTGAATGTGTGCCAAAAATACCTTCATGAACCTTATGTAAAGCAGTTTAAACTTTGTTACATTCAAGACACTAAAGTAGAGTACCATAAAGACCTCATCGATAAAGTACATTGGCTATCAAGGTATGTCGAGTTGCTTGTCGAATAAAGTTATGTTTCTGGTTTCAAGACAAATTTGGTGGTAGGGTATTGTCTTTTCGATAGGTATATATTTTCCCATAGATAGAAGCATCAACCTCGACTAGATGGTATATGACTTGGGATTCAGGGTTCGCATAAGCAGGGTTAAACAATTGTTCCACCATGAACTCATAGCAAGCTCATTTTTTAGGTATTTGTAAGAGAGAAGCAATGGTCACCATAACAACAACTTTGTTGTCACCTCTAGGAATCTGCTCAATTTTTATCTCCACAAAGTACTTTTTAAATTCATCAACCATTCTTTTATATGGCATCAATTTATCATCTTTTGTCTAGTAATCATCATTTACTTGGTTTATGACTAGTTGGAAATCACCATAGACAATCAATTTTGTGATCTTCCACTCGACTACCACTTTTATTCCAATGATCAATGTTTCATACTTAGTTGTGTTGTTAGTGAAAGGAAACATTAATCTATAGAACTTTGTAATGGTGTGTCCTTGAGGCATGACAAATAAGATTCATGTGCCTAATCTGTGTTGCATGTAAGATACATCAAAGTATAACATCCATTGTTGTGTTGACACCATTAGGACATCAACATCTAGAAATTAAATGTTCATTAGATGATTGTCTTGTAGTGGTGCTTCCGCTAGCTCATCCACTATGGCTTGACTTGTGATTGCTTTCTTGTGTACATACTGGATATCAAACTTGCTCAATATCATTACCCACTTGGCTAGTCTTCCTACCAAGGCAACTTTATTGAGTAAATACTTCAATGGATCAATTTTTTCTATGAGTTTGATGGTGTGAGTTAACATGTAATGCCTTAGTTGTTGAGTAGAAAATACTACCACTAGACAATATTTTTCAATAAATGTGTAGTTTATCTCATAGCCATTAAAAGCTATGTTGATGTAATAAATAGCCCTTTCCTTTCCCACAAAATCTTCCTGTAACAGTAAAGTGCCCAAAGATACTTCAATTGTTACAATGTAGAGTAATAATGGTTTTCCTTTAGTTGTCAATACCAGTATGGATGGGGACATTAGATACTATTTTAGTTGATTAAAATTTGCTTCACACTTTTCATCCCATTTGAAATAAACGTTCTTGTGTAGCAAGTGGTTGAAAGGATGAGTTTTATCAGCCAATTTTGCAATGAACCTCCTAATAGATTGGAATCATACCTATAAAGATCTAAGTTGGTTGATATTCCTGGGAGGAGGCATCTCCATGATGGCTTTGACTTTCGTAGGATCCACCTCAATTCCTTTAGCTGATACTATCTATCCGAAAATTTTGGCTGATGTCATGCCAAATACATATTTCTTGGGATTTAATCTCACATTGAATTTCTCTAGTCTTGTGAATATCTTGTCTAAAATTTCTAGATGTCCCTCTCTAGTGAATGATTTTTCTAGTAAGTCATCTACATAGTCTTCCATTAAGGTATGCATCATGTCATGGAAGATGGTGGCCATCTCTCTCTAGATGACGTAGTAGAAAGTACCCCAAGGAAATGTGAAGGTTGTTTTATCTTGATCTTCGGGTGCTATCTTAATATGATTGTAACCTAAAAATCCATCCATAAGTGATAACATTTCATGTCCAATTATCAAGTCTACGATGATGTCAATGTTGGGTAAAGGAAAGTCATCTTTCAAACAAGCCCTCTTAAGATCCCTAAAATCCATACATATCCTAATGCTTTTATCCAGTTTTGAAACTAGCACAATATTTGATATCCACTCAACATAATCAATAGGTCTAACAAATCCCACATCCAATAATTTCTTCAATTCAACTTTCACCAAGAGGGCGATATGGGGATGCTTTTTTCTCAACTTTTGTTTCATTGGCTTTACTCTAGGTGGTAGTGACAAATGATGCATGATCAACTTTGGATCCATACCTAGCATGTCAACGTAGGACCAAGCAAAGTTGATTTGTCTCTCTTGAAAGAATTTAGCAAATCTTGGTTTTTCTTCCTCTATCATGGATCCTGCTAGATGTAGGGTCTTCATTGTTTCCACTATACCAATGTTGATGGATTGTGTAGGTTCAATCAACATTGAAGATCTCTCATGATAGTGCTCAGGAAGAGTGTCAAATATCCCATCTTTCAGTGCCTCAAAGAGGTTTTCACCATCAGATGCACTCTTTATTTTTACCTTTTTTTTTATCTAATACTACCATTAGATGGTTTTCACTATTAGATCAATTTTTTATATTCATTGTTTTGTAGCCAAGAGATTTGGCACTCCCCTTGTATGAAGCCTTGTTATGATATTTGTTGGTGGAACATGTTTCAGGATTGTCATAGAAAAAGAATTTTTCAATGGAATCATCACTTGAAAAGATAGGTATGTCGAGCAGCTCAGTTTGATCCTAGTCAATTAGTTCAAGGTGTATCAATGGCAAGGAATTGTTAGATTGGCTAAGGTCAAAAGGGGTAAGTGTGATGATGGCACTATCGTCAAAGTGTCCAATGGAAATATTGAGGTCTATGATGTGACTCTCTTTTGAAGCATCTATCTCACTCAAAGTTTGATCATCTTCACTTTAGTCATCGCTACGTTGTGATCCAATTTCAAGTGGTCTAGAACTCGAGCTTTGTCCCTCCATACATGTTGGTGCATAATTTTGTATCACATCAATTTCTTTATTGTGACAAGACTCTTTAGAGAGGGAATCCCATTCATATTCATTGGAATCCATTTCAGAACTATCTCTTAGTTGAAGGATTCTCTCAACAACCTATTGCCTAGTTTCTCCTTTTGATTCTTCTCTGTATCCTAGTCCTATTTTTTCCTTTGAATTCACTATGACAAGCTATATTTGTTCTATGATGCCTTCTTTTATTTTAACAACAAAACCTTTTACTTCATATCCCATGTTTTCCAAGATTGTCTTCCCTTTTCCATATTGCTTTGTTTATACATTGGATGTTGATGCTTGTGATTGTTCTTCATCCTTGTCTTCTGATTCATCCACTAAAGTGCCTGCTTTTACAAACTTTCCATCAAAGAGTGTGGTTGGTTGTGAGGATTGTTTTCTTGATGTGGATGGATGCCCATATGACTTAGGAGAAGATAGTAGTTGTGATAGACACAATTATTGCTCAAATGAATATTCCCCAAGGCCTTTGTCTTTTAACTAGATCTTTTCAACCTATTTTGATAAGGAATTGAGTTGACTTTCCTACTTTGATGGAGTAGAATCACTAATACCCTTATCTTTTGACTGGTCCTTTTTTTCAACCCACTTTGACAAGGAATTTATTCATCTTTCATTGTTGGATGAACTAGGAGTTGTAGCTTCCCTATTGTGTGGCACAAAATTATCTTGGGTTGTTTTGAGTGTATTGCAATATTGGGGGTTGTTGGAATTAGCTAAAATAGTGATTTCTTGCCCATTGAAAGGAAACTTCAAACAATGATGATATGTTGAGGTCATTGCTTGCATCTCATGAATCCAAGGACATCCCAAGAGTATGTTGTATGTTAACTCCTTGTCTAACACTTGGTAGACTATATCTTTGACAACCAGTCCCACTTGAATTGGTAAGACAATCAAACCTTGGGAGGATCTCTCTTCATCATCATAGGATTTTATAGTGATTTTCCTTCTAGGATCAATAACATTTTTTGAATATCCAAGTGCACATAAAAGTTTTAAAGTAAAAATATTTAGGCTAGCTCTGCCAATCTATTAGAACATGTTTGATGTTGTGTTTGTGAATTAAAACCTCAATGTGGAGGGAAATGTTATGTGGATGGCTGATTGATACATCATCATGTTCATAAAATGATATACAATGAGGTATTGTTAAGTGTCCCACCATAGCTTGGAATTGGAAAACCTCTAGATTATTTGGTACTGTGGTGGCTACTAGAGCTTGTTCTAGGATTTCTTTGTGAGTTTGTGAGATCTTCAGCAGTTCCAATACGGATATTTTAGTTGGTATTTTCTGCAATTGATCAACTATGTTATATTGATTTGTAGGGACAACAGTTGCTTTGGATGTAGAGGAGGCAACAAATCCTTTCAATGTTACTTTGGCTTTCCCTCTTATGATTGCGTTGACTGGTTGGTTGTCTTGTTACTCTTTGATTTTAATGACATTAATTTTATTGTCACTTGTAGCAACATTTGTGATCAGATTTATGGGTATGATGTTATTAATTTGATGTGATTTGGTGTTGATGTCATGGTGATGATTTTCAGCTGTAGAAATGTTTCTTCATCCCTTTATTTTGATGCCCTTGGTTTTATCTTCAACTTCCTCAACACAATGAATTGTAGAATCATAAACATAGTTCACATTCTTTCCTTTGGTGTTTGATAAAGAAGATTTCCCTTTTTTGTAGTTTGGTAAATGATTCTTAAATGATCCATGATCATTGTTTGTTTGGGGTCCTTCTACAAATATGGTCTTGTTGTCAATCAAGTCTTGTATCAAATGTTTCAATTGCATGCAATCATTTATTTTATGTCCTTTGTTTCAGTGAAAGTCAAAATAATGTGCATCATTCCACCATGAAGGTTTAACTTGTAGTTCCCAATTTATTGCCTTTGATAATGTTATAACTTTGGCTACAAGAAGCTCCTTTAATGTTGATTCTAATGATTGTTCCAAAGATGTGAATCTTCTTTGATTTGAGGATGTTCGATATGGTGGTGTTCTAGATTCGTCATTACCTTGATTGTTGTTTTGGTTACTAGTTGGATTGTTGTTTTGATTGGTTTTGGTGGAAGTTGTTGTCAAGTTAAATACTAGTTTTTCATTTTTTTTTTCAACTACACCATCATTGTTACTAGCATTTTTGTTTCATTGCCAAAACTTTGGTTTATCACTACTATTATAATTGTTAGAGGAGCTTGTTGAGTTGTTTTCATTGTAAATTTTTATGACTCCTCTTTCGACCAAAGCTTCTTCAATTTTGATTCCATTTTCAATAAATTTTTCAAAGGTAGGTAGGAATTGTAATTCCAATCTATATCTCATCTCATCATTTAGGTTATCAATAAAGATTTCCTTCTTTTCCTTTTCAGGTATGGGACAAGAATATCTTGCAAATAACCTTCTCCATTTTTGTAGAAATGTGAGGAATGATTCACCCTTTTTTTGTTTCATGTTACAAAGGTCTTTCATTGTTATTTCATGTTGGATGTTGTAAGAATATTGAGTGATGAAATTTTTAACCAACTCTTCAAAGTTTTTAATTGGTGGTGCAAGTTTGGAAAACCATTCAAGGCATTGTCCACCTAGGCTGCATGGAAACAATCTCATCAAGTTTCTTCGTGTGCAAATTAAAGACTCATGGATTGAAATTCCCTCACATGATCTATTGGATCTATTTTACCATTGTACTTATTGTGCTTTGGGAATTCACAATGTTTGGGAAAAGGAATCACATTGATATTTTGATCAAAAGGATCTATGGACAAATGTCTTGTATCAAGTATCTTTTTGAGGTTCCCCTTTGCATGTCAAGAAATTGTTGTTGGAGGTTTTTCATTTGATGAGTTAATGCAACCACTTGTTATGTATTTTTTGAATAATTTTTAGGCTTTTGAGGAGGTGCTTTCAATTTATTAACATCAAAGCTAGGTGGAAGTTTGATACCTTGATTAGCCAATAGTAGGAAGTATTTTTCCCCATCCCTTTGAAAAAATATTTTCTAGGAACTTGTGGAAATTTGGATCTTGTTGAGCATCTTGGATGTCTTCCTTAGTTATTTCCTCACCTTCAGTGTTGTGGAGATTATGAAATGTATTTTCTTCATGTTTAGCCATGGTGTTTTGAGTTTCAAGTTCTTTTTACTTGAGTTTCTACTTTTGTAATCTTGTTTGAATAGGAATACAAGTGTTATAATTTAACTACACTTTGATCTTTATTTGTAAGAGTGCCAAGGATGAAAACTAAGTCAAATAGAATGAAAAATTCTATTGATAAGACTAATTTTAATCTAATTATATAGCTTTGTTTTGTGATGAAAGGATGACATTTATCCTAATGATGAAACTTAACTTAACAATCAAGGATATGATAAGTTTGATGATTTAAGCACTTTAAGATGTCATATCTTGGTTTAGTTTGAAGAATTCCACTTGTAGGGGTTAGTTTTAACAAGTTTAAGACTCTGTTGTGACTAAGGAATGCTTTTGTTATGGAAAAGATTCTTAATTATGGTTCAAATTGTGGAACATGGGATGAATTTAACTCTCAGGTTTTTCATTTACTGGATGAGCTAAAAAAAATCCTAGATGTGCTCAAAGCTTGAACAGATGTGCTAGAAACAACTTGGATGCACCGAAATAGATGTTGGATGCGCTAAATGATGTTGTGGATGCACTGAAATAGAGACTAAATGCGCTGGTCAATTGACTCAATGCGCTAGAAGATAAATCAAATGAATTGGAACAGAGGTTGTATGCACTAAAATCTAGACTCAATGCACTAAAGAATGACTCATATGCATTGGAAAACAAACTAGATGCTCCAGAAAAGGCCATGGATGCACTAGATTTCCCGTAAATATGTGATTTTAACATTGTATTATGTGGTTGAATGAACTAAAAGAGCTTGCAAAAATGTTGAAAGATGGTATGGATGCGCTTGAAAGTGGACTATATGTGCTAAAATAGGCTATGGATGTGCTACAAGATTTGCACATATGCATTAGAAAAAGTAGTGGATATGCTTGAATAGATAATGGATGCGCTAATCTGGAAATGATTAGTTTTTTTGTAAGTCAATCTAGTTATTCGGCTTTGAATTTGAGATGTAATATTTCCAAGGGATGTTTTTTTGAATAATGACTTTTTGCTTGGTTTCCAATGTGTAAGTTGTGTTCGTTATTTTTTAAGAACCAAACTGATCTCTAGAAATACCTATGGATTTTTCCATTTCCAATTATCAGTAATACTAAAGGGATTGGCCAACGAACGAATAGAAGCTATTAAATTTCTAATCCTACTCTTTGGGCTCTGTGAAACTGAGGAGGGTGATCCCACAATGTATACCTAAAGACCTTTCACAATTACAACCAAATACATTGCTAATAATAGATATCTATCATAATACCACTTAATAGCAACATTAAATAAGTTGGAAACTTATTATATTAATGTTATATGAGTTGAAAATGAGAGAGAAGACACCTAGAAGAATGAATAACAATAGTGTTCCTCCTGAAATTTTATGGCTAAAAGACTGAGTAGTTAATGAATCAATACTGTAAATGTAATACTAATATCCTGCATGAACCAATGTCTTTATGTAGAGAACGGAGTCGATACCCTTTGACATAACCTAATAACAATTCAAATAATAACACCTAATCCCAAAAAATCTTGCATTACAAAATTTCTCTATGAATTTTAGGATTACCACTTCTTACAAATATCCTAGCACATAGTAATTATAAGTTATCACTCACATATAAGCATTTACATCAATTCATTGAATCAATAGGAAAACATGAATCTAAACATCCATCAAATAATGATAGAGACAAGTGAAAGAAATCCTTGACTACTTTCAATCATAACTCATAACACACATACAAGGAGAGAGAATAACCATGAAACTGATATTAATTTGTTTTATAAAATTCTATACCATTATCAATCTTACATGCATAAGTATGAACTCCAAAATAAACTTAAAACAAAGACTCTAAAACTTGCTTCGTATTTGTCTTGATAAAACTAACAATATCAACTCAAAATTTTCTAACTCCCATGCTTTTGGTCCTAAATTCCTTGTTATAAAGATGAAGGAGAAAAGAAGCCTCATACTAGAAAGCACACATGTCATGATCACATAGGACCACTTACAACAATATTCCCTTCTTAGTTACGCTTGACTCTTTAGGTGGAGAAAATAAACATGAGTCAGAATTATCCTCAATTTTTTGTGGAAAATAGGTCCCACCTTAAAAAACATCATTAGTTTGTTAAAACAGTTACAAGATATTCTCCATGTGCTCAAAATGCCAACTGTAAGAAAATCAAAACAACAAAACTTACGAAGCAAGGAAAAGAAAATAGAAAAAAGGTCAAAATGTGTTAATCCACATTAGCACCACGTGCTAATCACTTTGAGCATTGAGGAGAGAATGATATTTTACCATGTTATATCAAAAACCTAATCTGCATTGTATTCAAGCTATGTATTATTCTTCTCCTGTCCATTATTTTCCTTATTCACTTTGTATATTTCTCCAACCAAACATTGTATTCTTATTCAGTGGGCCATTTAAAAATCAATAAATCCCATAGCTTAGTAGTATACTGGGAGTACCTTGCATCAGTTAAAATCTTAGACTCTATAACAAATATGTCCATTTTTTATTCAATTTCCACCATCATATCAATGTCTGAATTGAGAAAGTGGTAATGAGTGACGAACAAATGCATCATAGCCGCTTCAATAAATCCTCCCAAATCTTCCTTCTAGGTGTCCAACAGATGCAATTTACCTTTTGAACTCAATATTTCAGTCATACCATGATTCTCCATTTCCTTGAATATTTTCAACTTACCCTGGCGTTGTATCCCCAACTTTCCATGGAAAGTAGTTACCACATTTATTGAGTCAATAGTTTTCAAAAGGTCAGAAATATTTGTGGGTGCCTGGGGATCCTTCTTCATTTTTGGCATCATTTATTTCAATGTACTTACCCTAGCAATCCAATTATTCCATTCATTCTTAGAGGTCTCCTATACTTGCAGATACTTTGTATTTTCCTCATGAATGTTTTTATACATTTCCTGTACATCATTAGCCTTGTGGACAGACTTGGTCACCTTATTCTTAAGCATATCCCTAAAAATATCATTGGCCACACTAATTGTCTCTAATTTGGCCTACCTGACATTCTCCTTTTTAGGAGTGAACTTTTCTCTCAAGTCATCAATTTTGTGGGCCAAAGTCTCCCTATATTGTGTAGACATATCAAATGAAGAAGAAGAAGGTCGAGTCACTATTATTTGAGTATCCTGAATGATAGCCCTCATTTGACTTAGTTCATTCAAATCCTTATTATATTCCTCTACCAAAGATTAATATTTCTTCTGAGAAATATGTGTAGTGTCCATACTAAGCATTGTAGCATGTGCAGTTAACTCAACTGCCTGGATTGGAGTTATGTGAGTATCTCTTTTGACCACTAATGAACCAATGACTTCTTCAATAGGCCTTGCTACCTCATGTTTACTATTATTTGGTGCCATTGACCAAATTGCAAGATTATGCAGCTTCAGACTATATTTGGAACCAAATACCTTATTCTCAAATTGATCTTCAGATATCAAAGCCTGAGGATCTCTCCTAATTGCATCATATGCTATTGCAGCTATGATTGTACATCCTGGTAACAACATGATTCCACTATTTTTGACAATTCTTCGAGCTTCAATTGGAGTAATAGATGCAATCTCAGCCCTAATATTCTCTTCCTCTGCTTTCTCAACTTCCTCCTAATGAGAAGGTTCAACATTAGCTCAAGTTGATTCTAGTCTATCTTTTATTTCTTTACTCCACTATTGAATCATAAATTCCTAAAAATCTTTAGTCTGCACAAATTTATCATCATCCAGAAACTCATCACACTCCCTAATTCTGGGATCATTATCATTTTCTTTGTCATAGTGCCAATGGACAATCCTGTCAAGAGGAACATCTGAACTATGAGTCTCCTCAATATGAGGAAGGGAAAATTTCTACTCAAATTCCTCATTTCCTGGCACATGTTCTACAATTTTTTCTTCTCTGACCTCCTAAACATCTTCAAGTTGTCTTGGGACATCAATAGCTTGTTTTTGTAATTCTTGCTCTAAGAGGACCTAGGATTTTCCCACAACTTCCTTTATTTTTATCTTAAACTCACTAGACTAATAGTCCCTTATCATGGACAAGGCCCTCTCCAATGGGATTACAATTTCATTATATGGACTGATAAAAAAGGAATTCCTTTTCATAATCTTTTCCTCTAGGTTTGTCATAGTTGTCCAATCCCTTTTCCTAATCATGACATCCTCATCACTTGTCAGATTCCTTAGTACATCATTTCTATACAGGAATTCATGATGTATGATGCATAGGTTCTTTTGTCTTCTTTTTCTAGCCATAAATCTTTCCAGATCAAAAACTATAACCTCATTGATAGGCATTCTGAGATTATTCACCATAATGCCCAATTTTTCACACCCTTCAGGGGAAGTTACTTTAAAATAAGAAAAACTGCATTAGGGATGCACTACAGAGCCTTCTCTATCCTTTCTAAAAATTTCATAGTCCATAACATCCATTTTCCACATGAGCTCCATGAAAGCCAATCTGTTTGAGACATACAAGGGTAAATAATGGGGTGCCACCTTAGCTCCATAAACCCTGATCAATGTATATTTAGAATGTAGAAACCAGTCAAACTAGTTATGTGTTGTTATAGAGCCTGGTACATCCTTTTGGTGCATAAGACCTCTTATCTCTGGAGAAAGTATGAATCTAGGTGCCACACCCAATGATTCTAAAATACCATGTCTTATTACATTTGCAAATGATATGTAATTGGGATTGGAGTAATCCCGATCCCAAATGTATGTCCACATTTGCACAGGGATAGCCCTATCTTCACTATCCTTAACCTTAAGGTTTAATTTCCTCTTGCACTCATAATTTACCTCCCATAAGAGCATATGCATCAATAAAGAATAATGGGGGAAAGACAGAGGGGACACTTCCTTTTTCAAGTTGAGAAAATCCTCATGCATTTGTTGAGCAAGAAAATTAGCATAATCAAAACTAGTGTTTCACTTATATTCTTGTACATCTGCCACCATCACCAACAAATCAAGGGCTATTTGGACCACAAAATCCTGAGCTAATACTTGGTTTAAACAATAGTAAGTGTTTTTGAAATAATATTCAAATTGTTCAGACTCAAAAGGCTCAGTATCTTGAATAGTGAATTTTTTCTTGCTCCTTCTATGTGACAGAAGTATTACTTCTCTGTATGCAAATTTTCTTCCTTCATATTCAACATATACATCAGCAAGACTAAAATTGGTTTAATTGGGATTTAACCCAAATAAATCCAATATTTTATCCTTTGTCACCTCCAGAATTATATTACCCCTCTCACTCTTTATTTCCCTATCAGTAGGGTCATAATTCCTTGCTAGCTCCATTAAATCAAATTCCACAAACACATTTGGAACTATTAACTTTCCTAGGTTCAACCCCTAGAAATAACATGCAAACTTACTAGAATTTCACTTATTGAAAGCATACTTAAACAATTTGTATCCACTCTAGGGCTGGGGTTTCTCACCAATCTTACCAGCATTATCAATCAACCTAGTGGTAACAACAACTTTTATTGTTGTCCTTTTACCGATTTGGGACCCTCCCTCTTTGATACCTCTAGAATTTTCTTGCATAATCTTTTCTATTTCCTTTTTTGCACTTCTAGATCTTGTGGAAGCTATACGGGTACCAAGAAAAGGGTTAGACACAACTAATGGTTTCGACTCAACTTTAGTTGAAGCATGTTGAGTTTTAAGTATTTTGACCCTCTTTTTCTTTTGTTTCCTCTCATGCTTGACATTAGATTCACTAGGCTCTGAGTAACTTATGCTTGTAATGCAAATAGAGACTAGGGTTTACAATTTCTTATGGCCAAACAAAACCCTTCACAACTATGACAGAATAAAACACTATTATTGAATAGGATACCTTTCTTCACAGTTTAGATAGTGCTTAATTATCAAATTGAAATCACCAAGCAAGACTAAATTGCACTTTCCACCAGTTTTTATCAGCTTTCAAGGGTATTCATCTTACCACCTCAATTAAATTGAAGTATCAATTTTGCTTACCGAGGTGAAAATAGTGTTACTCTGGTTGTAGATATTTTTATGAGCTTTCCTTGCAAATTCCTCAACCTCTAGTATTCTTTCCGCTAGTTAGTGAACTAGGATGCACGATAAACCAGATATCTACTCTCTATTAAGGCCGAGAGGGGAGAATGTCACCATTAATAATTGATAATAAGCTCACTTGAGTGAACTAACAATTAGCCATTGGTGCAGGAGCACCTATTTGATCACATGCCTCCATGAGGCCATATTGAGTCATTTTTTCCATTTTGATGTTTTGATATTGCAATAAGCCCAAGAGGCCACCTTTGTGGTGTTATAGGTCCTAGGATGTTGTTCATTTCTCATATATTGTAAAAATTGTCAAAAGTGCAAAATTAGGTAGATGAAATGTCATTAAGGTGTTTTGTCAACACACTAATCAAAAGGTGGTTGAAAATAGTTGGTTTGGGTTGAAAATTTATAAATAAACCTTCCAAAACTCGAATTGGGGGTTGGAGACATCATTGTTGAAGGTTGATGAATGGAAACCTCAAATGTTGTGCATTTTTTGATTTTCACATTGTTTCCAGACTGAAGTTGTGATTTCTATAGCCTGGTATGGCCTCAAATAATTGATTATCATATATTGATGGAAATATATCTATTTCTAGTTTCCAATTATTTTTGTATCATTAAATTTTATTTAGTTTTGTGGAAGATATGATTATTCTGGTGAGACTGCCTATTTTAACAATATTGTGCAGAATTTACAGTCTGAAAAGTGTGATGGTATAGAATATAAAATATATATTTTGGATCCAAAACCAATTGTATTTTTTTACCATGTGAATCTACTTTCATTTTATTTAATTCTCATCAAAATTCATTAATAATTGAATAAGTTATGAACATTTTTGTGAGGGGAGGTCTGAACCCTACCTAGGGTTTGCAGTTTTGGTAAAAATACAATAACTTTCATTTCAACAGTTGGATCCTTATAAAAATTGGAAGAGAAGTGTATCACTATTTTTTCTTCAATCTCACTAGAGGGATTGGATTCATTATTTTTTTTGTAGAATTTATTAATGATTGTTCATGGAAATAAATTGTGGGCTGCCATAGTTATGTTTCCAATGTGATATACAATGTTTAGTAACATGTGTTATACAAAGATTGTTTTGGATTATTGTTGAAGGTTTGTGTGATTTTTTGTGAATCCTCCTAGCTCTGAATCAAATTTGTATTAGAGCCTAGAAAAAATATGGGTTGGTGAAGTTTTTTGGTTTTGTGTTGGTGTTTGTGGTTGTGTGTTGTCAGGTTGAGGAAGGAACCTAATTGCCTAGGTGTGGCAAAGTAAAGTGGAAGCAAGGAGAGACTTGCTTGTGGAGATGGATTTTTTGAGAAGATTGGAAAGATATTTGTAGGCTGAGGATTCAAGAAAGAAGGAAAGAGAGGAAAAAGAGTTGAGAAAGAAGGAAAGAAAGAAAAGGATAAGGCAAGAGAAGATGGACAAAGAGATTGCTGAGTTGAAGGGAGAATTGAAAAGACTTGAAGAAGAGTTCCAAGAATCCATGATGAAGATGGAACAAATGATGAAACAAGATGCAAGTTGGAATTTGACATTGAAAAGGAAGATGGTTTGGCCTATAAAGAAGATTATGAAGAAGCAAAGAAAACAAAAGAAGGCAGAAAATTTAGTCAAAGATGAAGAAGACTTATGGGCACAATATGCAGCTATTGAAGAAGAATGGAATAGTAAGGTTGGTGATGGAAAATTCAAGCAAGAGGAAGAAGAACTCATCAAGGTAGAAGAAAACAAGGACATTGAGGTTGAAAGTGAATTGGTGTCAAGATTGGATAAGTTGGTTATGGGTGAAGAGGAATTTGAAGTACAAGAAGACAAGGAGGAGACCTCAAGGTCTCTATGTTTTGTTTCTAATTTTTCCTTGGACTATGTATGTGCAGGTTATCATGGATTCTTGGAACTCTTCTTCAAGTCTTTTCAATTCTCCCTTCAACTTAGCAATCTCTTTGTCCATCTTCTCTTGCCTTATCCTTTTCTTTCTTTCCTTCTTTCTCAACTCTTTTTCCTCTCTTTCCTTCTTTCTTGAATCCTCAGCCTACAAATATCTTTCCAATATTCTCAACAAATCCATCTCCACAAGCAAGTCTCTCCTTGCTTCCACTTTACTTTGCCACACCTAGGCAATCGGGTTCCTTCCTCAACTTGTACAACACACAACCACAAACACCAACACAAAACCAAAAAACTTTACCAGCCCATATCTTTTCTAGGCTCTAATACGAATTTGATGTAGAGCTAGGAGGATTCACAAAACATCACACAAACCTTCAACAATAATCCAAAACAATCTTTGTATAACACATGTTACTAAACATTGTATATCACATTGGAAACATAACTGTGGCAGCCCACAATTTATTTCCATGAACAGTCATTAATAAATTCTACAAAACAAATAATGAATCCCATCCCTCTAGTGAGATTGAAGAAAAAATAGTGATACACTTCTCGTCCAATTATTATAAGGATCCAACGGTTGAAATGAAAGTTATTGTATTTTTACCAAAACTACAAACCCTAGGTAGGGTTCAGACCTGCCCTCACAAAAATGTTAATAACTTATTCAATTCTTAATGAATTTTGATGAGAATTGAAGAAAATGAAATTAGATTCACATGGTAACAAAATAAAATTGGTTTTGGATCCAAAATATAGATTTTATATTATGTACTTTCACACTTTTCAGACTGTAAATTCTGCACAATATTGTTAAAATAGGCAGTCTCACAAAAATAATCATATCTTCCACAAAACTAAATAAAATTTAATGAGACAAAAATAATTGGAAACTAGAAACAGATATATTTCCATCAATATATGATACTCCATTATTTGAGTCCATACCAGGCCATACAAATCACAACTTCAGTCTGGAAACAATGTGAAAATCAAAAAATGCACAACATTTGAGGTTTCCATTCATCAATCTTCAAAAATGATGTCTCCAACCCCCAATTCAAGTTTTGGAAGGTTTATTTATAAATTTTCAACACAAACCAACTATTTTCAACCACCTTTTGATTAGTGTGTTGACAAAACACCTTAATGACATTTCATCTACCTAATTTTGCACTTTTGACAATTTTTACAATATATGAGAAATGAACAACATCCTAGGACCTATAACACCACAAAGGTGGCCTCTTGGGATTATTGCAATATCAAAACATCAAAATGGAAAAAATGACTCAATATGGCCTCATGGAGGCATGTGATCAAATAGGTGCTCCTGCACCAAACTCTCGAGGGCAAAAGAATTCAAGCCCCTTTGAATTATCTTCTTCCTAGTCTTCCAGTTACTTTGCACCTTGTCCTTTGTATTTTCAATCAGATTTTGTCTTTTATTCCTTTTGTTCTTCTTATGCCTTCTTCTATCAATCATCCCTACAACTTGGAAGTCCCAAAACTCTATCATATCATCAAACACTTCACTTTGTCCTTCATAACTTGCACATACATAGTCCAAGGAAAAATTAGAAACAAAATATAGAGACCTAATTTTAAAGACTTGAGGAGACCTCAAGGTCTCTATATCAATGGTTTCCAATCCACCTCGCTACTTTTCCTTTTGCTTTATATGAAGTCCTTAATATTTCACGATGTTGTGTCTTCATGTAGTATTTTTCACCAATCACTAGTTCACTTCATTCTCATGCATCTTTATCAGTGATGCAAGTACCTCATGCGATAAAATCTCAACCCTTTAGATTTAAGGTTGTTTTCTCGATCTCATCAACATACATCGCTCATCGCTAGCTCAACTTTGCATCTTGACTTCCATTAGCGATAGGAGATGTAAGCACCATAGTTTGACACGTACACCTGCATAACAATCAATGGCACAAAAGATATTGTAAATAGGATGTAATCAAATTAGTGAGAGAAAACCCCTCATAAGGGACCATATTTCTCATTACTAATCATAACCTTAGCATTCAAACCAAATCTATGAGACGCGATACAATTGGGAACTCATCATCCCGCTCATCGCTAATTGCAAAAAACCTGTTCACAACATATTATCGATGGGCGATGAAATTGGGATCATAAATTAAGAGATCATCACTTAACGCTATTAAAACTTTAAGAATTCAAAAATAATTAGTGATAAGAAATCCCTTAAGAAACTCACTCATCACTAATTGCAAATAGAAGTTCAAATAAAAATTCGTGATGAGCGATAACAAAGAGATATCACCTCATAGCTCATCACTATTTTAAAACATATATTTCAAAAGTGATCAGCGATGAACAAGGACATAAGGCCAACTGAACTTAAGTGGAAACTTTAATGCACATGCTCATAATTTGTTTTAATGGAAGGGACTTCCTAGGATGATACGATAGATAAATAAAAAACTCAAGAACTCCAAAATCATTACAAAAAATCTTTATCAACTCATGATTAGGGAATTGGTTGCCAAAATAGAAATTTTTTAATAGTGACCGGCAATGGGCAATAGGGAGTCAACAACAAAATAGAACATTCAAGTGACTTCAAGGAAACAAATGCTGAAAACCTCCTAAATACAACAAGGTTTTAAGACGGGACATGAGAATTAAGGTTCCATCAGTGGTTGCGACTGGGGACGTATGCCTATCACAAGAATGGCGAGATCTCAAGAATCTTAGGTTGAAGCAAACCAAAATGTGGATTAAAACCAAAAGACCCAAACCAGGGAACTACCCAGACAAGGTAGCAAGTCACAAAACAAAAAAAAATCAAACACACCGATATACATAATATACAAAAAGAACGTACATGGAATATAACATACTCAAGAGAAGTATGGCTTTAATAATTTTCCGTGTACTGGCAGCTCAAAAAGTTCTCTTGTCAAGCTTTGAAGAAAATATGAATCCTCTCCATGAGTGTTGGCTATCAAGTAAGGGCCAATCCATAATGCTTCAAATTTTCCATGTTTTCCCTTATCCTGAACTCTTACATTCTAGGCTGACACCATGTTGTTAAATCCAAACTTCCTAGAAGAAGCTTTTCTATCATATAAGTACATAACCTACAATTGCATCTTAAATTTTATAGTTTGAGCTTCCCTCCTACATTCATCGAACTGCACCAAATTATTTATCCTATGTTGTATATCATCATAGATCTCCTCATCATATTCTTGCACAAACTTGTAAATTTTGAGGTTATTTTGTGGCAACATTGCCTCTAGACCATATACTAAGCCAAATGGGGAATAACCAGTAGCCTTTTTCACAATCACTTTATCTACCTAGAGTGCTAGTTTTAGTTTTGAATCCCAGGCCTTTTTGTTCTTCTCCATAATTCTCTTGATTATCTTCATCAAGCTCTTATTACTAGACTTAGCTTGACCATTTCCTTAAGGATTGTAAGGTGAAGAATAAGAAACTTGTATGTCATGTCTTTCACAAAAGTCCTTGAATTCATCTAATCTAAAACACATAGCATTGTCTAAGATAATTCTCTAAGGGACTTCAAATATGATAAGAATATTATTCAACAAAAAAGAAACCACCACCTTGCTTGTCGCTTTCTTTGTAGGTATTGCTTCTACCCACTTTGTAAAATTATCAGTGGAAACAAGAATCCATGAGTGACTTCCACTAGATTTTTCTAGTATTTCCTCAATGAAATCAATTCCCCACTGTTGGAAAGGGGCTTTGACTATCATAGGTCTAAGTGGTAGATTTCCTGAGAACTCCAATTTTCTTGAGAATCATTGACAGGCGTCACAAGTTTTAACAAACTTGTGAGAATCTTTAAAAATAGTAGGCAACCAAAATACAACTCTTAAAATCTTGTGTGCAGTAGTCTTTTCCATGTAATGACCACCACACACCCCATTGTGCATCCCTTGTAGAAGTTCCAATGCTTTTTTTCCATCTACACATTTTAGAAGCACTCCGTCCAAGCTTCTCCACCATAGCTCATTATCAATGATCACATACTTGATAGCATGCAATTTCAATGTTCTTTTTTCATTGTTAGCCATATCAGTAGGACATTGTAAATTTTGCAAATACTGGATAATTCTTTTGTACCACCCACATACATTTGCATATCATAGAGAAGTGCAACATCCATTACTTCAGTTTGATTAACTTGATTAGCTTCCAAATTGGCTTCTGCCATCAACTTGGCTAGGCCTTGTCCTCTTACTAACTTGGTAATCTGAACCTCAATGTTGAATTCTTGGATCCTATTGATCCATCTACACCTTCTACCTATTGTATCCTACTAAGTAAAAATGTCCTTCACAGTTGCACTAGGTACAAAAGCAATAATTGTAGCTCCTTGTAGGTAAGTCCTGAAATTCTTTACAGCCTTTACCAAAGCCATAGGTTTGTTTCTCAGTAGTGTCATGTTTCAATTCTGCAGCTTGTAAATATTTGCTCAAAAATGCAATTGATTGTTCAAAACCTTGCTATTTTTTTTGTAGTAAAACAACAACAATAGTATAAAAAGAAACAAAAGATAAAATGTGCATTGGTTTAGAGAAGTCAAGAGACTTCAAAATTGGAGTCTCTTTGATAGCTTGTTTTATCTTCTTGAAAGCTTGACTAGGCTCTTCACTCCAAAGTACCTTTTCACTCTTCTTCAATAATCTGGAAATAGGTCTTGTAATTTCTAGAAAGTTGGTTACAAATCTTCACAAAAAATTTATTTTCCCAAAAAATTACTAGATTCCCTTGACATTTTTTGGCTGGGAAATTGTATCAATAGCTGCAACTCTTTCAGGGTCTATCGTTACTCCTTGCTTGGACACAATATTCCCTAGTATTTTTCCCTGGGTGACCCCAAAGGTGCATTTCTTTGGGTTCAAAGATATTCCATATTCTATTCACCTGATAAAAAAAATTTCTAGCTGCATTCAATGATTTTATTCTTGTTTAGAATAAGTGGTCAAGTCATCTTGATATACAACCATAAAGAGATCAATATAATCTGAGAAAGCTACATCCATAGCTCTTTGAAAAGTGGCACTAGAATTTGTTAAGCCAAAGGACATCCTTACATATACATAGGTACCCTAAGGAGTAGTAAATGTAGTCTTGTACTACTCAGACTCCTTCACTTTTACTTGATTATACCTTGAGAAACTATCCATCATAGACAATAGCTCACAACCAGTTACCTTTTTTTAACATGGCCTCCATATTCAGTAAGGGGTAATTGTCCTTTAATGAGGATACATTCAAATTCCTGAAATAAACACACAATCTTATATCCCCATTCTTTTTTCTCACTGGTATTAAATTGGATACCCATGAAGAGTGTATAATGGGTTTTATAATACCAACCTCCCTTAACTTTATCAACTCCTCTTGCATCTTGGGAGCTAAAGTAGGATTAATTGGTCTTTTCTTTTGTTTGAAGGGTTTTGCATCTTCCTTCAAAGGGGTTTCATGCTGAAATAGTTCCTCCTTGTAAGCTTTCAAGTCATCATATGACCAAGAAAAGACATGCCTATATTTTCTAAGCAAGGAAATTAGCATTTCCTTCACCTTTGGTTTCATCCTTTTTCCTATATAAACCTTCTTTGGGGAATTTTTAGGTACCAAGTTCACTTCTTCTAAGTCTTCTGGGTGAGTAGTAGTCACTTTAGCCTTACTAGCATCTTTATTGGCAAAGACCCTTTCAAGAGCTACAAGGCCTCTAGGGATTTTGATTTTTTTTAATTGGATGAGTTCTTTTCCAAACACTGTGTCTTTTCCATCAGTATTTTCTATAAATCCACTAAAATAAATCTCCTAACCTTCATATTTATCATCACATTTTATGAATCTAAGGATATCCTCATCATCATTAAAAAAATTCCAATTGTATACATTGTTAGGGATAGAGGGCCTTGTTTTTATCTCAACCTTTGAAATTCCTATGAAAGTTATATCATCAGGTGTTAATGCAATATTAGCTAGTAGGTCAGCCACTTTGTTATGGCCTCTTTCCATCCAGTCAATTCTAAAAGCATCAAACTGTTCAATGAAATCCTAGATAGCATTATGGTATTGCCTCAGTCTATTATTTTTGCAAGCATACTTATCCCTTACTTGGGATATGACAAGCTTAGGATCAACAATTACCATTAGCTTTTTTATTCCATGTTTTTCAACAAATCTTTACCCCAATAACAAGGCTTCATATTTTGCTACATTATTTATACAAACAAAAGATAGTCTCAAAGAGAACTTATAAGTATTCCCGATAGGTGATACTAATAAAATACCTGCACCAGATCCATCTTTAGAACTTGCATCATCAAAATTAATTTTCCATAGTCCTACAATATCATACATTCTTGAAACTTCATTTTCTATAGGTGCAGACATCTTTCAATCTCTTCTGGTGCTTCCTCTACCTTGAACCCACCAATATTGGTATCTATAAAAAGAATTGTGTCATCTTCAGGGACATGTTCCATCATATGTGGGACTCTAGACTCTCTCTTTACTTTGATATCTCTTCCATCAATGCGAAATGTGGCATAAGACATGTCACATTGCATACTGCCTCCCATAGATGCACTCCATTTTTGGAATAATAACATTCCATAATTAGGTGGGATATCAACTACTACCACACTCATTTTAAACTCTTTATCAAGGAATGTTTCTAATCTATATGGGAGCTTATTTATCACACCTACTATAGGGACTTCTCTGGCATCCATGGCATAACACTTACCATGAGTTATATAACCTTTTAACCCTAAACCATCCATGATTTTACTGGCATGATGTTTTTTGATGTACCAGAGTCAATAATACAATTCTTTATGAAATTCTCCCCAACTATCAAGGTAATAAAAAATGGATCTATCTTATATAAACAAGTGTTCACAGAATTTCCAAGAAAAATGCAGGGAATCTCAGTAATTACTCCTTCAACTTCCTTAACTTTGTCATCCTTATCACTTAGTTTAGAAGGAGTGAGTTTTACTACATCATTACTTGTCATAGTAGTGCTAGTGATAAGGGCCACTACCTTTTGTTTATGTTCCTTTATCCTCATCATTTCAAGAAAAGGTATAGACACTTTAACTTGGCTAAGTAACTAAAACATATCAATAGGAGTATACTTGGGAAATTCAATTGAAGGAATACCTTGTTTATTGCTATTATATCTCTATTGATTTTTGGTTTTTTTAGCCTTGTGTTTAGCATCCTTCCATATGACTTCAGGGACTTGTTTCTGTGTCTTGGACTTTTCAGCAGAAAATTTGTGTCTAGGAGTAGATTTTGATTTTCCTATTCTCTTGGCCCAAATTTTATCTCCCTTTCCTTCTTTATCTTTGATAGCTTCCATCTTCTCATCAGGTTCATGTCCCTTTCCCTTAGCTTTCTATTCTTTGATGAACAGACCAACAGGGTTACCTTTTTCACCTCCAATAGTTCTATTCCTCAAATGATAAGAACTCCTAGCCTGAGCATCTAAGACTGCTGTATATTTTGTAATTTCTTATGTAGAAGGTCTTCTTAGTGAGACACCATCTTCAATCACCTCCAAACTGTAAGCCTCATCATTTCTAGTGTCATCCTCATCAGAAAGAACTTGTTGATGATATGTATTAGCAATTTTCCTTTGATTGTCAGTGTCTACTTCATAAGAATCTTCATCAAAAGAACATTCACTACTAGCAATATCAGAATCACCCATAATCATAAGTGTATCATCCTCCTCTTGGTCTTGTTGATCATACTCCTCAGGTATGTTATCTTCTACCTCCACCATCTATGCTACTACACACTACTACGAGGAATATGGCATTTGGCAAGTCATACACCAAGGAGTATCTTAAAAAAAAAATCCTGAATTCTATTGCAGAGGGTCTGTAGGAACTTTTTTTTGGGCATTTCTTTGATTATTTGAGATAGGCTTCCCATTATACCAATTGGTATTGTAAGGGTTATCTTGCAACCTAGGGGGTCTTTCATTCCTTTGGTAATTTTTTGGTTGGGCCTTCTCTTGCCTTTCAATTTTATCATTGATAGTTTTCATGAAGCTATCGGGTATGTGTAGGATCATCATGGAAAAAATAGTCCCTTAAGTGGCAGAAAAATCTAAAAAATCAGAGTTAGACAATTTGACATAAAAATTTGAATAAGTTATCTATATTATTTCAAAAATATGTAAGAATAGAATCTATAGCAAATGTAATGTAGTTTCTAAACTACTAGGTTTGTTTAAAAAAAAAATCTATTTGGTGAAAATTTGAAATTTCAATGCAATAGTACTTAAATTTTAGGGAAAAAATAAGAAGTAGGTGTTTGTCTGACCACCCTAACCACAGTAAAATGATAATATTTTAGATATAAGTAGAGGACTCATGTCCCGATGTGAGGCATATTTTTTGGTAATTTTTTTCGAAGTAAACAAATAATTATGAATTTTTATTACAATTTTAAAAATATAAAAATCGTATGTTTGACCACCTTAACTTTGTCAAAAATTCATGAAATTTATTTTTCCTTTTTAATCCTATAGTATGTGAAGCATAGAATGTGACACATGTTTTGGATTCAAAAAATCTGATACCATTTGAAAGCTATAGATTTTTTTCAATCAGTCCATCAATCAAGACTTTAGTCATAATTTGAATAGAAAATGAATAATAATTACTGATTAAATTCAAAGTAAAGCATAATTTATATTGGTGGAAAGCTGAGAATCTCCTTTAAAAACCATTTTTGTTTCATCAATTTTGGGTAAAAAAAATTCATCAGCCACATACCCATCATATTGCCACTTTTTGGCCCATCATGATCCTGCACATACCCTATCAAGCTTGTCTTCAATTGTTCCCCCTTTAGTGCTTGAACTCTTTTCTTCCCTTTTTGAGCTTTTGAAAATTCTCAGATCATCTTGTTTTCCAACTTTACCAGTTGTTTTTCTAATATTTTCAATATATTATGCTATCTTAAAAGCTTCTCTTAAATATTGAGGACACTTATCTAGCAAACGGTAACTCATTTTTGCATCAAAAGCATTACAATAATTCACCAAGCATACATGATCATTTAAGTGTAGATGAGGAGGTAACCTTTTTCTATCCTTTTGGAACCTTTTATTAAACTCAACAAAAAAATCATTAGATCATTTTACAATATTACTGAATTGATTCAACAAAAAACTTGAATCGGTCTTGTCACCATATTGTTCTTTGAAAACCCTTTTGAACTCTTCCCAAGAGCCAATGCTCTCAGCTTGTAAACTCCTATACCACTCTCTTTCATCCTCAACAAGAAACTGCATGAATAACTTCATCATGACATCTTCTACTTCCACCTCAAAATCATCCATAACATTAGTGATTTCTTTGAGGTGGTCTTCACCACTTAAAGCATTATTTCCAGAGAATTTGACTAGAGAAAGCCTTAAACATTTAGGAAATGGGTTAGGATAACTAGGTATTCTAGTGAAACACAACTTTTGGTATCTATCTACTTGGAGTGGCCTCCTAGTATGCCTATCCCTATGATCATCTCCTTGTTCATCATCTTTCCTACTATCAGAGTGGCTACCACTCCTTTCCTTAATATTTTCATCATCATCTCCTTCTTTCTTTCCTCCCTCATCATCTTCAAAGTAAAACTTATCATTCTTGTTCTTTCCTCCACCACATCCTCCTTGATCTCCACCTCCACTCCCCCTAGGGGTATGTTCATCAAATTTCCTTTTTTGCAACTCACTATTAGTAGATATAGAACTCAAGGCCTCTGGAATATGAGTATACATTTGAAGGAATGCAATCTTCCTTTCCATTTCTGCATTAGAATCTTTCATTTCAGCTTTCTTCAAACCTTCTCTCAGCTTTTCACTTTCCAACTATAGCCTTAATATCTCAGGATCTGGAGATGCATTAGATGGGGTCAGATCAACTTTGGCTTTATTGGTAGGGATTTCAGTAGATGAAGTATTGGTTTTATCATTTGTTTTGAATGTAGTTTTCTTGGGCATGTCAATAGGTCTCTTCCTATGATCTACAAATGATGTTTTCTTAGAAATAACAGGAGGATTTGAGGCTTTAGTAGTTGAGACAGACGTGTAGTATAAGTATCCGTAGCTGAAGTTCCCATGGGGATTGTTACTCCAAGAATATCATCAGTCATCTTAGAAATATTTTCCTCAGAGGTTCTATGCCTTGCAACTTCCTCTCTCATTTTCTCCAATTTTTTTCTTCTAGCATCTCTCTTAAGTTGCTTAGCTCTAATCATATCTTCCTTTTCTTTCAAATATTTCTTTCCTCTTTCTTCTTGTTCTTGGAACCTTAATTCCTCTCCTTCAATGGATTTCATATCATTATCTATATCTTCCTCATTTTCCAGAATATCTCCATGTTCACTTGGGTCAGGAGTAAAATAAGGTTGGTCAGCGGGATCTTCCTCAAGAGAAAAGTGGACTGGCTCATCAAGGGATTTAGCTCGTGGCTTAAAATTATTTCCATTGAAAATGGACCCAATTCTTGGGGTTGAGGACTTAGAGAATTTGTTATTCTTTCCCCAAAACTTCCATCTATCTTGCTCTCTTGAGATATTTCTCTCACTATCAAAAACTTCTACTGGAAAACTTCCTTGGTCTATGTTACACTCTTGAACACTATGCCCTTCTTCATGGACACTAGAATTACTTATATCAATATGAAAAGTAGGAGATACATCATAATGGGAATCAACAAACTTACTTGATTCAGAGCGCTTCCTAACCCATTCAGGTTGCTTTTCCTTTGTAGGTTCAGATTCTACCTTCTATTCAAGATGTTTCTTTGCATAGCTTCTAGTCTTCCTCATAATTTCAAGTACTGCAAAATATTTCTTGTTGTTTTATTTTTGAGAGCTGATATTCACACTGGTAATAGAGAACTCAGAGTCGCCACCTAGGATATTGGGAAACAAAAAGTGATTGCACTTTGATTTTGTACTTGTTATTTTAGAAAAGGCTTTAAACATTACCTTACAAATAGTGGTAGGATGAAATAATACTTGATGCATAAGACCTACTATGATGGCACTAATGCAATAGACTTAAAGCTAATTATTCCTTAAACAACAAGGAATATTCACAACAAATAACTGACTCTGACTGTATCTGATCTGAACTTAGAGACTTTGGACTTAACTACTCCCTAGTGGACTCACCAATTTGTTGGTTATTTTTTAAGAACTAAACTGATCTCTAGAATACCTATGGAATTTTTCATTTCCAATTATCAGTAATACTAAAGGGATTGGCCAACGAACGAATAGAAGTTTTTAAACTTCTACTCCTACTCTTTGGGCTTTGTGAAACCCAAGGGGGTGATCCCACAATGTATACCTAAAGACCTTTCATAATTAGAACCAAATACATTGTTAATAATAGATATCTCTCATGATACCACTTAATAGTAACATTAAATAAGTTGGCAGCTTATTATATTAATGTTATATGAGTTGAAAATGAGAGAGAAGACACCTAGAAGAATGAATAACAATAGTGTTCCTCCTAAAATTTTATGGTTAAAAGTATGAGTAGTTAATGAATCAATACTATAAATGTAATACTAATATCCTGCATGAACTAGTGTCTTTATCTAGAGCACAAAGTCGATACACTTTGACATATCCTGATAAAAATTCAAATAATAACAAATATAATCCCAAGAAATCTTGCATTACAACATTTCTCTGTGACTTTTAGGATTATCACTTCTTACAAATATCCTAGCACATAGTAATTATAACTTATCACTCTCATATAATCATTTACATCAATTCATTGAATCGATAGGGAAACATGAAACTGAACATCCATTAGATAATGACAGAGACAAGTGAAAGAGATCCTTGACTACTTTCAATCATAACTCATAACACACATACAAGGAGAGAGAATAACCATGAAACTAATATTAATTTGTATTATAAAATGCTATACCATTATCAGTCTTACATGCATAAGTATGAACTCCAAAATTAACATAAAAAAAGAATCTAAAACTTGCTTCATATTTGTCTTGATAACACTAACAATATCAACTCAAAATTTTCTAAATCCCATGATTTTGGTCCTAAATTCCTTCTTATAGAGATGAAGGAGCAAACAAGTCTCAGACCAAAAAGAGCAAATGTCACGATCCCATAAGACCGCTTACAACAATATTCCATTCTTAGTTATGCTTGAGTCTTTAGGTGGAGCAAATAAACATGAGGCAGAATTATTGTCAAATCTTCATGGAAAATATGTCCCACCTTAAAAGACATCATTAGTTTGTTACATGAGTTACAAGATATTCTCCATGTGCTCAAAATGCAAATTGTAAGAAAATCAAAATAGCAAAACTTATGAAGCAAGGAAAAGAAAGTAGAAAAAAGGTAAAAACGTGTTAATCCACATTAGAACCACATGATAATCACTTTGAGCATTGAGGAGAGAATGATATTTTACCATGTTATATCAAAATCCTAATCTATATTGTATTCAGGCTATGTATTATTCTTCTCCTGTCCATTATTTTCCTTATTCACTCTATATATTTCTCCAACCAAACATTGTATTCTTCTTCAGTGGGTCACTTAACAATCAATAAATCCTACACCTTAGTAGTATACTGGGAGTACCTTGCATCACTTAAAATTCTAGCCTCTTTAACAAATACATCCATTTTTTATTCAATTTCCACCATCATATCAATGTCTAGATTGAGCAAGAGGTAATTAGTGATGGAAAAATTCATCATATCCGCGTCAAGAAATCCTCCCAAATCTTCCTTCCAGGTTTTAAATAGATGCAATTAATCTTTTGAATTCAATATTTGAGGCATACCATGATTCTCCATTTCCTTGAATATTTTCAACTTACCCTAGAGTTGTATCCCGAACTTTCCATGAAAAGAGTTACCTCATTTATTGAGTCAATAGTTTTCAATAGGTCAGGAATATTTGTGGGTGCCTCAAGATCCTCCTTCATTTTTGGCATCATTTCTTTCAATGTACTTACCCTAGCAATCCAATTATTACATTCATTCCTAAAGGCCTCTTGTACTTGCAGATACTTTGTATTTTCCTTATGAATATTTTGATACGTGGCCCATACATCATTAGCCCTGTGGATCAACTTCGTCACCCTATGCTTATGCACATCCCTAAAAATCTCATTGGCCACACTAACTATCTCCAATTTGGCCTACCTAGCATTCTCCTTTTCAGCAGTGAACTTTTCTCTCAAGTCATCAATTTTGAGGGCCAAAGTCTCCCTATCTTGTGTAGACATATCAAATGAAGAATAATAATGTTGAGTCACTATTCTTTGAGTAGCCTGAATGGTAACCATCATTTGACTTAGTTCATTCAAAGCCTTATTATATTCCTTAACCAAAGATTCATATTTCTTCTAAGAAATATGTGTAGTGTCCATACTAAGCATTGCAACATGTGCAATTAACTCAACTGCTTAGATTGGAGTTATGTCAGTAGCTATTTTGACCACTAATGAACCAATGAATTCTTCAATAGGCCTTTCTACCTCATGTTTACTAGTATTTTGTGTCATAGACCAAATTGCAAGAGTATGTAGCTTCAAACTATATCCGGAACTAAATACCTTATTCTCAAATTGATCTTCAGATATCAACGTCTAAAGATCTCTCCTAATTGCATCATATGCTATGAAAGTTGTGATTTTACATCCTGGTAACAACATGATTCCACTATCTTTGACAATTCTTTGAGCTTCAATGGGAGTAATAGATGCAATGTCATCCCTAGTCTTCTCTTCCTCTGCTTTCTCAACATCCTCCTGATGAGAAGGTTCATCATTGATTCAAGTTGATTCCAGTCTCTCTTTTATTTCTTTACTCCACTGTTGAATAATAAATTCTTGGAACTCTTTAGTCTACAAAAATTTATCATCGGCCAGAAACTCATCACACTCCCTAATTTTTCTGATCATCATCATTTTCTATCATACTGCCAATGGACAATCTCGTTAGGAGGAACATCATAATAATGAGTCTCCTTAATATGAGGAAGGGGAAATTTCTGCTCAACTTCCTCATTTCCTGGCACATGTTCTATAATTTGTTTTTCTCTAACCTCCTAAATATCTCCAAGCTTTCTTGGGACATCCATAGCTTCTTGTTGTTGTTTCTTTTTCTCTAAGAGGACCTAGTCTTTACCCATAGGTTCCTTTATTTTTATCTTAAACTCACTAGACTGATAGTCCCTTATCATGGAAAAGTCCCTCTCCAAGGGGTTTGCAATTTCATTATATGGACTGATGTAAAATTCATTCATTTTCATAATATTTTCCTCTAGGTTTTTCATAGTTGTCTAATCCCTTTTCCTAATCATGACATCCTCATCACTTGTCAGACTCCTTAGTACATCATCTCTATACAAGAATTCATGATATATGATGCCTAAGTTCCTTTGTCTTCTTTTTCCAGCCACAAATCTTTCTGGATCAAAAACTCTAACCTCATTGATAGGCATTCTGAGATTATTCACCATAATGCCAAATTTTCCATAGCCTTCAAGGGCAGTGACTTTAAAATAAGAAAATGTAAATTGGGGATGCACTATAGAGCCTTTTTTGTCCTTTCTAAATATTTCATAGTCCATAACATCCATTTTCCACATGAGCTCCATGAAATCCAATATGTCTAATACATACAAGGGTAAATAATGGGGTGCCACCTTAGATCCATAAACCCCGATCAAAGTATGTTCAAAATGTAGAAACCAGTCAACCCAGTTATGTTTTGTTGTAGAGCCTGGTACATCCTTTGGGTGCATAAGACCTCTAATCTCTGGAGAAAGTATGAATCTAATTGCCACACCCAATGATTCTAAAATACCATGTCTTATTACATTTTCAAACAAGATGTAATTGGAATTGGAACAATCTTGATCCCAAATGTATGTCCAAATTTGCACAGGGATAGCCCCATCTTCACTATACTTAACCTTAAGGTTTAATTTCCTCTTCCACTCATAATCTCCCTCCCATAAGAGCATATGCAACAATAAAGAATAATGGGGGAAAGACAGAGTGAACAGTTCCTTTTTCAAGTTGAGAAAATCCTCATACATTCATTGAGCAACAAAATTAGCATAATCAAAACCAATGTGTCGATTGTATTCTTGTATATCTACCACCATCACCAAAAAATTAGGTGCTATTCTAACCTCAAATTCTTGAGCTAATACTTGGTTTAAACAATAGTAGGTGGTTTTGAAATAATCTTCAAATTCTTCACACTCAAAAGGCTCAGTATCTCGAATAGTGATTTTTTTCCCGCTCCTATGTCGCACAAGTATTGCTCCTCTATATGCAATTTTTTTGCTTCATATTCAACATATAAGTTACAACACCTAAACTTGGCAGCGAAATTGGGATTTAACCCAAATACATCCAACATTTTATCCTTTGTCACCTCCAGAATTATATTACCCCACTCTTAATTTTCCTGTGATTAGGGTCATAATGCCTTGCTAGCTCCATCATTAAATCAACATCCACAAACACATTTGCAACTACTAACTTTCCCAGGTTCAACCCCCACAAATACCATGTAGGCTTACTATAATTTCTCCTATTGAAAGCATACTTAAACAATTGCCATCCACTTTGGGGCTAGGGTTTCTCACAAATCTCGTCAGCATTATCAATCAACATAGTTGTAACAACAACTTGTCCTGTGGTCATTTTACCAATTAGGGACCCTCCCTCTTTGATACCTCCAGAAGTTTCTTGCATAAACTTTCTCATTTCCTTTTTTGTATTTCTAGATCTTGTGGAAGCCGCAAGGGTACTAGGCAAAGGTTTAGACAAAGCTACTGGTTTGGACTCAACTTCAGCTGAAGCATGTTGAGTTTTAAGTCTTTTGACCCTCTTTTTCTTTGGTTTCTTCTCACACCTAACACTGGATTCACTAGGCTCTGGGTCACTCATGCTTGTAACGCAAATGGAGACTAGGGTTTACAATTTCTTACGACCAAACAAAATCCTTCACAACTTTGATAGAATAAAACATTATTATTGAATAGGATACCTTTCTTCACAATTTAGATTGTGCTCAATTATCAAATTAGAATCACCAGAAAAGACTAAATTGCACTTTCCACTAGTTTTTATTAGCTTTCAAGGGTATTTTAATCTTACTACCTCAATTAAAAGGAAGTATCAATTTTTCTTACCCAGGTGAAAAGAGTGTTACTCTAGTCGTAGATAATTTTTGGAGCTTTCCTTGCAAATTCCGTAGCCTTTGGTATTCTTTCCACCAGCCAGTGAGGTAGGATGCATGGTAAACTAGATATCTACCCTCTGTTACGGCCAAGAGGGGAGCATGTCACCATTAATACTTGATAATAAGCTCGCACGAGCAAACTGACAATTAGTCATTCAATTTTAAACCTTCATCGTTGATCCTTTAGCTTTAAAAATGCATCAATGGTCGATAATCCACCTCGCTACTTTTCCTTTTTCTTTATATGAAGTCCTTAATATTTTTCCACTTTGCCTCTTCATGTAGCAGTTGTTGCCAATCGCTAGTTCACTTTGTTCTCATCCATCTTTATCAACAATGTAAGTACCTCATGCGACAAAATCTCGGCCCTTTAGATTTAAGGTTGATTTCTTGATCTCATCCACATCCATCACTCCTCACTAGTTCAACTTTGCATCTTGAATTCCATCAGCGATAGGAGATGTAAGCACCCTTGTTTGACACATACACCTACATAACAATTAATGGAACAAAAGATATCACAAATAGGATGTAATCAAGTTAGCAAGAGAAAACTCCTCATAAGGGACCATATCGTTCATCACTAATCATTACCTTAGCATTCAAAACAAATCCATGAGACGCGATACAATTGGGAACTCATCATCCCGCTCATCACTAATTGCAAACAATCTCTTCACAACATATTAGCAATGGGCGATGAAACTAGGATCATAAATTGAGAGATCATCGCTTATCGCTATTAAAACTTTAAGTATTCAAAAATAATTAGCGATAAGCGATCCCTTAAGAACCTCACTCATCGCTAATTGCAAACAGAAGTTCAAATAACAATTCGGGGTTGAGCGATAAGGACATAAGGCTGGCCGAACTTAAGTGGAAACTTTAATGCACATTCCCATACATTGTTTAAACAAAGGGGACTTCCTATGATGATACAAAAGTTAAATAAAAACTTATGAACCCCAAAATCATTACAATGAAGCTTTCTAAACTCATGATGAGGGAACTCGTTGCCAAAATAGAAAAAATTTAATAGTGACTGGCAATGAGCAATAGAGAGTCAACAACAAAATAGAACATTTGAGCGACTTCAAGGAAATAAATGTTGAAACCCTCCTAAATACAACAAGGGTTTAAGATGGGACATGAGAATTAAGGTTCCATCAAGTTGTGAGAATCAAGTGTTTAAATGAATGATTTTCTTGAATTATGACTTCAAACATAGTAGCAAGTTGTCAAACAGTTGTGTCAATCCTAGTAACTAAACATTGAGTTTGTATTCAAGAATCTGGTCCAATTCTTTCGATTGCCAAAGGTATAACACAAGAGAAGACAATACAAGAAATTTTCTATTCTCAAGGGTCACTTAAAATACCACAACCCACATCTTAGAACAATGTCAACTCACACAACCCTCTCACCCCCTAGAGGGTGCCCATGTTTTTTCCTTTCCCGAGTCTTAACCAAATTTGAATCCTCCACTTTTGGCCAGTAATCCCTGATGGTTATATGGTATCTTGGGGGAAAATTCTTCCCTCCCCTTGCACTGTGATATTAGAAGTGTTTGGAAACTAGCTCGGTTGGCTTCTACACTAAGGTTCGTAATAAGGGTTTCCATTCGGTGCAACAATAGATAAACTCCCTCACGAGACCTCCCAACCTTTCGAACAAAGGATTTGGGGATGGTTATCTTGCACACTACCATCGAATTGTGGACTTTCCCCGTAATCACTTTTGATTATAGTGGGTTGGAAAACTTGGCTTTAGTTGTTCCCACTTAGGTCATTCCCATAGGGTGAGTACTTTTTCCCACTATGGTAGGCCTTCTAAAGGTGTTAACAAAGTATAAAATAGTGAGTCTGGAATTTTGGTCACCCAGTAAAGGGGAGAGCATAGACCTATCACTTCAAGCACAAAATACAAGGGGTTCTTTAAACTTCTAATTAAAATATATTCCAAATTTAATCAAAAGAAAGCATTAAAACAACGCTAGCGCTTGCTTACATCATCAATAGTTTCATAAGATTATATTTGACCAGTGTATTATGCATGTGCAAAATAGAAAACCTCAATTAGTTCTAGAAATTTTAAAATTTTGCAAAATTAACTAGATGCACTGAAAGATCATTTGTATGCGGTGAAATAAAAACTAGGTCCACTAAAAGAACAACTCAATGTGCTATAAAAAATATTAAATGCACTAGAAACCTCCTGTATGTACTAAAATAGATGTTGGATGCACTGGAATATCTTTTGGATGTGCAGTAATAGAGTTTGGATGTGCTAAAATAAGTTTTTCTTGCACCGAAAGAACTCATAGTTGTGCTAAAAGAAGTTCACGTCCAAAATTTGTGAAACAAGTTTTCCAGAAAACATTAATAAAAAGGGGTTGGGCCCCACAATGGGTGCCAATTTATGTGTGAGGTAAAATTTGTATAGTAAACAAGATCACACAAGCAATGAAACATATTACATGAGAGATTTGAATCATAAAACTAATCTAATTTCAAACAAAGAAAAATCTCTAAAATTGTTCGATTGTTTTTTTATTCTCAAGGATTCATTAAATCATATTGGCTCTCATATTTTTGTATGCACTATGATTGTTAGAATGACAACTTGAGAAATGAGATGCTATTCAAAATGAAAGAATCTAGTTCCTACATGATTTAATAAATTGTATGATAATGCTAAATGATGTTATGATATTAAAGGCTGAAAATGATAATGGTGATATGACAATGGATAATGATGCTAAATGCAACAGTGGAAATGTTGTATAAAAGCTAGGATGATAACTATAATGCAGCTATGAACTAAGACATGATTCTAAACTAGAATGATAAAATAATTCTAAATGTTAAATGCTAAACAATGCTAAATGCTCAAACTCTAAATGCTCCAATGTTATTCCTACATAGTAAGTTTACTCAAAGATGGATGTAAAATGTTTTAGAATGGGCTTGTATTTATAGGATTTCAAAATCATCTTGTGATGTGGAAACAAACAATGGTCAATATTTCAACATGAGAGATGAATGGTGGAGATGGAAGAAGTTAGAAAGAATCATGGAGAATGTTCCCTTGACCAAGGGCAACATACCAAGTGTATGAGGGAATAAAATGTGTGAAAGAGCCAAGTGTCCAAAGTTTGTTTTGGAATTGGTTGAGAATAATGCAATTTGAATATTAGACATATTTAAATTCATGTGACACTTGATGAGGTAGCAAGAGAAAAAGTTGTAGACATGTGCTTAAAATCCAAAATTGGGATTTAAATTTAGTGAAAAAGATTATTAATTAAATAAAGCAAACTATGTAAATTTGTTTATTTAATTAAAATAGAAGGATGCGATTTAAGATTGTAGAATTAGAAGGTATGAACTATATAGATAAATTTGGAATATATTTATAGTTAGATGAATTAAATGGGTTCATTAATTAAATAACTTGTATTTAATTAATTAATTGTCTTGACCTATTTTATGTGTATACAGTAAATACTATCGTGTTCTAGGACACCAAACTAATGAGTGTCGTACATTAAAGGAAATACTGAGTAAGTACCACTTCGATGACATTGACTACTATCCTCTCATCCCATAGTACACTTTCCCACACCTCATCATGCAATAGTTTTCAAATCTTCCATTCTCACTATTGCATGACCTTTCCCATCACCCATCTCGGCTCATTCTTTCCTTACACTTAGTGGGGCCAAGAAGTTGTTAGCCTTGTCCTAGTGATGCATTTTTCCTTGTACCCTAGCTATGTTTTTCACCTTCCTCTTATCTTGACTGAGACTTGGAGGTGGATGACTTGTTTAATGGTCTACTTGCCTTTGCATTACTAGTATTTTCCTTTTCTTTTGTGTGTGCATATACATATCGTGTTCCCCCATGACATGAAATTTGATTTTCTCTCTCTCTTTGTGCAATTTCTCTATTTGTACCTTCATTCTTCTATATGTCGTACATCACTTTCACCTTTTCCTTTTTTTTTTGTTTTGTGTTTTCATTTTGGGGATGATGCAAAGCATTGAGACACCCTATGCCTCTTTCATGTTGACCCAAATAGTCTTTCTTTTTCCTTTTCGCTTTTTTTTTTGTTTTCCTTTTGGGGATGACACAAAAGACCTCCTTTTCTTTTTCCATTTTTTTTTTGTTTTCCTTTTGGGGATGATGCAAAGCATTGAGACACCCTATGCCTCTTTCATGTTGACCCAAATAGTCTTTCTTTTTCCTTTTCACTTTTTTTTTTGTTTTCCTTTTGGGGATGACACAAATAGTGTTGAGACACCCTATGTCTCTTCCATGTTGACCCAAAAGACCTCCTTTTCTTTTTCGCTTTTCTTTTTCTTTTTGTTTTGTGTTTTCCTTTTAGGGATGACGCAAAGGGTTGAGACAACCTAAGTCTCTTCCATGTTGACCAAAGTGTTCTTTCTTTTTCCTTTTCGATTTGTTTTTTGTTTTCCTTTTGGGGATGATGCAAGTCATTGTGACCACAATTTTTCTTTCATGTTGACTCAAAAGATTTTTCATTTTCTTTTGCCTTTTCATTTTCATTTTCTTGTGTTTTCCTTTTGAGGATGATGCAAAGTGTCAAGACATCCTATGCCTCTTCCATGTTGACCCAAATGGATCTTTCTTTTTCTTTGTTTTTTCTCTCTTTGTGTCATTCTTCCAGTTCTATGTGTATTTGGGGAATGATGGAAGCTCTAAGCTCTTTAATCAAAACATTGCAGCAATGAATATACTGACCCCAAATCCATAGATCCCTTGTGTGTTTGGTGTGTTCCTTTTTGGGGCAACCCCTCTTTCTTTTATTCCTTTTTCAATCACATGATGCATCCTTACTCGTAAACGTATGACTTCACATAGGGGCTTTCCAAGTTGGCTCTCGTGTCTTATTTCTTTTTGCATTTTTCATTCACTACTTTAAAGTAATTTCTCATAGAATGGTCTGTAGCAATTCCTGTAAAGTGGGGGCATACATTGGCATTATTCATTTTGCATTCTTCTTCCTTTTTGGTTCTTAGTGCAACCTTCTTGTCCTAGACGATGCATTTGTCGCTTTGTGGATGACATTGGGTATAGTGTCCTTCATAAGCGTGATTTATATTAGCATATTACATTCCTTTTAGTGGCCTAATGTGATGCATTGCATCCCCTAAGTTGTTAATATTCTATTCTTTGATTGGTCCTCTCTTGGAGAAATTAGACACAATGTTCCCTAAGTTAAAGACCTCGCATGAACTAAGCAAGATTCCTTTGAACATCTTTTGCATGTTGAATTTTGCATTTACATGGCCACCTTGCATAACACAGCTTGCATGCCTCTGGTGCCATTTCATTTGTTCATGAGTTCTAAGCATACAAAGCTTTTCTTATCTCATGAAGCACGAAACAATATTTTTCTTTGTGGCACCTTATTAAAGTTATCAGGAGGTATAACTTTAGTATGGTTGAGCGGGAAAGCCCATTTTGAGGCATGAATTTTCCCAATAGCCACTTTGTGGATTTCTCACCCCACGTACAACCTAAAGTTTCGTGGCCACAAAGTGAGTATGTTGTGGATTTCTCACCCCATGGACAACACAAATTTTTGTGGCCCTAGATTGAGTATACTTGGGCCTTCTCACCCAACGAACAACCATGAGTTCCATCACCACAGATTGAGTATGCATTTTATTTTCAAACAAACAATCCTACATCTAATCCACAATGGGTTGGACAAATGATCGAAGCTTGATCCAACTTTCCTTCATTCCTTTTCATCACTTTCATGTGTGTTCCTTTGTGATTATGATTGGTTTTCCATGGGATCTTGATCTTGGGGGCTTGAACATCCCTTTTGATTAATGTTGTCTCATCTCACCAAGCATTAGTGCATTCAGACCCCTCTTGGTTGCTTGTTTGGCTACTTTAGTATGAGTTTGAAGCAAGTTCATCCTCTCACTAAAGTGGGGGCTAACTATGGACATGAAAAAGGTAACCCTTTTACTTTTTCTTCTTTTTCCCCTCCTTGTGCTTATTTGGCTTGATTTCACCTTGACTTCATGTTACAATGTGGCCCACACATTCATATTAGGTCTTGAATCTTTATAAATTATTAAGACTTCATGATGTCTTGTAAAGGTGTTGTGAAGTGTTGTATGACATTTTCACTCTTTTTTAGACTCTTCTCATTATAATCCACCTACATACCTTCTTTTGATCACTTACTAAGTCTTATTTTAAAGTGTTGTGAAGTCTTGTAAGAAAATTTCATGTTTTTTTAGACTTTTCATCAACAAATACACCTTTCTTATGCTTTATTTGGCCCCGTTATGCACTTATAGGCCTTAATTAAGTGTAGTTTTGAATGTAAACCTAACAAAAATCATTTAAGACAACTTAATTCCCAAAACCCATTCACATGCCTTGAGTGGGACCCATTTTCCACTGGGGGCAAATGAGTCCCTCTTGGCACCAAAAAAAAAACTTAAATTACTGGCAAATTTTTATTTCTTAAGACCTAAGGTCGGTCTTTGATGTTGTATTTTCAGGGAATTAGGGAATAAGTGTGTATAAATACATTATTTTCTATTCATTTTAACCCTCATTCATCCATTCACGCATTCATTCAATTATTCATGCATTCATCATAGCACTTAAGTATTCTAGCATTCAATCAAGCATTCAAGCATCTTGGAGCAGCCATTGACATATCTTCAGACTTCAACATCAAGGGTTTGGGGAGTTTATGACATTTGCATGTTATTTTTTCATCATTCCTTCTTTATTTCATTTCATTATCAAGGGTTTGATTACCAAATTAGGGTTTTACCAAGGCAAACCCCTATACTCTATACCTTAACCATTTTCCTCCTCTTTGCATGTGTGTTTGCAAGTCTTGTAGTTAGATTTTTCAAGGAGAGAGGTGTTGAAAAGTGTTCAATAAGTCATCAAAGTTATCATAGTCAACATAACCCTATTCGAAGCTTGGAGGATTATTTCAACCCAATAGACAGAAAAGTACAGACCAGGACCCACAGAGTTGACTTTTGATTTTTTAGATTTATGAGGGTGGAATAATTCGCCACCTATGGCGAATGAGTCCTACTGCCAAGTTGGAAAAATATTTTTCTAAAGTTTTGTGTTCTCGGCATCCTGAAACCTGTTCCAACAAATTTTACAAGAAAGAGGACTAATTCACCATCTGTGGTGAATGAGTCCCAATGGGCACTAGGATTGAATTCTACAACATTCTAGAACCTTCCTAGATCTCTTTTTAGTTTCCAAGTGGACCCCAATCAGTTTCATTCAATTTTTTTCTTATTTGTTTATGTTTCTAGTTCATGTTTGCATACATCACTGTGTTTTCAAACACTACATATTGCTTAGTTTTGCATTCATAATCAATAGTTTCTATCATATTTCTGCATTTAGTCTGTCTCATCTAGGCACATTACACCTACATCATATCAATCTTTGAATGTTAACATTGCATTTTGGCCCAATCTTTATCCTTTCAGGTGGAAAACCCTAGAAGGACAATAAAGCATTTGGGTGCCAAAATCTTTGTTTATAGTTAGACATGGTGCTAGAAGATGACGAAGTTTAGGTGTATACACCTTTTTTAATGTAGTGGTGTTAAGTTCTCCATAATTTTGAAAATTGAACCCAAGCTCATGGTGAAGCTATAACAACCAAATTAGATCTATCCATCTAGGGGAGGAGTAGTAGGATATGGCCTAGGATAGTTTATATCATCTCAAAAAATCTATGTGTGCTTCAATTATCAAAAGATGAAAGGAAATGAAGGGGTTACTCAAATATTTTAAGTCATAATGTGTTTCATGATTTTTCCATACGCATGTCAAGGGAAAATAAATGTGATTATTCTATTGAGAAAGCCTCTATACATAGACGTGGTCGTATTGGCTAATGCCAAATTTTATTGGACACGAAGGATATACATTAAAATGCCATCTTAAAGATTCATGTTGTTTTTCTTAGTACACTCTCAGTATCTTCGAATGGGGAGAATACAACCATTCCATAAAAAATGCTTATGAAGATTAAAAAATTTCTATGATCTTCTCATTTAATTTTTTAATACTAAAATATTAAAAAAAATTTAAAATTCCACATTTAGGATACATATCTACTAGAACAATTTCAAACATAACATGTGATTTCATTCATATTCAATCCTCTATGATTTGGTTGATAATAAAGTATTAGGATAATTTCAAACACACCTAGTGGCTTTATGACAAACTCCTTTGAGGCTCCCTTCATGTCCTTCAATTATAGTAGGAAAATATCTCCACTCATCATTGACTAGAACAAGATGTTAGAGAATATGTTTAGTTGAGTGGGAAGGGAGATGTATGACACCTACGATTTTCAAATTTGATTCTTTGAAAATGTAAGCTTTTCATGTAGTGTCCCTTGTTACATCGAAAGCTAAGGGCTAAGATATTTAAACTGATGAGGCATAATTTAAGTTAAGTTACATTTTTGTGTTGAATGTGAAATCTTTTAGCAACCATGAAGAGAAAATCATCGATAAAATATACATAAATAAATGCAATTATATTTGTATGAGCCCCACCAATGGCACAACACAATTCAAGTTAACAATTATAACCAAATGACATGAAAATCAGCTTAACCTTTTGAATATGTTAAAAAGATTATAAAAAATAAATTTATAGTCGTAAAAAATTAAAAAAAAACATAAGAATATATAATTGTGTTTCTATTTCGTATTAACTAAATTAAAATGCCATATTTAAATTTTTCACAATTTACTAACTTCTAAGCTACAATAATAGCTGCGTGAGGGTGTTAAAATCTGAGGTTCCACTCTATCATGAGATTCAAGGGCCTACATTATACGGGAAAAAAATTTCAATAGGTCTCAGTACCTACGGGTTTATTAATTTATCATGACAAATTTAAGTTTTTGAAACATAATATAATGTACCCTCAATTACTGGGGCATTTAGGCAAAGCGGTATTCAGAAGAAAGGACCTTTAACTTTTGAAGCACTGTTAGGGATAAAATTTCAAGAATGCACCGGCTTGTTTAGAATTGAAAACGATTATTCTGAAGTGGTTTGGTGAGGCATGTGGTTTTGACTGCATTGAGGGAATTTCTTCCACAGACGCCTTCAATAGATCAGCCTCTCTGGTTACCTTTGTGAAATATGCCAGAAAAATGGGATGAAGTACGGTGGATGTTGAGAACTTATCTTGATGGGCATCCGATCCCATGGGAAAGAGTGCGATATCTCCCTGAGCAAACGATCCCACGGGAAAGAGTGGGATCAAAAACTAAGATATCGCCTTGCATTTTCAGGGTATCGACGGACTTGTTGAAGGAATGTGAAGATGCGTATTGGCCTCATATTGTTTCCATCGGCCCTTACCGTCACGATTCCGGAAAAAAGGTGGATACGAAACTCTGGGAAACGAACATAAAATCTCTAGCGGTATCTAGAGCGGTTTTAAGAATTCTTCTGCTCAACCGTACGTCGGTAAGCGCAAGCGAGATGGTAATCTTGGGGGAAAGAATGCGGGAAAATTTGACAGAGAGGGCAAAAGAAATAAGATTGTGCTACGATGAACACATACATTACACTGATAATTCCCTGGGTGAAATGATGGTTATGGATGCTTGTTTCATTCTTGAGTTCTTCAGATGTTTATTTAAGGAATCTATGGGTGATCTGGAAAGGTTGTGTCCCAACTTTGGAAAAAAATTCAACCCTCTTGTGAGGTCGGAAATCATGAAGGATTTGATTAAATTAGAGAATCAGATCCCACTCTTTGCCTTGGAAGAAGTTCTTGCTATGGAAGAAGATGTTGTCCCTGAAGAAGTTTACGTTAGGGGAGTTGTTCCTGCTATTGAAGAGGAGATTTATGCTATTAAAGACGTGGTTGATCCTATTGAAGAAGAGATTAGAGAAAGAAAATTCAAGCAGATTATAACGATTAGGGAAGAGAAGGATCTTGCTGAAAAAGAAAAGGTTCTTATGGAAGAAGTAGTTGTCCATGAAGATGTTGTCAGTAGGGAAGCTATAGAACAAGTTGTTGAAGAAGAGGAGGTTCCTGCTAAAGAAGAAGAGGAGGTTCCTGCTAAAGAAGAAGCAGCTTCCCGTTTTGGGAAGCTTGGGGAGGTTAGAGAGAAGCTTCAAAAATCCAGGGAGAAGCTTAAGGAAGTCAGAGAGAAGCTTCAAAAATCCAGGGAGGAGCTTGAGGAACCTATGGAGAGGCTTAATGAAGCTAGGGAGAAGTTGAAAGAAGCTAGGGAGAAGCTTAAAGCTTTCCATATTAAGAAGCTTCACAAAGCCAAGCCTAAACTTCAAGAATTGTTGAAGGCTGTGTTTCATAAAAGCTATTATAGGCCATTTTCTTATGTCTCTTCCGACCAATTGTTCAGGAAGAACAATATTTTTGACATCAATACTATTTTGGACATTTATTACTACTGTTGTCTTGGAAATGAAGAACCCCAGGAAGAAAAGCAAGAGGCAGA
>VDFB02000015.1:456425518-456492390 GCA_007258455.2 Sequoia sempervirens | reverse complement strand
CTTCCTCTTGGTCGACCTCAATCACAGACAATCATTCACTATATTCATCTCTCTGTCATAATGCTTGTAAAGCATACATTAAATTCTCTCAACCAACAACCATTAGGGTTTTTAATTACTTCACTGATAATCTTCCTTTGTCTCAGGTTATGCACACCACCATGCAACACACATTGGGCTGTCCAACATTAAATTTCAGTTATAGAGAATATTACTATATTTGCACTCTATCAACCCTGAGTCAGAATATGTATTTAATGCAAATATATTGCTAATAGAAAATAAATGTTTCAACCAATGATTGTTGATTTACAACAGTGATGTAAAATCAACAAATGAAATCATGCCATGTGTCGACACATCAATCGTCCATCACTTTTGACTATCACACCAAATTGTCGATCGTTCCTCGTGGTCTTTCTACTGTACCAATGCTATCCATCCAGAAGACTCCCATGGTATGGTGGTATTCAACGCTACTGCTCAACAACCAAAAGAGCCCCGAGGTATGGTAGTATCCACCGTACTACCATGTCTTAGCTTGAAGACTCTCACGGTATGGTGGTATCACTACACTACCGCCAGATAACCAAAATGATCTTGCGGGGTGGTAGTACACCACATTACTGCTAGACAATCAAAGGCATCCTGTGTTATGGTGGTACACTGCGCTAGCATACCTGTCTCACTATCACCTAGTAGTACAATGGTACACTAAAGGAGATCCGCTAGTCAGGAAGTTAAGAAACTTATGAACTTCGCGACAAGGTTAGAAGGTTAGAGAAATCAACAATCCCGTGACCAATACACTGTCGCCCAGTTACAAACTTTTAAAACCCTGTGACATAGGTTACAAGGTTCAAGTTTTGGGTGATAGGATGATAATGAAGACCAACAAAGGGGAAATATTCCAAGTCTTTAACAGAGGTTGAAGCCAACTAGTTGAGGCACATTTTCCAATAGCCCCGCATGTATTTCCTAAATTTTTTCCTCTCTGGTTAGCCTTCCTAGAGTTCATTTGGTAGATGGAGAAGGAATCCATGCTTATACAAAATAAAGTAACCTTTTTTGCCAACTTAATAGTATGTGGAGATTTTTCTATTGGATCAAGCACTCTTGAGGAAATTTCTATAGAAATTTTTGAAGACAAAATATTCTTTAAAATCTAGGAAAGAGAGGGTCTTTGATCTTGAGAGTGACATGAATTTTTTTAGATAGAAAATCCTCACAAAAAATAGGATCACCCATGAGGTGGACTATGATGAGGATGTTATAAGGAACTGCCTCACTCCCCATGACGTATACTAGAGAAGAAGAAATTGGGAGATATTGAAAAAATTAGAGGAAGAAGGAAGAAGATGGATAATGACTTCCTAGGATTTTACACTGAAGAAGTAGATCCTCTCAAGAGGATCAATCTAATGATTGACAAGCTTGAAAATTGTATGGGGAAGAAAAAATGGAATTGGAAAAACCCACCAAGCTACCTACCAAAAGGCCAAGCAGTGTTGTATAAGAACCCTAAGATGAGGCTTCAGTACAACATGCTCCATCAAATTCACCTCCTGAGCAGTAAGAATCCAAAAGGAAAAAGGTATAGGAACATAGCCACCTTGTGCCATATGAAATGAGTGTAGAGGTTGGGGATACTAAAGAGGTAGCTTGTGTGTTAACACAACTAAAAGGTGACATTGAAGTTGATCAACATCTCCATGAAACAAAAGCTCATAGGCTTGAAGAAAGAATTGATGTATGTGCAAAAGGTGAACATGACATGCAAGATGATGAAAGAATGGTAGCAAACCTTAGATTCATAGAGAAATGAGTTCATTTAGACCCCTGAATTTAAGGATTTTTGGATTAAATTAAAAATGAAAGAGTTCATGTGGAAAGGGTTTAAATAAATAAGATGGGTGCCAATGAGTCCCAACATGATGAAATTACTGCACAAACCTTTAATGAACTCAAGATAAATGAGATAAATATCAGCCCACAGGAGGCCACGAAAATAGTACTAAAATGCAATATCTTGCTCATACTAGGGATGGATTTGAAGAGAATGTTTTTACTTAATCAAGTGAGAAATTAGGAAGACCCCATGCTAATGGCTAAGTTTGATTCACAAGAGGGCATGAGTGGAATAGGCTACAATCTTGGAATTGAAACCTTAACCTTTTGGGATAAGAAAAAGAATACATAAAATCCTAAGTTGTTAGACATTGTGCAATAAATGAAGGGAAGAGCTATGGTCAAAACCCTCAAGGAAACCTCAACCTTAGAAGTAGTCACCATGACTATGCACTGTGCTATGTTCACAAGAGCCTTTTTCAAAGGCTTGGGAAATAAACTCATAGAATATGATAATATTGAAAGAAGTACGGATGATGAGGTAAACAGATTGTATATAGAAAATGTGAAGTTGAAGTAGAAGTTGAAAGGATCGGGCCCCTCTCAGAGCACTGAACATTTGATAGTGTACCAAAAGGTTGATGATGTTTCCACTGAGCAGGAAGAATCCTTAAAATATGAAATAGAAAACTTGAAGAGATGCAATGAAGAGGCCAATAAGGAAGTAAGGGAGAAGATTTATGGTACATTAGAGAAGGTCTTAGAGCATAGAATCAAGATAGTGATGGACAAGACATAAATTGTAAATGAATGTTATATTTCCTTATCCAAAGCAATGGAACAAATAATGATTCATGATCTTACCTTGGATCCTTTGTTCAAGAAGTGGTAGCCCATTCATCATACATTGAGCACATTGTGTAAGGTTTTGCATAAAAGTGTGGATGCACCTGCAACATTAAAACCAATAGAAAGGATGGTGAAGATGGTGAGAGATGAATCTTTGTATGTGTCAGGGGAAAGCCAAAAGATTAAGGTAAGGATATAGTCCTTTTATACAATCAAGTAGTGGTTTGTACCAAGAATGCTCAAAGAAGATGATCAAGTAAAGGATTGTGCTAGCTAGAAAAATGAGTTCAACCAAGTAGTCACCAACTACATTGCTCGTCTACAACACGATGATGATATAAATGTTCATAGATTCAATCTAATGTTGGATGGAATGATTGTATTAGATTTTAGATATTCAAAATTTATTTCAAAAGCTAGAGGATTGGTGAATGGAAGATAGAAGAGTCATCTGGCCAACATGATATAGATCTAGGAGTATAAATGACCCAATTATTATACAATGTTCACATGGGAGAAAACATATTTGGCTCCTTCAGATGAGTATACATGATATCAAAACTCATAAAGCACCAAGCGTTGGAGATATTATTATGAAGAAAGGACCTTGCTAGATCTAAATAATCATAGGTATCTTATGGTCATTAATAGACTTTTGTGTCTTACAAGCACTTCAGGCTTCACTACCTGATAATTGTCACTTGTTTCTTATCTAATTATTTTATTTAATCACACTTAAAGAATGATAGTTAAGTCTTTAGTTTATGTTAATTGAAAAGACATTTTTAAATGGTCTAAAGCTTGTCACTTCCTTCATCAATAAGAAGGAAAACAAGACCACATTTTGAATCATCGGTGAGTAGGTAGATAGAGATATAACAATATAATAGAAAAATCATTTTGAAGAAACACTTATGGTATGAACTGTAAAAATTTTTAAAGTAATTTAATGGAGAAGAAATTATAATCTAAATGCCATAATTTTGGTGCCCGATTGTTTTTTGATATTAATTTATAGATGTTATTCGTTGTCTCTAGAGTGGTCTTTCCTTGTTATTTAAATCACTATATTAGGGATATATCTAATTTATCAAGACACATTTTGTGTATTTGTGTGATTCATTTTGATTGGTTTTTCAAGAAATAATTAAAATCCTTTTATGTCATTCATTTTAATTGGTTTGTACAAGAATAAAAATCCTTTTAAATAAGTCATCATAATTGGTTTCCTTCAAGCAAGAATTAAAATCCTCTCAAATAATTATAGTAACCTATGGAGATATTATTGGGATTAGTAAGAAGATCCCGGTAACTTACAACTTTGCGCATTTATACAAGGTATAAACATTTGAAAGTACCAAACAAATTTGAGTTCAGTCAAAAGGAGGACACATATATCATATACATCTTAACTCCATTTCCCAATAAAAGGCATTGGTCCACTTTAGTTATTAAACAATACTTCATGAAAACCTAATTTGTACACCTTAATCTCAAACCCTAGGAGTAGGAGTAGCTATTAGTTAGTATCTATGTCACATTTACATTCCATTATGGAATAGATTGCTAGATGATGATTTAATTGGAGATTTTGGAAAATCCACAAAACCTCTAAATTCATAATGTGCTTAATTATCAAAGGTACACCCTCCTAGGCATAGTAGAGCCTAAAGAATAGGAAATTCTAACCACATTGGTTAATTTTGTTCTTTATCCAAAATATTGTTAAACCTAACCATAGACCCTGGCATACTCTTAGGGTTTGTAATTTGTAATTTTGGGAACCAATGTTCAAACCCTACACCCTCATCCCCCATCCCTATACCCTATACACCCAACATTATAATCTAACTTTGAACATTACCCATCAACCATAAACTTAAACCCTAAACCATCAATCCTAAACTCAATACCCTCAACCCTATACCTAATATTCTAAATCCTAATCCTTATACCCTATACACTTAACCATGTACCATAAACCCTATACTTTACACCCTAAAACCTACACCCTCAACCTTCATCCTTATACCCTATACCCTCAACCTTATACCCTAAAACCTAAACATTATCCCTCAACACTATACCCTCAACCTTATACTTAAACCATAAAATCTACACTCTCATCCCTTAACCCTATACCTTATACACTCAAACCTCAATAGTATACCCAATATCCTAAACCCTAATCCCTATACCCTATATACTTAACCTTGACCCTCAACCATAAACCCACAACCTTGAACCCTCTACCTAATATCCCTATACCATACATACTAAACCCTATACCCTCAACCTTGAACACTATCCTTCAACCCTCAAACCTATACCTTAAACCCTAAGCCCTACACTCTCAACCCTCATCCATATACTCTATACCCTCAACATTATACTTTAAACCCTAAACATTATCCCTAGACCCTATACTTTGTTGAACAGTCTAGATAATAAGAGGGGGGTGAATCAATTATTATAAAACAATTTTCATGAATTTATTTAATCCAGATCAAACTTAAATCAATCAAATATTAATGAACATGAAAGTAGAAAAAAACACCATGCACCGTGAACACCAAAATTTACATGGAAACCCAATAAGGGAAAAACCATGGAGAATGATAATTCTCAATTATAAAATACCAGTTAAGGTGACACTAGTTAAGGTGATTTTTACAAGGGCTCACTACCAAGTTGCTCATTATAGGGTGGTTCACTACCTAGCTATTATAGTGAAAGATACAAAAGGGATCACTACCAAAAGATAAAGGCTCAATACCTACAGAAAATGACTCATTGCCAACAAAAGAATGATGAAAGGGAATCCACCACTGAAAGAACTATCACCAACAAAACCAAATAGAATCTCACTATCTGCTACCTCCAGTCATACACTTTACCACACTTCACAACATTTGAGTATTCAAATTCACATTCATCACATTTTCTTGCATCGAACAAAAACATCCTATATTTATAACATTCCAAGTCTTCATAATCTTTCAAGTCGAAAAAACACAATTTCATAATTCCTAAGTCAACCAAGCACAATTTGAAATAGGTTGAACCAAAAAAACATTCCCGCAGTGGAGAGGAATGAAATGTGAACCAAATATAGCCTTTTCACTTAAATAAACATGCTACATGATGTACGGAACCAAATAATAAGATATACACATTACAATGCAAACCATGTGTTGAAGCACATTAACCAACTACCAGATCATTCTGGACCTAGAAGAATGTATCTTATTGTGTTACAAGAGGAATGGGACCAAGAAAAATACAACCCAAAATAGATCTTTATAGAACAACATCCAGAACCAAGCCAATCTAAATCACCAAGGCACCAAAATAGAACTTCGGTAAAATAACTAAGATATGTTGACATCAATGACAACCATTAATGAGAAAAAGCAATCAACATCATCTCAACACATTCCAACAATCTCCCACTTTCTCATTGATGGCAACATTCATCAATACGAAACCAAAAAACTTAATGTCAGCATCAAGGACCATCTTATGTTCTTTTCTTCTCCCCCTTTGACATCAAAGACAAAGGGAAAAACTCCCCCTAAAAAATTTACTCCATTGCCCCTATAATGAAGCCACCAAACATTGATCTAGATAAAAATGAGCATAGAATACCTTGGACCAATGCACACCCTAGTGCATGTTATTGTAGATTAGGAGGGGGCATAACACCTAACTTCTATTAGAAATACTCAAAAGTATATTTGCTCAATGGTTTTGTGAAAATATCTGCAATCTACTCTTTTGTAGGTACATATTCAAGTTTTAATTCATTGTCCAACACCTTCTCTCTCAAGAAATGACATCTTATGGATATATTCTTCATTCTAGAGTGATGTATCAAATGCTTGGAAATGTTTATTGTACTAGTATTATCACAAATAATTGAGATCGGTTCATCAAATGATATGCCAAAATTCTTCAGCATTTGTTTCATCTAGAGTATTTGAGTGCAACATGAGGATGCTACAATGTATTAAGCTTCAACAGTAGATAAAGATTCAAAATCTTGTTTCTTACTTGACCAAGCAACCAACCAGGAGTGAAGGAAATAAGCTCCACAACTTGTGCTCTACTTGTTATCAACACATCCAACCCAATCAACATTTGTCTAAGATGTCAAAGTGAAATATGAATCCTTTGGATACCATAACCCCATATCTTTTGTACCCTTCAAATATCTAAAGATCCTTTTTATTCCAACAATGTGTGATTCCTTTGGTTCTTGTTGAAATATGGCTAGTAAAAAAACAACATACATAATGTCTAGTCTGGTAGCAATCAAATATAACAATCCTCCAATCATTGATCTATACATGCTTGCATTAGCTTTGGGTGATTCATCTTCTTTCTTCAACTTACATTCGATAACAATAGGTGTACAAATCAGTTTAGAATTCTCGAATCCAAACTTCTTCAGTAGTTCTTTTATATACTTGGGTTGAGAAATGAAGATTCCTTTGCTGTTTTGATTTGCTTGTAATCCAAGGAAGAAATTTAGCTCACTTATCATGAACATTTTTTATTCCTTCTACATTTCATCTACATATTTTCTGTGCATATCATCATTTCCTCCAAAAATTATGTCATCAACATAAACCACAACAATGGACATCTAATCTGAGTGAGTTTTGTAGTATTAATTATTGTCAACAGATCCCTTTTGAAATCCTTCTCCAATTAGGTACTTTAATAATGTTCCATACCAGGCTCTACATGCTTGATTCAATACATATAAAGCTTTCTTCAACCTGCAAACAACATCTGGGTCACTTCCAGACTTGAATCCCTCTGGCTTCTCAATTTTTATACCTCTTCCTCCAGTTCTCCATTCAAGAATGTAGATTTGACATCCATTTGATAAACTTTGAAATCCTTAAAAGTTGCAAAAGCTAAGAAAATTAGGATTTCTTCCATCTGAGCAACAGGGGTATATGTTTCTTCAAAATCAATACCTTCAATCTTAGTGTAACCTTTGCAAACCAATCTTTCCTTGTTTCTATTACCTTTCCATTTTCATCTAGCTTGTTTTAGAACACCCACTTAGTTCCAATTACATTTTTGTCTACCAGTCTAGGCACATGTTCCCAAGTCTAATTTTTCTCTATCTGATCATTGCATGCTTCTTGCATAGTCTTTGGCTCAGTTTCTAAGAGTAGGCACAGTAATACTTGCTCTTGAGCTCCTTTTCTTCTTGTGATAATTTCCTTATTCTTATCTCCAATAATCTTTTTTTTCTAAGTGGTTTTTTTGTACATACCTTGGATTCTTATTTCTAGTTGTCAAAACCTCCTTTGTCTCTTCTTCTTCTTCTTCTTTCTTATCCTTCTCTCCTTTGTCATCTGAGTTTTCTGATTCATATTCAATATGCCTATCAGGAATTCTTTGAACATCTTCATCTACTTTCACATTCACACTTTCAACCATCTTGTTTAGTCTCTTGTTGTAACACCAATACACTTTACTTCTTGTAGAGTAACCCAATAATATTACTTCATCAACTCTACTGTCAAACTTTCCAAGATTTTCCTCATATTTCCTGATGTATCATTTGCTTCCAAATTTTTTGAAGTATTTTACTGTGGGAGCTCTTCCATGCCATAGCTCATATGTTGTCTTTACATACTTCCTCTAGAATAGTACTTTGTTAAGAGTGTACACTGATGTGTGTATCACTTCTCTCCAATAGACCTATGGTAAACTTGCTTCCATGATCATTGTTCTAGCTGCTTATTGAACTATTTGGTTCATTCTTTCCACTACACCATTCTGTTGAGGTGTTCTAGGGGCAAATAGCTATCTTTTATTGTCATTCTTTTCACAAAATTTGTTGAATTCATAGAAAGTAAATTCTCCTCCTCTATCAGATCTTAAACACTTGATTTTTCTAGCAACTTCATTGTCAATGTCATGACCCTATTTTTGTTAAATTTAGACATATTACAATTTTGTGTGGTAATATTATGTAAGTGGTTTTATACAATTAATTTATGTGTGAAAAAGGTAGAGACTAAATAAAGAAAAAAAAAAAAAAATACACACTCCTAAAAAGGAACAAACAAAAGTTAAAGTTATTAATAAATAAGTGTTTCATTAATAATTTCAACACATGGTGTTGGAGAGATGGAAAAATAAGGAATAAAATAATTTTAGATAAAAATTAAGCCATTATGTGACAAGTGTCCCCATCCTATTCAAAGTATTATCAATTAACACAATCTATCATTATACTTAATTAATAAAATTAGCTACTTTCCTAAGTCACATTAATTAATATAATACATCATTTAATCTAATTAATCATGATTATGAAGATGTCACTATCCTCCATAATCCATTAATCAATTAATCTTAGATTAATTTATTAATTAATCTTAGATTAATTTATTAATTAATCTTAGATTAATTAATTAATTAATCTTCATTATCATTTTCTCAAATTTAAAATTCATTCTAATCTCCCCCACATGTGAGTTGCATGCACAAGTCACTATCCCCTTACAACTCATCCCCACTTACCCCTGTGTGGGAATTCACACCATGCATGTGACCTTTTCTCTTTGAGCCATTTGGCTTCTCCATGTGTGAGCACACATGATCAAACCCCCCCTCTCTTACATGCCATAGACATGTCATTATCAAGCCACCCTCTCTATTACATGTCATAGACATGTCAACATCTCCTCTACCCAAGGTGTGCTCACAAATTAAAATTTGTATTTTAAAATTAGAATTCTCTTGCATAGGGTTATTTGAGCTTGTTTTATTGACTTTAGAGTAAAAATGAACCCCTAGGGTGAGTACCTATGGGGTGGAAGTTTATTGAGAACACAATATGACTTTTTAGGCAGAGTATGAACCCCTAAAAAGTCACTTAAAGAGATGTGAAGACTTGTCATATCCACTTCTCCCAAGGTGTTCTCACACATGTGCGAGCACCCTTACCTCCTCTCCCCATGCTATGTGGACCTATTTTTAAATCCTTCTCCTTATGACACTTGTCACAAGGGGAGGCTATCAATCTAAACCCCATCTTCTTAAACAATCCTAGCCATTGAATCAATCTCCAATCTTGGCCCTCCATTTACCTCCCCTCATGTCTATAAATTGAGGTCATTTCTTCTCATCAACAACACATGAATGCTATCTTTATGCTATCACTTTGAAGAAGGATAAGATTTAAGGAAGGAGAATCAAATTGAAGAAGGGACAAGGAGAAGATTTGGAAGAAGATTTTTTGCAACTCCATCAACATCCAGGTTTCCTTTATTTTCATTTTCTTTTAGAATAGCTAATTAAATCTAGAAAATTGGTTAGAATCAAGTTATTACTCTCTTTCCTATCCTTGTTTGTGAAAATTAAATTTTTAGAATCAATCTATTATTATTGTCCTTACCATTCTTTGTTTTTCCAAACTAAATTTAAAATGAAATTAATTTTCTTTTTTTTTTAATCTTTAAATCAATATATTTAAAAATAAATAACTAAATAAATTTATTCTCATCTATGTTTATTTACAAAGAAATATTTTTTCTTTTAATTAAATTATTATATTATTATTGTTAAAATAAAATAAAATAAAATATATCTAAATGTTTTATAATATGGGTTTTTATATTAAAGTTCTTCATAACATTTATTCCTTTAATTTAGTTAAGTCATAAATAAAATAGTTTTCTTTTAGTATAAATAAATTGATAGAATTTTCAAAAGGGGTATCAATTGGATAGATTAAATAATACATTATTTGGTTTAATTAGCAATCAAAGGATGTTTTTATTCATTAAATGAATTCAAGTTATTAAAGAAATTCCATGAATTTCTTAATTTTAATAATGTTACCCTAACTTAGTAAGACAACAAATTACCTAACATCTATGATTGATGAAGATTTGGTCTAAACCATGGTTCTATGAGATAGTATTGAATTTCCTTTGAATAAAAGATGGAAATAATTACTAGATATTGTTGAATATAATAAATGAACTTAGAATATATCTCTCATCTTCATAAAATGATGATAAACTATGAGTATGGACCTAGTTATAGAAGATTTTAAAATACAGAAATGACAACATTTATATCTTGTGACAACACTATAACTTTATGATAGTAATTACAATTCTATGATAACAATTATGAATATTAGACATTAAATTTTAAGCTTAAATTTACATTTCATTATATGCGAAGTTCATTGTTTTACCAAATGGTAAGTATTAAAATTGAATTCATGCAAACAAAATACCATCTAACTTAAGGCATTAATAATATCTCTTTAATAAAATTGCTTTCCTTTTATGCCATAAACTTAACTATTACATTTATTGTAATTCTTCAAATAAACTTTCTCTCTATGCAATAAATTTATTTCCTTGGGATGCAAGGTTTATAACACATCATAGTTATCATTCAATAGATTTGCAATAAACTTAATTCTTAAAAATCATGGTTATTCTTTAAATTAATTTTTTCTCTCAATATTCAAGTAGATTCAATCATTTTTAAAACAAGGTTGATTTTTTAATTACAACAAGGTCATAGTGTATAACGCAAACCTACTTTAGATAGATCATCAATCTTGAGGCATTAGTAGTATAACTGATACAATTAAAATCAAGGCTATTATTAGATTAACACATTGTATTGGTTTATCTATCTTAAGACATTAGTGAAATAACTTATAAAATCAAGTCTTCTTTAGTTGGATTATTTATTCATGCAATTCAATAAAAAATAATAAACCTTTTGTCTTGAAACAATAGATTATGCCATGAAGTCTTCTTGAGTTGCAATTATTTATGCTTTCTTAGATGGATATTTATCTTGAAAATATTAGTGTTATGCAATTTAAATTAAAACTAGTTTAATTAGATTACTCTATGAAATAGATTATGCAAATAGACTCAAGTTTATTTTCTAGGAAATACTAATATTGCAATACAATTAGATTCATACCATCTTTGAATTAGATCACCCATCTTGAAGAATCTGATATTATGTATAAGTCTTTTTATTTCACAAATGGATTTGACTATTTTCATGATTCAATTCATTGTCACAAAAAGTTTTACTTTCATAGGATGTAAGTAGATGCAATACTTCTTTCTAGAAAATGTACTTTGAATAAATAGTTTTTGTTTTTAGTAAGTTCATTTAATTTTACTTTCTTAGCAAGAAGGTATAAATTTTTTATATTACCATTTAGTTTTTGTGCACAAGCTACTTTTCTTATTGTTGATAATGCATTTAATTTCCTTCTTAGATAGAAAACTTAAATAGGAGGAGGAAAACAAAAAAAAATAGTAGCGTTCGATATTAACGATGCCTCTAACTCATGTTTACGGGTAATGTCATCGTGCTTGAGTTACTGCACTTATAGCCTAATAAAGTTGCAACAACAACATCTGTGGCATCATCCCTATAAATCACTGGGGAGTAATAAGGAACATATTTTGAGTTAAAATCCAAGAGGCAGGAAATCCCTCTTGGATTGATAATATAAAAACATAATACTATAATGGACTTACATCCGCTAGTGAAAATCATAGAAAACCCCAATAGGGTTTGGGCATGTGAATTGAATTTTAATTCTTTTATCTTTGATGATTTGTTATTTAATGGGCAAGGGTGACGTGACTTATAGGAATTTAGGACATAGATGAATTAGGAAACAAGCAAAAGATCACCATGAATCTTTATGCTTTATATGCTCCCTGATGTGGGTAGCAACCAAAGAGAAACTGTCTGGGGAAATAGCCCTAGAAAGGGTCGTACCCACAAAACAGTTTACATAAAACAATAGATTAGAAAATAGAACTAAATATTATATGCCTTGATCATGTGCTTAAACGACGTAGGTAGGAAGTCTAGGGACAAAGTTGTCCCTAGTATGCAGGCTCTCGGGAAGGGGATTTAGTATCGGTTAAGGGTGTTTTCCTTGCTAGTCTTGTTAAGAGACCTTGAGATAAAGAAAGATAAATGAATGTTAATATTGAAGTTGGAATTTACTTGTTATAAGTTCAGAAGGAATCCTGAATGGATTCGCTTGATTCCCTGAGGCTTTAGGCCAAATTCTGAGGCAGTACTCAAGCTTTTATTATTATCTCACATTCTCCTAAGGATTTCGACCTCGATGCACTCCTAGTAGGGGAGTGTAGTCTTTAGAGAGTGACTGAGGACCCAGATGGTCCTGATGAGTCTAACTCTCTAGCCAGAGCGTTTTCTAACCCATGTGGTTAGATGTATACCTTATTTGGATAGATAAATCTTGGTCCCGTATGGACATTAACCTAACCTGAATGGTTAGATTCCTATCCCAAATGGATAGATGAGTCTTGGTCCCATATGGACATTAACCTAACCTATATGGTTAGATTCCTATCCCAGCTGGATAGATGCATATCCCGTATGGATAGAAGTTCTTGAGAATACAACTAATTGAGCAAGACATTAAGAGATTTACTTTGTTAAAAAAATAAAAAGTCAATTTTGGATTAAGGAATTTTAGGTCTCTTACATGTGGTATCAGAGCCAAGGTTCAAATACTAGGCCTTGAGCTCACTACAACTTGAATAAGATAAAAATATTTTGTGTAAGTTGGAGAGTATTGAGATATAAATTTATGAATACAACTTTGATTTTAGGAATTTGAATTTTCTAGGAAATTATAGATGGCAAGAAGGAGGGTAACCTAAGCTAGCATTTTCCAAGATTAGGAGAAAATATATAATGAAACAGGGGTGGAGTCCATAATAAATTTTCTAACTGAACAAAGGGATAAGATCAACAACTTAGAACAATCCATAGAAGACCTTAGGACAAGGAAAACCAATATTGAAAATAGGGGTGAACAAGAAAGGGAGAATCATGAGAGCAATCAAGAAAATGAAGTAGAAGTAAGAAAGGTAAATGACATAATGGAATTATCAAAGGATCTAAAGAAAATCACTCCACCAAAGTTTGATGGGAAATAGATAGGTGAAGGGGCAGGAAATTGGTTGAATGAAATGGAAAAATACTTTGAGTTAAGAGATTTTAGTGAAACCACTAAGGCTTTGTGGGGATCTTATAAACTCATTGGAGAGGCAGCTAGTTGGTGGACCAATGCTAAGGAACAAAATGGATACAATAAGGACACAATCACATGGGAACAATTTGTTCATCTTTTCCATAAAAGGTGGTTACTACAGTTATTCTTTGATGAGAAAATGGTAGAAGTCCACAACCTCCAACAAGGGACCCTAATAGCTCAACAATATTGGGATAGGTTTTCCAAATTATTGAAATATGTGCCAATGTATTAGAAAGATGAAAAGAGCCAAGCAAGGAAATTCATATTGGGACTAAATACCAACATAGGGGTAGAGTTTGGTATGCATGGACCTCAGAACATGAATGAGGTATTAGAAAAGTATCTTCAACAAGAAAGGAAGTTGCAAGCCCTAGTAGAAACAAGACAAAACTTTAACAATAAGATGAAACATGAGTTCAAGGGAAACCCCAATGTCAACAAAAACTAGAGGAATAATGCGTCGAAAAGGAGACCACCATAAAATCATAATCAAATGAATGGATACAATAATAACATGGACAACTATAACAATAATAATCAACCAAATTTTAATAATGAAACTTATCCACCAAGGAACAATGAAGCAAGGAATAATCCTCCTAGGAATCAAGTTAAGTGAGGACCACCGGGTGGGTGTTTTATGTGTGGAGGAAATCATTATGCTAGAGATTCTCCAAGGATGCAAGGTCAAATCAGAAACAACCAAACCTAGCAAGACCAGAACAAAGGATTCATGCAACAGTTAGATATCGAAGGACAAGATTCCAGAATGTTCCCATAGAAACCACAGGTACCCTCTTCAACTGACCAATTTCAATTCTTGTTGACACTGGGTCATTTGAATGTTTCATTTCTCAAGAATTAGTAAAGAAGTTAATACTAAGAGTTAACCATATGGAATCATCATGGATGATTCAATATGGGGATAAGGCAACTAGGGAAGTAACCAAATATTTATTGAAGGCAAGGGTACAATTTTCTGAATTTGAAACAAGGGTAGATCTTTATGTGGCTCCCCTAGGAGCATATGATGTAATTATTGGGATGAGTTGGCTAACACATCAACAAGCTAATGTAGATTGTTACAATAAAGTGGTTAAGTGTTACAATGATGAGGGAAGAAGGATCAAAATACAAGGAAAATTTAAACCTATAAATATAGAAACCATCTCAAAAATGCAATTAAAGAAGGAAAGAAGAAGATGAGCTCAAATATACTTAGTATTTTTTGATGATAATGAAGAAGGAAATACTCCAACCTTTGAAAAATCCCCCTTTTTGAAAGAATATAAGGATGAATTTCCAAAATAATTACCAAGATTACCCCCAAAAAGGAAATTTGATTTCTCCATTGACATCTTACTTGGGGTTGAACCAGTGTCAAGGGCACCCTACAAAATGAACACTATAGAATTACATGAAATTAAAATGCAATTGGAAGAAATTTTTGGGAAGGGATTAATTAGGCCAAGTGTGTCCCCTTGGGGAACACTAGTCTTGTTTGTTAAGAAGAAGGATGGAACTCTAAGGCTGTGTATTGATTATAGAATGCTAAACAAGGTCACAATAAATAATAGGTATCCATTACCTTGAATTGAAGACCTTTTTTACCAAATGAAGGGAGCAACAGTATTGTCCAAGATAGATTTATGATTAGGCTATCATCAATTGAGAATTAAGGAGGAGGATATTCCAAAAACAACCTTTAGAACAAGATATAGGCATTACAAATTCACAGCTATACCTTTTGGTGTGACCAATGCCCCAGATGCTTTCATGAACCTAATGAATAGTGTGTTCCATGATTTCTTGGACAAATTTGTCTTGGTGTTTTTGGATGACATATTAATTTATTCTATAAATGAAGAAGAAAATTTGGCTCACCTACTAGTCTTGGAAAGATTGAAGGAACATAAATTATATGGGAAATTTTCAATATGTGCCTTCTTTGAAAGGAAAATCCACTACCTTGGTCACATTATATCTAAAGAAGGAATAGTGGTTGATCTAGAAAAGATTAAGGAAATAGTGGAATGGTCAATTCCTAAAAATGTATCAGAACTGAGAAGTTTTATGGGTTTAGTAGGGTACTATAGAAGGTTTGTAGAGGGATTCTCTAAGATTGAAAATACTATCACATCATTACAAAGGAAGAATAAAAGGTTTGTGTGGATAGAACAAAGTGATAATACATTTCAAATTTTAAAGGAAAAGTTAACTACAACACCTATCTTAAGGGTTCCATATCCAAATGGACATTTCACAGTGGTAACAAATACATCTATCGAAGGATTAGGGAGGGTGCTTATTCAAGATGAAGGAGTAGTAGCTTATGAATCTAGAAAGTTGAAAACCCATGAAGTAAACTATTCCCCCCATGATTTAGATTTATCAGTTGTTGTTCATGCCTTACAAAAATGGAGACACTTTTTGCTTGGGAAGCCCTTTGAGCTAAAAACAGATAATCAAGGACTTAAATATATTTTTACTCAACCTCACTTGAATGCAAAGCAAAGGAGATGGCTAGAATTTCTAAGTGAATATGAATTTGAAATAGAATATATTAAGGGAAAGGAAAATAGGGTAGTAGATGCTTTAAGTGGAAGGAGACACTTGTTCATGATGACTAATTTCAAGACTTCATTCAAGGAGCAAGTAAAGGAAGAGCAAAAACATGACCCATGGTATGAACACGTCAAGCAAATCTTGGAAAATGATCCAAACAATTCTAAGGTTGAAGGGTACACTCTTGATCAAGAAGGGATACTATGGTATAATAAAAGAATCTATGTTCCCAACCTAAGTGATTTAAGAAATATAGTTCTACTTGAGGCTCACAATAGGGTATGTGTATGAACATGGAAAAAATAGGCCCTTAAGTGGCAAAAAATTAAAAAAAATAGAGTTAGGAAACTTGATGTAAAAATTTGAATAAGTTATATATATTATTTCAAAAATATGTAAGAATAAAATTTGTAGAAAATTGAATGTAGTTTCTAAAATCCTATGTTTATTTAAATAAAAAAGAAATTTATTTGGTGAAATTTTGAAATTTCAATGCAGTAGTACTTAAATTTTAGGGAAAAAATAAGAAGTTGGTGTTTTTCTGACCACCCTAACCAGAATAAAATGATAATATTTTCTTATAATATTTTAGATATAAGTAGAGAACTCATGTCTCGATGTGATGCATATTTTTTTGAAATTTTTTTCTAAGTAAATAATTAATTATGAATTTTTTAGTACAACTTTTAAAATATAAAAACTAGTGTGTCTGACCACCTTAACTTGGTCAAAACTTCATGAAATTCATATTTTCTTTTTTTAATCCTATAGTATGCAAAGCATAGAATGTGACACATATTTCAGATTCAAAAAATGTGATACTGTTTGAAAGCTATAGATATTTTTCAATCAACCTATCAATTAGGACTTTAGTCATAATTCAAATAGAAAACAAATAATAATTACTTATTAAATTCAAAGTAAAGAATAATTTATATTGGTGGAAAGCTAAGAATCTCTTTCAAAAACCCTTTTCGTTTCATCAATTTTGGGTAAAAAAAAATGTCGTCAACCACATACCCTACAAATTCCCATCATATTGCCACTTTTTGGCCCATCATGATCCTGCACATACCCAACACTCTTTATTCAGGACACCCTGGAGTTAATAAACTTTATTTAGATATAATGAAGTTATATTTTTGGCAAGGGATGAAAAATGACATTGTTCATTTCGTGGCTAAATGTTTAGAATGTCAAAGGGTAAAAGCATAACATAACCATCCAGTAGGTCTATTGTACCCACACGATATAACCCACCATAAATGGAAAGTTATTAGCATGGATTTTATACAAGGGCTACCAATGACACCTTATAGACATGATGCAATAATGGAGGTAATTGAAAAACTCACTAAGGTGGCCCACTTTATACCAGGGAATTTAATTGATGATGCTCCTACCTTAGCAAGACACTTTGTGAAGGAAGTCTTTAGGTTACATGCAATACTTGAGAAGATCATATCAGATAGAGATGAAAGGTTCACTTCAAGGTTTTGGATAACTCTCCAATCAACTTTGGGAACTCAATTAAACTTTAGTTTAGCATATCATCCTGAAATTGATGGACAAATAGAAAGGATGAATCAAATCATAGAAGACTTACTTAGGATGTATTGTATGGAACAATAGAGGAAATGGGAAGAGTACCTACCACTTGTAGAGTTTTCTTACAACAATACCTTCCAAACTTCTTTGGGAATGACTCCTTTTGAAGCACTCTATGGTAGACCTTGCCATACATGTTTGAGTTGGGACAGTCTTGAAGACAAAATAATAATTGGTCCGAACATTTTAAAGGAAATGGAAAGAAAAACTAAGGAAATAAGGCAAAGGTGAAAGGAGGCCTTTGATAGACAAAAGAGCTATGCAGATAAAAATAGATCTCTAAGGGAATTTGAAGTGGGGGAAAGAGTTTTCCTAAGGGTTAAACCTCACAAAAGTTCCTTAAGATTTGGGAAGAAGACAAAACTAGCACCTTGCTATGTTGGGCCTTTTGAAATCTTGGAAAAGATAAATCTAGTTGCTTACTGATTGGCCTTACCTCCCCAATTGAGCTGAAACTGCGATGTATTCCACGTCTCTCTTCTTAAAAAGTACATGCCTAATGAAAAGCATATTTTGGATTGGAATGTCTTACAGGTCCAAGAAACAGGGGGAACAATGATAAATCCATACAAAATCTTGGAGAGGCACTAGTACCGATTACACAACAGAGGAATTAATCAATGCAAAGTATAATGGAATCAATATGATGAGGGGAATGCTACATGGGAAGATATAAATGAAATTCAATAGTTGTTACCTTTCTTGTCTTGAAAGTTTTAACATTAAAATTCTTATCTTGTTAGTGCATGTATCGGGACGATGCACAAATTAATGGGGAAAGGATGTCATGACCCTCATTTTGTTAAAACTTTAGACATATTCTAATTTTGTGTAGTAATATTATGTAAGTGGTTTTATACAATTAATTTGTGTGAAGAAGGTAAAGACTAAATAAAGAACAAAAAAATTTTATTAAATACACACTCCTAAAAATGAAAAAATAAAAGTTAACAATATTAATAAATAAGTGTTTCATTAATAATTTCAGCAAATGGTGTTGGAAAAATAGAAAAATAAGGAATAAAATAAGTTTGAATAAAAATTTTAAGTCATTATGTGACAAGTGTCCCCATCCTATCCTAATTATTATCAATTAGCACAATCTATCATTATACTTAATTAATAAAATTAGCCACTTTCCTCAGTCACATTAATTAATGTAATAAAACATTTGATCTAATTAATCATGACTAGGGAGATGTCACTATCCTCCATAGTCCATTAATTAATTAATCTTAGATTAATTGATTAATTAATTTTCATTATCATTTTCTCAAATTTAAAATCCATTCTAATCTCCCTCACATGTGAATTGCATGTACATGTCACTATCACCTTACAACTCATCCCCAATTACCTTTGTGTGGAAGTTCACACCATGCATGTGACCTTTCCTCTTTGAGCCATTTGGCTACCCCATGTGTTCTCACACATGTGTGAGCACACGTGGTCAACCCCCCTCTCTTACATGTCATAAACATGTCATTATCAAGCCACCCTCTCTCTTACATGTCATAGACATGTCAACATCTCCTCTACCCAAGGTGTGCTCACAAATTAAATTTTATATTTTAAAATTTGAATTCTCTTGCATAGGGTTATTTGGGCTTGTTTTATTGACTTTAGGGTAAAAATGAACCCCTAGGGTGAGTACCCATGGGGTGGAAGTTTATTGAGAACATAATATGACCTTTTGGGCAAATTATGAACCCTTAAAAAGTCACTTAAAGAGGAGTGACGAGTTTTATGGTCTTGGGGAAGGTGTGGGGACTTGTCATATCCACTTCTCCCAAGGTGTTCTCACACATGTGTGAGCACCATTGGCGCCTCTCCCCATGCCATGTGGGCCTATTTTTAAAGCCTTCTCCTTATGACACTTGTCACAAGGTGAGGCTATCAATCCAAACCCAATCTTCTTAAACAATCCTAGCCATTGAATCAATCTCTAATCTTGGCCCTCCATTTACCTCCCCTCAAGTCTATAAATTGAGGCCATTTCTTCTCTCATCAACAACACATGAATGCTATATTTATGGTATCACTTTGAAGAAGGATATGATTGAAGGAAGGAGAAAGAAGTTGAAGAAGATAAGGAGGAGATTTGGAAGAGGATTTGTTGCAACTCCATCAATATCTAGGTTCCCTTTTATTTTGATTTTCTTTTAGAATAACTAATTAAATCTAGAAAATTGGTTAGAATCAAGCTATTACTCTCTTTCTTATCCTTGTTTATGAAAATCAAACTTTTAGAATCAATCTATTATTATTGTCTTTACCATTCTTTGTTTTTCTAAACTAAATCTAGAATGAAAATAATTTTCCTATGTTTTTTAATCTTTAAATCAATATATTTAAAAATAAATAAATAAATAAATTTATTCTCATCTTTATTTATTTACAAAGAAATATTTTTTCTTTTAATTATGTTATTATATTATTATTGTTAAAATAAAATAAAATAAAATATATCTAAATGTCTTATAATATGGGTTTTTATATTAAAGTTCTTTATAACATTTATTCTTTTAATTTAGTTAAGTCATAAATAAAATAGCTTTTTTTTATTACATAAATAAATTGATAGAATTTTCAAAAAGGGTATCAATTGGATAGATTAAATCATAAATTATTTGTTCTAATTAACAATCAAAAGATGGGCTTATTCATAAAATGAATTCATGTTATTAAAGAAATTCCATGAATTTCTTAATTTTAATAATGTTACCCTAATTTAGTAAGACAACAAATTAACTAACATCTATGATTGATGAAGATTTGGTCCAAACCATAGTTCTATGAGATAGTATTTAATTTTGTTTGAATAAAAAGATGGAAATGATTACTAGCTATTGTTGAATATAATAGATGAATTTAGAATATATCTCTCTTCTTCATAAAATGATGATAAACTATGAGTATGTACCTAGTTATAGAAGATTTTAAAATAAAGGAATGCCAACATTTATGTCTTATGACAACACTATAACTTTATGACAATAATTACAATTCTATGATAACAATTATGACTATTAGACATTAAATTTTAAGCTTAAATTTATTTTTCATTAAATGAGAAGTTCATTGTTTTACCAAATGGTAAGTAGTAAAATTGAATTCATGCAAACAAAATACCATCTAACTTAAGGCATTAATAATATCTCTTTAATAAAATTGCTTTCTTGTTATGCCATAAACTTAACTTTTAGATTTATTGTTATTCTTGAAATAAACTTTCTCTCCATGCAATAAATTTATTTCCTTGGGATTCAAGGTTTATAACACATCATAGCTATCATTTAATAGATTTTCAATAAATTTAATTCTTCAACATCATGGTTATTCTTTAAATTAATTTTTCCCCTCAATATGGAAGTAGATTCTATTCTTTTTAAAACAAGGTTGATTCATTTAATTACAACAAGGTCATAGTGTATAACACAAACCTACTTTAGATAGACCATCAATCTTGAGGCATTGGTATTATAACTTATACAATTAAAATCAAGTCTCTTATTAGATTAAGACATTGTATTGGTTTATCTATCTTAAGACATTAGTGAAATAACTTATAAAATCAAGTCTTCTTTAGTTGGATTATTTATTCATGCAATTCAATCAAAAATAATAAACCTTTTGTCTTGAAACAATAGATTATGCCATGAATTCTCCTTGAGTTGGAATTATTTATTCTTTCTTAGACGGATATTTATCTTGAAAATATTAGTATTATGCAATTTAAATTAAAACTACTTTAATTAGATTACTCAATGAAATAGATTGTGCAAATAGATTCAAGTTTCTTTTCTAGGAAATACTAAAATTTCAATACAATTAGATTCATACCATCTCTAAATTAGATCTCCCATCTTGAAGAATCTAACATTATGTATAAGTGTTTTTATTTCACAAATGGATTTGACTATTTTCATGATTCAATTCATTGTCACAAAAAGTTTTACTTTCATAGGATGTAAGTAGATGCAATACTTCTTTCTTGTAAATGTACTTTGAATAAATAGTTTTTCTTTTTAGTAAGTTCATTTAATTTTACTTCCTTAGCAAGATGGTATAAAAATTTTATATTACCATTTAGTTTATGTGTAGATGCTACTTTTCTTATTGTTGACGTTGCCTCTGAATCAGGTTTATGGGTAATGTCGTCATGCTTGAGTTACTGCACTTATAGCCTAATAAATCTACAACAATGGTGTTTGTAACATCATCTCTATAAATTGTTGGGGAGTAATAAGAAACATTTTTGGAGTTAAAATCCAAGGGGTGGGAAATCCTTCTTGCATCGATAATCTAAAAAGATAATACTATAATGGACTTACGTCTGCTATCGAAAATCATAGAAAACCCCAATAGGGTTTGGGCATGTGAATTGACTTATAATTCTTTTATTTTTGATGATTTGTTATTGAACGGGAAAGGGTGATGTGAATTATAGGAATTTAGGACATAGATGAATTAGGAAACACGCAAAATATCACCATGAATCTTTATGGTTTAGATGCTCCCTTATGTGGGTAGCAACCAAAGAGAAACTGTCTGCGGAAAGGGTCCTAGAAAGGGTCGTGTACCCACAAAACATTTTACATCAAACAATAGATTAGAAAATAGAACTACATATTATATGCCTTGATCCCGTGCTAAAACAGTGTATGTAGGCAGTCTAGGGATAGAGTTGTCCCTAGTACGTAGGAACTCAGGAAATGGATTTAGGATTTGTTAAGGGTGTTTTCCTTGCTATTATTGTTAAGATACCTTGTGATAAAGAAAGATAAATGAATGTTAATATTGAAGTTGGAAATTACTTGTTATAAGTTCAAAAGGAATCCTGAATGGATTCGCTTGATTCCCTGAGGCTTTAGGCCAAATTATGAGGTGGTACTCAAGCTTTTATTATTATCTCACATTCTCCTAAGGATGTAGACCTCGGTGCACTCATAGTAGGGGAGTGTAGTATTTAGAGAGTGACTCATGACCCAGATGGTCTTGATGAGTCTAAGTCTCTGGCCCAAGCATTTTCTAACCCATGTGGTTAGATGTCTACCTTATTTGGATAGATAAATCTTGGTCCCGTATGTACATTAACCTAACCTAAATGGTTAGATGCCTATTTCAAATGGATAGATGAGTCTTGGTCTCATATGGACATTAACCTAACCTATACGGTTAGATTCCTATTCTGGATGGATAGATGCCTTTCTCATATGGATAGAAGTTCTTGAGTATACAACGAATTGGGCAAGACATTAAGATATTTTCCTTGTTAAAAGAAAAAAGAGTGAATTTTGGATTAAGGAAGTTTAGGTCTCTTACACTCAACTCTTGTCTTGAAAATCTTGAACTTTTCCAATGCCTCTGATTTTTCGCTAAAAATTGAAACCCAAGTAAATCTGGAATAATCATCTATTAAAAGAATGATATACGTCTCACCTTGTAAGCTTCTTGTTTTGGTTGGACCACATGGGTCAGTGTTTAAAAGGTTGAACAATCTAGTGGATGATTCTTATTTTCTTTCGAATGTTTCTTTGGTCTTCTTTCCTTCTTGACATCCTTTGTAGATAGTATTGTTTGGTTCAATCACTCTTGGTAATTCTCTGACTGCTCTTGATGAACTTGTCCTTACCAAATTATCAAAGTTGATGTGACACATCCTCCGATGCCAAAGCCAACTATAATTTGACTAAGATACTAAGCATCTTTTTTGTAGCTCCTTCTAGCTGATACATATTCCCACTTGTTCTTTTTCGAGTTTCAATAACAATTCTAGATCTCTTCTGAATCTCACAACCATCATCCTAAAACACCAAATTATAGCCATTTTTGTACATCTATCCAACACTCAAAAGATTATGACATAATCCCTTCACATAGTAAACATTTTCAACGTTATATTTTCCATCAAAGGTAATAGTGTAACGCCCGCCGTGCAAACCCCAGAGAACTCAAAAAGGCAATTAAATTAAACTTACAATACATTAATCATAATCACATAACATATTGCATCACATTAACTCACACAGTTCTCTGGGGCATGCGAGGTTACATTGCAACCACAAATGAAAATAAAAGATAATGATAAACCATATAACCATTTACAATATAATAACCAAGAATAAATGTGCTTCCATAACCAAGAGCATTTATATTAAGATACCACATAATACAATCGTATGAGTCTCATCAAATAATTACATTGAATTCTAACTATTACACCATTGCTATAATGTTACATTACAATATTTGATATAATAATTATAATGAAACTCCCAAACAATTGGGATGATACAATTTAAAATGAATGCTGAAAAACAAGGTGAACATTGGTGCAACCCAACTGCGGAAAAGTTGCGAACAAGGGATGCTGATGGGGAACCCAACGGGTGTGGAGCACGTTCCACCCAACCATGTGAATTAAAGATAACTCACCCCCCATGCTCAGAGGTGATAATGAAGTTAACTCGACCATGATTGCCAAACTCACTCCATGACAACAAGGTACAAACTCAAATACAATTCAGAGAATATAATTACACCAAGCAATGACAATATCAAATCACCAAAGTATACTCATAATCACTAGCACAAGAATCCAAATCAACAATGAGAGTACAAAGCTAAGGAAACTGATACAACATCCAAGTCCAAAATACATATCCAGAGGCAAAAGCAACAAGGCAAAATAGGAAGTCTAGTGGAGAGTGTCATCGCACAGCTCTCATGGGATCTCCTGGTTCTTCCTCTAACTTGAGGCGCCGACACCCATCTATGGATCTCCTGGCTCTTCCTCCTACTTGAGGCGCCGGTACCATAGGGTAGCTCGTGCAGAGTCAATAACCTCTCATGAAGATGAGATTATGACTTTGCCGACCACGGCCTTCTCAATCTATCATAAGTCTATGATAGCCCTAATGCATAGATGAGGAATCCAATTTTCTTTTATCTTGAGTGGTTTACTACCCATCCCCCTAATTCTTATTTTAAGTTATCACTTGTTTAACTACTCTTTGTGGGTTCTCCTGTGCACTTCCTCTTAACTGAGGCGCCGGCCCCCACGAAGAGCCACTCTCCCTAGGACTCTTAACAGAAAATTGAAACAAGACAAGGGTTGAACCTCAACAAATAAGCATGATTCCCAAAACAAGTACAAGCGAGGCATTAACCCTCTCGCAACAACTCGGAACTAAAAGGTCTCAACAACTGTTCAACCCTTCCAAACATGAACCATCAGTTTTCAACTGCAAAGATAAATTCAAAACGAGAATAACATCCAAAATAAACCAGCCTCTGGAACAAAGGTTTCAAGCCAACAACCGGGTTCCCACATCGACATTAAAGCCAACACAAAAGCAAAATGAAACTACGCATAATTTGATGAACTCAAAACACTATATCCTCTTTACTCAAGCAGATAAGACAGGGAGCATTACAATTTTCTCTAGATCGATTTTTAAATTCAAAAAAAAACAAGGAACAATTGACTTATGTAAATAATACATTAAATTTTATAAAATTAACATTTTATTTCCCAAAGACAACTACAATTCTATTAACATAAACCAATTAATTTTGCAGTCTAATCCTTGCATATGGAAAAAAAATTAATTATAATTTATCATATATTTTATATAAAATAAATAAATAAATAAACATTCCTAAACATATATATATATCATGAATTAAAATTTAAACTAAATTAAATAAATATAAACAACTTATATAATAATTCAAATTTTGTAATTTTAAATTCAAAGTAAAATAAACAACAATAAAAAAAAAACAAACAAAACTTAATTTTCACTGTCGTCGCAGTCCTTGCATGGACTGCGCACGGCATAAATGCGTGGCGGTCCTTACTGTGCATACGGTAGAACTGCTCGATCTTAAAGGCTGTCGCGCGATAGAAGACTGCCCGATCTGGCTGCGCCCGGCGATCCATGTGCAGAAGTGCGAGGGATCCGCCCTCCTAGCCCTTTTAATTTTTTTTTTCTTTTTTTGAATAAATAAAAAAATTTATATATAATTTTTTTTTGAAATGTAATTTTTAAGTTTTCATTTCGTTTAAAAAAAAAAAACAATTCCATCCTTAACAGGGACGGACGCCGACCAGTTCGGCTCTGAATAAAATTAAAAGGCAAATAATAGTTTCCAGAAATAATTCAATTGGAAATAAATTTCAGACAATATCATATATATATATATATACCTAAACAGATTTTAAATAAACTAATTTTCACGGAGAGGGGTAGGGTTTTCTTCACAGAGGAATACAAAATTTTCAGAGAAGAAATAAGAATTTTTTTTCAGGACAATAAAATTTGAAGCAAAAACAGGTATTTCCCCATCCCTTCAAGACAGCAGATTTTCCCAGGTTTTTGTAAATACCAGATTTTTCCTAAAACAAAAATTGAAACCCAGATTTTGCAAATAAACAGATTTTTCCTAATTCAAAATTGAACCCAGATTTTGCAAATTAAACAGATTTTTCCTAATTCAAAACTGAACCCAGATTTTGCAAATTAAACAGATTTTTTTCCTAATTCAAAATTGAAACCCAGATTTTTGCAATAAATAGATTTTTTTTCTAATTCAAAATTGAACCCATATTTTGCAAATTAAACAGATTTTTCCTAATTCAAAATTGAAACCCAGATTTTTGTAATAAACAGATTTTTTTCTAATTCTTTTGCTAATCCAGATTTCTCCCTAATTTATTTGAAAGCTAAATTTTCCTGATTCGTTTAAAACCCAAAACAATATATTTTTAATTGAGATTTTAACAAGTAAGGAAAAGAATGAATTTTAGAACCTGGACTCCTGCTGATTGTAATGTGACGAAGATCTTGCTCCAATTTCCCCATGAACAGCTCTCGCTCCTCTTCTTCTCTCTTCCTTGTTGACAGAATCTCCACCCCAAAACCTTCCACACTATCTCCCTATTTTCACAAATAAAATTCTTGAATACTGCCCTAAACTTTTTCCAGCCAAAGAATCCCCTTTTTCCATTTTCGAAAACCACTATATTTTTCCTCCCTTACATGCACCCAACCACCATTTTCTAAAAACAGTCTTGCAATTTCTGCCCACACTAGATTTCCCCATTTGTCCCTATTATTCTTTTTTTTTTATTATTTTATTATTATTTTAAAACCCCATTTTGACAGCCTTGCATGCACAAGAAATTTAACTTTATTTATTTATTTTATTATTAATTTTCCACCTGGAAAATTTATTTACATTTGACAAATCACCAATTGATATTTAATAAAATACATGGCTTTTCACCAAATAAACATGTAAATATTTTAAATACAAATTAATCTAATTTTTAATCAACAATTTTAAAATTGAAACACCACAACATATAAACATACCAACATAAATTATATACAACATAACGCAACTACAACCACAAAACATGACAACTACAGAACATGCAATACCATACAACAAGGCGGTCTGACATCATGGGATGGGCAAACTTCATTGTCACCTCTGTATCAACTTTATACAATTGGGTTATTTGTGCTCGCCCTGTCCTGCCGAAGCAGGTGGAATCGAGACTATGTACCTGCAATTCCTGCATACAAACGAAGTTGTGTACATGTGCATATATATATAAATCAAAGCATTGTGTTGTGAGAAGGAATCGCAGCGTAACAGAGCACTCGCAATGAGTGATGCTACACCGTCCTTCATCACGTCTATCCTAACAATTATAATATGATTAATAAAAATAACATTTCTAATACTAACAATTCATCTCATGGCATAATCTATTAAATCATCACATCATAACATAAATATGAAAATCAACTAAAATCTCCAACCACAATGTCATATGAAATAATCATGCCCACAAAAGGAGTAACATCATCATCAAATGTCTAACTAACCAATCACACCAAACAGTATCACCCTAGTATCAATGTATCAAAGCATCAAATCAAAGCATAAAACTAATGAGTCCAACTAACAACTAGGAGGGTTATTACATCCTCCCCCCCTTAAATTCGGCTTACTCCTGTAAGCCAGAAAACAAGTAAGGGTAGGATTCTCTAATACGGGAAGCATCCTCCCATGTCGCTGAAGTCTCATCATTGGGGTCGCACTGGACCCTCACCTGCTCAATATCCCTGCCTCTGAGAACGAGTCTCTTGTGCTGCACCACGGCCACGGGATCTAGAGCTAGCTGCCCGTCCTCGACCTGTAGAGCATTCCAATCAAGTACATGAGTAACATCAGGAAAATAAGGCCTAAGAACAGAAACATGAAACACATCGTGAATCCGTGACAGATTGGGTGGCAAGGCCAGGCGATAGGCAACAGGACCAATATGCTCTAACACCTCGAACGGACCCACAAAATGGGGTGCCAGCTTAGAACCCTTTCCATAATGAATAGGGCTCTTCCGAGGACGAACTCGGAGAAACACTCGATCACCTACTGCAAACTGCCGATCAACTCTGTGTGCATCAGCAAACTTCTTTTGCCTGTCTTGAGCTGCTACAAGATGCTCTCGGATGCGAGCTACCTGCTGCTCCATATCACGAAGCATCTCAGGTCCAAGAAGAACTCTGTCCTCCAATCAATCCTAGCTCAAAGGGGTACGACAAGGATGACCATATAAAGTCTAGAATGGAGCCATGCCAATCGAACTATGATAACCATTGTTATAGGTAAACTCAACCAAATGCAGATAATCTTCCCAACGAGATTGTTGGTCCATGACATACATGCGAAGCATATCCTCAAGCACCTGATTAACTCTCTCAGTCTGACCATTTGTCTCAGGATGGTAGGTAGAACTAAAATTCAACTTAGTCCCTAAAGACCGCTGCAAGGATGTCCATAAAGCAGATGTGAATACCGGATCTCTATCAGAAATAATCCTGCGCAGTATCCCATGCAATCGAACAATGTCTTCCATGAACACCCTAGCCACCACTGAAGCAGTATAGGAAGATCGGATGGGAGAGAAATGGGCTACCTTGGTCAACCTGTCAACAGTGACCATGATAGCGTCATGTTGCCTAGAAGGCATAGGCAACCCGACAATGAAATCCATAGAAATAATGTCCCACTTCCACTCCGAAACAAGATGAGGCTGCAACAAACCTGCTGGATGATGATGCTCGGCCTTAACTCTCTGACATTCCAGACACCTAGCCACAAAGTCAGCAATGTCACGCTTCATCCCAGCCCAAAAATATAGTGAGCGAAGATCAGCGTACATTTTCTTAACTCCTGGGTGTGCCGAATAAGGAGCTCTATGAGCTTCGGTCAAGATTAGGGTACGAAGACCCTCTGCAGGAGGTACATACATTCGGCCTCCATAATGCAAAACACCATCGGAATCCATAGAGTATCCAGAAAATTTTCCTTCCAAAGCTCTACCTGACTCAATCTCCGATTTCACTGCTTGATACCAATCATCTGAAGAAAGAGCTGCAAGGATCTGACTTTTCAAATCAACCTCAAGAGCCAAAGCGGAAATCTCATGCTTGCGTCTACTCAACCCATCTGCCACCACATTCTCTTTTCCTTGAATATACTTCACCTCAAAATAATATTCGCACAAGAATTCCATCCACCTTCTCTGTCTTGCATTCAAGTTTGGCTGCGTAAAGATGTACTCCAGACTGTGATGATCTGTATGCAACTCAAACTGATGACCAAGGAGAAAGTGCCACCACCTTACTAAGGCATGCACAACTGCAGCTAACTCCAAGTCATGAGTGGGGTAATTGAGTTCATGATCCCTAAGCTTTTGTGATTCATAAGCAATCACTCACCCCTCCTGCATCAACACAGCCCCTAAGCCTTCCAGTGAAGCATCAGTACACACAACAAAATCACCTGATGGATCAGGAACTGCTAAGATTGGAGCACTAGTTAGCTTGTCCTTCAAGGTCTGGAAAGCCAACTGACACTGCTCGAACCAAAGAAACTTCTTTCCCTTCCTCTGCAAGGAAGTGATAGGATGAGCCAACTTAGAAAACCCTTGGACAAAACGCCTATAGTATCCTGCAAGTCCCATGAAGCTGCAAATTTCTGAGACATTTGTGGGTGCGGGCCAATCCACAATAGCTTGGATCTTTGCAGGATCAACCGAAATTCCCTCACCAGAAATCACATGGCCCAAATACTGAACTTCGGTTTTATAGAATTCACATTTCTTGAGATTGGCAAACAGCTGATTACTCCTTAAGCACTGCAACACCTGCCTTAGATGCTCCTCATGTTCCTCCATAGACCTAGAATAAATCAGAATGTCATCGAGAAACACAAGGATGAATCTATCCAAGAATGTTCTGAACACTCCATTCATTAGGCTCATAAAGACTGAAGGTGCATTCGTCAACCCGAACGGCACCACAGTAAACTCATAATGTCCATACCGGGTATGAAATGTTGTCTTATGAATGTCTGGATCAGCAATCCTCAACTGATGATATCCTAACTTGAGATCAATCTTAAAGAACACCTTTGCCCCTTTTATCTAATTGAAAAGATCATCAATTCTGGGTAATGGATATCGGTTTTCACTGTTACCTTGTTCAACTGCCTGTAGTCAATACACAAGCGAAGAGAACCATCCTTCTTCTTCACAAAAATCACAGGTGCTCCCCAAGGAGAAACACTTGGGTGGATAAAGCCCTTAGCCAACAACTCTTCCAGCTGCAAACGGAGTTCCTGAAGTTCCTGCGTTGTCATCCAATATGGGGCTCGAGATATTGGCTCTGCTCCAGGTACCAAATCAATCCTGAAGTCTATATCTCACTTAGGTGGCATGCCAGGTATCTCTTCTGGAAACACATCAGAAAACTCCTTAAGGAGAGGGTATTGTTTTAGTGACACCCCTTGACTATCCTCTGACTCCAAATCACTCAAAGATACAGCAAAGAGCTGACAATCCTGTCAAAAGTACCTTTTGAGCTGCATGGCAGAGATCATTCGCAAAGAAACAGGTTTTTGAACACCCACGATTTCCACTTCCTTCCCAGAATCATCAAGGCACCGCACTGCTTTACGGTGGAAATCAATTATAGCACGGTGTGCACTCAACCAGTCCATGCCCAAGACAACATCATATGAGCCAAGTGGTAGGATTCTGAGATTTACTTTAGTTGACAAAGCCCCTATACTCAAGCTACAATCCTGCACAAGCTTCTCTACAACAAGCTTTGACCCTGAAGCTAATTCAACTTGCCATTTCTCGCCTTGACTAGTTGCCACCAGTCCACATCGCTCAACCACAAGAGGAGATATAAAGGAATCGGATGCACCGGAATCAAAAAGTATAGAAATGCTAGAATCATGTAACACACCTGAAGTCTCAATGACGGTGCTCTGGTGGTCTGCCTGTCGATTATCCACTGCAACAAATACACGATGAGATCTCCCTGCATCACCTACTATCGGCTCTGAACCAACTGGCCTCTGATTAAAACCTGAAGTGCTCTTCTGAGGACACAATCTGGCAATGTGCCCCTGCTGCCCACAAGAGTAACACCCAGTACCCCTGCCAAAACCTCTGCCCCCTGATGGAGCATTTGACTACTGAAAGCTCCCTCGACTCGGTGCTGACTGGATACTAGGTGTAGTCTGTGCAAAATGTTCCTGTCGAACTTGGTTCCTGTTCCTGTTCTGATCCTTGCAAAACTGTGAATTGCCACTCTGAGGAGATTGGAAGTTCTTCTGTTTTGACTGCTGCTACTGAGGCTGCTGCTGTTGATGACCCCCTTTCGAGGGTTGAAACCTGTTTCTGGAAGACCCTGCTCCCTGAGACTGACCCCCATGAGTGCTAAAACCCTGAGTAGGTGCACTGCCAATTTGCACTCCAATGTGGCCACCCAAGGCCATGGCCAAATTCTCCTCCACCAAGTGAGCCTTCTCAACTGCCATTTCCATTGTCTTCGGCTCGAAGACTCACACTCCACCACTGATACGTGCATTAAGGCCCCGAACAAAGTGCTGAACTAACATGCCCTCATCGTGGCTAATCCCTGCATACTGCTTCAACTCATAGAAGCGCTGCTCATACTGCTCCACTGACATAGACAACTGCTTGAGATCATGAAACTCGTCAGCCCTGTGCTGCCTCCAATGGTCTGAGAGAAAACGAGCTTTGAACCTGTCCAAGAATAATTCCCAAGTGACCATACTGATATCAAGGTGCAATTTCTATTCCTCAAGATGCCACCAAGTAGATGCGAAGCCTCGCAAATGCATAACTGCGCATTGAGCCTTGGTATTGCTACCGTAAGGGTGCATGGCGAAGCAACGATCTAAGTCAATTAGCCAAGTTTCAGCTTCTAGACCACCTCCTGAACCATCAAATGTTGGTGGGTGAGCTCTCAACAAATCCCTCATATGGCCTGCTAAAACTGCATCCTGATTAGAGGTTATTTCCCTCTGCCTCGGTGACCTTTCTCTTTCTCTTTCAATCTGTGGTGCCTCCTCTGGCCTAGGTCCCAAACGAGCCAGAATTTCTCCAAGGATATGCTGTAAGGAACCATCTAATCCAAGCTGCTCCGGATTCTGACCACCTGACGGATTATTGTGAAGACTTGGCTATTCCTCATGCTCAGAACCATGAGAACTGGGAACTGAGGGACTTCGTCAGTTTGCTCCGCGACCAGCACCGCGACCTCTTGCTTGGCCACATCCTCTACCTCGAGGCATACTTCTGCACAACAAGATAAAGGTACAAATAAGCTCCAGAGTTCAAACGAGAGGTTACTTAATGGACCTAACTACCCAGAGACCCCAGCGTTTGCAAACCTGGCTCTGATACCAAGTTGTAACGCCCGCCGTGCAAACCCCAGAGAACTCAAAAAGGCAAATAATTTTTTTTTTTAAAAAGCAATTAAATTAAACTTACAATACATTAATCATAATCACATAACATATTGCATCACATTAACTCACACAGTTCTCTGGGGCATGCGAGGTTACATTGCAACCACAAATGAAAATAAAAGATAATGACAAACCATATAACCATTTACAATATAATAACCAAGAATAAATGTGCTTCCATAACCAAGAGCATTTATATTAAGATACCACATAATACAATCGTATGAGTCTCATCAAATAATTACATTGAATTCTAACTATTACACCATTGCTATAATGTTACATTACAATATTTGATATAATAATTACAATGAAACTCCCAAACAATTGGGATGATACAATTTACAATGAATGCTGAAAAACAAGGTGAACACTGGTGCAACCCAACTGCGAAAAAGCTGCGAACAAGGGATGCTGATGGGGAACCCAACGGGTGTGGAGCACGTTCCACCCAACCATGTGAATTAAAGATAACTCACCCCCCGTGCTCAGAGGTGACAATGAAGTTAACTCGACCATGATTGCCAAACTGACTCCATGACAACAAGGTACAAACTCAAATACAATTCAGAGAATACAATTACACCAAATAATGACAATATCAAATCACCAAAGTATACTCATAATCACTAGCACAAGAATCCGAATCAACAATGAGAGTACAAAGCTAAGGAAACTGATACAACATCCAAGTCCAAAATACATATCCAGAGGCAAAAGTAACAAGGCAAAATAGGAAGTCTAGTGGAGAGTGTCATCACACAACTCTCATGGGATCTCCTGGCTCTTCCTCTAACTTGAGGCGCCGGCACCCATCTATGGATCTCCTGGCTCTTCCTCCTACTTGAGGTGCCGGCACCATAGGGTAGCTTGTGCGGAGTCAATAACCTCTCATGAAGACGAGATTATGACTTTGCCGACCACGACCTTCTCAATCTATCATTAGTCTATGATAGCCCTAATGCATAGATGAGGAATCCAATTTTCTTTTATCTTGAGTGGTTTACTACCCATCCCCCTAATTCTATTTTTAAGTTATCACTTGTTTAACTACTCTTCGTGGGTTCTCCTGTGCACTTCCTCTTAACCGAGGCGCCGGTCCCCACGAAGAGCCACTCTCCCTAGGACTCTTAACAGAAAATTGAAACAAGACAAGGGTTGAACCTCAACAAATAAGCATGATTCCCAAAACAAGTACAAGCGAGGCATTAACCCTCTCGCAACAACTCGGAACTAAAAGGTCTCAACAACTGTTCAACCCTTCCAAACATGAACCATCAATTTTCAACTGCAAAGATAAATTCAAAACGAGAATAACATCCAAAATAAACTAGCCTCTGGAACAAAGGTTTCAAGCCAGCAATCGGTTTCCCACATCGACATTAAAGCCAACACAAAAGCAGAATGAAACTACGCATAATTTGATGAACTCAAAACACTATATCCTCTTTACTCAAGCAGATAAGACAGGGAGCATTACAATTTTCTCTAGATCGATTTTTAAATTCGTAAAAAGCAAGGAACAATTGACTTATGTAAATAATACGTTAAATTTTATAAAATTAACATTTTATTTCCCAAAGACAACTACAATTCTATTAACAGAAACCAATTAATTTTGCAGTCTAATCCTTGCATATGGAAAAAAAATTAATTATAATTTATCATATATTTTATATAAAATAAATAAATAAATAAACATTCCTAAACATATATATATATATCATGAATTAAAATTTAAACTAAATTAAATAAATATAAACAACTTATATAATAATTCAAATTTTGTAATTTTAAATTCGAAGTAAAATAAACAACAATAAAAAAAAAACAAACAAAACTTACTTTTCACTGCCGTCGCAGTCCTTGCATGGACTGCGCCGGCATCTTGGAGGACTGCGCAGAGTCCTTAGGATGTGCGTGGTAGAGGCTGCTAGCACGCAGTCTTAAAGACGGCGGCAGCCTTACCGCCGCCGGCGGGGGAGCGGCCAGTCCGCCCTCCCAACCCTTTTAATTTTTTTTTTCTTTTTTTGAATAAATAAAAAAATTTATATATAATTTTTTTTTGAAATGTAATTTTTAAGTTTTCATTTCGTTTTTAAAAAAAAAACAATTCCGTCCTTAACAGGGACGGATGCTGACCAGTTCAGCTATGAATAAAATTAAAAGGCAAATAACAGTTTCCAGAAATAATTCAATTGGAAATAAATTTTAGACAATATCATATATATATATATACCAAAACAGATTTTAAATAAACTAATTTTCACAGAGAGGGGTAGGGTTTTCTTCACAGAGGAATACAAATTTTTCAGAGAAGAAATAAGAATTTTTTTTCAGGACAATAAAATTTGAAGCAAAAACAGGTATTTCCCCATCCCTTCAAGACAGCAGATTTTCCCAGGTTTTTGTAAATACCAGATTTTTCCTAAAACAAAAATTGAAACCCAGATTTTGCAAATAAACAGATTTTTCCTAATTCAAAATTGAACCCAGATTTTGCAAATTAAACAGATTTTTCCTAATTCAAAATTGAACCCATTTTTCCTAATTCAAAATTGAAACCCAAATTTTTGCAATAAACAGATTTTTTTCTAATTCAAAATTGAACCTAGATTTTGCAAATTAAACAGATTTTTCCTAATTCAAAATTGAAACCCAGATTTTTGTAATAAACAGATTTTTTTCTAATTCTTTTGCTAATCCAAATTTCTCCCTAATTTATTTGAAAGCTAAATTTTCCTGATTCGTTTAAAACCCAAAACAATATGATTTTTAATTGAGATTTTAACAAGTAAGGAAAAGAATGAATTTTAGAACCTGGACTCCTGCTGATTGTAATGTGACGAAGATCTTGCTCCAATTGCCCCACGAACAGCTCTCGCTCCTCTTCTTCTCTCTTCCTTGTTGACAGAATCTCCACCCAAACCTTCCACACTATCTCCCTATTTTCACAAATAAAATTCTAGAATACTGCCCTAAACTTTTTCCAGCCAAAGAATCCCCTTTTTCCATTTTTGAAAACCACTATATTTTTCCTCCCTTACATGCACCCAACCACCATTTTCTAAAAACAGTCTTGCAATTTCTGCCCACACCAGATTTCCCCATTTGTCCATATTATTCTTTTTTTTTATTTTATTATTATTTTAAAACCCCATTTTGACAGCCTTGCATGCACAAGAAATTTAACTTTATTTATTTATTTTATTATTAATTTTCCACCTGGCAAATTTATTTACATTTGACAAATCACCAAGTGATATTTAATAAAATACATGGCTTTTCACCAAATAAACATGTAAATATTTTAAATACAAATTAATCTAATTTTTAATCAACAATTTTAAAATTGAAACACCACAACATATAAACATACCAACATAAATTATATACAACATAACGCAACTACAACCACAAAACATGACAACTACAGAACATGCAATACCATACAACAAGGCGGTCTAACATCATGGGACGGGCAAACTTCATTGTCACCTCTGTATCAACTTTATACCGTTGGGTTATTTGTGCTCGCCCTGTCCTACCGAAGCAGGTGGAATCGAGAGTATGTACCTGCAATTTCTGCATACAAACGAAGTTGTGTACATGTGAATATATATATAAATCAAAGCATTGTGTTGTGAGAAGGAATCGTAGCGTAACAGAGCACTCGCAATGAGTGATGCTACACCATCCTTCATCACGTCTATCTTAACAATTATAATATGATTGATAAAAATAACATTTCTAATACTAACAATTCATCTCATGGCATAATCTATTAAATCATCACATCATAACATAAATATGAAAATCAACTAAAATCTCCATCCACAATGTCATATGAAATAATCATGTCCACAAAAGGAGTAACAGCATCATCAAATGTCTAACTAACCAATCACACCAAACAGTATCACCCTAGTATCAATGTATCAAAGTATCAAATCAAAGCATAAAACTAATGAGTCCAACTAACAACTAGGAGGGTTATTACAAATAGAATCAATTCTAACAATTTGTGTTGTTTTATCATCACCAAATCTAACAAAACCTCCATCATATTTCTCAAGCTTTACAAACTTACTTTTGTCACTAGTCATATGATTCAAACATCCACTATCAATAAACCATTAATCTCTATTTCTTTTTGTATATGCATAAAATTGGTCATGTCTAAATCCTGATATTTAATTAAATATTTTATTATTTAATTAATTTCTCTAAAGTTCTCTACATATGATTAAATTTAATTAATTTAATTATACTTTTCATTCACTTTATTCTTCCAGCTTAATTAAATAAATTCACTTTATTTAATTATTTCATATGTCTACTTAATTAATTAAATAAATATTATTTATTTATTTTAATTAATTATCACTTTTTGAATTTAATTAAGTCTTTTGATTTAATTAAATTTAAATATTTCTTTTCAAATCTTTCCTCTAATTAATTAAATATTTTATTTAATTAATGTCATACACATGCCATTTCTTAACAATTTAATTAAATATCTTTCATATCTTTTCAAATCATAATTAAATCCTCCATTATTCTCCAAATCTTAATTAAATATTTTATTTAATAAAGAAAAATCTTCCATGTCACCAATAAATAAATAATTGAATTTAATAATTCATTATTTATCTTCAAAATCTTTCCAAAATCTCATAAAAAGATGATTTTTACAATTCATCTTTATCATCTCATCTTTTCTCTTCCATGAAAAAGGAAACAAATCCTACTTTCTGGTTTTCTTCTATTTTTCTCTCTAGGCTCATCCATCTTCGATCGTGTGATCTGCCAGGAATTTTCATAGTCATTGATCACCTCAGCCAATCAGAATCTTTCAAAAACTCTATAAATATCCCTACAAATCCAAGCATTGGTTACTTACAATTTATAATATGCACATTCAAGAATAGTTACATTATAGTATTCTAGCATTCTAGCATTATCTTTATCAACTTTAGCTTTCATAATCTCATTAGCAATCATGTTTAGTATCAGTACAATCATATCTTAGCATAGTGTTACATGAATCCATATTCAATCTCGTTCTCTAGGAAGACCATTTGTTGAGCCTAGCATACAAATCTGAGAGCTAGCTGGAATCGACAAAAACACTAGAGAAAGACGATGATAGGACGACATCAACAATAGAATACTAAGTTTGCATTTCTGTCATTTTAGTTTTCTATTTTGATTTAATGTTCTATCGATGTGTTTTGATTTGTTTAATATACATTTGATACAATTTTAAAATTGATCACACATTTTTGGCGCCCACCATGGGGCCTTGCCCCATTTTTGACATTTACTTGTAGGTTTTATGAAAGGACTTCACGTTCTGGAATTCGGATTTTCAATTTTTTTTGCATTTTAGCACATATAGGGTTTTTAATAGTGCTTTTGCAAGTTTTTCGGCACATCTAGGGAATAGAACGACACATCTGGGGAACATAATGATGCTTATAGGGAGCAGAATGGCGCATACACTTGGTTTACTTTATTAAAATTTTGTAAAATAAAAATTTATTTGCATTTTCTTTTGGTGCATTTAGGATTTATATTAGAGCATTTAAGGATTTCTGTAGCGCTTTTATTGTCTATTTTAGCATATTTGTTGTTTTTTTTAGTGCATTTACTCTTTTTTTTAGCACTTACAGGTTGTAACTAAACAATGTTATGAGTCTGACGCCTTCCGCAAATAGAGCTTTTTCTGCTTAAAAAGAAGCAACCCTAGGATAGTCACATCTGGTTAAAAAGAAGCAACCCTAGGGTAGACATGGATTAAAATGAAGCAATCTAGGATAGTCATCACACAATGATTTTTGTAGTTAAAATGAATCCCATGCTTGTGGTGAAGTGACATCTTCACATAGATTAAATCATTGTCATTTGGGTTCTAAAAAAAACTTCGGTTGCTTTGTTTGTGGCAATAGGTCTATTCTCTCCCCATAATTGGGTGATCAGAATACTAGACTTTCCTTTTCAATTTCATGCAATTTTAATGATTTCTTACATTCTTTAGAGGGCTTGCTCTTGTGGGAAAAAATACTCACCCAAGAGCAATGACCCAAGTGGGTTCAAGCCTAAGCCAGGCTATTCCACCCCACTATAAAATTTAAAGAAAATATGGGGAAACCCTCTTTTTCCGGTAGTGTGCAAGATAACCATCCCCAAAGCCTTTGTTCTAAAGGTTGGGAGGTCTCCTGAGGGAGTTTATTATTGCCACATTGAATGGAAACACTTACTAAGAACCTAGTGTAGTAGCCAGTCGAAGTTAGTTTATGAATATCCTAATAATCACAGTGCAAGGGGAGGGAAGAATCTGCCCCCAAGACACTCACCATATAACTGCTAAGGATTGTTTGCTCAAGGGATCTGGTATCCACTTTCGTCACTCTTAGTACACACCTAGAAAAGACAAAAACACAGGTGCCCCTTCAGGGGTGACATAGCTGTGTGAGTCAATGTACTTCTAAGATGTGGGTTGTTGATTATTAGGATGACCTACTTGAGTACTAAGAGTGAGTCTGCCTAAATTTTCTGTTATGTGTGAAACCTGTGAAAACACTTTTTGAAAAAACATTTTTGAACATACACTTGATTTTTAGTATAGGACTTAAAAGCAACTATTTTTGGAGTGTTTGTTGTGTTTTCAATCACATTAACTCAGATAAAAGATCATCCAAGATGAACATACAAAAATTCAGTTGAAAACTATTCAAAACTGTTTGGAAAACTACTTTGGAAAACTGTTTTAGCACATCTAGGACACATAGTAGAGCATATAAAGTCTATTCTAGTGCATTCACTGGATAGTTCAATGGTTTTAGAGCCTATTTTAGCGCATAGACTGAATAATCTATAAATAGTTTTTGTCACTATCAACATATTTTTTTGTAGTGCATATAGGACATTGTATAGCACATCTGAGGTCTATTGTAGTGCATTTGAGTATTTCTCTGGTACATATGCCTGTTTCTACAATGCATACAGGGTATAGAGTAGTGCATCTGTCATTTTCCAGAATTTTTACTTTTGACAGATCTGAATTTATAACATCTTCAATCCAATAACCTTTTGACATTTCTCTCATGCTTAGAGAGTGGAAATCAATCAAATTTGTCAAGAAATCAATTGTCAATAGGATCAAGAAACCTAAGAAACATTTATGTTACAAAAAAATCATGCAACGTAGAAAGTTTTTGTATAAAATTTGAAACGTCTTGCTTCATCACCATGAGTTTCTCCATAGATACCAAGATTTTTCTAGAGGGTTTACTAACAAGTACGTTGTAGAGCCTTTATATTCATGAGCATATTTCCAGAGAAGAGCTCTATCTCAATGACACAATCACAATTAGCCTCTTGAGTTTGATTATCTACCACAACCTTCCATTGAGTATCCAACACATCCCAATCAAATCCTTCAGTGATCTTAATTAGGCTATTTGATATACTTATCATTCTTCAAAAACAAGGATCAAATCTTAAAAGTGCACCTTTCAAAAAAAAATCTGATTATTGATTCAACTTCCCCAATAGGATTCTAATATCCTTTATCATTGGAAGCCACAATCAAGAATTAGGAACATCTTTTGATCATATCATAAGATTTTCATCTTATCAGATAAAAAAATCATCATATGTGCACTAAGTCTAGAAGAACATTTCAAAATCATATGCCTATTTTTACAAGATCTCAATGCAATAAGCTAAAAGAGGATATTCAACAAGAAGAAGGTGAGAATAGTAATCCCCTTTATAGTGTGAGTCCAAATCCCCTCTTTAACAAAAACATGGGTGAAAGAGAAGAAAATCCATTCCACAAATACAGGGATGTGAGAAAAACTCCTATAGATAGTGATGATGAATGTGATGAAGAATGTCTTGGAGAGGCTGAGCAAGATCCAAATTCCACAAAGCCTTAGAAAATATTTTGGAGCGTAATAAAGAAAAATATTTCTTGTATCTAGCTGAAAAAGGAGCTAAATTTCCTCATGATTTTGATACTGAAAACATAAAGAGTAATCTTGACGAAACACCCTTGTTTGATATTAGTGCCTTGTCTCAACAAATTAAAGCACTAAAAGGAAAAATTAAAGATCTACAAGGGGGAGCCACAACAAAGACATACACTCTTGATGACATCTGTCCTTATCCTTTTGGCTAACATCTCAACATGATCCCATTTCCCAAACATTGTGAAATCCCAAGGTTTGATCGTTATAATGGTAAATTGGATCCAATTGATCATATTAGGGACTTCTAAAATATGACTTTATAGTTTTCTCATGAGGACACATACTTAATGTGTTTGTTTCCTAGAAGTCTTGGAGGCCAATCTATGGAATGACTATCAAAAATCACACTACCTATCAAGACATTTAAGGAATTGATTAATGAGTTCATATCACAATATTCCTGCAACATACATCAAATAGCCATGATTGATCTCTACAAGGCTAAATAGAAACCTGGTAATCCATTCATTACATTTCTTTAGAGATGGAGAAGATTGTTCGCTAGATACCCACGCCATGTTCCTGGAAAGGAAAATATCACCACTTTCATAAATAGCTTAGATAAAGAGATGAGTTATCATCTTAATCTTCATTGTCCTCCCTCTTTTCATAAATTGATTGAAAATTCCATCACCATTGAAAGTGCCTTGGTCTAGAGAGGGATAATAAAACTTGATAAGGACAATCCTAGCTTGTCAAATCACCACAATGACAAATCTAAGTTTTGGACTCGCAAAAACAACATGGTGAATGATGGTGTTGTAGATGCAAATCATGTCTCGACTAAGCCATTTGTTCTTAGTGCTCCTCGCAACAATAACTATAACAATGTCAAATCGGTCACAAATCAAGGAAACAATCCTCCTCCTTTGAGGAATTACGTGAATCAAAATTCTACCCTCAATCAAGGAAATTCCACCAATCAAGGTTACCATGGAAATGATAACAAAAAATTCCTTAGGAAATACCTTGAACACAAATCTGCAACGATCTTCAATCTTCTCTAACAGAAGAACTTTTACTCCACTGGGTCAATCCTTAGAATCTGCATTCAAAGAATTGATGGATAAAAATGCTCTTACTTTGCCGCCTCAACACAATTTTGAACCCAGTGTGAAGCCTCCATCATGGAATGATGCATACTATTGTGATTATCATCGGTGCAAGGGCCATCACACAAATAATTGTCAAGCCTTGAAAAAAAAAGTCCAAGACTTAATTGAAAATGGCACCATCACAATAGAAGGATGCCAACAATCAAACAAATACCACCAAGCATTTTGCAACCCTTTTCCATACTATCAAAAGGGAAAGTATTCAAGAAAAAGTGTGAATCATATCAATGATCATATAATCGATCATATTTACACTAATGACGAGCGGCTCAATGTTATAAAAGTTAAGGAAACGATGGAATATAGAGAAGTCAACGCAACAACAAGAGGACAAGCTAAAGTTTTCTTAAAGGTAACTTCTTCAAAAACCATTGTGCCCCTACCTCAACATCAATGACTTATTCAATCAACTTGGAAAATACTGCTCAAATTTCTATCTTGGAACTCCTGAAGCTTTCCCCATCATACAAGGAAATTCTAGAAAAGGCCCTCGTTGAAACAACTATAGCCACCGATCTGGATGTGGACTGATTTCAAGCCATGGTGGGACACTTGTCCTCACCCAAATGCCTCTCATTCTCTAAAAAATATGATGCTTCCATGACACATCCCCATAATTCATCACTATACTTAGAAGTCATGATCCACAAGTTTCGTGTCAAGTGTGTACTAATAGATGGAGGTGCTGGTTTGAACATATGTACTATAAAGTCAATTCAGGCTTTAGGATTTTATGAGGACTCCATTGATCCCAGAAGAAAGATTAATATTAAAGCCTATGATGATGAGGAAAGAGCATCCAAGGGTTTAATCATGCTACCAGTCAGAGTGGGACCTATTATCGAAAATACTTTTTGTCACGTGTTAGATCATGATCTTGCATACATCTTGTTGGGTCATCCTTGGATCCACAAAATGCAAGTTGTCCCATCCACATATCATCAATGTCTTAAGTTTCCTTATGGTGAACAAGAGATCACAATACCAGCTAATAATTCGAACAGTCAAACTTGTGCCAACATCAAAGCTAGTCAAGATACTTTGGTTCCCAACAATCGAGAAGCTCCTACTAATACTTCTCTCAAAGTTGATGCACAAATTGGTCAGTTAACCAAAAGCTTTGACAAGAAACTACGGTTCAAGGAAAATGGAGTAGGGGAGTACTCTCTCTGTCTTGCTAATCTACATATATTTCCTTAGTCACATGGACAACCCTCTATTGCACAACAACAAATATTTGTAGCATCCACATCAACGCAACCACCAACAGAACCAAATACAAAGTTTAATGGACGATTTATCAAAGAACAATTCTCTATGGAAGATTCTAAGGATAGAGAAGTTTTAAGTTGGCTCTATAAAGATGAAGATGAAATAGTTCTTAATATCAAACTACCAACTGATCAATATGGTAAAGGATATTCAATCATGCAAAAGATGGGCTACGATGGTAATGGTCCTATCGAAAAGAGAAAAGAAGGTTTAGTTGAGCCTATTCACCTTCCAGGACTTGCTACAAAAGATAAAATAGGACTAGGCTATGATAACAACTCAAAAGAAGTAATATCTAAGCAGTTGCATGATACTATTCTCACATTGCAAGAAGGGTCAGATACAAGGGAATCATGTTTGACAAAAATTTATAATTTAATGGATAATAATTCTAACATATATTTTGGTGAATATGAATGGGACACCATCCAAAATGATGAGTTCTAGAGGGAAAAAAAGGTTGATGAATGGTACACAAGTACACCCCAACTCTAATTGAAGGTGAAGGGTCAGGGTCCCAACCGCAAGAATCTAAACTACAAGGTGACTATGATTCTAGTGATACTGAGTCATATTTAATCGAACAAGATTATCGTGATAATAGTACAATCATTAATTTTCCTCATACCTCAAATCCTACAAAAAAAACTCTGTTATGACCTTAACCATAGCCAATCTCATGCAACCCAATGACTTTCTACCACTGATCCATCCCAGTCTCATTGACTAGGATTCATCCGGACCTATAGATCTACCTATGTTCCCAAGTGACGAATATATCGTGAACATCCTTTCCACAAATGACACAAATGATTTTTCCACTGGCAATTTTTGGCATAGAGTCTTTAATCAGGAGAGTGTCAAGTCTCTTAGCTACAAAAATAAAAGTTAAAAAGAAAGATCTAATGGTGAAAACTAGAATCTGGCAGTATTAGATCAAACAAAAGATAAAATAAAGAGTGTATCGGATGGTGACAACCTTTTTAATGCACCTGATGATGGGATATTTGACACTCTCCCAGAACATTATCATGAGCGATATCCTATCTTGACTGAGCCTACAAAAGTAGTTAATCTTGAAACTTTAGAAAAACCAAAGATTCTATAGTTAGTTGCATCAATGACAGATAAAGAAGTACCTGAATTCATGGAATTTCTCAAAAAAAATCAAGTCAACTTTGTCTGGTCTTACGTAGAAATTGTAGGTCTTTATTCCAATCTTATAATGCATCACTTGTCCATCAAACAAAGAGTTAAACCGGTGAAACAAAAACCCAGAAATAAGCATCCTCATGTTGCACTACTGGTTAAATAAGAACTCAGAACACTCCTTGATGTGGGATTTATAAGATCGATCGACTATGTAGAATGGATCTCCAACATTGTTTTGGTGTTGAAGCCCGACAAAAGTTTCAGAGTGTGCACAAATTTCAGAGATCTTAATAAGGATTTTCCTAAGGATGACTTCTCGCTTCCAAGAATTGATACTATAGTTGATCTAATAGGTGGCCATGCCATGTATTCACTAATGGATGGGTTTTTTGGTTACAACCAAACCACGATTGCACTTGAAGACCAACACAAAATAGTGTTCACATGTCCATGGGGGACTTACTATTGGAATTGCATGCATTTCGGTCTAAAGAACGTTGGGGCTACTTATGAAAGAGCTATGACTACAATTTTTCATGACATGATGCACACATTCATGGAAGATTATGTAGATGACATATTTGAAAATTCATACAAAAGAGAAGGACATCTCAAAGTGTTATCCAAAATCTTTGCAAGGTTGGAAAAGTTCAAAGTTCGCCTCAACCCTAAGAAATGTGTTTTCGGGGTCACATCTGGGAAGCTCTTAGGATACATAGTGTCAGCAAAAGGAATTGAAGTAGATCCTGCCAAGGTACAAGCAATCATGGAAATTCCTCCACTAAGGAATATCAATCATTTGAGGTTATTACAAGGATGACTTCAATCTATACGAAGGTTCATTGCACAGTTGACTGATAAAATCATACCTTTCACACATCTATTGCATAAAAATGTTCCTTTCAAATGGAATGATAAGTGTGAATTGGCCTTTCAACAGATCAAACAATACCTGATGAACCCACCAGTTCTAGTACCACTAAATCTAGAAAAACCTCTAATCTTATATATTGCCACAATAGAGACATCTTTGGGGGAATTATTAGCACAAGAGGACTCTACAGGTAAGGAAGATGCCATTTATTACATCAATTGAATGCTAATAGTTCATGAACTCAACTACACTTTCATCAAGAAGGCTTGTCTCACAGTAGTCTTTGCATCACAGAAGTTTTGACACTACATGTTAACTCATACAATCAATCTTGTTGCAAATATTGACCCACTCAAGTATTTGTTAAGAAAAGCTACATTGACAGGAAGGTTAGGAAAATGGGTCATTATCCTAAGCAAGTTTGACATTCATTATGTTGATTGCAAAGCAATCAAAGGACAAGTTATCATTGATCAACTAGCTGAAGCACCACTACAAGCAGAGCATCCCATGCATATTGAATTTGTAGACGCTGATGTCTTCATGGAAGAATGAAAGCAACCTTGGTCTTTATACTTTGGTGGTTCTTTCACTCAACATGGATTGGGGACAGGCATACTCTTTGTCACACCTCAAGGAAATACCATTCCTCAGTCATATCGGCTAATGTTTCCATGCACTAATAACATAGCCGAATATGAAGCTTTAATCACTAGACTCAAGATAGCATTGGAATGGAGGATCACATAACTACAAATTTATGGTGACTAATAGTTAGTCATTGATTAGGTCAATGATGATTATTAGACCAAAAATGACAAACTGTTGCCATATAAGAAAATGGTTGACGATTTCAAGAATTACTTCATAGATATCAAGTTCATATAGATTCCAAGACTTGATAACAAAGTAGTTGACACTATGGTCATGATCGCATCATTGCTTCAACTCCCAAAAAATTAGGCTCGCTATGAATTTCAGGTGGAACAATCATTTGCACTTGCCTATGACACACCTAAAAGCCAAATCATTTGCCACTTAGTAGGATCTGATTCACCTTGGTATGGCAAGATTTATGCCTACCTAAAAGATGACATCTTACCATCCGACCTATCTCGTAACCAAAAGTGCAATTTTATTCACCAATCCTCTCGCTATACACTCATCACTGACACCCTTTATTGTCGCGGTCTTGATGGTACTTTACTTTGATGTCTTGAACATGACAAATCTGACAAGGCTTTACAAGAATTTCATGGTGTATTTTGTGGTACTCATTCAAGTGGACTGACCTTATCCAAGAAATTTATTAAGATGGGCTACTACTAGCCGATTATAGAGAGGGAATCATTCACCTTTGTGAAGAAATGCTCAAAATTTTAGATTCATGGGAATCTCATCCATGCTCCTACACAAGAACTTCAACCATTCACACCAACTTGGCCATTCTCTCAATGGGGTTTAGATCTAGTTGGAAAGATTCATCCCTCATCATCAAACAGACACAAGTTTATCATCACAGTGACATAGTACTTTACCAAGTGGATTGAGGTAGTACCTCTGACTAAGGTTACCGACAAACAAATCTCGTCATTCATACTCAACTATCTCATTTTTCGGTATGGCATTCCCAACTCCATTATCACATATAATGGATGACCATTCAAGAATTGGGATGTTGATGAACTTTGTGAAAGATTCCATATCCAACACAGATATTCAACACCTTATTATCCACAAGGGAATGGCCAAGCAGAGGCCTCAAACAAAAAAATATTGAAAATATTGAAAAAGACTATGAATGATGCAGGGAAAGATTGGAATGTTTAGCTTAATCTCGCATTATGGGCCTACAAAACTAGCATCTTAATGCCAATAGGAGCAACACCGTTTTCTCTTATCTATGGAGCATAAACCTTTTTTCCACTAGAGGTTGAGACTCCATTACTAAGGGTATCCTTAAAGGGTCTCACAATAGATGATGAATACAGAGTTTATCGACTGCAAGAACTGTAACTCCTTGATGAGAAGAGATAATGAGCAACTAATCATTTGAAAGCATATAAACAGATGATGTCTCACAGCTATAATCATAGAGTCAAGCCATGCACCTTTTAGGTTGGTGATATTTTTTTTGAAGGAGAACCCACACAATCAACAAGGCAGAGAGAAGAAAGGTAAGTTTGAACCAAATTGGCTGGGTCCTTATGTGATCATCGATGTATACAGTTTAGAAGCATACAAGCTATCAACACCAGAAGGGGACCTGTTTGACGAACCTATCAACAACATGCACCTGGAAAAGTATTATTGCTAAAGCGATCATCATGATCCAAAAAAGTGCTGAAAAAAATCATAAAAATAGTAGAAAAAGTCCTAAAAAAATCATAAAAACAACAAAAAAAGTCCCAAAGAAATACAAAAATAGTAGAAAAAAGTCCTGAAGAAATACAAAAACAACAGAAAAAGTCCTGAAGAAATACAAAAACAATAGAAAAATTCTTGAAGAAATACAAAAACAGTAGAAAAAGTCTTGAAGAAACACAAATAATAATAATAATAATAAATTAATTAATTAAAAAAAAAACCAAAAAAAAAGAAATTAGAAAATTCAATAAAAATAAATAGTGAAAATTTGGCAAACAAACGCTATTTGTAGCTCTCCATCTATTAGTTCATATTCTGTACTTAGCTTCTCAGCCTTAATTTCATCCAACTTTCCATTATCTTAGGGCCATATCAGCATCATACTACCATCATTTTCCTCAAGCAATAACGTCTTACGATGGCTTGATCATTGTACATATCCATTTTAGCAAGTTGTGTCAATACTAGGGGCAAATGTTGACATACTAGGGGCACTCAACTTTCATATTTTACCAAAATAGCTAGACAATGACATAAAATCCAATCATGCGAAAAAACAATCAAATCGCATGAACAACTACCTATTGATGGTGTTTTCTACACAACAACTTAGACATAATATAATATCCTATCTCTTTTGAAAGGTAAATCTTTATCAGCAAGCCTCAAGAGATAACCCCTAAGGTCTTTAATGCTAGGTCTTGACAATGCATAAACAACTCAGATAATATGTGAAAATGTTGGTAATCACAAGAGGCCTTACAAATGAACAATGTTGGAAGTGTACTTTCATCAGATGCAACAATAAAGTGATGCTTTTAATCCTAAAACTAACCCAGATTCAAAATAAAAAACAAAAAGGATAAGGGATTTAGAGAGATTTCTAAGACTAAAACCTAAGATCAATCACAACAATGATGAATGTTGCAGATGGACAGATCCCCAATGAAACCAATATTTGTTTGATCAAGTACAAGCCTACAAATCCACATAAACGGTGCAATCTTCTAAGGAAACTGAATATTTTCAAACTTTGCACATTCATTCACATACCCAATAATTGGCGTAATGTAAAAAAGCATCCACAGTTGAACTTAGCACAAAATAAGGCCTGAACTAACTTTACATAGCAAATTACAATCAGTAAATAGCTAAAAGTATGGACCGAAGATTGATCAACATCATTAACATTTTACCATTATTGCAAAAGAATTGAAATCTAACATCTAACATTGAGAATTGAGAACAAGAAACCATAAACTGTCAAAGTGTAACACAAAGCTTGCCAAATCAACAATCCAATTGCATTAACTTTTCCAACATTACATAACAATTACTAGTCTCTCCTCTCTCCTACAACTAATGACTTCCCTAAATTGGTCAATTCTGGCTTTTACAGCCTCTAATCAACTATTCTAACCCCTAAATCTGACCCCCTTTACAAATGGGAAGGCACTAGCCTTTTATAGAAAATTACATTTTGAATCAATGGCCAGGATTTAGTTCATCCATTGGCTACAATTGCACTTCTAGAAGCATCGAGTTGTTACATTTAATTTGGGAGCTCATGGTACATCATCATCAAATTGCATAAAAGCAGTTACATCATGGAACAATGAGAAAACAATATTATGCCAGCCTGTCATTAATGAAAATTCTGATTGGATGATGAAATCAACTTCACATGTCTTCCAGAAACTCCTTCCATCTATAGACAGTTTGGGCATGGATTCTCATGCAAGTTCCATTTTTAAAATTTGAATTGAACTCTTCCATATTTCCCTTTTGGCACGAAGCCATATGCAAATTCCCCTTTTTGATATTTATTTAATCTTGAAAAATAGATATTATCATTAGTAGCTCACATGTTAAAAAATCCATTTTGATAAATTTTTCCATTTTTGGAAACTTTTATTTTCAAAATTTTTTATCCATCTCAAGAATTCCATTTTCGGGAACATTTTAAAATTTCAAGGAAAAAAATTTCAAAAAAAATTAAATTTTGGGAAAAAATTGAAAAAATTCCATTTTGGAAAAAAATTCAAAACAAATTTCCATTTTTGGAAAATTTTTGGCTTTTGAGGGGTCTCGATATTTTGAGGGGTTCAAGGAATTTCAAGAAAATTCTTCAGGGATGGATTTTCTCGGATTCCCTATAGGGTCGAAATCCCCTAAATCTCATAACTTTTTTTTTAGAAGAAATTTTCAAAAAGTTTAAAAAGTAACCCTGCCTAATTTTTTGTCCTCTATTCATAGGTGCAAAAAAATTACATATAACATTGAAAATTCACTTCAAAATCCCCATTTTCAAATTCCAAGGTAGAAAAATTTCCCCTAGAGCCTCAAAATATTGTTCTCATCAAACCCAGTTTAGACTTAATCCCAAAATAACCTCCCAAGAAGAGAAAAACCAAAATTTGACCAAGCCAAGAGGCAGAGATGGAAAAGAAAAAAGAGGGTCCCTACCTTTGGTGGGGCATGTGTGCAAAAATTGCACAACACTACCTAATTGTTGATCCATATCACAACAATTTTGAACAAGTACCATATCATGACTCATATCTGGATGATCTAAAATATGAATAATGTTTGGAATAGCATACTTATTATATTTTGACGAATGGTTGTTTTAATTTTCGATATCATCTCTCTAGAGCACACTCGATGATGTACTGAACTAGAGTGGCGAGGAAAGAGGATGATTTTTTTGTCTGTTGTTTTGAGGTTAACTATCAATCTAGTGCAAATATGTCGTGAGACATGATTTCTAAAGCGTATCATTGATGATAGTTCCACATTTGCATCAGAAAGTGGTTAGTCTTTGTTTGTTTATGCAAGAAATGCTCAGGTCATCTCGGTTCAATTATACCTCGATGCTTGTGTTCACTTGCTATATCAAAAATCATGAAAGTTGTACTCAGGTCATCATTCGTTCTAATTTCCCCTCTGATGCTTGTACATACTTCCAACATTTTAAAATTCTCTATGATGATTCAGGAAAGCTAACAGAAGGCTCAACAAGTGGTAGTTTCATTTAGTTGCATTTCATTTAGATCATTGTACATATCTGCATACTAGATTTGCATCAGAGTTTTAAAAAGGCTGAACAAAAACATCAACGACTGTTATGTCTCTTTGGACTATTTGTGGAGGATATTCAGACATCTGTTTCATTATCATCTTTCATCTTCATCCTCATTTCATTAATAATTATCATTTCATCTAGGTCCTATACATATCATATAGTTTATCATTTATCATTCATTTTCATATTATTTAGATACTTTATCATTTATGTCACGACCCTCTTTTTGTTAAAACTTTAGACATATCATAATTTTGTGTGGTAATATTATGTAAGTGTTTTTATATAATTAATTTATGTGTGAAGAAGATAGAGATTAAATAAAGAAAGACAAATAAATAAATAAATAAAACAAATAAAAATAAAAAAATAAAAAATAAAAAAAATTATTAAATACACAATCCTAAAAAGGAACAAATAAAAGTTAACAATATTAATAAATAAATGTTAGAGAAAAATAAAAATAATAAAATAAAATAAAATAAAATGATGAATAAAATAATTGTGAATAAAAAGCTAATTCATTAAGTGACAAGTGTACCCATCTTATCCTAAGCATTATTAATTGACACAATCTATCATTATACTTAATTAATAAAATTATCCATTTTACTAAGTCACATTAATTTAATATAATACATCATTTAATCTAATTAATTAGGATTAGGGAGATATCACTATCCTTCATAATCCATTAATTAATTAATCTTAAATTAATTGATTAATTAATTTTCATTATATCTTTTTTAAATTTAAAAATTTATTATAATTTCACTCACATTGTAAGTTGCATGCACAAGTCACTATCACCTTACAACTCACCCCCACTCACCCTTGTGTGGGAGTTACACCATGCATGTGACATTTCCTCTTTTAGTCATTTGGTTTCCCCATGTGTGCTCACACATGTGTGAGCACACAAGGTCAAACCACCCTCCATTACATGTCATAGACATGTCATTATCAAGCCACTCTCTCTTTTAGATGTCATAGACATGTCAACAACCTATCTACCCAAGGTGTGCTCACAAATCAAAATTTGTATTTCAAAATTAGAATTCTTTTTCATATAATTATTTGGGCTTGTTCTATTGATTTTAGGGTAAAAATGAACCCCCAAGGTAAGTACCTACGGGGTGGAAGCTTATTGAAAACATAATATGGCATTTTGGGCAAAGTATGAACCCCTAAAAGGTCACTTAAAGAGAAGTGACGAATTTTATAGTCTTGGGAAAGGTGTGGAGACTTGTCATATCCATTTCTCCCAAGGTGTGCTCACACATGTGTGAGCACCCTTGGCTCCTCTCCCCATGCCATGTGGTCCTATTTTTAAAGCCTTCTTCTTGTGACACTTGTCACAAAGTGAGACTATCAATCCAAACCCCACCTTCTCAAACAATCCTAGCCGTTGAATCAATCTCCAATCTTGACCCTCCATTTACCTCCTCTCAAGTCTATAAATTGAGGCCATTTCTTCTCTCATCAACAACACATGAATGGTATTTTTATGCTATCATTTTGAAGAAAGATAGGATTGAAGGAGGAAGAATCAAGTTGAAGAAGGCACAAAGAGAAGATTTGTTGCAACTCCATCAACATCAAGGTATTCTTTACTTTGATTTGCTTTTAGAATAACTAATCAAATCTAGAAAATTTGCTAGAATCAACCTATTCTTTATTTATTTTTATTTTTCCAACTAAATCTAGAATGAAACTAATCTTTCTACTATTATTATTCCTATTTTATTTTTTCTTCTTTAAATCAATATATTTATTCTCATTTATGTTTATTTACAAAGAAATTATTTTCCTTTAATCCGGTTAATGTTATTACAAATATAAATCAATTTTTATAAAATAAAATTTATAAATAAATGAATTATTATTTTATTAGTGTTAAAATACATATGTGCTTTTGTATTCAAGTTATTTATAATATCTAATTAATATTCATTTAATTCTTAAACGAAATAAGTTTTAAAGTTAGATTGTTCTTTGGAAATAAATAAATTAATAGATTTTTTTTTTAAAAAAAAGGGGGTATCAATTGGATAGATTAAATAATAAAATATTCGGTCTAATTAACTATCAAAGGGTGGGTTTATTCATTATATATATATATATATAATAATCTATAAACTTCTTAATTTTAATAAAGTTATCCTAACTTAATAAGACAATAAATTAACTAACATCGATGGTTGATGAAGATTTAGTCCAAACTATGGTTCTATGAGATAGTATTTAATTTCCTTTGAACAAATATGGAATTGGTTACTAGCTAATGTTGAATATAATTAATGGACTTATAATATATCTTTTTTCTTCATAAATAATGATAAACTATGAGTATGGACTTAGTTATAGAAATTTTAAAATAGAGGAATGACAACATTTATATCTTATGGCAATACTATATTTTTATGACAATAATTACAACTCTATAATAATAATTATGACCATTAAACATTAAATTATAAGCTTAAATTTACAAAATACTATCTAACTTAAGGCATTAATAACATATCTTTAATCAAATTTCTTTTTTGTTATGCCACAAACTTAGCTCTTAGATTTATTGTAAACTCTCTCTCCATGTAATAAATTTATTTTCTTGGGATTTAAGGTTTATAGCACATCATAGTTATGATTTAATATATTTACAATAAACTTAAATATCATGGTTATTCTTTAAATTAATTTTCTCCCTCAATATACAAGTAGATTCATTTTTTTCTTAAAACAAGGTTGACTCATTTAATTACAACAAGGTCATAGTGAATAAATAATTATGTAATTATTCGAATATTATCAAGAATAAACTTATGCAAATTAATGCAAACCTTCTTTAGATAGATCATAAATCTTGAGGCATTAGTAGTATAACTTATACAATTAAAAATCAAGGCTCTTATTAAGACATTGTATTGGTTTATCTATCTAAGAAATTAGTGTAATAACTTATACAATTTAAATCAAGTCTCTTTTTAGTTGGATTATTTATTTATTTATGCAACCAAAATTAATAAACTTTTTGTCTTGAAACAATAGATTATGCCATGAAGTCTCTTTGAGTTGGAATTATTTATGCTAACTTAGATGAATATTTATCTTGAAAATATTAGTGTCATGCAATTTAAATCAAAACTACTTATTCTATGACATAGAATATGCGAATAGATTCAAACTTTTCATTTCTAGAAAAATACTAACATTTCAAAATAATTAGATTCATACCATCTATAAATTAGATCACCCATTTTGAAGAATTTTACTTTATGTTTAAGTGTTTTTATTTCATAAATGGATTTGACTATTCAATTCATTGTTACAAAAATTTATACTTTCATAGGATGTAAGTAATATTTCTTTCTAGCAATTATACTTGAATAAATAGTTTTTTTTTAGTAAGTTAATTTAATTTTACTTCCTTAGCAAGAAGGTATAAATTTTTTATATTCCATTTGGTTTATGTGCACAAACTACTTTTCTTATTATTTGATAATGCATTTAATTTCTTCTTAGATAGAAAACTTAAATAAGAGGAGGAAAACATAAAAACTAGTAGCGTTCGGTATTAACGGTGCCTCTGACTCATGTTTATGGGTAATGCTGTCGCGCTTGAGTTACTGCACTTATAGCCTAATAAAGCTGCAACAACAGTGTCTATGGCATCGTCTCTATAAATCGTCGGGGAGTAATAAGGAACATTTTTGGAGTTAAAATCCAAGGGGCGGGAAATCCCTCTTGGATCGATAATCTAAAAAAGATAATACTATAATCGACTTACATCTGCTAGTGAAAATTATAGAAAACCCCAATAGGGTTTGGACATGTAAATTAACTTTTTAATTCTTTTATCTTCAATGATTTGTTGTTCAACGGGAAAGGGTGGCGTGATTTATAGGAATTTGGGACATAGATGAATTAGGAAACAAGCAAAAGATCACCATGAATCTTTATGCTCCCTCATGTGGGTAGCAACCGAAGAGAAACTGTCTGGGGAGATGGCCCTAGAAAGGGTCGCGTACCCACAAAACAGTTTACATCCAACAATAGATTAGAAAATAGAACTACATATTATACGCCTTGATCCCGTGCTAAAATGTTGTATGTAGGCAGTCTAGGGACAGAGTTGTCCCTAGTACGCAGGCGCTCGGGGTGGGGATTTAGGATTGGTTAAGGGTGTTTATCTTATTGGACTTGTTAAGATACCTTAGGATAAAAGAAGATAAATAAATATTAAAATTGAAGCTAGAGATTACTTGTTATACTCAGAAGGAATCCCAGATGGATTCGCTTGATTCCTCGAGGCTTTAGGCCAAATTCTGAGGTGGGACTCAAGCTTTTATTATTATCTCACATACTCCTAAGGACGTTGACCTCGGTGCACTCCTAGTAGGGGAGTGTAGTCTTTAGAGAGTGACTCAAGACCCAGATGGTCCTGATGAGTCTAAGTCTCTGGTCAGAGCATTTTCTAACCCATGTGGTTAGATGTCAATCTTATTTAGATAGATAGATCTTGGTCCCCAAATGGACATTAACCTAACCCAAAAGGTTAGATGCCTATCCCGAATGGATAGATGAATATTGGTCCCGAATGGACATTATCCTAACCCGTATGGTTAGATGCCTATCCCGGATGGATAGATACCTATCCCGTATGGATAGAAGTTCCCGAGTATACAACTAATTGAGCAAGACATTAAGGGATTTACTTTAAAAAAAAGTAAAATTTTTGGTTCAAGGAAGTGTGGGTCTGTACATGTGGTATCAGAGCCAAGGTTCAAAGACTAGGCCTTGAGCTCACTACAACTTGATTAACATTTTGAGTAAGTTGGATAGTATTGAGATAGAAAATCTACAACAAATCTAATTTTGATTTTGGGAATTTGAATTTTCCAGGAAATTCTAGATGGCAAGAAGAAGGGTAACCTGAGCTAGCATTTCCCAAGAGCAGGAGCAAGGAAATAAAGAAACAGGGGTGGAGGCCATAATAAATTTGCTAACTGAACAAAGGGATAAGATCAACAACTTGGAAAAATCCATATAAGACCTTAGGACAAGGAAAAACAATATTGAAAATAGGGGTGAACAAGAAAGGGAGAATCTTGGGAGCAATCAAGGAAATGAAGTAGAAGTAAGAAGGGGGAATGACATAATGGAATTATCAAAGGATGTAAAGAAAATCACTCCACCAAAGTTTGATGGGAAACAGATAGGTGAAGGGGCAGAAAATTGGTTGAATGAAATGGAAAAATACTTTGAGTTAAGGGATTTTAGTGAAACCACTAAGGCTTTATGGGGATCTTATCAACTCATTGGGGAGGCAGCCAGTTGGTGGACCAATGCTAAGGAACAAAATGGATACAATAAGGACACAATCACATGGGAACAATTTGTTCATCTTTTCCGTAAAAGGTGGTTACCACAGTTATTCTTTGATGATAAAATGGCAGAATTCCACAACCTTCGAAAAGGGACCCTAACAATTCAACAATATTGGGATAGGTTTGCCAAATTATTGAAATATGTGCCAATGTATTAGAAAGATGAAAAGAGCCAAGCAAGGAAATTCATATTGGGACTAAATACCAACATAGGGGCAGAGGTTGATATGCATGGACCTGAGAACATGAATGAGGTATTAGAAAAGTCTCTTAAACAAGAAAGGAAGGTGCAAGCCCTAGCAGTAGCAAGACAAAACTTTAACAATAAGAGGAAACATGAGTTAAAGGGAAACCCCAATGTCAACAAAAACCAAAGGAATAATGCATCGAAAAGAAGACCACCGCCAAATCAAAATCCAAGAAATGGATACAATAATAACAAGGACAATTATAACAAGAATAATCAACTGAATTTTAACAAGGCAGCTTATCCACCAAGGAACAATGAAGCAAGGAATAATCCTCCTAGGAACCAAGTTAAACGAGGACCACCAGGCGGGTGTTTTATGTGTGGAGGAAATCATTATGCTAGAGATTGCCCAAGGATGCAAGGTCAAATCAGAAACAACCAACCCCAACAAGGACCACAACAAAGGATTCATGCAGCAGTTAGAAATTGAAGGACAAGATTCTAGAATGTTCCCGTAGAAACCACAGGTACCCTCTTCAACCAACCAATTTCAATTCTTGTCGACACTGGGTCATCTGAATGTTTCATTTCACCAGAATTAGTAAGGAAGTTAACACTAAGAGTTAACCATATGGAATCATCATGGACGGTTCAGTATGGGGATAAGGCAACTAGGGAAGTAACCAAATATTTATCAAAGGCAAGGGTGCAATTTCCTGAATTTGAAACAATGGTAGACCTTTATGTGGCTCCCCTAGGAGTATATGATGTAATTATTGGGATGATTTGGCTAACACATCACCATGCTAATGTAGATTGTTACAATAAAGTGGTTGAGTGTTACAATGATGAGGGAAGAAGGGTCAAAATATAAGGAAAATTTGAACCTATAAATGCAGAAACCATCTCAGCAATGCAATTAAAGAAGGAAAGAAGAAGAGGAGCTCAAATATACTTAGTAAGTTTTGATGAGAATGAAGAAGAAAATACTCCAACCTTTGAAAACTTCCCCTTTTTGCAAAAATATAAGGATGTATTTCCAAAAGAATTACCAGGATTACCCACAAAAAGAAAATTTGATTTCTCCATTGACATCTTACCCGGGGTTGAACCAGTGTCAAGGGCACCTTATAGAATGAACACTATAGAATTACATGAACTTAAAATGCAATTGGAAGAACTTTTGGGGAAGGGCTTAATTAGGCCAAGTGTGTCCCCTTGGGGAGCACCAGTCTTGTTTGTTAAGAAGAAGGATGGAACTCTAAGGTTGTGTATTGATTATAGAATGCTAAACAAGGTCACAATAAAGAATAGGTATCCATTACCTCGAATTGAAGACCTTTTTGACCAAATGAAGCGAGCAGCAGTATTCTCTAAGATAGATTTACGATCAGGCTATCATCAATTAAGAATTAAGGAGGAGGATATCCCAAAAACAGCCTTTAGAACAAGATATGGGCATTACGAATTCACGGTTGTACCTTTTGGTGTGACTAATGCCCCAACTGCTTTCATGAACCTAATGAATAGTGTGTTCCATGATTTCTTGGACAAATTTGTCTTGGTGTTTTTGGATGACATATTAATTTATTCTAGGAATGAAGAAGAACATTTAGCTCACCTACAACTAGTCTTGCAAAGATTGAAGGAACATAAATTATATGGGAAATTGTCAAAATGTGCCTTCTTTGAAAGGAAAATCCATTACCTTGGTCACATTATATCTAAAGAAGGAATAGCAGTTGATCCAGAAAAGATTAAGGCAATAGTGGAATGGCCGATTCCTAAAAATGTGTCAGAAGTGAGAAGCTTTATGGGTTTAGCAGGGTATTATCGAAGGTTTGTAGAGGGATTCTCTAAGATTGCAAATCCTATCACATCATTACAAAGGAAGAATAAAAAGTTTATGTGGACAGAACAAAGTGATAAAGCATTTCAAATTTTAAAGGAAAAGTTAACTACAACACCTATCTTAAGGGTTCTAGATCCAAATGGAAATTTCATAGTGGTAACAGATGCATCTATCGAAGGATTAGGGGGAGTGCTTATGCAAGGTGAAGGAGTAGTGGCTTATGAATCTAGAAAGTTGAAAACCCATGAAGTAAACTATGCCCCCCATGATTTAGAGTTAGCAGCTGTTGTTCATGCCTTACAAAAATGGAGGCACTTTTTGCTTGGGAAGCCCTTTGAACTAAAAACGGATAATCAAGGACTTAAATATATTTTTACTCAACCTAACTTGAATGCAAGGCAAAGGAGATGGCTAGAATTTCTAAGTGAATATGACTTTGAAATAGAATATATTAAGGGAAAGGAAAATAGGGTAGCAGATGCTTTAATTAGAAGAAGACACTTGCTAACCATGACTACTTTCAATACTTCATTCAAGGAGCAAGTAAAGGAAGAGAAAAAACAAGACCCATGGTATGAGCAAGTCAAGCTAATTTTGGAAAATGATCCAACAAATCCTAAGGTTGAAGGGTACACTCTTGATCAAGAAGGGCTATTGAGGTATAATAAAAGAATCTATGTTCCCAACCTAAGTGGGTTGAGAAATATAGTTCTAATTAAGGCTCACAACACTCCTTATTCAGGACACCCTGGAGTTAATAAACTTTATTCAGATCTAAAGAAATTATATTTTTGGCAAGGGATGAAAAATGACATTGTTCATTTCGTGGCTAAATGTTTAGAATGTCAAAGGGTAAAAGCAGAACATAACCATCCACTAGGTCTATTGTACCCACATGATATACCCCACCATAAATGGCAAGTTATTAGCATGGATTTTATACAGGGGCTACCAATGACACCTTATAGACATGATGCAATAATGGTGGTAATTGACAAACTCACCAAGGTGGCCCACTTTATACCAGGGAATTTAACTGATGATGCTCCTACCTTAGCAAGACGCTTTGTGAAGGAAGTATTTAGGTTACATGGAATACCTGAGAAAATCATATCAGATAGAGATACAAGATTCACTTCAAGGTTTTGGACAACTCTCCAGTCAGCTTTGGGTACTCAATTAAATTTTAGCTCAGCATATCATCCTGAAACTGATGGGAAAACATAAAGGACAAATCAAATCATAGGGGACTTACTAAGGATGTATTGTATGGACCAACAAAGGAAATGGGAAGAGTACCTACTGCTTGTAGAGTTTGCTTACAACAATACCTTCCAAACTTCTTTGGGAATGGCTCCTTTCGAAGCACTTTATGGTAGACCTTGCCGTACACCTTTGAGTTGGGATAGTCTTGAAGACAGAATAATAATTGGTCTAGACATGTTAAAGGAAATGGAAAGAAAAACTAAGGAAATAAGGCAAAGGTTAAAAGAAGCCTCTAATAGACAAAAGAGCTACGTAGATAAAAATAGATCTCTAAGGGAATTTGAAGTGGGGGAAAGATTTTTCCTAAGGGTTAAACCTCACAAAAGTTCCATAAGATTTGGGAAGAAAACAAAACTAGCACCTTGCTATGTTGGGCCTTTTGAAATCTTGAAAAAGATAAATCCTGTTGCTTATCGATTGGCCTTACCTCCCCAATTGAGCCGAATCCATGATGTATTCCATGTCTTTCTTCTTAAAAAGTACATACCTGATGAAAAACATATTTTGGATTGGAATGCCTTACAGGTCCAAGAAACAGGGGAAATAATGATAGAGCCATACAGAATCTTGGAGACGCGCCAGTACCGATTGCGCAACAAAGAGATTAATCAATGCAAAGTACAATGGGATCAGTATGACGAGGGGAATGTTACATGGGAAGATATAGACGAAATGCAACAACTATTTCCTTTCTTGTTTTGAAATTTTTAACATGAAACTTCTTATCTTAGTATTGTGTGCATCGGGACGATGCACAAATTAAGGAGGGGAGGATGTCATGACCCTCTTTTTGTTAAAACTTTAGACATTATAATTTTGTGTGGTAATATTATGTAAGTGGTTTTATACAATTAATTTATGTGTAAAGAAGGTAGAGATTAAATAAATAAATAAAACAAATAAACAATAATAAATTATTAAATACACACTCCTAAAAAGGAACAAATAAAAGTTAACAATATTAATAAATAAGTGTTTCATTAATAATTTCAGCATATGGTATTAAAAAATAAAAATTAAGTAATTAGGTAACAAGTGTTATCATCCTATCCTAAGCATTATTGATTAGAATAACCTATTATTAGTAAAATTAACCACTTTCATAAGTCACATTAATTAATATAATACATCATTTAATCTAATTAATTAGGATTAGGGAGATGTCACTATCCTTCATAATCCATTAATTAGTTAATCTTAAATTAATTGATTAATTAATCTTCATTATATCTTTTTCAAATTTAAAAATTTATTATAATTTCACTCACATTGTAAGTTGCATGCACAAGTCACTATCACCTTACAATTCACCCCCACTCACCCTTGTGTGGGAGTTACACCATGCATGTGACATTTCCTCTTTTAGCCATTTGGTTTCCCCATGTGTGCTCACACATGTGTGAGCACACATGGTTAAACCACCGTCCATTACATGTCATTATCAAGCCACCCTCTCTTTTATATGTCATAGACATGTCAACATCCCATCTACCCAAGGTGTGCTCACAAATCAAAATTTGTATTTTAAAATTAGAATTCTCTTTCATATAGTTATTTGGGCTTGTTTTATTGATTTTAGGGTAAAAATGAACCCCCAGGGTAAGTACCTATAGGGTGGAAGCTTATTGAAAACATAATATGGCCTTTTGGGAAAAGTATGAACCCCTAAAAGGTCACTTAAAGAGAAGTGACGAATTTTATAGTCTTGGGAAAGGTGTGGAGACTTGTCATATCCATTTCTCCCAAGGTGTGCTCACACATGTGTGAGCACCCTTGGCTCCTCTCCCCATGCCATGTGGTCCTATTTTTAAAGCCTTCTTCTTGTGACACTTGTCACAAAGTGAGGCTATCAATCCAAACCCCACCTTCTCAAACAATCCTAGCCGTTGAATCAATCTCCAATCTTGGCCCTCCATTTACCTCCCCTCAAGTCTATAAATTGAGGCCATTTCTTCTCTCATCAACAACACATGAAGGGTATCTTATGCTATCACTTTGAAGAAGGATAGGATTGAAGGAAAGAGAATCAAGTTGAAGAAGGCACAAAGAGAGAATTTGGAAGAAGATTGTTGCAACTCCATCAACATCCAGGTTTTCTTTATTTTGATTTCTTTTTAGAATAACTAATCAAATCTAGAAAATTTGCTAGGATCAAACTATTACTCTCTTTCCTATCTTTGTTTGTGAAAATATATATATATATATATATATATATATATATATATATATATATTAGAATCAATCTATTATTGTTCTTACCATTCGTTGTTTTTCTAAACTAAATCTAGGATAAAAATTAATTTTAATTTTTATCTTTAAATTAATAAGTTCATTCTCATCTATTTTTATTTATAAAGAAATATTATTTCTTTAAATTAAATTATTGTTTTATTATTGTTAAAATAAAATATATCTAAATACATATGTTTTATAATATGGGTTTTTATATTAAAGTTCTTAAAACATTTATTCTTTTAATTTAACTAAGTAATAAATAAAATAGTTTTTTTTTAGTATAAATAAATTGAAAGAATTTTCAAAGGGGTATCAATTGGATAGATTAAATAATAAATTATTTGATCTAATTAACAATCAAAGGATGGGCTCATACACTAAATGAATTCAAGTTATTCCATGAACTTCTTAATTTTAATAATGTTACCCTAAATTAGTAAGACAACAAATTAACTAACATCTATAATTGATGAAGATTTAGTAGATTCAATTCTTAAAACAAGGTTGATTCATTTAATTACAACAAGGTCATAGTGAATATGTAATCATTAGAATATTATCAACAATAAACTTATGCAAATTAATGCAAACCTACTTTAGATAGATCATCAATCTTGAGGCATTAGTAATATAACTTATACAATTAAAATCAAAGCTCTTATTAAGACATTGTATTGATTTATCTATCTAAGATATTAGTGAAATAACTTATGCAATTAAAGTCTAGTCTTCTTTAGTCATGCAATTCAATCAAAATTAATAAACCTTTTTCTTGAAACAATAGATTATGCCATTGAATTGGAAATTATTTATGTGATCTTAGATGAATATTTATTTCGAAAATATTATGCAATTTAAATCAAAAACTACTTACTCTATGACAGATTATGCAAATAGATTTAAATTTCTTTCCTAGGAAATACTAACATTGCAAAATAATTAGATTCATACCATCTATGAATTAGATCACCCATCTTGAAGAATCTAACTTTATGTTTAAATATTTTTATTTCATAAATGGATTTGACTATTCAATTCATTGTTACAAATAAATTTACTTTCATAGGATGTAAGTAGATGTAATACTTCTTTCTAGCAAATATACTTGAATAGATAGTTTTTTTATTTAGTAAGTTCATTTAATTTTACTTCCTTAGCAAGAAGGTATAAAGCTTTTGTATTCCATTTGGTTTATGTGCACAAGCTACTTTTCTTATTATTGATAATGCATTTAATTTCTTCTTAGATAGAAAAATTAAATAAGAGGAGGAAAACATAAAAACCAGCAGTGTTTGGTATTAACGGTGCCTCTGACTCACGTTTACGGGTAATGTCGTCGTGCTTGAGTTACTACACTTATAGCCTAATAAAGCTGCAACAACGGCGTCTGTGGCATCGTCCCTATAAATCGTTGGGGAGTAATAAGGACCATTTTGGAGTTAAAATCCAAGAGGCGGGAAATCCCTCTTGGATCGATAATATAAAAAAAAGATAATACTATAATGGACTTACATCCGCTAGTGAAGACCATAGAAAACACCAATAGGGTTTGGGCATGTGAATTGACTTTTTAATTCTTTTATCTTTTATTTAACGGGCAAGGGTGACGTGTCTTATTGGAATTTAGGATATAGATGAATTATGAAACAAGAAAAAGATCACCATGAATCTTTATGCTTTATATGTTGCCTTATGTGGGTAGTAACCGAAGAGAAACTGTTTGGGGAAATGGCCCTAGGAAGGGTCACGCACCCACAAAATAGTTTACATCCAACAATAGATTAGAAAACATAACTACATATTATATGCCTTGATCTCGTGCTGAAATGGTGTATGTAGGCAGTCTAGGGATGGAGTTGTCCCTAGTACGTAGGCGCTCAGGGTGGGGATTTAGGATTGGTTAAGGGTGTTTACCTTATTGGCCTTGTTAAGATACCTTAAGATAAAAGAAGATAAATAAATATTAAAATTGAAGTTAGAGATTACTTGTTATACTCAGAAGGAATCTCGGATGGATTCGCTTGATTCCTCGAGGCTTTAGGACAAATTCTGAGGTGGGACTCAAGCTTTTATTATTATCTCACATACTCCTAAGGACGTTGACCTCGGTGCACTCCTAGTAGGGGAGTGTAGTCTTTAGAGAGTGACTCATGACCCGGATGGTCCTAATGAGTCTAAGTCTCTAGCCAGAGCATTTTCTAACCCATGTGGTTAGATGTCTACATTATTTAGATAGATAGATCTTGGTCCCAAGTAGACATTGACCTAACCCACAAGGTTAGATGCCTATCCTGGATGGATAGATGAGTCTTGGTCCCATATGGACATTATCCTAACCCATATGGTTAGATGCCTATCTCAGATGGATAGATGCCTATCCCATATGGATAGAAGTTCCTGAGTATACAACTAATTGAGCAAGACATTAAGGGATTTACTTTAAAAAAAAAAAAAATTAGTGAAATTTTTGGTTCAAGGAAGTGTGGGTCTTTACATGTGGTATCAGAGCAAAGGTTCAAAGACTAGGCCTTGAGCTCACTACAACTTGATTAACATAAAAATATTTTGAGTAAGTTGGATAGTATTGAGATAGAAAATCTACAACAAATTTTTGAATCCAATTTTGATTTTAGGAATTTGAATTTTCCAGGAAATTCTAGATGGTACTAAGAAGGGTAACCCGAGCTAGTGTTTCCCAAGAGCAGGAGCAAAGAAATAAAGAAATAGGGGTGGAGGCCATAATAAATTTGCTAACTGAACAAAGGGATAAGATCAACAACTTGGAACAATCCATAGAAGACCTTAGGACAAGGAAAAACAATATTGAAAACAAGGGTGAACAAGAAAGGGAGAATCTTGGGAGCAATCAAGGAAATGAAGTAGAAGTAAGAAGGGGGAATGACATAATGGAATTATGAAAGGATCTAAATAAAATCACTCCACCAAATTTTGATGAGAAACAAATAAGTGAAGGGGCAGAAAATTGGTTGAATGAAATGGAAAAATATTTTGAGTTAAGGGATTTTAGTGAAACCACTAAGGCTTTATGGGGATCTTATCAACTCATTAGGGAGGCAGCCAGTTGGTGGACCAATTCTAAGGTACAAAATGGATACAATAAGGACACAATCACATGGGAACAATTTGTTCATCTTTTCCATAAAAGGTGGTTACCACAGTTATTCTTTGATGAGAAAATGGCAAAATTCCACAACCTTCGACAAGGGACCCTAACAGTTCAATAATATTGGGATAGGTTTGCCAAATTATTGAAATATGTGCCAATGTATCAAAAGGATGAAAAGAGCCAAGCAAGGAAATTCATATTGGGACTAAATACCAACATAGGGGTAGAGGTTGATATGCATGGACCTGAGAACATGAATGAGGTATTAGAAAAGTCTCTTAAACAAGAAAGGAAGGTGCAAGCCCTAGCAGCAGCAAGACAAAACTTTAACAATAAGAGGAAACATGAGTTCAAGGGAAACACCAATGTCAACAAAAACCAAAGGAATAATGCATCGTAAAGAAGACCACCACCAAATTAGAATCCAAGAAACGGAGTGTAGTCTTTAGAGAGTGACTTAGGACGCAGATGGTCCCGATGAGTCTAAGTCTCTGGCCAGAGCATTTTCTAACCCATGTGGTTAGATGTCTACATTATTTAGATAGATAGATCTTGGTCCCAAATGGACATTAACCTAACCAAAAAGTTTTGATGCCTATCCCGGATGGATAGATGCCTATCCCGTATGGATAGAAGTTCCTGAGTATGCAACTAATTGAGGAAGACATTAAGGGATTTACTTTAAAAAAAAAAATAGTGAAATTTTTGGTTGAAGGAAGTGTGGGTCTTTACACCAATCCAAAATATAATTTGAGTATACCCAAAAGAAAGATTACAAATGGGAATGCACTTGCATTTAGGCACATTTCCTAGAGCTCATTGCTCAAAATAGAAAGGGTCACTTCCTTACAGTAGTTTGGATTAGATCCAAGACAATGAACTGAAGGAATGGCATCTACAAATGCTTGATTACAGTTATGGTTAAGCTCAATAGTTGATTTTTTGTCCTAACTGATTAAACAATTCTACTTTGTTTTGCACAAACTTACACTACAAAAACCTTAATGCACAAGTGAAATGGTGCATAATTTCTTAATCGACCTTTAGATAATCACAAACACCCTTCAACACATCTTTCACACACACAAAATGATATAATTGATCACTTATATATATATGCAACAAAAGATTAAGTCACTACAAGTTAGCTTCAATAAAACTTAAAAATATTAGCAACTATCGGCTCAAATCTTGAGTAATATCCAATACGCATCCACAACGGTCATCCACAACTTAGCTTGGACCCAAAACATAATCATCAAACACAAAACTATTCAAATAAACATTCCTTGAATATCCACAACACATTATATCAACTTAGTTGGCCACAAAACACTAATAAACATAAAGATATCAACATGATCTCCAAACTTACACATAGCTTGGTACGAAGCACTAAGATTTCTAGATAACATAAGAAATATACTAATAAAACTCCAATGAGATCCACAACTCAAAATAGAAATAGAAAAATTGCATGTGAATCGATGATCACCAAATTGTCGAATGCTTTGTTCTTCTGACTATTTGCAAACTAACCACCAATTGGAGTAAATGATGATGTGTATGTTAGTCACCAACTATGGTTGCCATCAATGAGAACACCTGAAAGCATTTGTAGTGTCTCTTTCCAAAAGTAACATGGCTTGAACATGCTTATTTAGGTACTAAAACTCAACGAACGATGTCTCGTGAAGGTGTTGTGAAGTGTTGTAAGACATTTCTTCATTCTTCTAGACTCTATTTAATGCAATTCACATAAAAATAACCTTTTTACTCATCAAAAAGTCTTATTTTGAAGTGTTGTAAAGTCTTGTAACAATCTTTCACATTTTTCGAGGCATGTTTTCACTATTTACACCCTTCTCATGCTTTAATTGGTCTCTTTATGCCCTCATAAGTTGTAATTAAGTGTATTTTTGAATGTTATTCTGATAAATAACATTAAATACAACACTTTTCTTGACACATGTTTTTAGGTCCTAGGTGGGACCCATTCACCATGGGTGACGAATGAGTCCCCTTGGCCAAAATTTTAAATATTTTAAATTTCTTCG
>VDFB02000015.1:456402535-456424067 GCA_007258455.2 Sequoia sempervirens | reverse complement strand
ATAAATTAACACTATAATTTGGTTGTTGATAAAATGCTGAAAAATGAAGTTGTATGAGATGTCAAACTTTTTATAACTTGAAACTTTAGTGCATGGATATATTTTTTCCAATTTTAATAAATATATATTTTTAAATAAATATTAAAATGTGTGTGAATCAAAAAATAGTTGTTTCCATTGGAAATCAACTTTCATATTAAATATTTATCTAAAATGGAAAAAAAATATACCATCTTGAAAAAAAATCTATTATCTAGTGCATCATAATTTTTTAATAAGTTTTAGTTATTTTCCTTTGCATTGGCAACCTTAAGAGCCTGTGCTGACAACCCCAAATTTCAAAGCAAAAACCAAAACAAAAAATAAAAACAAAGGAGCTTTATATATTTTTTTAAATGTTATTTATATTAGTAGGAGTTATCGAAACTTCAAATTTTCCAAATAATTTTAATTTTTTGGTAAATTGGACTCAAAGTGGTTCTCCATATATTTTTAGCCAACAATTTTAGTTGAAAAAGTTGTGGAAGTATCTAACTTAGATAGAATGAATCTTACTAGATCATATGTTTTGACCAAAACTATTTTTTAGTTAGAAATACTCAAATTCAGTCATGCTGATAAGTTGGCTGAAAGTGTGACACAACTTTGTGCTTTTACCTTGTTTTTATAATAATAGCTAAATATAATAGAACAGGGATAAAGTGAACCCTTGTCGACTATGATTCTGCTCTTAATGTGTGTAGCATAAACCTCTTGGATAGGCTTGGCATGGATAAATAAAAAATTCAACCTAACTCTTTGTCTATTAAGGGATTTGACAATGTAGGAAAACAACCGCTTGGTGTTATAACTTTTCCTATTACAACTAGAAAGGCCACATTAGAAACACCAATCCATGCCATGCCTCACGATCTTTCATATAATATTATTTTAGGAAGACTATGGATTCATGCAATGAATGGGGTGCCTTCTACTCTTCATCATAAAATGAAGTATATTTACAGCAACAAATTGTACATACTCGAAGTTGACCCTGATCCAAATAGTTGTTTGAACATTGAGAAAAGAAAGGAATGTCCTATGAAAACATTAACACCAGCTACACAAGTGGAACCCGTGCAACAAATCACAAAGCTATTAGAAGATGATTGGGGTTCCTTAGACTTTGAACCAACATTCATGGGAGAATACAATATCATGAACAAAGATTCTGAAAAGGGGGAAAGAAGTGGTAATGTCAACAAAAAATTTGGAAGACCCTTCAAAAGTATCCACCTGAACCATTTTAGAAGAAAAGACAACATACACAACAAACTTTTATGAACTTGATTATGAGCAACAATCAAATCCAAAAGAAATGAAAAATATTTATGGAAGAGGTTATGAGCTTATGAAACAACTTGGATATAGTGTAAAAGGATGTGGTGCTAGGGAACACTTGGTATATGTGTCCCTATAAAACCTAACACACAAGAAAAAACTAATGGTCTTGGTTATTGTCCTTTGGTAGAAATGAAACCATCAAATAAGCCTTCACTCAATATCAATACTCTTACAAAATATTCTTCCAAGCAAACTTTAACAGTAGTGCATCAAGAATTGAAAGACAGTAGTGGCCTTGATTATCATCCTTTGAAATAAATGAAAGAAACAAAGAAATCCTTGCTTAATGTCAATGTAATCTCACAAAAAACTAATGATTTTAATTCATTAGATTTTACATCCTCCTTTCAAGGAGAGAACAAAATCTCGCAATATAAAGATTCTTGTGTATGGCATCTTGTACTAAGCAAGAGATATATTTTTCGCAAAATAATGAGACATTCTCTACTTTTGGTCAAGAGAGTATCTTATCGAGACTCCTACAAGATCGTTTGATATCTCTCCCTCCAAAAAACACAAAAGAAATTTTATTGCAAGAATTCATTTTGCACATATCATAGAGTTCATGGTCATTATACTAATGAATGTAAGGCTTTAAGTGATAAAATTCAACATCTCAATGAGTTTGGTGCTCTTCCTTGTGTTGAAGCACCTGATTCCTCTAATTGATACTTACTTTCATCCTATTCTGCTCATCCTTGTTCTAAACTAAGTGGGAGCAAGGGGTTAGGTAGCCTTGTCCTTGTATATCACTTTTCGTTCTCTTTTGGCTATTTGGTTGCCTTCCATGTACATATAAGAGCAAGCTTGAGAGGTGGATGGCATGCCTTAAGTTGGCTCACATGTGACATACTTACTCATGACATAGCTTATTGGAAACATATGACTTGGCATAGGGATTTCCAAATAAGCTTTCATGTCTCCTTCTACTTTAAAGAAATTGCTCACAATAATGGTGTTAGCAACCATTTTAAAGTGGAGGCATACATCGACACTCATGTTTTATTTTGTAATTTTTTTCTTCTTGTGATGTGTCCTTTTCTTGGTGGTTTCATTGGGTTTGATTTCCTCCAAGAGTGTGATATTTCTTTGACTTGTCCTCTCTTGGAGGCATTAGGCATGATGTTCCCTAAAAAGATACCTTGTAGGAATTAAGCAAAATACCTTTCAATGCACCTTACACTATTTGTTATATGGCCACCTTTCATAACACATTTTGCATGCCTGTGGGGACATCTTGTTTGTTCATGAGTTCCAAGCATATGAAGTTTTTCTTGCCTCATGAAGCTCGAAGTTCATTATTTGTTCATGAGCTCCAAGCATACGAAGTTTTTTCTTGTCTCATGAAGCTCGAAGATCATTATTGTGTGGCACCTTATCAAAGTTATTAGGAGATATAGCTTTGGTCTAGTTGTATGGGATTTGAATGGATGCATGACTTCCATTAGCCACTTGTGTATGTGGGAACATACAAGTCGTGTGTCTCATCCTTTCGGATACTCACCCTGCAGATGACCTAAATTTTTGTGGCCCCAGAGTGAGCAAATCTTTGTCGAAGCTGGATCCACCCATACCATTCTTTTCTTTCTTCTTTATGTCTTTGGCATTGTATGTTTGTGTATCTTGTTTTGCTGCAAATTATACACCTTGTGTGTGTCCTTTTGTGCTTATGTTGGTTTGACATAGGATCTTGGATCTTGGGGGCTTTGCCACCTCCTTTGATCTTTGTACTTTTTCATCCGCATTGGTATGTTTGGACCCCTCTTGAATGTCTACTTCTTAGTGTGAGTTTGAAGCAAGTTCATCCTTCCTCACTCAAAGTGGGGATAAATGTAGTGTCAAAATGACATCGCTACATTTTCACACTTGATGTGGGAATAATTATTGATAAATTGGACTGAATGTTGCCTTGATCTAGTGTTGTGAGGTGTCTTACACATCCACCTTAGGTCTTGGGCCCTTTTTAAGCTAAATTAACTTAACTCTACCTTAATTTAATTTTTGTAAAGTGTATTTATTTACACCTTCACATTAAATTTTGAGGTTTGTAAATTAAATGGATATAACCTAGTGTAGTAATGTGTTCTACACATTCACATGGGATTTTGGGGATTCACAAATAATTCAATTTGGCCTTTTAATTTAATGTTGTAGAGTATATTTTCTTATTTTACACTTTCACATTGATTTTGGGATAGGTCTATTGTATTTATGACCTTAATATCAATATTAATATTCCCTTTTTAGGACTTTATATTATATCCTGCTGTTTTAATGAAAAAAATAGCCTCGGTATGTGTAGATTATTTCCATGGAAAACGGTGCCCTATGGGCAAAAATTCAAAACAACTGCTAGGAAACTTGACATAAAGATTTGAATAAGTTATCTATATTATTTTAAAAATATATGTAAAATGGAATATGTAGAAAATTGAATTCTAGTTTCTAGAACCATTTTCAGGGTTTATTTTGCCAAAAAAAAAGAAAATCTATTTGTTGAAAATTTAAAATTTCAATGTAGACCTTAAATTTCTCGTGGAAAAATAAGTAGTCGCTTTGTCCTGACCACCTTGGACCACAATAAAATGATAATATTTGTATTATAAGTAGACACCATGTTCGATGTGATGCATTTTTTTTTTTTTAAATTCTAAGTGAATAATTAATTATGAATTTTTTATTACAACTTTTAAAAAATATAAAAACTCGTATGTCTGACCACCTTAACTTAGTCAAGACTTCATAATTTATTCAATTTTTCTTTTTTTAATCCCATAGTATGTGAAGCATAGAATGTGACACGGTTTTGATTCAAAAAATGTGATACCATTTGAAAGCTATAATTTTTTTTCAATTATCCTATCAATCAAGACTTTAGCCATAATTCAAATAGAAAATGAATGATAATTATTTATTAAATTCAAAGTAAAGCATAATTTATATTGGTGGAAAGATAATAATCTCCTTTAAAAACCCTTTTCATTTCATCAATTTTGGGTGAAAAAAAAGTCGTTAGACACATACCCTACAAATACCCATAATATTGCCACTTTTGCCCATCATGATCCCCGGCACATACCCACTTGATAATATCATTGAACACTCCTCTATTGACTTTTATCACTAAAAATAGTCTCTATGAAAACCCATTCATCACTTATGAAAATGAGTCCCATCCAAGTGGGACCCATTCACCTAGCTTGGCGAATGAGTCCCATTTGGCCAATTTTCAAGGTTTTGAGCAGGAAAATTTGGGTTTTAAGTTCAAATTTTATGTATGTTGGCCGTTGGGATCTAATACATGGGATATTAGATAGATTTTCTATATAAATGAGGTCTCAAATCATTATTTCATCAAGCCTACATGATATCAAGTCAAGCATTCAAGAGTTAAGCATTCCAAGACTTCACAAGATTGTTAAGAGAGCATTCAAGATCATTTCTAAGGCATTCAAGGGAAGATTCTTCATCAATTGTTGTAGCAATTCAAGATCTATCATCATGTCAAATATTATCAACATCAAGCATGTTATTGAGCTACTTTGTGATGTAGCATTGAAGATCCAAGATCAAGCATTGTTCTACACCTATTGTCAAGATCAAGATCTACATCCTTCATGGCCATTTCATGTTGAGTTGTAGATTTACAAGAAACCATTTACAAGACATCATCCAGCATATTATTGTAGATGATTCATATTCTTTGTTTCATGTTTCATTCCTTCATTTCATTATCTCATCATTTGGTTTAATTGCCTATAAGGGGTTTGACCAAGGCAAACCCCTATTCCCTAACAATTAACGCTTTTTTCTCTCTCTTTGTGTGATTGCATATTTTGGTGCTTTGAAGAATTGAAGGATCATTGAAGATTAGGTTACAAGCTTGGAGAAAGTTTTTGGATTTTCCTCCTCATTTGTAAGGTCATAATCTTCACGAAAAAGTCATCTACAAGTCTAAAATCAGGGTTTTAGATCCGGAAACAAAGATGAATAGAAAGAGCAGAACTTGAAGAAAAGATTCAGATTTTAAAGGTCCAAAAATCCCTAACTAGGCTCATTCACCACCTTGGGTGACTGAGTCCTAGTTTAGGTCAATTTTGAGATTTTTGTAGTTTCAGATACTCTTTTTCTAGAAACCTATTCCTGTACAGAAACCTAGATCTGGGACTGATTCACCGAGCTTGGTGAATAAGTCCTAGTAGGCCTAGATTTTAGATTATTCAAAATTTTAGGTCTCCAATCAAGTTCTCTCATGTTTCTAGGTACTCTTCTGTACTTTTCTAGTTTGTTCTAATTTATTTACATTTATAAGCCATTTATTCAAGTTTCCTGCATTGCTATGTTTTGTCATTATAACTTGCATTTCATACATTTTTCCAAACCCTATCTTGGTGGTGAATGCCTCATTAATTTACAATCAGCCCCTAGGACAACCCTATTGTCAGTTCTCTTTCCTCTTTCTTCATTGGATTGAGATCTCTAGGGAATCCTTGAATGTTAGTTGGAGAAAAGTGGTGTTCTATGTCCTAAACCATAAAGCATCCATTTTTCAACTCTCTTTTCACTTCTTTCCTTTGTATTCTTCTAGAGCATCTTATCCATGATCTCTTTGTATGTACCAAACCTTTCTTCTTTAGGATCCCTTGGCTTTGACATCAGAATATCCACATAACCTTGTACATATTTAGGAGCAACCTGATAAGGAAAATTAGGAATCCATGAGGTCCTTAGATCTACAACTTCCATGTAGCAATGATCTTTACCCACCATGAATTTCAACTCATTCTCATACTTCCTAACCAAATCAGAGGGTATCTTGTATTACTTTGCATCTTTGTTTCTAAGTTCTTAAGTAATCCCTAATATAAATTCTTGTACATGCTTGTTTATTTAGGAAACCTTTTATGTGTTTCTTAATTTGTGATGCTACTAGAGAAAACTTATCCCATATTTTACCTTCAAATCTAGGTAATCCATTTAGGAAGAAGAATGCAAGGAAAATGATCAGTGAATGAAACCTAAAATTATATCCATTTTCCTTTGTAGGCTTCAAATTCTCCATCAATTGCTCCCTCAACAGCTCACACAAGTCAATATTGACACCTTCTTTTACCATTTAATAAGTAGTATGAATTATGGTGGTTGTGGTAGAACCTTCTATATTTTTGAAGGAAATTTTTTATGCTATCCCTATTAAAGCATAGCGGACTTTGAGATTAGTGGCATACTTCACTATTTAGGTTCCTTTGTTAAATTTTTCTCTGGTAAGCTCCATAACCCTCTCATTGTTACTAGACTTCAACACTGAAACTAGTCTAAAGGCACAAAGACAAGTAACTTCCCTAATAGCTTCATTTTTTATCATGTGGGGCTTCTTTAACCCAATAAGTTCTACAATAATGTGATTCAAGATGTTTCTTACCCATTCTTTGCACTCATAAAAGTATAGAAAATATTTCTAGATGTCTAACCCTTTCGTAGCCACATTTGTATATTTCAGCTTCTACACACCATTCTCATTCAGGAGCTCATGTTAGACCACTTCAAAAGATGAAGTATGATCAATTTCATTCAACGGGGCATGGATGTAAATTCTTACATCTTCAGAGTACACAACATCAGCAAGAACTTTTGGAAATGCACCATCCTTATTAACCTCCATTGCTTTGAATAGGCACTTTTTGTATTTTGGCCTAGGTTTCTCAACAACATCAATCACCTGTGGGGTCACCACTGGTATTCCTTCTAAAATATTCAAACACCATTGCTAGGGTTTCACATAGATATCTTGAAAACCTAATCACACTTCTCCACTCCAAACACAAATGTGATTGATTTCAAATGAGAACAAAATGTTCAAATGAAACATAAAAGGCCTTTCAATTGTGCTATTTTTTTTTCCATTAATGCATTCATACTTGTTACATAAATCCTATGCCAGAATTATCTGTCATCACATGGATGCAAAGATGCTTAGCACACCTCTACAAACCATTCCTTTACTTTGAAACCTTGATCAAGAGGTTCAATCATGCTCAGTAGACATGCACACTAGAGGAATTGGTCCAATTCATCTTTTATGCTAAAATATTCAACACTTTATCCTTTTCAATGGACTAAGGGATTTGCAAATGATAGCTCCCCATGAGCTAATGCACTATTTCGGTTTGTCATAGGATCTTGTGTAGAATGTGCAAGCATAGTATCATCCTTCTTCACATTTTCTTGACCTTGCTTCTATTTCCAAACCTTTTCATTTCCCTTCTTTGGGTTATTTAGGGTTTCATCCTAAATGATTAAATATTGAGTACCATGTGTTTCTAGAAGGATAGATCTTTGAGAAGTTTTCTTGGTGGTCTTTTGAGAAATGTGGCAAGTTTGTGCAACAACCCAGATTCTAGATTGAGAGAATTTAAAGTTTTAGTTTTTCTGACAAAATGTCAGAAATAATTAAAATCTACAAATTGATTACTCGGAATGAAGTTATATTTTTGGGTTTTTGTCAACATGATGTTTTCATTCTTTTTGGAAAATTTCATTGAAAAATGATTTAAAAGTTGAAAGTTATGCAAGTTTTACTATTACGGTGATGAGAAATTATCAAGGGGTTTATTGGAAAATATAAAAAAATATTTTAAAACTTTTCAAAATTTAAATTTTTTTATTAAATGATCTTTTTATGACAATTTTAATGTCTCGTTTGAGGCATATTGAGTGTGCTTAAGCTTATTCCCCCCTTTTCTCTAAATCCTAACCTCATTGCTAAACTTTTCTCATTTCCTAACCCCTATTACTCACAAAACTAAAATTCCTAACCTCATAGCTCAACTATACCCATTTTCTTTCATTTACTTACATTTTGATAATTTTTAACTTCATTTGCTTGCATTTGGTAAATTCTAACCTCTTAGCTCAACTTCTCCCTAATTCTAACCCTTTGCTCAACAGTTTTGAAATTCTAACCTTTATTGCTCATGTTTTTCACTTTTCTAATCCGTAATGCTCACATTTGAATAAATTTGAACCTCCATTTTCTTGCATTTGAGTGAATTCTAACTTTGCTCAAATTTTAAAAATTCCTAACTTGACCATTTAAAAAGAAAGGGCCAAAAAAGTTTAGCTATTTTCAGGGCATGAAATGGAGAATTAGAGGATTATGCGAAAAGAGTTGCTTTGAATCTTCTCCGCACATGAAATTCAAAGGGGTTTCTGTCAAATGTATAGCTGCAAACATCTTGATTTACATGCAGGTTTAAATGCTCAAAGAATTATTGTTTCTTGCCATGCCATGATGGCAGAATAGGTATGTGAAGAGTTTGACAAGCTATCTTCAAGAAATGAGGTATTTACATAATGCATGAACTGCAGAATATGCATGAAATGAATTTGTTGAAAGAGCCTTAGAAACTTTCACGCAAATATAAAGCTAACGTACAATGATAAAGGAGGTTTTTGTCAGTTTTTGTAGTTGCAAGTGCTAGGTTTAACATGTATGAAAATCTGGAAGCATACACAAGGCTTGCACACTGTTTGACAGAATGCCAAAAGAAATGTACTCTCGAGGGCACGATGGAAATACAGGGCAGGCACAAAATGAATTTGTTTAATAGTAAAAGCTTCAGAACATAGGTATGAACAGCCATCAAGCAATAGGGGAAAAAGGAATTTTGTCTGATGTTATACTTGCCAGTGCTACAGTTGAAAGGAATGCAAAATGTGGAAAAATGCGAAGCCTACGAACTGTTTGATTGAATGTCTCAAGATTTGTTGTGTCATGCATGTAAATGTGCAAACAGACAACTCACGCAGGGGAGCTGTTTAACCATGGCGCATCAATAAATGTAGTCTCGTGAAATGCAGCGATTGCAGGGAATGTTCAAAATGAATCTATTGATAATGTTTTAGGAAACATCATGCAAGTGTAATCGGTATATGTAAAACCGAATTCCACAACCTTTGCTGCCATTTTCTCAGCCACGCCAAAATGGAAGTCTGGGATTCATTAGAGTATAATTGAAAATGGATTTTTGTTCGATGTCATATATCAAATGTGAAAACAAAGACAAGGAATGTGAGATGAGATGGAACAAATTTTAAAACATTCAGGCAAATGCGATTGCAGGTGTAGAACCAAATTTGACGACCTTTCCCAGCACCCTCATCGCATGTGCCAAAATGAAAGATATGGAATAGCGCTTGTACATCCATCAAAGCATAAAAGATAAAGGAATTTTGTTAGGGATTGTAGTTGCAGTGCCCTGGTTGACATGTATGCAAAATGTTGAATTATACAACAGGTGTGTGAACTGTTTTATAAGGTGCCTCAAGTAAATGTGAATTTGCACGAACTGAATGATAAAATACAGCAAGGAAATGTGAGCGCGCCCAAGCCTGTGTAGAGGGGTGATAAGAAGATGTGGATGAATGTTTAACAAACTGAATTAAAGAAATGATTTTTCATGGACTGCAATGATTGCAGGAGTTGCATGAAATGAATTTGTTAAAAAGTATCAGAAATTTTTAAGCAAATATGACTTGCAGCGCCAAATTCCACCAGCAAATGGCGCCAAAATGAGAACTTTGCAACAGAGCATAGATGTTCATACTTAGCCAATAAGTTATATTTTGTAGCATCTCTCCCTCGAAAGGTTGTCTCACACTCGGTAAAACAAGTAAGTGGCAGGAGTAAAAATATTGGTTTTTGTTCGTGTTGTTCTTATTCACATGCCTGAGTAACATAGAATTGTTGACAAAGAAGAATTCCTCGAAGAGATGTCATCTCAGGGGGCAACACCATTGCAGACTCCGCACAGAAGACAGTTGAAAAGACGTCAGAGTCTTTTAAGGCAAATGCAACTTGCAGAGGTTATGCATAAAATAGATTTGTTGAAAAGAATGTAGAAACTTTAAAGCAAATGCAATCCCCAGGTGTGAAATATAAAGTGCTCAAAGAGATGAAATTGTGAATAATGTTTAAAAGATTTGATGCTGATGCATGTTGGAATAAGCCAATAATGGAACTTAAATTAGACATGTCCATTTGAGTTAGACGTGGCAGTTGAGTCCAGTTTTCTGTCAATAAACTTTAGTTTACTGTCCATAATCCGGAGATAGCTGTCATCGTATATTCCAGATTTGTAAGAAGATGTTGAGAGTTTGTATCTATAAATCTGTAATTGCTGTTGATGATTAATATATGATATCAGTAAATTCATGCTCCGTTTCGTGTTCTGCTTTCTACGTTTATTCTTGTTGTTCATTTCTCAATTCTTGGCATCTGCTGTTATATTTTTAATATGGTATCAAAGCCAATGGTAGGTCTTGGTGCTGTGAGCATGTAAGTTTGTTATCTCTGCTACAGAGAAGTTTTCTGCTGCTGCTTGTACGGTTAGAGGAGAAGCAAACAACACAGAAATAAATAAAACACATGGAGAAAGCAGCGATAAACACACAATGATAAAAGAGTTTCTATTGATGTCTTTTAATCAAATGACAGAGCTGCCAGTGCTCTCTTTCAAATATGCCTTTTTCCCATACATATCAAAAACAGAGTATATCCCTTATCAAAAACAGAGTGTCTGCCCCTTTTTCTCATAATAAAAAAAAAAAAAAAAAACAGAGTATCACATTTCTTTTTCAAAACAGACCTGAGAGACGAAGCTTCTCGAATACGCAAGGAAAGAAGAGTCTAGAAACATAAAAGAAGAAAGTAGGAGGGAAGAAATAAATGCGGCAGATGGAGAGTAGTTGAATAACAGAGGCAGGGTAGATTAAATTTGCTGTGTTGGAAGCCACGTCACCAACACTCCCCCTTAATCTTCACTGTCATGTATGTCTGCAATACCAATTCGTTCTTCAAGATGCTCAAAGACGTTCTTTGCAAGTGGCTTTGTAAAGATATCTGCCAGTTGCTCTTCAGACCTGTAAAACTCAAGATATATGTAACCATTGTTCACCAATTCTCGACTAAAATGATATCGTGTATCAATATGCTTGCTCCGTTTATGAAAGACATGATTTTTAGATAAAGCAATTGCTGAATTATTATCACAAAAAAATTTTGTAGGTTCTTGTGGATGCCTCAAATCTAAAAGTACTCTTCTCATCCATACTGCCTGACAAGCTACTGATGTAGCTGCAACATATTTTGCTTCAGCTGATGAGAGTGTCACAATTGGTTGTTTCTTTGATACCCAAGAGATAGCTCCTGATCCTAGGTGAAAGATATACCCCGAAGTGTTTTTTCTATCATTCATGCTACCTCCCCAATCACTATTCATATATCTAATTACTTTGTAGTCATCTTAAAATGTATACAAGATTCCAAAGTTCTTTGTTCCAGCTATGTATCTTAAAATTTTGTTTCCAGCTTTCCAATGTGTTTCATTTGGTTTGTCCATGAATCTAGAAATGAGACTCACCCCATACATGATATATGGTCCTGTGGCAGTTAGATACATGAGACTGTAAACTAATCTTTTGAATAAAGTTGCATCAACACTAGGACTTTTGTCATCCTTGCTAAATTTTAAGCCCAATGCAACAGGTGTAGGAGCTGAATTTACATTTGTCATCTTAAATCTCTTCAACAAATCATTAGAATACTTGCTTTGACATAAAAATTTCTTGTTTATTTTGACTTACCTCTATTCCAAGAAAATATCTCGAGTCCCAAATCAGTCATATCAAATTCTCTTTCCATGATTGCCTTGAATGAGTCAATTGACATGTTACCTATGCATATCAAATCATCTACATACAAGCACACTATCAAGATTTTTCCTCCATCATTCACTTTGACATACAAAGTTGGTTCATTGCCACACTTCCTAGACCCATTGTTCACAAAATACGAATCTATCCTGTTGTACCAAGCTCTAGGAGCTTGTTTCAAACCATATAGTGCCTTTTTCAGCTTGTATAACTTATGTTCTTTTCCCAAAACTTCATAACTGGGTGGGTTTTTTATATACACTTCTTCTAAAATACCATTCAAAAATGTTGATTTAACGTCCATTTGATAAACCTTCCAATTGTTTTGAGTTGATATAGATAAGACCATTCTAATGGTATCCAATCTTGCCACAGGTGCGAATGTTTCATTGTAGTCTATTCCTGGTTGTTGTGTGAAGCATTTAGCTACTAGTCTTTCCTTGTATTTCTCTACTTTTCCATCAGCATTATACTTTGTCTTGTAGATCCACTTAACTCCAATCACATCCTTGCCTTTAAGAAGTTCTACTAGATCCCAAGTTTGATTATTTTCAATTGATTGAATTTTATCATTCATGGCTACAATCCAATTGTCATCCTTAATTGCATCTTCAAAATAAATTAGATCAATGTGTGTTAAAAATGCAAAATTAGAGCATAAATCATCATTTTTAGCCTCTTTTATTTCATCATATATGTCCCTTAGACTTTGTGTCTTCTTTGAAGTGTTTATAGACCTTCATCTTAGTGATGCAAGTGTTGGATTAGAGGACTCACTGCTGTTATTACTTGCTGGAGTAATTGGATTTGGAGTGGTAGGTGCCCTAAAAGGTGTTGTAGGAACATTTTCTTGTGTAGTAGGATTCACAACTTGAGTTTCATTATCTTCATTCTCTTGTGGAACACTAGCTGCAACTGTAGTTGTTTTGTCTATGTTGCTATCCCATGCTTCTTCTTCAACAAACTCAACATCACAACTTATTATCAACTACTTCGTGATAGGATTGTATAGCTTATATGCCTTGGATTGCTCACTATATCCCACAAATATACAGTTTTCTCCTCTATCATCAAGTTTCTTTCTCAACTCTTGAGGTATCAATGAGTACTACACATCCAATGACCCTCAAATGGGCTATGTTATGCTTTCTTTTGCTCCAAATTTCTTCTGGTGTTTTATTTATCACTACCTTTGTTGGACATCTATTTAAAATGTATATTGAACATGCAACCGCTTCATCCCAATACTCATTTGGTAGATGTTTTGCTTTTATCATACTTCGTGCCATTTCCATGATTGTTCTGTTCTTTCTCTCAGCTACTCCATTTTGTCGAGGAGTATACCTTGCTATAAATTGTTTCTTTATGCCATTTTTTTTGCAAAAATTCTAAAAATCATTTGATATGTACTCTACACCTTGATCTGTTCTCAATGTTTTGATATAATATCCACTTTTTTTCTCAACTTTTTCCTTGAACTCCTTAAAAATAGCAAATGCATCTTATTTGTATTTCAAGAAATAAATCCACACTTTTATGTTGAAATCATCAATAAATGTCAAGAAATAAAGTTTTCCACTTATGGATGATGTTTGCATAGGTCCACAAAGGTCTGAATGCACTATCTCAAGTGGATGTTTTTCCCTATAAGACTCCCCAACTAGAAATTTTTTCCTATGTTGCTTTGCCAATATGCAACTCTCACATGTTGTCTTAAGTGGCTCTATTTGTGGCAATCCATATACCATTATTTTTTTGTATAACAGATGTAGTCCTTTGAAATTTAAATTCCCAAGTCTTAAATGCTATAGCCAAGATTTAAATTGCCAAGTCTTAAATGCCATAGCCAAGATTCACTTTTGTATGAAGCTTTGAAAGCTAACTCAACAACCTTTTGCAATCCTTGTGACTCTACAAATAGCTCACTTTGAATTCTAAGTGGAAACATCCTATTTTTTGTCATCTCAACTATTGCAATTAGCCTATTGCTTGGTTTTTTGTTTAGAATCATGCATTCACCATTTTCAAAGTATATTCTATATCCTTTTTGCACTAGTTGTCCAATGCTTATGAGATTGTGTTGCAATCCAGGGACATAGTATACATAAAAAATATGCTTCTCCTCACCTTGCTTAGTTCTTATGTTAATTGACCCTTTGCCCATGACCAAAACTCGTTGATCATTCCCCAATTTTACTTCTAATTTTACTGAATCATCCATTGTTGCAAACATCTCCTTACTCCCACTCATGTGATTACTACAACCACTATCTAAGAACCATACTTCTTTGGAGCTCTCTTGTGCTACATTGCATGTTATCAATATGGTATTTTGTTCACTAGTGTTGGGCTGGTTTTCATTTGTAAAATGTGTCTTTTGCTTATTCATGTCATATTGCCTTTTTCTACATTCTGATGCAAAATGCCCAAATTAATTATAGTAATGACATTGGACGTTGGATTTATCATACCTTTCTCCTTGATGATGGCTATGAGAATTGTTGCTCCCCCTTCCTCTTGTTGGTGTAGAATGGGCATGTGGGCTTGATGTTGGTCTTTTGCTTTCAAATTGTGCATTTTCTCTTCCTCCTCTTGGTGTAAAACGTTCTCTACCTCTATTGTAATTTGATCTCCCTCTTGTTTTGCAAATGCAAGTTGTGTCTTGAATGCATTTTCCAATGATGATGACCCTAATTGATTTAATCTTTGCTCATGTACTAAGAGTGATCCCATTAATTCATCTACTAATAGCTGAGTAAGATCTTTGGCCTCTTGAATAGATATTACAACTAGATCAAAATTTGTAGGTAGGCTTCTAAGTAATTTCTCTACAATCTTTTGATCTTCAATGGTTTCTCCATATGTTCTAAGTTGATTTACTATTGCCATTGCATGAGTGAAGAATGAATCTATTGAATCTGTATCCTTCATTTGTAGATTTTCAAAATACCTTCTAAGAATTTGTAATTTTGCTATTCTCACCTTGTATGTGCCTTGGTAAGTAGTTTGCAAACTTTCCCATGCCTATTTTGATTTTGTGGCAGCTGAAACTTTTGGAAAGATAGATTCCTCCATTGCTCAAGGCTAAATGATAAACAATGCTTTAGCATCCTTCTTCTTGTTTTCCTTCAACAAATCCTTCTTAGCTTGTGATAGATTATGATAAGCTTGCTAGTTTGTTGGTTCAAGGAACCCATTTTCAACCAAATCCCAAACATTCTAGGAGTAAAACAGGGTTTTCATTTTTATGCTCCAATAGTCATAATTTTTGCCATCAAAAATTGGAATTTGGGGTTGTGCAATGCTTCCACTTTCCATGAGTTTTTATTTTAAACAAAATCTTTGCCTTTGCTCACTCTTAATTCCTTCAATCTGCAGCTTATCCTTTCGACAAAATCTTTAGACTGCACTTTGATCTCTTTTAACTTTTCAAAACGATCTTCCCTTCATTTCTGAGAACCGACCCAATTTCTTAACAACTCAATAACTAAGAAAAATCAGTGATTTCTTTGTGGCAGCAACAACTTTGCTAGTGTGACTCCATTGCTATAGCTTAACCCTTTAGATTTCTTTACACTAATTTCCTCCAACAGCCAATGATATTTTCCCTTTGAGCTTTGATACCAATATGTAGGGTTAGAGGAGAAGCAAACAACATAGAAATAAATAAAACACAAGAGAAAACAACGATAAACACACAATGACAAATTAGTTTCTATTAATGTGTTTTAATCAAATGTCAAAGACTGCTAGTGCTCTCTTTCAAATATTCCTTTTTCCCATACATAAAAATAGAGTATATCCCTTATCAAAAATAGAGTGTCTTCCCCTTTTTTTCATTCAAAAAAAAAATAGAGTATCACATTTCGTTTTCAAAACAAAGCTGAGACAAGAAGCTTCTTGAATATGCCAAGGAAAGAAGATTCTAGAAACACAAAAGAAGAAAGTAGGAGGGAAGAAATAAATGTGATAGATGGAGAGTAGTTGAACGAAGGTAGGGAAGATTAAATTTGTTGAGCTGGAAGCCACGTCACCAACACTGCTAAGTTGTAAGAATTGAGAGAATGTCAGTTGTTGTTGAAGAACCATCAAAAGATGATGAAGATGATTTCATTGAAAATGGAGTTATTGTTTTATTTTGAAGAGGCCAATACTTTGAAGACAAGGAAGGATGCAGTAGAGGATAAATAGATTCTTAATAGTCTGAGGTGCTTGTAGATCAAGAACTATAGCTCATTGGGGTTACGAGACATGCATGTGAGGATTGGTGTCCAATAGTTCATAGAGGGATCCTAAAATTTGGAAGTTCAATATCATACCTTTATGAGGGTGATGAGACACTTCATGTGCAAATGGTGTCCAATGATGTTGGTAACTTGCATGATAGCTAGGTGACTATACTTTGGAGTAGCTTGAAGGATTCTTATTTTTTTTAGAATTGTTTTTGAAGAACAACTTCTACATAATGTATTGTTTTTATTTCTATGGTGTTAGATATATTAAGAATCTAAGAAAAATTCCATTATTTCTTAAGGGGGAGTGTTGGAATAAGTCAATAATGGAACTTAAGTTAGACGTGTCAATTTGAGTTAGACATGGAACAATTTGCTGTCAGTAAACATTAGTTCACTATCCATAATCTAGAGATAGCGGTCATTGTATATTCCAAACTTTTAGGATGGTTTTGAGAGTTCCTATCTATAAATCTGTAATTGTTGTTGATGATTAATATATGATATCAGTAAGTTCACACTCTATTTCATGTTCTATTTTCTACGTTTATTTTTGCTATTCATTTCTCAATTTTTTGCATCTATTGTTATATTTTTAATAATGCAATCCACAGGTGTGAATAGAAAAATTTAAAATCATTATCAATTTTGTCTTTTCCTATAGCAAAATAAGACTTTTAAGATACAACATTAGCATATGTTGATATTTTCAAAGCGCACAGATTTTGTCAAAATTGTGCTAATTAGTATCAATGCAAGATGTGAAAATATTCTAGTTAAACAAACTATCTAACAAGATGCATTGAATCAATGTGGTTGCCTAATGCCAGAGACATAATCAATAGTACCGTATAGCAAAAGTTAGTATTTTCTCAAAACAATCATATTTTCCAAATATAAGTTGAAACAAGAAAATTTGATACAATCAAAGCATGAAATTGTGAAAAACGGGTAATTGTAGGATTTGATTTTTTCAACATAGTCAATTTCATAGTATTAGATTAGTGCTAAAATGAAATATTTAAATACGAATACTATGAGTACGTCTCATTACTTGCGAGTATGCTTCCCAAGATAATAGATACCATATTGGGCATTATTAGTATTCACGATTTTTGAGAAGGAATGAAGGCAATAGATCTCAAGTTGCGCAAAATGTATATGAAAGCGGATTAGTGAATGCAGTTGAATATCTAGTAGCTATCTAGTGTCCTAAAATTATCCTAGAATGCATGAAGGCATATGATCCTAAAATTAGATAGATTAAAACTTTATATGGTAGATTGGTGGTGAGGTTAGATTCCAATTCCATTCGGATCATTTTTAGACTATTGGTAAGGGATCAATTCACCAATATGAACATAGAAATTGTGGAACAATATTGTGTTGAGAATAGGGATAAATGTTGCAAAACTATTGCAAGACATTGCTTGTTGACACTGAAAAATGTAAAGTCCTAGTTTCCTAGAATTCTTCATAGGTCCCTATTCATTGAAGATATTTCCAATATGGTGGTACTTCTGAATAGATTAATTGGAAATAATGACCCAAAAAATTTTGAAAGGTTGATGTACCTGCTTATTACCATCGTATGAGCATGCAACCAATTTATTGATTGGGGAGGTATCATAAGTGATAGCTTGCATAATCAGATAACCCAATTAGAAGAAAATTAGTATTTGTGCATGCCCTCTTTGTTGAATGCAAATAACAAGTAAGAGGGGGGTGATTAGTTGCTCAAATGTAAAACATCAAAACCCTCATTAACATTTTGATCCTTGTTATTATTATTATCCTTTAATCTGTTAAACTAATTTAGCATGAAAGTAAATAATAAAAATAGAAATGCAACAACAATACACACAATAGAACACTTTATTTATGTGGAAAACCCAAAAAGGGAGAAACCATGATGAGGATTAGCTCACAATATAAAGTAATTGCAATACCGGATACAACAGGCTTATTGTCAGAGAGATCACTACCCAAAAGAAAGAAGAGCTCACTTCCAAGGGCTCACTTCAAGGTTAGAAACAAGACATAAGATTGTTACAATGAGAAATCCATCTCAAACCAACAAAAAAGTTCCATCACTACATCACTAGATCATTCATATTCTCTTTGAAGGATGTAGACACCTTCTGGTCATGACTTCTAGTAGTCTTAATCATTAAAGCTTGCACTACATTTCACACTTTCACACTCTCCATCACAACACTTCACATTACAAAAAATTTCACACATTCCATGATCATTTTACCACTCATATATATACCATCCACAAACTTGAAAAAACATATAAGGTTGACTATGTACATCAAACTTGAAATTCAAATTAGGTCAGCACTAAAACATTCTTCCGTTGGAGAGGAATGAAAGTGGACCACATCACACCATAACTTGGACCCAAATCCACACATACACATCACACCATGCTTCCACAAACACTAAAGCATCTAAAATTAGTGTAAGAACTCAAGATTCCATTGAACCTATGTTAGCACCATTAAAAAAATTAAGTAAATACTTCCTCATTTATCCAAATACAACTTGCAAACCACACACAACACTTAAACACAATCTAGAATATTCCATCAACACCTTGAAATGCAATAAATCCTTTGCAACAACAAACACCTAAAGAACATAATCATTTTGTACACCATGTTAACCTTCCACACACTATAACTCATGAGATCAATCTTTGTAGAGCACCAAAACAAAATCAAAATTAGATTGAAGATAAATATGAATACAATAAGCACACTCCCAGATCCACAAGACCATAAACCATAATATGGAGAAATGCAGAGCAAAACCATTTCTTCTAGATACCATTGTTCTCATAGTTCACGCACAAGTTAACATAACTTCTTCTGTTGAATGATCTAGAACATGAAACTTTGGATATAACACCTCTCAACATCTCTGATCAATATATTCAAACCATACAAGTAGATTTTCAATACAAAAGAAATGTGGAGAAAAACCATAACACCACTCTATCATACTAAATACACTTTACCACTTTGTTTTCTCTTTTATTTAAATTATGTCAAAAGCACCTATAAATCAGGAAGTATAGATGCAATCTCAACATTTGCAACACCTTCTAAAACACCTTCTTAGCATATTAAGAACACAAGAGGTTGAGCACCCACAAGAAAATTCTCATCAAAATAACACAAGAGGTTGCCATTAGTGAGGCTACTAATGACAACATAATGCAACTAATCAAAGAAACTCCATGGGTTGACATCAATGTAATAATATAAACTTATTGAAATTAATGACAACACAAGCTTCCAACAATCTCCCCCTTTGTCATTGGTGGAAACAAATGATATGAAAAGCCATCAACAACAAAAAAACAACAGCTATGATCACCAACACATAATGCACATTGCTCCTCTTTACACAAGTATCTATCTTTTCCAACACTTTCTCTTTCTCCCCCTTACTTTATGAGTTTTTTTAGTTAAATCTCTGCCCCTTCAACACTAGTGGAAAAGGGCAACATAATTTATTTTCTTTTCTTCCCTTTCACATCACACATATATCTATTCTTCAACTTCCTTTTTTTTAACTGCGCTCTATTTTCTTCACACCTTCTCTGCAAACATTTTTATTTCACTTCTTTGCACACTCCCCCTTAGGAGTACACAATATGCTTCACCAACTAGAAACCACTATAATCTACACTTACCCTTTTTCTACATATATCCACACAATGACAACACATACTACAACAACCAACAATGCCACTACTTGCTCCTCCTAAGAGATAGCCACTAACATCAGTCCAGAACAAGGAATGAATCTTGAGATCAATTAGACTAATGCATAACCTTATACATCTAGAAATAAGGAGGGGAAATAACCCCCAATCTCTCTTGGAGATACTCAAATGTATCTTTAGAAAGAGCCTTAGCGAATATATCAACAACTTGATCCTTTCTAGGCCTATACTCCAACTTCACCTCATTCTCTACAACCTTATCTCTCAAAAAGTAACACTGGATTGAGATATGCTTTTCCCTTGAATGCATTAATAGATTCTTTAAAATGTTGATAGTACTTGTAATATTACAAAAGATAGAAAAGGGCTCATCATACACAATTCTGATATCCTTCAAGGTCCATTTCAACCACAACACCTATGTGCAACATGATGTTGCAACAATGTATCCTTCCTCTACAGTAGATAATAACATTGAATCTTGCTTCTTACTTAGCAAAGACATCAACCTACTTACAAAAATGAAAACCCCACCACTTGTAATTTTTTTTGTCATCTATACAACCTACCCAATCTGCAACTATATAAGTACTTAAAGAGAAATCAATATCGTTTGGATACCACAAACCATGTATTGGAGTTCCCTTTAAGTATCTGAATATCCTTTTTAATTATACTACATGTGATTCTCTAGGATCTTCTTGAAATCTAGCTACAAGACAAACCACATGCATCATATTAGGTCTAGTAGTAGTTAGATATAGCAATCATTTAATCATTGATCTACACTTGCTCTGATCAGCCTTAAGAGATTCATCATTCTTTCTCAACTTGCAACCAGTAACCATAGGAGTACATACCAGTTTAGAGTCTTCCATCCCAACCTTCAACATTTCCTGGACATATTTTTGATTGTGAAACTAAAATAACTTTTTTTGTTTGATTTATTTGTAGTCCAAGGAAGAAATTCATCTCCCCAAACATTGACATTTCAAACTCATTCTACATCATCTTTGTAAATATCTTGTAGATAGCTTCATTTCCTCCAAATATTATATCAACATATACAACCACAATCAATATTTGATCTTTTTCCACTTTGAAATAGAGATTGCTAGATATGGTACTTTTATTGAAACCCTTCTACAATAAGTACCTATCCAATCTTGCACACCAAGCTTTGAGAGCTTGTTTGAGTCCATATAATGTCTTCTTCAATCTATAGAACATATTAGGGTTGTATGATAACTGAAAGCCTTCTTGTTGTTCAATATAAGCTTCTTCTTCAACTAACCATTCAAGAATAAAGACTTCACATCCATTTGATAAACCATATTATTTCTTCTTCAATCTATAGACCATATAATGGTTGTCTTTGAAATCCTAATGTGTTGCAAAAGCCAAAAATCATACTAACAACCTCCATTCTTACCACCGGAGCAAATGCCTCCTCAAATTCTATTCC
>VDFB02000015.1:456373049-456402435 GCA_007258455.2 Sequoia sempervirens | reverse complement strand
TTATTATTCAGAAAATGGAGCTTCTTACATGTAGAGAATCTCAAATCCCCAAGTTCTACAACACATGCAAGTTACAGACAGCTACAGAATAACCCTTTCGCAATATACGAGCTTGTCCCCCAAAAAGTTACCCAAAAATTAGAAACCCATCCATAAAGAGAGATCCTTATTAGTTTGGAGCCAAAAAAACATTCAATTTGAGTTTAGGCGGTTTGGTGCCAAAAATTTACAACATAAAGTTCAAATTTCAAAAGAGCATTTGCAACTGTATCTTCTAAAAAGTGCGCCAACTTCGCAAGGCCATAACTTTTGATCCAGGACTCTGATTTGCGAACCGTTTGAACCGTTGGAAAGGTCTCGAAGTCAAGAACGCGCTTGAAATTTGCTACACCAATTTAAGGAAGTTTTGGGGCTGATCCGGAAGCTCCAAGTGCCTCAAATCTAACTTGAAAGATTTTCAGGTGTAAATTTGGGAAACTAAAACTGCAATATCTTTCAACCCAGGAACCAAAAATACAAACCATAAATTGGGAACTTCATTATGACGAAAAGGGTATCCAAAAATGTAAAAACATCTAAAAATCAAGAAACTTGAAATTTAACTATTTTTGGGTGATGTAAGATTGCCCTTACACCACTGGATGCTCCTGCATCACAATGTTTGGTTTGAAGTCATCGAGGAAACTCTCGCCGAAAGGAATACTATCGGTAAGAAGTCTTACTGATGAGGGAATGTCACACTAATAGTATTCTCTCAAGGTAACTAAAAGGGCTTCGGGAAGATGTCCCAGCGACCGATGAAGGTCTTGCTAGTGGGGACACACTTGGAGGCATTAAGGTAACACTAAGGGTTCGCTAAGAAATCTTAGCGATGGAAAAAATTCTTGCCGACCATTCGGTGCTCGATGAAACATAAGGATCTCAGAGTAAAGTCTCAGCGAAGGACATATTTCTTGGCAATAGATGAGCACTTCGGAGTAACATAAGATAGCTCAATGAAACCTCTTGGCAACAGTTGAATGTCTTAGCGATGAAGAAGTCTGTTGTTGGTATGACTTGAGAACCTGGTATGAAGTCTTGGTGAGATCAATATGTCTTGCCGATGCAATGACTCTTTCGTGTGACTTTGAATATCGGTATGTGGTCTCACTAAAGAGTGATAGTCTTGCCAAATGGAAAGCTCATGGCTATGTGACTTTGAAGCTTCGGTATGATGTCTCACCAATAGTGATAAGTCCTGGTGATAGCGATACATGTGGTGAACGTCGGTATGAGGTCCTCGCGACATGAGGAAGTCTTAATGATAGTATTCTAAACTTGATGTAACATCTTTCCGATAGGTAAACTCTTGGTGATTTTGAATGTTAAGTTGTATGGCATCGGGGAGACACGGTTAGTGTCTCACTGACATGCCAAAATAGATTGAAGCTTTTTGACCGAGTGAAGACTATCCTATGTGGCATCTCATGGACCAATCAGAGTAGCTGAATGGGAACTATTGGAAGATAGTCTATTGTGACAGTTTTGTGAGGAAGTTCAACAGACAGGGAATGACATGAATATAGTTTGTAGTTGTAGATGCTCGGAGGTTCGATGGTTGGTTCGAAGAACAATTGTGTGAATAGTTCGAATTGTATCAAAGTGTTTTCTATTTTGTAAAGACTATAACTTGAAGGTTTTTCTCCATTACTATAAGATTGATCATTGTGAAAGCTGTTGTAATATGACATCAGAAAGATAAGTTTGATATTTGTATGTAATATCCATTACTGTAATACAATGTGATTTCTCTTGGTGTTGTGGGTTTTTCTCCCATAAGGGTTTTCCGACATAAATCTAGTGTTCATCTCTGTTTGTCTAATTCTCTATTTCTGCTATTTATTTCAAAGTGCATCTTAATTGAACTGTAATTGAAAAATTAAATGTATATTTTCATTCTTCCCTAAGGTATTGACATTAGGAGAGTTGTTTCCACATCTAATTTTCCTTACAAGTGGTATCAGAGCTTGGCCAGTTGTGTTATCCTTATGGGTACGTTGGGTTTTTTGTGTCAATTTATATTCAGTGGGAGTCTTGTAGAAGTTTGTCAATTTCTAATTACAGATTGAGATGGCTAGCATGTCACGAAAGATTGAAATAGAGAAATTCAATGGCAGCAATTTTGAGTTGTGGAAACTTAAGATGGAGGATCTCTTAGTGGATCGTGATCTTTGGATTGTTGTGTTTGGAGTGAAACCTATAGGCATGAAGCAAGAAGATTGGGACCTTGAAGATAGAAAGTCTAAGGGGATGATAAGGCTTTGTTTGGTAGACTACATTCTTCTCAATGTGCATGAAGAGAAGACTGCATCTTCCTTGTGGAAGAGACTGACATCTATTTATTAGGTGAAGTCTTTGGTGAATAAACTGTTCCTAAGGAAGAAGCTATACTCTTTGAGAATGCATGAAGGAGGGTCTGTAGCTGATCATTTGAATGCATTTAACATGTTTCTTGCATAGTTAACATATGTTGGTGTGAAGACTTAAGAAGAGGATCATTGTATGCTATTATTGTGTTCTTTGCCAGACTCTTGGGATCATCTAGTGATGGCTATTGAGAGTACAACATCCAGTTTCACGATGAAAGATGTTGTTGGTTCTTTGATATCAGAAGAGATGAGAAGGAAATCTTCTAAGATGGTGAAGGAGGCCCTTGCTATTAGAGGAAGGTCTAAAGAGAAAGGAATGAAGGACAAGAAGTCCAAATCAAAATAAGAGGGGAGATCAAAGTCTCCTAGAAAGAAGTCCAAGGTGAAGTGTTGGAACTGTGGGCAACCTGGTCATTTCTGAAAGGACTGTAAAGAGGAGAAGAATAAGCAGAAGGGCTCTTCTGAAAATGAGTCTTCTCATAGTGATGGAGATGCCTTCATTGCAGCCTTGGATACATAGGAATCAAATGATGTCTAGCTGATTGATCTAGAGCATCTTTCCACATGACATTTCATAGAGACTGGTTCACGAAGTATGAAGAATATGATGGTGGAAAGGTGTACTTGGAAAGTGATTCAAATTTAGAGATTGTTAGCTGTGGAAGAGTCAGAATCCAATTCTCCGATGGCAGAGTGAAGGGAATCAGGGATGTTATGAATATACTAGGTCTGGATCAAAATATACTATCTGTTAGTAAGCTGAATGATATTGGAGTGCAAGTCACATTCTCTAGAAATGGTTGCAAGATGACTAGAGGCTCAATGGTGCTATCAAGGGGTGCCCGTATTGGTACCTTGTACAAGCTGGATGCACATGTTGCTCAATGTAATAGTGTCTCTGTAAAGTCATAGAAAGCTACTCATGGAGGTAAAGAGGGAAATGTTCCTAATTCTATAAACTCTATGGAAGTTAAACTTCTAGTAGAAAAGACTATGCTCTGGCATCATAGGTTAGGCCACATTGGAGAGAAAGGTTTAAAAACTTTGAAGAATAAAAACCTGGTTGAGGGGCTTGATGATTGTAACCTTGAATTTGAATTCTGTGAACATTGTATATATGGAAAACAACACTGTGTTTCATTTCATTCCAATCCTCATAAATCTTCTGGTTTGCTAGATTATATTCATTCTGATGTATTTGGTCCAGTGAATGTTCCTTCTTTGTCTAAGTCAAGGTACTAAGTATCGTTCATTGATGATTATTCAAGAAGAACATTTGTTTATTTTCTGAAAAGTAAATCATAAGTATTCAGTCGATTTAAGGAATTTAAGAACCTTGTAGAAAATCAGATTGGAAGAAAAATTAAATTCTTAAGGACTGATAATGGCTGTAAATTTTGTTCTAATGATTTTGAGAGGTATTGTAAAGACCATGGGATTAAAAGACATAAGACTACACCTTATACTCCACAGCAAAATCGAGTTGCAGAAAGTTTCAATAGGACAGTGATGGAGAGAGCATGAAGTATGCTAAGTAGTGCTGGCTTGGAGGAGAAGTTATGGGTTGAGGCTATTGCTACTGCATGTTACTTGATTAATCATTCTTTGAATTTTTCTCTTGTTGAGAAAACACCTTTCGAAGTGTGGTCTAGTAAGAAGCCCTATTTAAGACATATTCATGTTTTTGGCTATGAGGCATATGCTTATGTGTCGGATGTGAAAAGATCTAAATTGGAGAATAAGGCTATCAAATGTATTTTTATTGGCTATAGTGTTGTCATAAAAGGATACAAGCTTTGGAATCCTGATACGGAGAAAGTTGTATATAGCAGAACTATAATATTTCATAAGTTGAATCCTTCTACCTTGGATCTGCAATCAGAGACAAAGTCAAAAAACAATAAGGATGTAGTTATAATTCCTCCTACACCAGACAAAGAGGAATTGAAAATTCAAAATGTACTTTAAACTGAGGAGAGCTCAAGTAGTTCTAAAAGTTCTGAAGAAGAAGAACCTCAGCCTCAGCAAGTGAGGAGGTCAACTCGTGAAAGAAAGCAACCTGATAGGTATGGGTTCTCTTTGATAGATTCTATTTGTGCCTATGCTTTAATTTCTAGCACTATTGAGCCTAAGACTGTAAAGGAGGAATTTAAAATTTTTTATTCAGATTCTTGGTTGGAAGCCATGAATGAAGAAATGGCATCATTAGAAAAAAATGAAACTTGGAGTTTGGTTCCCTTGCCTAAAGGCAGGAAAGCTGTTGGTTGCAAATGGGTATTTGAAAAGAAGATTGGTATGGATGGTAGTGTGGAAAAATATAAGGCAAGGTTGGTTGCGAAGGGTTATTCCCTGGTAGAGGGAATTGATTATAGGGAAATATTTTCTCCTATAGCTAAGCTGACATATATCAGATTTCTTTTGTCACTTGTAGTAGCATATGACTTAGAGGTCAAATAGATGGATGTGAAGACAACATTTCTTCATGGTGATCTTGAAGAAAAAATCTATATGTCCCAGCCTGAGCACTTTGTTGAAAAAGGTAAAGAGAAACTAGTTTGCAAGTTGAAAAAGTCTTTGTATGGGTTAAAGTAGTCATCTAGAATGTGGTACCAAAAATTTGATACTTTTGTATTGTCTTTGGGATTTGTGAGATCAAAATCTAATCATTGTATTTATTACAAAGCTGAAAGTGATCAAGTGCTTATTATTGTTCTCTATGTTGATATGTTGTTCACAGGAAATAGTAAGCTAATGATTTTTGATCTTAAGTCTCAGTTGTATGCTAAGTTCAAAATGAAAGATCTTGGTGCAGCAAGGTATATTATGGGGATGGAGATAACCAGGGACAAGAATAGTACAGAACTTTGGCTCAATCAGAGTAAGTATATCAATACTGTTCTAGAGATATTTTGCATGAATGATTGCAAGTAGTTAGTTGTTCCAGTCTTGTAGGGAACAAAATTATTTGTTGAAGACTATCCAAAATATCCTACTGAGATGGAGGACATGACTAGTGTAACCTATGCTAGTGTTGTAGGTAGTATTATTTATACAATGGTCTATACAAGGCTAGACATTTCCCAAGCAGTGGGAGTTCTTAGTCGGTTTATGGCTAATCCTGGAAGGACACATTGGGATGCTGTGAAAAGAGTTTTTAGATACCTGAAGGGTACTTCAGATTTTGCTTTGTGTTACCATGGGAACTTGGTTGAATCATAGAGGACTCTCAGTATTCGAGGTTATGTAGATTTTGATTGGGCAGAGGAAATTGACAGCAGAAGGTCCACCAGTGGATACATTTTCATGTTAAATGGCGGCGCAGTGAGTTGGATGAGTAAGCGGTAGGCTGTAGTCACTTTTTCCACTATGGAGGCTGAATACATGGCAGCTACACATGCTTGTAAAGAAGCAGTTTGGTTAAAACATTTGTGTTCTAACATTCATTTTGATGCAGGGGAAATAACTATTTTTTGTGACAGTCAGAGTGCAATTTGTCTGGCAAAGAATCCTACTTTCCATGCCAAGATGAAACATATAGACGTATAGTAACACTTTGTACGAGATATGGTGGAGGATGGAAAGGTCAGTTTGGAAAAGGTTGATACTCTGTAGAATGCTACAAATATATTGATGAAGCCAGTGAGCACAAACAAGTTCAGGTGGTGTGCTATCTCAATGGGCCTTAGTGCCCATGATTTTCAATAAGTTATGTTGTGCTCTGGAGGTTCCTATGTGATCTTCGTCAAGTGGGAGATCGTTGGAAATATGTGTCTCAATCATCATAGGCTGTAACCTCTATTAGAGCCAAGTCGGTGTGACATCCTTCATGTCTGGCCGACTAGCAGTAGTAACCTTGTTGAATCAGATTAGGTTGTTGTGACCTTGTAGGAGTCTCACCAAACGCTTTTACTTTGGAGCCTATCGCTGTGTTAGTTTGTTCATTGTAACCTCTCACCGCTCATGAATATCTCTGGTCGACAGGCCATTATATCAGATATTGGGGAGAGTCTTGGGTGTTCGCTATGAGCTCTCAGTGATGTGTTAATGTCTCACCAGCAACGTTTGGTTTGAAGTCATCGGGGAAACTCTAACCATAAGGAATACTATCGGTAAGAAGTCTTACTAATCAAGGAATGTGACACTAACAATATTCTCTTGAGGTAACTCAAAGGGCTTCGGGAAGATGTCCCAGTGACCGATGAAGGTCTTGCCGATGGGGACACACTTGGAGGCATCGGGGTAACACTAAAGGTTCACTAAGAACTCTTAGCGATGGACAAAAGTCTTGCCAACTGTTCGGTGGTCAATGAAACATAAGGATCTCAGAGTAAAGTCTCAGCGAAGGACGTATTTCTTGGCAATAGATGAGCACTTCAGAGTAACATAAGATAGCTCGATGAAACCTCTTCACGGCAGTTGAATGTCTTAGCGATGAAGAAGTCTATTGTCAGTATGACTTGAGAACCCAGTATGAAGTATTGGCGAGATTGATATGTCATGCTGATGGAATGACTCTTCGGTGTGACTTTGAATATCGGTATGTGGTCTCACCGAAGAGCGATAGTCTTTTTGAATGGAAAAATCACAGCTGTGTGACTTTGAAGCTTCGGTATGATGTTTCACCAATAGTGATAAGTCTTGGCGATAGCGATACATGTAGTGAACGTCGGTATGAGGTCCTGGTGACATGAGGAAGTCTTAGCGATAGTATTTTGAACTTGATGTAACATCTTGTCAATAGGTAAACTCTTGGTGATTTCGAATGTTAAGTTGTATGGCATTGGGGAGACACGGTTAGTGTCTCACTAACATTCCAATAGGGATTGAAGCTTTTTGACTAAGTCAAGACTATCCTATGTGGCATCTCGTGGACCAATCAGAGGAGCTGAATGGGAACCGTTGGAAGATAGTCTGTTGTGATAGTTCTGTGAGGAAGTTTGATAGATAGGGAATGGCATGAATATAGTTTACAGTTGTAGATGCTCGGAGGTTCGATGGTTGGTTTGAAGAACAATTGTGTGAACAGTTCAAATTGTATCAGAGTGTTTTCAATTCTGTAAAGACTATAACTTGAAGGTTCCTTTACAAGATTGATCATTGTGAAAGCTACTTTAATATGACATCAAAAAGATAATTTTGATATTATTATGTAATCTCCATTACTGTAATATAAAGTGATTTCTCTTGTTGTGGTGGGTTTTTCTACCATAAGGGTTTTCCCACGTAAATTTGGTGTTCATCTGTGTTTGTCTAATTCTCTGTTTCTGCTATTTATTTCAAAGTGCATCTTAATTGAACTGTAATTGAAAAATTAAATGTATATTTGCATTCTTCCCTGAGCTATTGACGTTAGGAGATTTGTTTCCGCATCTAATTTTCCTTACAAATCCCTATGTTTAATGGATCTAACTACAGTTTCTAGAAAGTATAGATGAGATGCTACTTGATCTCTCTAGGCTACAAGACTTAGAAATATTTTGAGACAAAATATGTTGAACCAACAAAAGGTGTTTCTATTGTGGATGAAATTTCAGCCTATGAAGAGAATGAAAAAAAAGGTATGCAATATTTAGTGTATTTTCTAAAATTGAGTTAACAAAGGTTATTTCATTGGGCACCGCTTATGAAGTTTGGGAAAAGTTGAAAGAAATCTATGAAGGAAATGATAAAGTCAAATTATCAAAGAAGTTGACAACTAAGCACAAATATGTGAACTTGAGGATAGAAGAAGGTGAGGACATAGTAAGCTACTTTGAGAGGGCTGACAATGCAGTAAATGAAGTCAAAAATCAAGGAGGTACTTTGAAAGATGAATATGTAATAGAGAAGATTCTAATGACCCTACCAGAGAGCTATAGTGACAAGATCTCAGCCATTGAGGAAGTTTATGATCCAAAGAAGCTCACTAGAGAGCAACTATTTTCTACCTTGACCACATTTGAAATGAGGAAATTTGGAAAGGAAAAGGAGAAATTTGAAACAACCTTCAAAGCCACAAAGTCAGAAGATGATACAGATGAAGAAAGTTCAGAAGAGTTTGAAGCAAATTTCACAAGGAAACTGAAGAAAGGTACCAACAAGTACAAAGATATGTTACCTCTTAAATGTTTTAGATGTGGAAAGATTGGCCATTTAGCAACTAAGTGTCTAGAAAAAGGATCAAGACAAAAGTTTTGAAAGATCAATAAAAAGGCCTATTATGTCAATGAGAATGTTGGCATTTCAGATGATGAATCAAATCATGAGGATTGTTTATTTTTGGTTGAAAAGGATGAACCTAGATTTGATATCTCTAATATTTTTCTAAAAACTAATGATAACACTAAACCTACATTATTTGTTAAAAGTATGTGATTGATTTAGAAAGTGTATCAAATGTATATTAAACAAATCAAAACACACCGATAGAACATTAAATCAAAACATAAAACTAAAATGATAGAAATGGAAACTCAGTATTATGTCATTGATGTCATCCTATTGTCCTCTATCTCCAGTGTTTTTGTCGATTCCAAATAGCTCTCAATTTGTATGCTAGGCTCAACAAATAGTCTTCCTAGAGAACAAGATTGAATATGGAAGCATGCAATGCTATGCTAAGATATGATTGTACTGATACTAACCATGATTGCTAATGAGATTATGAAAGCTAAAGGTGATAAAGACAATGCTAGAATTCTAGAATAATATAATACAACTATTCTCAAATGTGCATATTATAAGTTGTAAGTAACCAATGCTTGGATTTGCAGGGATATTTATAGAGTTTTTGAAAGATTCTGATTGGCTGAGCTGATCAATGGCTGTGAAAATTCCTAGTAGATCAGATGATCAAAGATGGATGAGACTAGAGAGAAAAATAGAAGAAAACCAGAAAGCAAGATTTGTTTCCTTTTTTTGTGCAAGAGATAAGATGAGATGATAAAGATGAATTGTAAAAATCATTTTTTTATGAGATTTTTGAAAGATTTTGAAGATAAATAATGAATTCTTAAATTCAATTATTTATTTATTGGTAACATGGAATATTTTTCTTAATTAAATAAAAATATTTAATTAAGATTTGGAGAATAATGCAGGATTTAATTATGATTTGAAAAGATATGAAATATATTTAATTAAATAAAGATATTTAATTAAATTGTTGAGAAATGACATGTGGATAAAATTAATTAAATAGAATATTTAATTAATTAGAGGAAAGATTTGAAAAGAAATATTTAAATTTAATTAAATCAAAAGACTTAATTAAATTCAAAAAGTGATAATTAATTAAAATAAATAAATAATATTTATTTAATTAATTAAGTAGACATATGATTTATAATTAAATGAAGTGAATTTATTAACTAAGGTGGAAGAATAAAGTGAATGAACAATATAATTAAATTAATTAAATTTAATCATATGTAGACGACTTTAGAGAAATTAAATAAATAATAAAATATTTTATTAAATGTCAGGATTTAGACATGACCAATTTTATGCATATACATTTTTCCCCTCTTTGAATTGATGTGTGAAACCCATTGCTTCAAAAAAAATATTCCTTCTTTTGAAATTTTGTTGTGTTTGATTTTTGCTCCTGATCAAAAAATTTTAACTGATATGCCCCTGATTTGATTCTAATATGTGGTTGATACTGATGATGCCCCCTCGGGAGGTAAATCATTGATGATGAAAAAAAAAATTGTTGATGATGAAATTTAGATAAGGAGAGGGATGTAGTGATTTAGCTCCCCATAAATGATGTAGAAAAGATAAAAGTAAAAATAACATGCCACAAAAAGCCTCCTTATTTTACCTTTAAAAGGTAAAAGAGGAAAAAGAGCAAGTCATTTCCACCTTTTGACTTTAGAAAATATTTGCTCTGACAGTGACTTGGCGAGATGGAGATTCCCTATCATAGACACAGATTCAAATGGGCCTGCCGATACTAGAGCCCAGCTATGTATGGACCACCGGTGAGTCGATTCAACCCACTTTTCCTTGAAATTTTTCATTTTTATTCAATTTTGAAATGTTTTGCATGTGGATTTAGAGTTGCATAGTCCGTTTTAGCGCTTTTAGGAAATAGAGTTGCGCATTCAAGGTTTTTTGTAACGCATCTAGGGTTTAAAGTAGCGCTTTTAGGATTTTTTACATTTTGGCACATTCGATAGGGGAAATAGCGCATATAGGGTGTCACTAGAAATTTTGGTACATTAGCGCATTTAAGACAAAATGGCGCTTATAGGGTTTTCATGCATAGAGTAGATGAAATGGTGCATTTAATTAGGGATTTAGCACATATACGGAAATAGCGCATATAGGATTTGATTTAGCGCATTTAAGGCACAAAATAGTGCATTTGGGGTTTTAGCGAATTTGGGGGAAATTTTAGTGTATATAGGGTTTTAGTGCTTTTAGGCCACAAAGTAGTGCGTTTAGGAAAATTTAGACAGAATGTTGTATGATGAAAATGATGGTGAATGATTGCTTCTTTGGTCAATAGATAGATAAATTATCATGTCATCATGTTGATGTGGATAGAAATGATATAAAATCTGATAAATGATGAATTAATAACTTTGTTTCCCAAAATAGAAAACAAAGAGTAGATAGATGATGACTTCATTTCCCTTGAATGAAAAATAAAGAGTAGATAATTGATGACTGTTGATAAATTTCCTTTATGCGATAGAAAAAAATTGTAGATGATGTGATTGAAAATCTATTTGCATTCATGACTAAAGCACAAGTAGGATGATAATTTTATTGTTGATAAATTTGCTCTCCTAAAAAAAAAAAACAAATAGTAATTGATGATAGAGTAGATTGATTTGATATTCAGGTACAGATATTTTGCACTGATTTCCTGATATGAGTCACTTAGATAGAGTATTTGATATAGTTCACTAATATGAGTCATTGATTGATATGGATCACTTGATATGAGTCTGATTGATATGGATCTGATAGATTTCCTTTGTGATGACAAAAAATAGGAGGTTTTCAAAAACCTCCAGATTAGAGAGCGCTATCCTATGGGGTGGGATCGGATCTAAGATCTCACACCTGTAGATATGCAGTTGATAGTTGGATGTGGATTGGGTTCATTGTTTTCAATGCCTCCTATTCAAGTCAATAGGGTACTATTGACCGTGCTAGTCGAGAGATGGTATTCTAAGCACAATACTTTCCATTTGCCGACTAGTGAGATGATGGTGACCCCAAAGGATGTATATAGGATTTTGGGGATTCCAATGGTAGGTGCCCTTGTGTTCTATGATCACAAGGAGCTAGGTGGTATAGAGGCACTGAGGAGAGTATATGGTGATGCACATATAGCAGAATATTGGGTGTCATGGGTAGAATTTAGAGGAAATCCAGCCTTATTGCGGTGTTGGGTGCATTAATTGGAGGTTTCCTTTGTTTGGATCACCAGTTAAAGGGAATATCAATTGGGTGGGATAGGATCATCGAGAAGATGATGGTTCGGCCACAGAGATATGCTTAGGAGAGTTGCATGCTAGCTCATTTATATCATGACTTGCACAAGGTGGTTTATAGAGGATCATCGATTTTATCGTGTGGCGTTACCCTGCTCCAGATCTAGGCATGGGAGCATATTGTTGTGACGAGGCCACTATGTGCGAGAGTGAGGTCACCAGGTACACCATATGTGTATGCATATTCTATTTCACTTGTCTAACCCAAGTTGGGAAAGGTGGATTACGGGAGACAGACCTTGGATGATATAGATTCAGTGGTATGGAGGCCCTACACAAATTGTGAGGCGTGGGATATCGATCAGTTGGAGATGTCGTTTGTATGTATACCTCATTTTTTGATAGGTCATACGCCATTTATCATAGAGAGGTTTTTGGCCTTGCAAGTACAAAGGTAGTTTGGATTCACATTGGGGATGCCTCAGGGAATTGCGCACTATAGACAGCGCAAGGATGAGCCTAGATGGGGTCCTTGCATTTCTTACTAGGTTGCATATACTGAGTATACAACATGACAGCCTGATGTATGGGATGGTGGGCCCGATATTGTTGATGTAGGCATGTCTGACGAGTACTCGATCTATTATCATACACACCCATTTCTGTGGTTCACATGTCCAGATGAGCCGACACCCATTTTGGTGGCACCTCAGCCAGGTGTTGGGAGATAGGAGGATGTGGCAAGTGGGGAGGAAGCAGTTGGTGGAGGAGAGCTTAGATGATGGCAATGGGGATGACAGTGGAGATGGAAGAGGTGGGGAGCAGAGGCCAGTGAGACTAAGGCTAGACTTAATGGGCGGTGTCTAGATTATGCAGAGGCCAAGGACTGGTATTGGATGAAGGATAGTGATCAATGTCGTGTCTATGTCACAACAAGCACAGATAGATACTCTACAAGCCTAGGTACAGACACTTCAGGATCAGCAGGCACAGTGGTAGAGCCAGTTGGCTTAGGCTCAGAGTGTTGTAGTGCAATTACATGAACAACTAGGGTAGGAATAGGCACAGGCTCAGGTACAGGTACCTCCTCCCGCCCTAGACCCACAAGTGGCCCAGTTGATAGAAGAGAGGGATTCTTTTAGACAGCAGGTAGTGGAGGTAGAGGGTGTGGCATAGAGACTTATGGGCACTGTTAAGAGTGCATCCTTATGAGAGGCCATTGCAGAGAGATTTAAGATGGCCAAGGAGGCTGAGTATTATCAGGTTAGGTACAAGGAGTTTTGTCCTCCTGACTGCAGAGATCCTTACCCATGGTCCCACAGTAGGACTAGGAGTAGATCATGGACAACAACATAGAGCAGAGGGGTCATAGGACCTCAATAGGATCCCGATGCAAGTTCTAGTGGTAGGCCATCATCTTCAAGACCAATGCCATCAGGGGGTCCACCAGCCAGCCTTGAGCCATTGATACAAGATTACTGATGTATCTGATTTTATGGGGACATGTATATTGTTTTTGATCATATCTCATGTATCTCTCTGTACTTTTTAGTTTCATTGAACATTGGACATTTGTATTTATTTTTTTGATGAGAGATGATATGCAATGGCGATGATTTTTGATGATGTGTTTCTTTGATGTGATGGTGATATGGATATGTATTGGTTATGTATTTTGATATGCATGTTTATTGATGACTAACATGATATGCAAGATGATTCATGCTATGATGTTGATTTTTGATGTGTACTAATGATATCGTGCAAGTGGATGATGATAATAAAAATGCAACGTGTTGAAATGATATGAGATATGATATGAAATGTTATAAAAATGTATGTTTTGCAAATGATGTGGAAATGTAATGTATGTATGAAATTTTTGTTTATGGATTTTTAAAATGCAATAAATAATGATGATGTGATGGAAAATGGATGTTGTGTTTATGAAATGCATCATGAATGTGTAGTATGTATATGAATTAGGAAAAGATATGAAATGATATGTGAAAAATGACATGATATATAAATAATATGAAAATGATAGATGGGTAAAGATATGATATGAATGTAATGTGACGAATGATAAATGATATGAAGTGAAATGATTAATAATAATGAAATGCATGATAAGATAATAAATGGTATGTAATGAAATGAGATGAAATGGATGAAATGATAATGCTAAATGAAATGACAATGAAAACGTAATGAAATGATAAGTGAAATGAAATAGATTATGAAATAATGACACAAAGATAAAATATGATAATGAAATGGTAATGAAGATGAAATGAAATGATAAGTGAAAATAGATTATGAAATGATAAGTGAAATAAAATGAAATGCTAAAATGAAGTGAAATGATAAAATGAAGATGGTAAATGATATGTAACTGTGTAGAATGAAAATGACATGGCTATGAAAATGATAAGATGTTAATGATATGAGAATGATAGATAATATGAAAGATGGAAATGATATGAAAATACTTAAGGGATAAATGAATGATATGAAATGATAAAGGATTTGAATGATATTTAGATGATATAAAATGAGAGTGATTAATGGCATGCAATGAAATTATATGATATGAAAAATGATAAATGGAATGATAATGCATAATGATGGATAACTAAATTGTAAAGACCCACACTTCCTTGAACCAAAAATTTCACTTTTTTTTTTTAAAGTAAATCCCTTAATGTCTTCCTCAATTAGTTGTATACTCAGGAACTTCTATCCATATGGGATAGGCATCTAACCATACGGGTTAGGATAATGTCCATTCGGGACCAATATTCATCTATCCATCCGGGATAGGCATCTAACCTTTCGGGTTAGGTTAATGTCCATTTGGGGACCAAGATCTATCTATCTAAATAAGATAGACATCTAACCACATGGGTTAGAAAATACTCTGGCCAGAGACTTAGACTCATCGAGACCATCCGGGTCCTAAGTCACTCTCTAAAGACTACACTCACCTACTAGGAGTGCACCGAGGTCAACGTCCTTAGGAGTATGTGAGATAATAATAAAAGCTTGAGTGCCACCTTAGAATTTGGCCTAAAGCCTTGAGGAATCAAGCGAATCCATCCAGGATTCCTTCTGAGTATAACAAGTAATCTCTAGCTTCAATTTTAATATTTATTTATCTTCCTTTATCTTAAGGTATCTTAACAAGTCCAATAAGGTAAACACCCTTAAACAATCCTAAATCCCCACCCCAAGCACCTGCGTACTAGGGACAACTCCATCCCTAGACTGCCTACATACACCATTTCAGCACAGGATCAAGGCGTATAATATGTAGTTCTATTTTCTAATCTATTGTTGGATGTAAAGTGTTTTGTGGGTACACGACCCTTTCTAGGGCCATCTCCCCAGACAGTTTCTCTTCTGTTGCTACCCACATGAGGGATCATAAAGATTCATGGTGATCTTTTGCTTATTTCCTAAATCATCTATGTCCTAAATTCCTATAAATCACGTCACCTTTTCCTGTTGAACAACAAATCATCAAAGATAAAAGAATTAAAAAGTCAATTTACATGCCCAAACCCTATTGGGGTTTTCTATTATTTTCACTAGCAGATGTAAGTCCATTATAGTATTAACTTTTTTAGATTATCGATCCAAGAGGGATTTCCCGCCCCTTGGATTTTAACTCCAAAAATGTTCCTTATTACTCCCCAGCGATTTATAGGAACGATACCACAGATGTCGTTGTTGCAACTTTAATAGGCTATAAGTGCATTAACTCAAGCACGACAACATTACCCATAAACGTGAGTCAGAGGCACCATTAATACCGAGTGCTACTAGTTTTTATGTTTTCCTCCTCTTATTTAAGTTTTCTATCTAAGAAGAAATTAAATGTATTATCAAATAATAAGAAAAGTAGCTTGTGCACATAAACCAAATGGAATATAAAAATTTTATACCTTCTTGCTAACGAAGTAAAATTAAATGAACTTACTAAAAAAAAACTATTTATTCAAGTATAATTGCTAGAAAGAAGTATTACTTACATCCTATGAAAGTATAAATTTTTGTAACAATGAATTGAATAGTCAAATCCATTTATGAAATAAAAACACTTAAACATAAAGTTAAATTCTTCAAAATGGGTGATCTCATTTATAGATGGTATGAATCTAATTATTTTGAAACGTTAGTATTTTCTAGAAAGGAAAAGTTTGAATCTATTCACATAGTCTATGTCATAGAATAAGTAGTTTTGATTTAAATTGCATGACACTAATATTTTCAAAATAAATATTCATCTAAGTTAGCATAAATAATTCCAACTCAAAGAGACTTCATGGCATAATCTATTGTTTCAAGACAAAAAGTTTATTAATTTTGGTTGCATAAATAAATAAATAATCCAACTAAAAAGATACTTGATTTAAATTGTATAAGTTATTACACTAATTTCTTAGATAGATAAACCAATACAATGTCTTAATAAGACCCTTGATTTTTAATTGTATAAGTTATACTACTAATGCCTCAAGATTTATGATCTATCTAAAGAAGGTTTGTATTAATTTACATAAGTTTATTCTTGATAATATTCGAATAATTACATAATTATTTATTCACTATGACCTTGTTGTAATTAAATGAGTCAACCTTGTTTTAAGAAAAAAATGAATCTACTTGTATATTGAGGGAGAAAAATTAATTTAAAGAATAACCATGATATTTAAGTTTATTGTAGCTATGATGTGCTATAAAACTTAAATCCCAAGAAAATAAATTTATTACATGGAGAAAGAGTTTACAATAAATCTAAGAGCTAAGTTTGTGGCAGAACAAAAAAGAAATTTGATTAAAGATATGTTATTAATGCCTTAAGTTAGATAGTATTTTGTAAATTTAAGCTTATAATTTAATGTTTAATGGTCATAATTATTATTATAGAGTTGTAATTATTGTCATAAAAATATAGTATTGCCATAAGATATAAATGTTGTCATTCCTCTATTTTAAAATTTCTATAACTAAGTCCATACTCATAGTTTATCATTATTTATGAAGAAAAAAGATATATTATAAGTCCATTAATTATATTCAACATTAGCTAGTAACCAATTCCATATTTGTTCAAAGGAAATTAAATACTATCTCATAGAACCATAGTTTGGACTAAATCTTCATCAACCATCGATGTTAGTTAATTTATTGTCTTGTTAAGTTAGGATAATTTTATTAAAATTAAGAAGTTTATAGATTATTATTATTATATATATATATTTTTTAATGAATAAACCCACCTTTTGATAGTTAATTAGACCGAATATTTTATTATTTAATCTATCCAATTGATACCCCCTTTTTTTTTAATTCTATTAATTTATATATTTGCAAAGAACAATCTAACTTTAAAACTTATTTCATTTAAGAATTAAATGAATATTAATTAGATATTATAAATAACTTGAATACAAAAGCACATATGTATTTTAGCACTAATAAAATAATAATTCATTTATTTATAAATTTTATTTTATAAAAATTGATTTATATTTGTAATAACATTAACTGGATTAAAGGAAAATAATTTCTTTGTAAACAAACATAAATGAGAATAAATATATTGATTTAAAGAAGAAAAAATAAAATAGGAATAATAATAGTAGAAAGATTGGTTTCATTCTAGATTTAGTTGGAAAAATAAAAATAAATAAAGAATAGGTTGATTCTAGCAATTTTTTTAGATCTAATTAGTTATTCTAAAAGCAAATCAAAGTAAAGAATACCTTGATGTTGATGGAGTTGCAACAAATATTCTCTTTGTGCCTTCTTCAACTTGATTCTTCCTCCTTCAATCCTATCATTCTTCAAAATGATAGCATAAAAATTTCATTCATGTGTTGTTGATGAGAGAAGAAATGGCCTCAATTTATAGACTTGAGAGGAGGTAAGTGGAGGGTCAAGATTGGAGATTGATTCAACAGCTAGGATTGTTTGAGAAGGTGGGCTTTGGATTGATAGCCTCACTTTGTGACAAGTGTCACAAGAAGAAGGCTTTAAAAATAGGACCACATGGTATGGGGAGAGGAGCCAAGGGTACTCACACATGTGTGAGCACACCTTGGGAGAAATGGATATGACAAGTCTCCACACCTTTCCCAAGACTATAAAATTCGTCACTTCTCTTTAAGTGACCTTTTAGGGGTTCATACTTTACCTAAAAGGCCATATTATATTTTCAATAAGCTTCCACCCCATAGGTACTTACCCTGGGGGTTCATTTTTACCCTAAAGTCAATAAAACAAGCCCAAATAACTATATGAAAGAGAATTCTAATTTTAAAATACAAATTTTGATTTGTGAGCACACCTTGGGTAGATGGGATGTTGACATGTCTATGACATATAAAAGAGAGGGTGGCTTGATAATGACATGTAATGGACGGTGGTTTAACCATGTGTGCTCACACATGTGTGAGCACACATGGGGAAACCAAATGGCTAAAAGAGGAAATGTCACATGCATGGTGTAACTCCCACACAAGGGTGAGTGGGGGTGAATTGTAAGGTGATAGTGACTTGTGCATGCAACTTACAATGTGAGTGAAATTATAATAAATTTTTAAATTTGAAAAAGATATAATGAAGATTAATTAATCAATTAATTTAAGATTAACTAATTAATGGATTATGAAGGATAGTGACATCTCCCTAATCCTAATTAATTAGATTAAATGATGTATTATATTAAATTAATGTGACTTAGTAAAATGAATAACTTTATTAATTAAGTATAATGATAGATTGTGTTAATTAATAATGCTTAGGATAGGATGGGCACACTTGTCACTTAATGAATTAACTTTTTATTCACAATTATTTTATTCATCATTTTATTTTATTTTATTTTATTTTATTATTTTTATTTTTCTCTAACACTTATTTATTAATATTGTTAACTTTTATTTGTTCCTTTTTAAGAGTGTGTATTTAATAATTTTATTTTTTTATTTTATTTATTTATTTATTTTTATTTTTATTTTATTTATTTATTTATTTATTTATTTGTCTTTCTTTATTTAATCTCTATCTTCTTCACACATAAATTAATTATATAAAAAAACTTACATAATATTACCACACAAAATTATGATATGTCTAAAGTTTTAACAAAAAGAGGGTCATGACATCCTCCCCTCCTTAATTTGTGCATCGTCCCGATGCACACAATACTAAGATAAGAAGTTTCATGTTAAAATTTTTGAAACAAGAAAGGAAATAATTGTTGCATTTCATCTGTATCTTCCCATGTAGCATTCCCCTCATCATACTGATCCCACTGTACTTTGGATTGATTAATCTCTCTGTTGCGTAATCGGTACTGGCGCCTCTCAAAATTTTGTATGGCTCTATCATTATTTCCCCTGTTTCTTGGACCTGTAAGGCATTCCAATCCAAAATATGTTTTTCATCAGGTATGTACTTTTTAAGAAGAGAGACATGGAATACATCATGGATTCGACTCAACTAGGGAGGTAAGGCCAATCGGTAAGCAACCGGATTTATCTTTTCCAAGATTTCAAGAGGTCCAACATAGCGAGGTGCTAGTTTTGTTTTCTTCCCAAATTTTATGGAACTTTTGTGATGTTTAACCCTTAGGAAAAATCTTTCCCCCACTTCAAATTCTCTTAGAGATCTATTTTTATCTGCATAGCTATTTTGTCTATCAGAGGCTTCTTTTAACCTTTTCCTTATTTCCTTAGTTTTTCTTTCCATTTCCTTTAACATGTCTGGTCCAATTATTATTCTGTCTTCAAGACTATCCCAACTCAAAGGTGTACGACAAGGTCTACCATAAAGTGCTTCAAAAGGAGCCATTCCCAAAGAAGTTTAGAAGGTATTTTTGTAAGAAAACTCTACAAGCGGTAGGTACTCTTCCCATTTCCTTTGTTGGTCCATACAATACATCCTTAGAAAGTCCTCTACGATTTGATTTGTCCTTTCTGTTTGCCCATCGGTTTCAGGATGATATGCTGAGCTAAAATTTAATTAAGTACCCAAAGCTGACTGGAGAGTTGTCCAAAACCTTGAAGTGAATCTTGTATCTCTATCTGATATGATCTTCTCAGGTATTCCATGTAACCTAAATACTTCCTTCACAAAGCATCTTGCTAAGGTAGGAGCATCATCAGTTAAATTCCCTGGTATAAAGTGGGCCACCTTGGTGATTTTTTCAATTACCACCATTATTGCATCATGTCTATAAGGTGTCCTTGGTAGCCCTTGTATAAAATCCATGCTAATAACTTGCCATTTATGGTGGAGTATATCATGTGGGTATAATAGATCTACTGGATGGTTATGTTCTGCTTTTACCCTTTGACATTCTAAACATTTAGCCATGAAATGAACAATGTCATTTTTCATCCCTTGCCAAAAATACAATTTCTTTCGATCTGAATAAAGTTTATTAACTCTAGGGTGTCCTAAATAAAGACTGTTGTGAGCCTCAATTAGAACTATATTTCTCAACCCACTTAGGTTGGGAACATATATTCTTTTATTATATCTCAATAGCCCTTCTTGATCAAGAGTGCACCCTTCAACCTTAGGATTTGCTAGATCATTTTCCAAGATTAGCTTGACTTGCTCATACCATGGGTCTTGTTTTTGCTCTTCCTTTACTTGCTTCTTGAATGAAGTCTTGAAGGTAGTCATGGTTAGCAAGTGTCTCCTTCTACTTAAAGCATCTGCTACCCTATTTTCCTTTCCCTTAATATATTCTATTTCAAAGTCATATTCACTTAGAAATTCTAGCCATCTTCTTTGCCTTGCATTCAAGTTAGGTTGAGTAAAAATATATTTAAGTCCTTGATTATCCGTTTTTAGTTCAAAGGGCTTCCCAAGAAAAAAGTGCCTCCATTTTTGTAAGGCATGAACAACAACTGCTAACTCTAAATCATGGGGGGCATAGTTTACTTCATGGGTTTTCAACTTTCTAGATTCATAAGCCACTACTACTTCACCTTGCATAAGCACTCCCCCTAATCCTTCGATAGATGCATCTGTTACCATTGTGAAATTTCCATTTGGATCTGGAACCCTTAAGATAGGTGTTGTAGTTAACTTTTCCTTTAAAATTTGAAATTTTTTATCACTTTGTTCTGTCCACATAAACTTTTTATTCTTCCTTTGTAATGATGTGATAGGATTTGCAATCTTAGAGAATCCCTCTACAAACCTTCGATAATACCCTGCTAAACCCATAAAGCTTCTCACTTCTGACACATTTTTAGGAATCGGCCATTCCACTATTGCCTTAATCTTTTCTGGATCAACTACTATTCCTTCTTTAGATATCATGTGACCAAGGTAATGGATTTTCCTTTCAAAGAAGGCACATTTTGAAAATTTCCCATATAATTTATGTTCCTTCAATCTTTGCAAGACTAGTTGTAAGTGAGCTAAATGTTCTTCTTCATTTCTAGAATAAATTAATATGTCATCCAAAAATACCAAGACAAATTTTTCCAAGAAATCATGGAACACGCTATTCATTAGATTCATGAAAGCAACTAGGGAATTAGTCACACCAAAAGGTACAACCGTGAATTTGTAATTCCCATATCTTGTTCTAAAGGCTGTTTTTGGGATATCCTCCTCCTTAATTATTAATTTATGATAGCCTGATCGTAAATCTATCTTGGAGAATACTGCTGCTCCCTTCATTTGGTCAAAAAGGTCTTCAATTCGAGGTAATGGATACCTATTCTTTATTGTGACCTTGTTTAGAATTCTATAATCAATACACAACCTTAGAGTTCCATCCTTCTTCTTAACAAAAAAGACTGGTGCTCCCCAAGGGGACACACTTGGCCTAATTAAGCCCTTCCCCAAAAGTTCTTCCAATTGCATTTTAAGTTCCTATAATTCTATAGTGTTCATTCTATAAGGTGCCCTTGACACTGGTTTAGCCCCTAGTAAGATGTCAATGGAGAAATCAAATTTTCTTTTTGGGGGTAATCCTAGTAATTCTTTTGGAAATACATCCTTATATTTTTGCAAAAAGGGGAAGTTTTCAAAGGTTGGAGTATTTTCTTCTTCATTCTCATCAAAACTTACTAAGTATATTTGAGCTCATCTTCTTCTTTCCTTCTTTAATTGCATTGCTGAGATGGTTTCTGCATTTATAGGTTCAAATTTTCCTTATATTTTGACCCTTCTTCCCTCATCATTGTAACACTCAACCACTTTATTGTAACAATCTACATTAGCATGGTGATGTGTTAGCCAACTCATCCCAATAATTACATCATATACTCTTAGGGGAGCCACATAAAGGTCTACCATTGTTTCAAATTCAGGAAATTGCACCCTTGCCTTTGATAAATATTTGGTTACTTCCCTAGTTGCCTTATCCCCATACTGAACCGTCCATGATGATTCCATATGGTTAACTCTTAGTGTTAACTTTCTTACTAATTCTGGTGAAATGAAACATTTAGATGACCTAGTGTCGACAAGAATTGAAATTGGTTGGTTGAAGAGGGTACCTGCGGTTTCTATGGGAACATTCTAGAATCTTGTCCTTCAATTTCTAATTGCTGCATGGATCCTTTGTTGTGGTCCTTGTTGGGGTTGGTTGTTTCTGATTTGACCTTGCATCCATGGGCAATCTCTAGCATAATTATTTCCTCCACACATAAAACACCCGCCTGGTGGTCCTCGTTTAACTTGGTTCCTAGGAGGATTATTCCTTGCTTCATTGTTCCTTGGTGGATAAGCTGCCTTGTTAAAATTCAGTTGATTATTCCTATTATAATTGTCCTTGTTATTATTGTATCCATTTCTTGGATTTTGATTTGGTGGTGGTCTTCTTTCCGATGCATTATTCCTTTGGTTTTTGTTGACATTGGGGTTTCCCTTGAACTCATGTTTCCTCTTATTATTAAAATTTTGTCTTGCTGCTGCTAGGGCTTGCACCTTCCTTTCTTGTTTAAGAGACTTTTCTAATACCTCATTCATGTTCTCAGGTCCATGCATATCAACCTCTGCCCCTATGTTGGTATTTAGTCCCAATATGAATTTCCTTGCTTGGCTCTTTTCATCTTTCTAATACATTGGCACATATTTCAATAATTTGGCAAACCTATCCCAATATTGTTGAATTGTTAGGGTCCCTTTTCGAAGGTTGTGGAATTCTGCCATTTTATCATCAAAGAATAACTGTGGTAACCACCTTTTACGGAAAAGATGAACAAATTGTTCCCATGTGATTGTGTCCTTATTGTATCCATTTTGTTCCTTAGCATTGGTCCACCAACTGGCTGCCTCCCCAATGAGTTGATAAGATCCCCATAAAGCCTTAGTGGTTTCACTAAAATCCCTTAACTCAAAGTATTTTTCCATTTCATTCAACCAATTTTCTGCCCCTTCACCTATCTGTTTCCCATCAAACTTTGGTGGAGTGATTTTCTTTACATCCTTTGATAATTCCATTATGTCATTCCCCCTTCTTACTTCTACTTCATTTCCTTGATTGCTCCCAAGATTCTCCCTTTCTTGTTCACCCCTATTTTCAATATTGTTTTTCCTTGTCCTAAGGTCTTATATGGATTTTTCCAAGTTGTTGATCTTATCCCTTTGTTCAGTTAGCAAATTTATTATGGCCTCCACCCCTGTTTCTTTATTTCCTTGCTCCTGCTCTTGGGAAATGCTAGCTCAGGTTACCCTTCTTCTTGCCATCTAGAATTTCCTGGAAAATTCAAATTCCCAAAATCAAAATTAGATTTGTTGTAGATTTTCTATCTCAATACTATCCAACTTACTCAAAATGTTAATCAAGTTGTAGTGAGCTCAAGGCCTAGTCTTTGAACCTTGGCTCTGATACCACATGTACAGACCCACACTTCCTTGAACCAAAAATTTTACTTTTTTTTAAAGTAAATCCCTTAATGTCTTGCTCAATTAGTTGTATACTCGGGAACTTCTATCCATACGGGATAGGTATCTATCCATCCGGGATAGGCATCTAACCATACGGGTTAGGATAATGTCCATTCGGGACCAATATTCATCTATCCATTCGGGATAGGCATCTAACCTTTTGGGTTAGGTTAATGTCCATTTGGGGACCAAGATCTATCTATCTAAATAAGATTGACATCTAACCACATGGGTTAGAAAATGCTCTGACCAGAGACTTAGACTCATCAGGACCATCTGGGTCTTGAGTCACTCTCTAAAGACTACACTCCCCTACTAGGAGTGCACCGAGGTCAACGTCCTTAGGAGTATGTGAGATAATAATAAAAGCTTGAGTCCCACCTCAGAATTTGGCCTAAAGCCTCGAGGAATCAAGCGAATCCATCTGGGATTCCTTCTGAGTATAACAAGTAATCTCTAGCTTCAATTTTAATATTTATTTATCTTCTTTTATCCTAAGGTATCTTAACAAGTCCAATAAGATAAACACCCTTAACCAATCCTAAATCCCCACCCCGAGCGCCTGCGTACTAGGGACAACTCTGTCCCTAGACTGCCTACATACAACATTTTAGCACGGGATCAAGGCGTATAATATGTAGTTCTATTTTCTAATCTATTGTTGGATGTAAACTGTTTTGTGGGTACGCGACCCTTTCTAGGGCCATCTCCCCAGACAGTTTCTCTTCGGTTGCTACCCACATGAGGGAGCATAAAGATTCATGGTGATCTTTTGCTTGTTTCCTAATTCATCTATGTCCCAAATTCCTATAAATCACGCCACCCTTTCCCGTTGAACAACAAATCATTGAAGATAAAAGAATTAAAAAGTTAATTTACATGTCCAAACCCTATTGGGGTTTTCTATAATTTTCACTAGCAGATGTAAGTCGATTATAGTATTATCTTTTTTAGATTATCGATCCAAGAGGGATTTCCCGCCCCTTGGATTTTAACTCCAAAAATGTTCCTTATTACTCCCCGACGATTTATAGAGACGATGCCATAGACACTGTTGTTGCAGCTTTATTAGGCTATAAGTGCAGTAACTCAAGCGCGACAGCATTACCCATAAACATGAGTCAGAGGCACCGTTAATACCGAACGCTACTAGTTTTTATGTTTTCCTCCTCTTATTTAAGTTTTCTATCTAAGAAGAAATTAAATGCATTATCAAATAATAAGAAAAGTAGTTTGTGCACATAAACCAAATGGAATATAAAAAATTTATACCTTCTTGCTAAGGAAGTAAAATTAAATTAACTTACTAAAAAAAAACTATTTATTCAAGTATAATTGCTAGAAAGAAATATTACTTACATCCTATGAAAGTATAAATTTTTGTAACAATGAATTGAATAGTCAAATCCATTTATGAAATAAAAACACTTAAACATAAAGTAAAATTCTTCAAAATGGGTGATCTAATTTATAGATGGTATGAATCTAATTATTTTGAAATGTTAGTATTTTTCTAGAAATGAAAAGTTTGAATCTATTCGCATATTCTATGTCATAGAATAAGTAGTTTTGATTTAAATTGCATGACACTAATATTTTCAAGATAAATATTCATCTAAGTTAGCATAAATAATTCCAACTCAAAGAGACTTCATGGCATAATCTATTGTTTCAAGACAAAAAGTTTATTAATTTTGGTTGCATAAATAAATAAATAATCCAACTAAAAAGAGACTTGATTTAAATTGTATAAGTTATTACACTAATTTCTTAGATAGATAAACCAATACAATGTCTTAATAAGAGCCTTGATTTTTAATTGTATAAGTTATACTACTAATGCCTCAAGATTTATGATCTATCTAAAGAAGGTTTGCATTAATTTGCATAAGTTTATTCTTGATAATATTCGAATAATTACATAATTATTTATTCACTATGACCTTGTTGTAATTAAATGAGTCAACCTTGTTTTAAGAAAAAAATGAATCTACTTGTATATTGAGGGAGAAAAATTAATTTAAAGAATAACCATGATATTTAAGTTTATTGTAACTATGATGTGCTATAAACCTTAAATCCCAAGAAAATAAATTTATTACATGTAGAGAGAGTTTACAATAAATCTAAGAGCTAAGTTTGTGGCATAACAAAAAGGAAATTTGATTAAAAATATGTTATTAATGCCTTAAGTTAGATAGTATTTTGTAAATTTAAGCTTATAATTTAATGTTTAATGGTCATAATTATTATTATAGAGTTGTAATTATTGTCATAAAAATATAGTATTGCCATAAGATATAAATGTTGTCATTCCTCTATTTTAAAATTTCTATAACTAAGTCCATACTCATAGTTTATCATTATTTATGAAGAAAAGAGATATATTATAAGTCCATTAATTATATTCAACATTAGCTAGTAACCAATTCCATATTTGTTCAAAGGAAATTAAATACTATCTCATAGAACCATAGTTTGGACTAAATCTTCATCAACCATCGATGTTAGTTAATTTATTGTCTTGCTAAGTTAGGATAACTTTATTAAAATTAAGAAGTTTATAGATTATTATTATTATATATATATATTTTTAATGAATAAACCCACCCTTTGATAGTTAATTAGACCGAATATTTTATTATTTAATCTATCCAATTGATACCCCTTTTTTTTATAAAAAATTCTATTAATTTATTTATTTCCAAAGAACAATCTAACTTTAAAACTAATTTCATTTAAGAATTAAATGAATATTAATTAGATATTATAAATAACTTGAATACAAAAGCACATATGTATTTTAACACTAATAAAATAATAATTCATTTATTTATAAATTTTATTTTATAAAAATTGATTTATATTTGTAATAACATTAACCGGATTAAAGGAAAATAATTTCTTTGTAAATAAACATAAATGAGAATAAATATATCGATTTAAAGAAGAAAAAATAAAATAGGAATAATAATAGTAGAAAGATTAGTTCCATTCTAGATTTAGTTGGAAAAACAAAAATAAATAAAGGATAGGTTGATTCTAGCAAATTTTCTAGATTTGATTAGTTATTCTAAAAGCAAATCAAAGTAAAGAATACCTTGATGTTAATGGAGTTGCAACAAATCTTCTCTTTGTGTCTTCTTCAACTTGATTCTTCCTCCTTCAATCCTATCCTTCTTCAAAATGATAGCATAAAAATACCATTCATGTGTTGTTGATGAGAGAAGAAATGGCCTCAATTTATAGACTTGAGAGGAGGTAAATGGAGGGTCAAGATTGGAGATTGATTCAACGGCTAGGATTGTTTGAGAAGGCGGGGTTTGGATTGATAGCCTCACTTTGTGACAAGTGTCACAAGAAGAAGGCTTTAAAAATAGGACCACATGGCATGGGGAGAGGAGCCAAGGGTGCTCACACATGTGTGAGCACACCTTGGGAGAAATGGATATGTCAAGTCTCCACACCTTTCCCAAAACTATAAAATTCGTCACTTCTTTTTAAGTGACCTTTTAGGGGTTCATACTTTGCCCAAAAGGCCATATTATGTTTTCAATAAGCTTCCACCCCATAGGTACTTACCCTAGGGGGTTCATTTTTACCCTAAAGTCAATAGAACAAGCCCAAATAACTATATGAAAGAGAATTCTAATTTTAAAATACAAATTTTGATTTGTGAGCACACCTTGGGTAGATGGGATGTTGACATGTCTATGACATATAAAAGAGAGGGTGGCTTGATAATGACATGTCTATGACATGTAATGGAGGGTGGTTTGACCATGTGTGCTCACACATGTGTGAGAACACATGGGGAAGCCAAATGGTTAAAAGAGGAAATGTCACATGCATGGTGTAACTCCCACACAAGGGTGAGTGGGGGTGAGTTGTAAGGTGATAGTGACTTGTGCATGCAACTTACAATGTGAGTGAAATTATAATAAATTTTTAAATTTAAAAAAGATATAATGAAAATTAATTAATCAATTAATTTAAGATTAATTAATTAATGGATTATGAAGGATAGTGATATCTCCCTAATCCTAATTAATTAGATTAAATGATGTATTATATTAAATTAATGTGACTTAGTAAAATGGATAATTTTATTAATTAAGTATAATGATAGATTGTGTCAATTAATAATGCTTAGGATAAGATGGGTACACTTGTCACTTAATGAATTAGCTTTTTATTCACAATTATTTTATTCATCATTTTATTTTATTTTATTTTATTATTTTTATTTTTCTCTAACATTTATTTATTAATATTGTTAACTTTTATTTGTTCCTTTTTAGGATTGTGTATTTAATAATTTTTTTTATTTTTTATTTTTTTATTTTTATTTGTTTTATTTATTTATTTATTTGTCTTTCTTTATTTAATCTCTATCTTCTTCACACATAAATTAATTATATAAAAACACTTACATAATATTACCACACAAAATTATGATATGTCTAAAGTTTTAACAAAAAGAGGGTCGTGACATAAATGATAAAGTATCTAAATAATATGAAAATGAATGATAAATGATAAACTATATGATATGTATAGGACCTAGATGAAATGATAATTATTAATGAAATGAGGATGAAGATGAAAGATGATAATGAAACAGATGTCTGAATATCCTCCACAAATAGTCCAAAGAGACATAACAGTCGTTGATGTTTTTGTTCAGCCTTTTTAAAACTCTGATGCAAATCTAGTATGCAGATATGTACAATGATCTAAATGAAATGCAACTAAATGAAACTACCACTTGTTGAGCCTTCTGTTAGCTTTCCTGAATCATCATAGAGAATTTTAAAATGTTGGAAGTATGTACAAGCATCAGAGGGGAAATTAGAACGAATGATGACCTGAGTACAACTTTCATGATTTTTGATATAGCAAGTGAACACAAGCATCGAGGTATAATTGAACCGAGATGACCTGAGCATTTCTTGCATAAACAAACAAAGACTAACCACTTTCTGATGCAAATGTGGAACTATCATCAATGATACGCTTTAGAAATCATGTCTCACGACATATTTGCACTAGATTGATAGTTAACCTCAAAACAACAGACAAAAAAATCATCCTCTTTCCTCGCCACTCTAGTTCAGTACATCATCGAGTGTGCTCTAGAGAGATGATATCGAAAATTAAAACAACCATTCGTCAAAATATAATAAGTATGCTATTCCAAACATTATTCATATTTTAGATCATCCAGATATGAGTCATGATATGGTACTTGTTCAAAATTGTTGTGATATGGATCAACAATTAGGTAGTGTTGTGCAATTTTTGCACACATGCCCCACCAAAGGTAGGGACCCTCTTTTTTCTTTTCCATCTCTGCCTCTTGGCTTGGTCAAATTTTGGTTTTTCTCTTCTTGGGAGGTTATTTTGGGATTAAGTCTAAACTGGGTTTGATGAGAACAATATTTTGAGGCTCTAGGGGAAATTTTTCTACCTTGGAATTTGAAAATGGGGATTTTGAAGTGAATTTTCAATGTTATATGTAATTTTTTTGCACCTATGAATAGAGGACAAAAAATTAGGCAGGGTTACTTTTTAAACTTTTTGAAAATTTCTTCTAAAAAAAAAGTTATGAGATTT
>VDFB02000015.1:456348922-456372949 GCA_007258455.2 Sequoia sempervirens | reverse complement strand
CAAATAAATGTGTCTTTGCCACTCATCAGGGCAAGATTCTTGGGCACATTGTTTCAAATGATGGGTTGGTCATTGATCCTACAAGAGTAAAATCTATCTTGACCATCCCACTTCCCAGCCACAAGAAAGGATTACATGGTTTATTAGGCACAATTAACTGTGAGAGGAGGTTCATTCCAAATCTTGATTCTTTGGTAAAGCCTCTTACTTATGTTCTTAAGAAAATTATGATCTTCAAGTGGACCAAAGAAGGAAAGGGTAGTTGTGAGTCTATCAAACAATAAATTTCTCAAGCTCCTACCCTTGTCAATCCTAACTATGACATGGATTTTATTATTTATACCTTTGGAGGTGAAGCAATTATATATGTTGTTCTAACTTAACTAAATAAGGAAAATATGGAGTAGCCCATTGCTTTCTTTATTGAAGGGCTAAAAGATTATGAGGTCAAGTATAGCTACATTGAAAAGCAAGCTCTTGCTACTATTAGAGAATTGAAAAAAATTATACATATATGTTGTCTAATAACAAGATACAACTAATGGTGCCCCATATCAACATTAAAGAGTTCCTACTAAGTAGAGATATCAATGAGAAAAAGGTTGGATGGATCACCAAGGTGATGGAGTATGATGTTGACATTACAATCATCAAGCTAGTGAGAGGAAAAGGGTTGTGTGAGAAACTTGTACAAACATTTGAGACTGCTACGAAAGTTTTCCTTGTGCTACAAGAACCATAAGCACCAAATGTAAACATACAAGTAATTGGGTGCATGATATGACTACCTTTTTACAAGAAGGTAGATATCTTTTGCGTATAGATAGGACCAAAAGAAGACATTTCAAATTAGATTCCATTCCATATGCTATAGTGGATGGCATACTCTTCAGAAAGGATTTCAATGGATTCCTATTAAGATGCATAGAGGTAGATCAAGTCAGTAGATTGCTAAATGAATTCCATAATGGCTCTTTAGGTGGCAATTTCTCTGCAAGGACTATTGCTAAAAATATTATGAAGGTTGGTTATTATTGACCAACCTTGTTCAATGATGCTCACAAATGGGTGATAAATTACAAAATGTGTACTTTTATTTCTAGAAAGAAAAGGTTGGTTTCCCTCCCTCTTCACCCCATTCAAGTTGATCAACCATTTACATAGTAGGGTTGGATTTTATTGGTATGACAAATCCACCATCAATTGCTTGTCATAAGTGGATTTTAACAGTCACAGACTACTTTACTAGGTGGACTAAGGTAGTTGCTTTGAAGGATACGATAGATGCTTTAGTTTTAGAATTCTATGATCAAATGGTTACAAGATTTGGAACTCTTTCCATCGTCATTTTAGATAATTCCAAGGCATTTTACTAGTGCTCAGATCCTTGATTGGGAAATGAAGCATGGTATTTACTTGAAGACCCCATCTAATTATTATCCTCAGGGTAATGGCTTGGCTGAGTCTTCAAATAAAAATTTCATCAGAATTATCAAGAGGACCATTGAAGACAACCAAAGGGTCTGACATAGTAGGTTGAAGACAACCCTTTGGTCTGACAGGATTACTCTTGAAAGAGTAATTGGTAATTCTCCTTTCATAGTAGTTTATGGAAGGGAAGCAGGATTACCATTATCACTAGAGCTTCCTCCCCTTGAGTTGGCACATCAATTGTATTTAGAATGAAATGATTCTATGATACTAAGGTTGGCTAAGCTCTTGAATCTAGAAGAGACAAGAAAAAAATCTATGCAAGTCATAGAAACACATCAAGCACAAGTCAAAAGAAATTTCGACAAGAAGGTCATTCATAGAGAGTTTCAAATGGGATATCTAGTGCTAAAATGGGATGTAGATAGAGCTAAAGATGGAATACATTCCAATTTTGATTTCATTTGGAGTGGTCCATATGCAATCACTAGCTGCAAGGAGGCCAATGCATTCCATCTTTTTACGTTGGATGGTGAGGTTCTTCCAATCTCAATAAATGGGATTCATCTCAAACCTTATTTCTGATAAGTGTTGAGTTTTCATGTACAAATTGTAAATATTTTTTCTTTTCATCAAGTGATTTGCACACCCTACATTCTCCTTAAGGGAATGTATGTTCCTAGTTTCCATGCTTTCCTCCTAGTGTAGCTACACATGATTTTATTTTTTTCCCTTGGGAGGCCCCATTTTTTCGACCCCTTTCATGACTCTGTGTACAATGGACTGATAAGGCCTCTAGATTCCATGATTAGCAGGCAATCATGAAATAGAAATTTCCAAAATGTTGATATATTTTATGCCACCCTTGGATTCACATCATTTATATCCGATAGGAGAGATCCTATGTGTGCATCCTATTGAAATCCATGATTATTTTTGATGAATCTGGGTCTTTGAAGTTTTGAACTCCTTAATAGTGTCTAATTATGGTTCTAAACTTACAAGATAGGGCTTTCAAAACTGTTATGTGCTTAAACCCTAAACCCATGAACTTGGCATGCACTTTTGTTATAAACTCATGTTGACCTTTTGTTCCTAGTTAGTCTTGCATCCCTAAGTTAGAAGTGTTAATTTCCCCATTCTTCATTTTACCTAGGCAACCCCCTCTTTATGAACAACCTTTAAACATGTGTTAATTACCACCACTTAGGTCTTTGCATCACCTATTGCTAAAGACTTGTTGCTCACTGGTTCCATTTCCATGATGAGAAATGAGCTTACTTTCCATGCATCATGTATCACTACAAACATTTTTCCTCTCAATTCATTTTTACAATGTGTGATGGCTTAAGTTTACCTCATATTTCTATCCTCTTTCACATTTCATTTATGTTTGTGAGTGGTGAGGACCTTTGCACGATGCACAATGAATGGTCCAAATGCAAGGACATGATCTATCAGCTATCACATGTGGTATTTGTATCACGATTTCATCTTATAAGGTTGAGTTGCTTTCCATGATGGTCTTTTTTGCTGCGATGAGAGAATTAATGGTTTATATTTGAGAAAATCCATTTGATGGTCATCACGAGGGTTATTCACATCATGGTTTGGAAACATAATGCATTGAGCCTTTCTATGATAAGCGATGAGGATATAAATAAGGTAATTTTTTAGGAGATAGGTGGATATCAGAGGGACCTAAAATGTAGTCCCTTCAACATTTTGATGGATGGTACTTCTTGTGATGTGCGATGCCAGTGATATGGTGGGTCCAGATTCAATGTGAAACATGCATCTAGAGTAATAGATGGCATATTTTTATTACATCAATGGCCTCTAATGCATCATGAATTGATTTCTTGTTCTCTTGGAGGGATGATAAATTTATTGAAGGTACGTGATGGATGTTGATCTTGATTCTCCTACCCTTCATCTCCAATATAATCTCATTCATTTGGAAATATGATCTCAACTCTTCATCTCCAATCTGATGGTCTACATTCAAACTTTAACGGCTAATTAATCTTGTTCATGGTAGATATGCAAAAGTTATTTTCTTAGTGGCATTCCTAGCTACTAGATCAAATTTGATCAACTATGGACCAATTTATTTTCAATGCTACTTTTTAGAAATGGATGGTGCCATTACTCCTTGAGTTGTCGTAGATGCCATATTCTCTTGTCAGGGTATGTTGATTGGATATTGTGTTGTGGATTCCATGGGTGCCCATCTTTGCATTCATGAGAGCCATCTTGTTGGAGTTTGTTTGAGTTGTCAGTGCCTTTATGGCTTGTTATGTTTCTCTATATGTTGGATGTTTCTGATATGTGGTTTTCATTAATGTCAACACTATTGGAATTAATGTCTTCAAGGTTGTATATGTTGAGGATATTGAGAAAATTGTAATAAAATAAGTCGCAAGTTGTCAGTGGTGAAGTGAAGTTCAGTCTATTGGTTAGCTCAATACATTGTTGATCAAAGGTTGTGGATTAAAGGGTTTGTTTTTTATTATAGCTAGTTTATCCACATTAAGTTTCAGAGAATCTGCATGAAGATTTGATCGAGTTATGAGTAGTTGTGTTCTGACAGTCATTATGTTCCTTCAGTTGGTGTTCTTGAATGAAGATGATGTGATTCTAGTAAGTTTACTTGTTGTGGATGCTTCTCTAGTGAGTCATGATGTTTGTGGATGTTTCCAGATCATTCTCTATCTGTGTTGCATGTTCACATTGATCATTGTGCTCATGATTAGAGATTTTCTCTTGCATGTTCAAATTTTTCCTTCTCTTGGCCGATAGGGTGTTGTAGCATGTTGTGGATCTTTGAGGAATATTTTTTGAAGGTGCTTCATGTTTGAGGATTTTATTTTGGGTCTTCATTATGTTGTGGCTGACATTATTCAATTCACAATGAAAATTATTTATTGTTTTGGGCCGACAATTTGCATATGTTTTATTATTTTGATTGAGGCTGACATGTAGCAATGTAATATCTTGTTGTGGATATATATAAGAAATCATTTATTCCATTTGAATGAATGTGTGCATTAGATGTGTGAATAAAATCCTAATCATTCGAAGGCAGAAGCAGAGTGTGAAGAAGTGTTCATGTACTTAACCGAAATTGTAATCAGGCATTAGCAGACGCTATTTTCTCAGTTCAAAATCCTATGGATGTAATCCAAATGTTTATGTAAGACAGTGTGTCTTCTTTTGGATAGTAAGCCTTTCTATATTTGAGCAGTGAGCTCTAGGTAGTGTGCCTGAATGCAAGTGCATTCCCTATTTATTTTCCTTTATAAATTAACAGGGTATAATCTTGTGGACTAACCTCCACCATGGTTTTTCCCCTAATAGGGTTTCTACATAAAAAATATTAGTGTTATGTGTGTTTCTGATGTGTTGATGATTTATGTTTTCATGGTTATTAATCACATCTAAGAATAAGGTTAATAAGTTTTAATTTTTGTGGCAATTCATTCACCCCCCTCTCAGTTTTCTACCCTTGTGTTGCCAACAATTGGTATTAGAGCAGGTTCCTTGGAAGAAGTTTAAAAAATTGAGGTGATCTGGGATGGTGACATACAAGAAGGATGGTATAAGATTTGATGGAACAAATTATTCTCTATGGAAGACTTGAATGGAGTGTCATCTAAGATGCATTGGTCAACCCTTCTAGAAAATTACAAGGAATAGGTATGTTATCCCACAAAATATTCCTTCTATTGTTGTTGAGATTAAGGATGTCAAGTACAATATCAAGGCTAAGGAAGCATTTGTTAAGTTCTTTGACTGATTCTGAGATGACAAATGTTATGGATCTGAAGACTACTTATGAGAATTGGAAAAATTTGGAAACCTTGTATGAAGGTGATGCTCATATGAAGATTGCTAAGTTGCAAAGCCTGAAAGGGAAATATGAAATGTTGAAAATGGGTGATGATGAGAACATTACTTATTCAACTTGTGTGCAGTATCAAATGTGCTGGTGGACAATTGGAAGAATCAAAGATTGTTGTTAAAGTATTTAGATCTTTTCTTGCTACATACAAATCCAAAGCTACTACTATTAAGGAGATCTAGACTATGACGAATGTAACTAGAGACATGTTGATTGGTAAGATTACTACTTTTGAGTTGAGTGAATTTGGTGATTCTCTTCCTAAGATAGGATATGCATTCAAGGCTACTACCTCCAGAAAAGATAAGTAGAGCTATGATCTCAGAGAAATTTCTTCTAGAAAGGTATTCAAGTATGAGGAGGAAATGTGAAATATTTAAGAATAAGAGAGAGAGCTAGAGGAGCTTGAAGCACTTATTGTCAAGAGGGAAGCCAAAGGAGAAGGTACATATAAAGGGAAATTTCCTATTAAATGTTTTTCTTGCAATAAGATAGGTCATTTTGCATCAAGGTGTCCGGCAAGAGTTCCTAAGCCAAGACGTAACAAGCCTAGATTCCAAAGAAAGTGTTATTATGCTGCTAATGAAGGTGTGACAAATGATGAATCTGATAAAGGTTATGTAAGTTAGGATGAATGGGTATTTATTGCTATTAAGGAAAATGATCATGTACCTACTTAATCTATTGCTCAAATGTGGAGAAATCCCTAGCTGCTCGAGTTGAAGAGAAAGATGAATGGGTGATTGACAGTGGATGCTCTCATCACATGACAGGTGATAAAAGAAAATTTGTGAGCTTGGAAAAGTATGATGGTGGTGTTGTAAGATTTGGTGATGAAAAAGTTGGTGTAATTTGTGGCAGAGGATCCATTTCTCTTGACGATAAGCATAATACTAATGATGTCCTTCATGTGGAAGGTTTGAAGCATAATATCTTAAGTGTTGGAAAAATGGTTGACAAGGGATACAATGTTCAATTCAGGAATGGAAAGTGTAGAATATTGGAGAGTTCTAGAAATTTGATTTCTTTAAGTACAAAAACAAAAGGTAACATCTTTCACCTAAATGCTACTGGTAAAAGTTGTCTGATTGCTCAAGTTGATGAAAGTTGGTTGTGGCATAGGAGAATGTGTCATGTAAACTTTGACAATATTATCAAGAAAAGTTCTACTCAGGTAGTGAGAGATCTTCCTATGTTGGTAAATCCTACTAATACTATATGCAAGGAATTTCAGTTAGGGAAGCAAAGTAGAATTTTGTTCTAGAGAAAAAAAAAATTTCAAATCAAGTGTTGGATCTTGTTCATATTGATTTGTGTGGTCCTTCTGGAATCATAAGTTTACAAGGAGACCAGTATTTCATGCTACTTATTGATGATTACTCCAAATTGATGTGGGTTACTTTCTTAAGGGAAAAATCTGAAGCTCTAGAGAAGTTAAAGATTTTTAAGGCTACGGTTGAGACAAAGACAGGTCTGAAGATTAAATTTTTGAGATTAGATAGAGGTCGTGAATTCACTTCCCATGAGTTTAATTATTTTTGTGAAAAGAATGGGATAAAGAGAAAATTATCTACCTCACGGACCCCTCAACAAAATGGAGTTGTGGAAAGGAAGAACAGGACAATTCCAGATGCTACTAGGACTATGATGTTGGAAGGAAATGTTCCTCATATCTATTGGACAGAAGATATGAGTACTATTGTTTACACTCTCAACCAGGTACAAGTCAAAGGTGATACTGGTAAGACTCCTTTTTAGCTATGGTTTGGTCACAAGCCTACTGTTAGGTACTTCAAAATCTTTGGGAGTAAATGCTATATCAAAAAAGATGAAGATATAGGAAATTTTGATACTAGAAGTGATGAAGGAATATTTCTTGGTTACTCTACTAAGAGTAAAGCCTATCGGTGCTACAACAAGAGATTGAGGAAAGTAGTTGAAAGTGCTAACGTCAAGGTTGATGAAAACATAGCTAGACCATCTAGAACCTATGGATATGATTCAGATGATCAAAATAATAGTTCAGTCATAGGAAAGAAAGTTCAGACTTAAAATCAAGTTCAAATAATTCTAGTGAATCAAGAAAATCAAGAGGAAGGAACTAGTGAAAGTGCAAAAGAGAGATCGCAAGAGCTAGAAGTTCAAGAACATCCTAAGACTCCAAGGTATGTAAGACTAAATCATTTAGAAGATCAAATTATAGGTCATAAGAGAAAAGGTGTTAAGACTAGGAGAAATTTTTTAGAAGAATACTATTTGATTTCAAAGAATGGGCCTAATAGTGTGAATGAAGCATGCAAAGATGAGCATTGGGTAGAAGAAATGAAGGAAGAACTATAGTAGATTGAGAAGAATGATACATGGATTCTTGTTCCTAGACCTAAGGACAATAATGTAATTGGAACTAAATGGGTTTTTAGAAACAAACTGAATGAGCATGGTGAAGTTGTTAGAAATAAAGAAAGACTGGTATGTAAAGGATATTCTTGGATGTAAGGAATTGAATTTGAAGAAACCTTTGACCCTATTGCTAGGATTTAAGCTATGAGACTATTTCTTGCTTATGTTGCTTACAAAAACTTCAAGGTTTATCAGATGGATGCCAAATCAACATTTCTAAATGGTGAACTGGAAGAAGTGTATATTGAGGAACCTGATGGATTTCAATTGACTGATAAGGGAGATATGGTTTTTCAGCTAAAGAAATAATTGTATGGACTTAAGTAAGACCTAAGAGCTTGGTATGCCAGATTGGACAAGTATTTGTTGAAGCTTGGATTTAATAAAGGTACTACTGATAGTAATTTGTATTTGAAGATTGAGCATGATAAAAATTTGAATGTTGAAGTTTTTGTTGATGATATCATTTTTGGAGGAGATGATGGTTTGTGCATGAAGTTTGCTGATGAGATGCAAAGTGGGTTTGAGATGTCTATGATTGAAGAGATGAAATTATTTTTGGGATTACAAATTACTCAGCTAGATAAAGGGATCTTTATATCTCAGTCCAAGTATGTGAAAGAATTAGTAAAGAAGTTTGGTATGGAATATTCAAAGCTAGTTGGTACATCTATGGTGATCAGATGCAAGTTGACACAAGATGATGATTCCCCAAAAGAAAATCAAAGCAGATACAGATCGATGATTGGTGGATTTCTCTATTTGACTCAAACTAGACTTGATATCATGAATGTCATATGTATTGTTGAAAGATTTCAAGTTGATCCTAAGGAATCTCATGTAACTATTGTGAAGAGGATTTTTAGATACTTGAAGGGGATAATTGATTTTGGCATATGGTATCCTAAAGATGATGATCTTACTTTAAGCACCTTTATTGATGTTGATTGGGTAGGTGATGTGAATGATAGAAATAATACTAGTGGTGGTGCATTTTTATGGGTAAGAAGTAGAATTACAATTCATTATCTACTACATAGGAAAAATATATTGTTGCTACTAATAATTGTACTCAATTATTGTGGATGAAGCAAATGTTGAAAGATATTAGAGTTGTGTATGATGAACCTATTGCTATATTATGTGATAATTCAAGTGCAATTAACATTTCTAAGAATTTGGTGTTGCATTCAAAGGCCAAGCATATATCTATCAAGTTTCACTTTTGAGAGAGAAGGTGAGTGAAAAGGAAGTTAGATTGGAGTATGTGCCTAATAAGGAACAAATTGCAGATATATTTACCAAACCATTGCGTAAGGATACTTCTGGGTATCTCAGAGAGAAACTAGGGGTGATTACCCCTCCTAATCAGAACTAAGATGCATTCACTTTCATTAGTCTATGCATTTCATAGTCATATCTTGATCTAGATTGATGTTGTGGTCGTTGCTACTCAGGGGGAGTAGTCAGATGTTTAGATATGTGGTTCAAAGCTTGTGTGGAGAAAAGAGATCTTTGTCATTGATTTCAAAGGGGGAGAAGAGTCATGTGAACAAATGTGAATTATCTAGGGAGAAGAGTCGTGTGAAAGAGTTGAGGAGAAAAGAGTCAGAACCTAAGGTAGAGTAAGTGCTAAAGATAGTTGTGTTGATGATGTTTTTCACATCATGTGTTGCCATCAATTCCAAAGGGGGAGATTGTTGGCTATTTTTGATATGTGGTTGTCATTGATGCCAACACTATTGGCATTAATTTCTTCAAGGATGTATATGTTGAGGATATTGAGAAAATTGTAATAAAATAAGTTGCAGGTTGTCAGTGATGAAATGAGGTTTAGTCTGTTGGTTAGCTCAGTACATTATTGATTAGAGGTTGTGGATTAAAGGGTTTGTTGATGTAGGAGCATCCTTGGTTCTTGGAAATCTCGCATCAACCAAAAATATTTTCTTTCAGTTTTGTTGTAGTTTTGTTCTTTCTTAGTTCATGTTCATGGGTTGGTCATATTTTCTCACCAAACCTTGTGGATCTTGGTTTACATTGTGGAAATGATCATTTTCCTTATTCCAAGATTTGAGTGTGATTGGATCTTTTTTCAGCAAGTTATCAATTCCATATTTTATGGCAGTTTCTTGAACTAACACTAGAATAATTTTCAAAGTAAGCGGTTAATTTGATCACCAGTGGATTGATCCCATAACTTGTAGATCTTAACGATGTGATTTTAAGTGTTCCATGAAGTGTCCCCAACCTTAAATATAAGTCCACACTTTGTCCTATGCAGCCGTTGATGGAGTAATTCAAATTTAAGGCTGACATGTTCATGCACACATTATATTTTCTTTCATTAGAGAATGTAATGATCTTTTGTCTAACGTTAATGTTTCTAGAATTGTGGATATGATATAAATCTTGTAATAGATCTTTAAAATAGGAGATATTTTGATCCAGAAGAAGAATATAGATTGCATCTGTAATATTTTGCTCACATATAGGAGCATATTGGAATGTTATATTTTTTAGCATGTTTTATCAGGCCTGTGAGTTGAATCTGTAAGCCCAGATGCTTTTAGTCGATTGTATTTAAGATTTATGTTAATGAGAATATTTGCATCTAAATTTTCCTCCATATTTTTTGTTTCTTCTATTGTGTTACTCTTTTTTCACAGTCCAGATTGTTCTCTTTAAGGGCCCTCCTACCGTGGCTGGGCTAGATTGGTATCAGAGCGATGATCAATTCATGTGGGGTCGTCAGAATTTGTGGAGTCCTATTGAATATTTTTTGTGAGGTTACAGATTGATGATCTGACCTACAGCTGCAAAGGACTTGTGTAAGGATGGAAGGAAGAATAAATGTTAGAGTAAATGGAGCATGTGGAAATGCAGACCAAGCTTTAATGGAGATGGTGAGATGAATTGCTACCAAATTGGATGCAGTCAAAATGGCCCAGAGGATAGTTTGACTAGTTGATGATGTGAGTGATGAAGAGGTAGAAGTACAAGAAGAAAGAGGAAGGGAAGAGAAACCTATCCTAGATCAGGGAGAAGAGAGGTTCATAAGAGCCCTAACTAGAGTGAATACAAAACCCCATTTTAATCCATCAAATTATAATGGTAAGTTGGATTCAGAAGAATTTCTTGATTAGATTATAGAGATGGAAAATTATTTTGAATTTGAAGGTACCACTGAAGATAAGAAGGTAAATTTTTCTTGTATAAAGTTGAGAGGACATGCATCCCTTTGGTGGGAACATTTGTAGATAGATAGGAAAAGAAGAGGAAAAGAAAAGATGAAGTCATGGGATCAGATGGTGAATAAGTTGAAAACAAATTTTATACCTATAGATTATTAAATCAGTTTTTTCTAGAAAATGCAAAATTTGAAACAAAAGGAATCAAGTGTGACAAAGTATACTGAAGAGTTCTATAAGTTGAATATCGGATCTGGACATTTGGAGGATGAGATTGAGCAAGTAGCTAGATATGTGAATGGTTTGAGGTCATCTATTCAGGATGAGATTAGTTTGATCAAGTTGAAAATTTTGGAGGAAGCATATCAATGTTCTCTAAAGGAAAAAGAGAAGTTGAATAAAAGACATGAGTAGAGAGAAGGAAGAGGTGGAAGATTTCAAAGAGGAATTACTTTTACTAGAGGAGGAAGAGGATATTTTCATAGAGGTGATGGAAAATCTTATAGAAGAGGAGGATATGGTGGTTACTGGAATGAAGGTTATAGAAGAGATGATAGAGGCCACAAGAAAAGTGTATTCAGGGGAACTTGTTATAAATGTTGTGAAGGACATACAACATTTGAATGCAATCAAGGAGAGACAAGTAGGAAGACAAAAAACAATATAAGAATAGCCTTTTTTGAGAAGGATCATGATGGATCATCTAATGAACCAGAAGATGGAGAAGTGTTGGTGAATAAGAGAGTATTATGTCAAAGTGAGATGGTGTAGGAGCCATTGTAGAGAAAGAATTTATTTCGAACCAGATGCAAGGTAGTTGGTAAATGTTGCAAAGTGATTGTGGAAAATGGAAGTTTTGAGAACCTAGTTTCTAAAGAGATGGTGACCAAATTGAAGCTAGAAAGGTTGAAACACCTAAAGCCCTATCAGATATCTTGGATTCAAGATGAGCATAAGATTATAGTAAATGAACAATGTTTGGTGAAATTGAAGATAGGAAATTACCATGATGAAGTTTTGTGTGATATCGTGCCTATGGATATATGCCATGTTTTGTTGGGAAGGCCTTGGAAGTATGATAAATAAGCTATTCATGGTGGAAAAAAGAATATATATACCATTTTTGCTAATGGGATGAAGCAAACCTTGTTTGCATTGGAAAATGTTCCTAAAGTTGAGGTTTGTAAGAATGCTAGGGTTTGTATGGCTGATGGAAGGAGATTCTTTGATGGATTGAGACATGAGAATGTGTGTTATGCCTTAGTTCCTAAGAAGGATAAAGATTTGAATCATGAAGAACAACTAGAAGAGATAAAGGAGTTGCTGCCAGAATATGAGGAGATCATTTTAGATAATGTACCTGATGGATTGCCACCTATGAGGAGTATTAGTCACTATATGGATCTGATTCTTGGAGCTAGTCTACCTAATAAAGTAGCACACTGGTTGACACCGATAGAGAATGAGGAGTTGAATAGAAAAATGCAAGAATTGTTGATTAAGGGTTTGATCAAAGAAAGCTTAAGTCCATGTGTAGTGCCTGTTGTGTTAGCACTTAAGAAAGATGGAGAATAGAGGATATGTATAGATTCTAGAGCCATAAACAAGATCATGGTGAAGTATAGATTTCCTTTTCCCCGAATGGATGACATTATGGATATTTGAGTGGAGCTAAATACTTTGCAAAGATAGATTTGAAGATTGGATATCATTAGATCAAAATAAAAGAAGGGGATGAGTGGAAAACAACATTCAAGAAAAATGAGGGATTGTATGAGTGGTTGGTGATGCCTTTTGGATTAACAAATGCACTGAGAACTTTCATGAGGTTGATGAATGAGGTAGTGAAGAAATTATTGGGTAAGTTTGTGATTGTTTACTTGGATGACATCTTGTTTTTCAGTAAGAGTAGAGAAGAACATTTGTTGCACATAAGACAAGTTTTGTAGAGGTTGAGAGAGGAGTAGTTGCTAATAAACATTAAGAAGTGTAGCTTCATGAAGGAAGAGTTGGTATATCTAGGATTTGTGATATCTTTGGATGGATTGAAGATGGACCTTGAGAAGGTAAGATCAATTGTTGAGTGGTCTACACCAGATAGAATTGTAGAGGTAAGATCATTTCATGGATTGGATAGTTTCTACTGTAAGTTCATTAGGAATTTAAGTTCTATTTGCAATCCTATGACAAAAACAATGAGAGGAGATAGGAAGGATTTTAGATGGATATCTCGAGTATATTGAAGTTTTGAATTGTTGAAGCAGAAGGTGATTGAGCACCTTGTGTTGGCTTTACCATATTTCAATAAGGTATTTCAAGTAGACTGTGATGCATGTGGAAATGCAATTAGAGAAATATTTAGTCAAGAAGGGAGACCTATAGCTTATTTCAGTGGGAAGTTGAATGATGCTAGGAGAAGATATTTTGTGTATCATCATGAGTTTTATGCCATAGTTCAATCCTTGAAGAAGCGGAGAAATTATTTTTTGCCTAAAGAATTTTTGTTGTATATGGATCATCAAGCATTGCAATCTTTGAATAGTCAAAGTAAGTTGAATCAAATACACTTGAGATGGGTAGAATTCTTGCAGAGCTATACTTTTGTTTTGAAGTATAGGAGTGGAAATTCAAATAGAGTTGTTGATGCCTTGAGTAGGAGAAGGAATTTACTGAAAGAGATGAGAATGGAGGTATTAGTCTTTGATGAATTGAAGAACTTGTATGAGGAAGACCCAAATTTTGTAGAACCTTGGAGAGCTTGTAAAGAACTAGTTTCAGAGGGTAGAAGTCAGTGGTTAGATTATTTCATTCAAGAGGATATGTTGTTCAGAGGTAATCAATTGTGTATACCCTGGAGTTCCATGAGGGATAACTTGGTGAAGGAGAAACATAGTGGAGGATTGTCAGGACACTTTTAAGTTTACAAGATAGTAGCATTGGTAAGTGAGCATTACTTTTGGCCACATATTCATAAGGATGTTAGGATATTTGTGCAGAGTTGTAGAGTTTTTCAAGTTGCAAAAGGAAGTAGTTAGAATTTTGGATTGTATAGGCCTTTAATAGTTCCAGAGAGACCTTGGGAGGATATCAATATGGATTTACTGAAGACACAAAGAGGTAATGATTTTGTATTTGTGGTAGTAGATATATTTTCTAAGATGGAACATTTCATACCCTATAAGAAGACAACGGTTGTAGTACATGTAGTAGACTTGTTTTTCAAGGAAGTGGTTAGATTGCATGGATTACCTAAGAGTATTGTTTCAGATAGAGATGTAAATTTTGTTGGTTACTTTTGGAGGACACTTGTGAAGAAGTTGAAGACATATCTAAAGTTTAGTTCTACATTTCACCAACAAACTAATGGACAAACAAAAGTAGTAAACATGAGTTTATGGAATTTTCTAAGATGTTTGGTTGGAGAGAAGACTAGAAGTTGGGATTTAGCCCTTGCACAAGTAGATTTTGCTTGCAATAATTCAGTGAATGGGAGTACCAAAAAGACACCTTTTGAGATTGTTACTGGAGTTCATCCTAGAGCTATATCAGAGTTGAGAGACATCAGTATGGAAGATAAGAGGAGTGTAGAAGTAGAAGAATTTTTAGAACATATGAAGGAAGTGCATACTCAAGTGAAACAACAATTGGAAGACATGAACCAGAAGTATAAGGAGAAAGCAAATGAAAAGAGGAGACATAAGGAATTCAAAGTTGGAGATGAAGTGAGTGTATATTTGAGGAAGGAAATATTTCCAGTTGGTACATACAACAAGTTGAAGATGAGGAAGTTTGGATCTTGTAAGATCTTGAATAAATTTGATTCAAGAAATGCATATGGAGTGGAGTTATTGGATACTATGGGTATATCACCTATATTCAACATTGTAGAACTACATAAGTACCATGAAGTAGAATTCAGTGAAGACAGTAAAGAAAAATTGGAGAATTAGTTTCCTAAACAATAGTCATATGAGATTGAAGAGATTTTGGATATCAGAGATGGGAGAAAAACTCTTGGAAGGCAGTACAAAGAATATCTTGTGAAGTGGAAAGGTAGACCAATGGAGGATTCTTCTTGTATTTCTTAGGCTGAGGTAGACCATCTTGGTTTTCCTTTACCCCAAAAAAGTGGGGGACTTACTTTTCAATAACCCCAAATGTCTGATGCAGGAGCATCCTTGGTTCTTGGCAATCTTGCATCAACCAAAAATATTTTCTTTCAGTTTTGTTCTTCTTTTTTTCTTTCTGATTTCATGTTGGTGGATTCATCATCGTTGCTCACCAGACCTTGTGGATCTTGGTTTACATCATGGAAATGATCATTTTTTTTATTCCAAGATTTGAGCGTGATTGGATCTTTTTCTGTAAAGTTATCAATTCTGGATTTCATGGCAGTTTCTTGAACCGACACCAGAATAATTTTCAAAGTAGTTAATTTGATCACTGGTGGATCAATCTTGTAACTTAAAAATCTTAACAGTGTGATTAATTGTTCCATGAAGTGTCCCTGACCTTCAATATAGGTCCACACTTCATCCTATGTACTCATTGATGGAGTAATTCAAATTTGAGGCTGACCTATTCAAGTGCACATTATATTTTATTTCATTGGAGAATGTAATGATCTTTTGGTTGACACAGATGTTTCTAGAATTGAAAATATGATATAAAGCTTGTAATAGATGTTTATAATAGGAGAGATTTTGATCCAAAAGAAGAATATAGATTGTATATGTAATATTGCACTTGCATATAGGAGCATATTGGAATGTTGTATTTTTGAGCATGTTTCATGAGGCATGTGAGCTGAATCTCTAAGCCCAGATGTTGCCAGCCGATTGTAACTGAGATTTTTGTTAATGAGAATATTTGCATCTGCATTTGCCTCCATATTTTATGTTTCTTCTTTTGTGTTACTCTTTCTGCACGGTCTGGATTATTCTCTTTGAGGACCCTCCTATAGTTGTTGCACCATTTTCTGTCGTGTATATCTAGTTTATCACATTAAGTTTCAGAGATATGCATGAATATTTGATTGAGTTATGAGCAGTTGTGTTCTGACAGTGATTTTGTTGCTTCAGTTGGTGCTCTTGAATGAAGATGATGTGATTCTAGTAAGTTCAATTATTGCAAATGCTTTTCTAGTGATTCATGATGTTTGTGGATGTTTCTAGATCATGCTCTATCTATGTTACATGTTCACATGGATCGTTGTACTCCCGATTAGATATTTTCTCTTGCGTGTTCGTGTTTTTCTTGTTCTCTACTGACATGGTGTTGTAGCATGTTGTGGATCTTCAAGGAATAATTTTTGAATGTGTTTGATGTTTGAGGACTTTATTTTGAGTATTCATTATGTTGTGGCTGACATTGGTTGATCTGGATTGAAAATTATTATTATTTTTTGGTCGACAGTTTGCATATGTTTTATTATTTTTATTGAGGCCGACATGTAGCAATGCAATCTCTTGTTGTGGATATATATAAGTGATTGTTTATTCCATTTGAAGGAATACATGTACGAGATGTGCAAATAATTTCCTAACCATTCAAAGGAAAAAGTAGAGGTTGAAGAAGAGCGAGCAAAGTGTCAAGAAGTGTTCATGTGCTTAACTTGAACTATAATAATGCATTAGAAGATGTTATTTTCTCAGTTCAAAATCTTGTGGATGTAATCTGAATGTTTCTTTAAGATAGTGTGTCTTCTTTTGGGTAGTAAGCCTTTATGTATTTGAGCAATGAGCTCTAGGAAGTATTCCTGAATGCAAGTGCATTCCCCATTTATTTTCCTTTATACTTTTAACAGGGTATAATCTTGTGGACTAACCTCCACCATGGTTTTTCCCCTAACAGGGTTTCCACATAAAAAAATCTTGGTGTTATGTGTTTTTTTGATGTGGTGATGATTTATGCTTTCATGGTTATTTATTATATTTGATAATAAGGTTAATAAGTTTATTAAGCTTGAATTTTAGTGACAACTGATTCATCCCCCCCTCTCAGTTGTTTGTCCTTGTGTTGCCAACACTATAATGGGAGCAATTCATATGATTTTAAATTTGATCGAATTAATCTCTTCCTACAAACCCTAGTTAGGTTAGGGTTAGGGTTTTGATTTTAAATGTTGGTTATTCATGAACCATAAAGGAAAATATGGTATCGTTATTATTATTCTTCCTTTGGCCCCTCTAGGATTTTTCTTTTGTAGTCTCACAACTCTTGCATTCTACCATTGTAAGGGTTACTTCAAGCCTCATGTCAATAAAATTCAACTATTATCATCATTACCTCTTGTATGTTTGAGTAAAATTAATTTACCTTCATATCTGAGTGGGTGTTTTAGTTATTTCTTTTACATATTATTCCATTCTAAAGTAGGACAGAAAAAATCCAAATTCGTTGCATCACCTTCTTTCACATTTCATGTCTCTTTCTACCCTTTTCCCTCATGATATATTAGAGTAGGTTAGTATTAGGACTTTAATGTGTTGGGTTAGACCAACACATTTTCAATTTTTTTGGAAAAGGAAGTTAGCCTTCTTCAAAGACTTGACCTCATCTTATAAGGTCCCACACCTTGAGGTCATTTCCATTGTGTCATTAGAACAATGAAATCTTGTTCAGTAGGGTGTAGTTTTATGTGACAACACCTACACTTTAAACCCTATACCCAATATCCTAAGCCATAATGCATATACCCTATACTCTTAACCTAATACCCTCAAACCTCAACACTCAACCCTATACCCAATATCCTCAACCCTATAATTAAACCTTGCAACCTAATCCCTCAATCCTAAAAATAATACCCTAAAACCTATACTAAATATCCTAAACCCGAATCCCTATACCCTATATAATTAACCCTATACCCTCAATCCCAAACACTATCCCTCAACCCTATACCTTAAACCATCAACCCTAAACCCTCATCCCTCATTCTTATAACTTATACCCTCAACCTTATACCCTAGACCCTAAACATTATCCCTCAACCCTATAACCAATATCCTAAACCCTAATCCAAATACCTTATGCACTTAACCTTATACCCTTCAAACCCTAAACATTATCCCTCAACCCTCAACCCTATACCTTAAACCCTAAACCCTACACCCTCAAGCCTCATCCTTATACCTTATACCTAAATATTATACCCTAAACCCTAAACATTATCCCTCAAACCTAACCCTTAACCATATAATTAAACCCTAAACCCTACATTCAACCTTATACCCTAAACCTTGAACCCTAAACACTAAACCCTAAACCCTCAACCCTCAACCATAAACCCAATACCCTCAACCCTAAACACTATCCCTCAAACCTCAACCCTAAACCTTAAATCCTAAACCCTAAACCATCAAACCTCATCCATATACCCTATACCATCAAGCTTATAACCTAAAATATGAAAATTATCTCTCAAACATATACTTAAACCCTAAACCATACATTCAACCTTGTACCCTAAACCCTCAATCCTAAGCCCAATACCCTCAACCCTATACCCAATATTCTAAACCATAATCCCTATACCCTCAAGATTTTACCATAAGCCTTGAAAATTATCCCTCAACCCTATACTTAAATAGAAAATCCTACACTCTCAACCCTTACCCTATACCTTATGAACCATAAAGAAAATAGGGTGGATGGACCACTATTCTCTTTAGGTCATTCAAGAATTTCCTAGGAACCCAAATTGGATTGGCTATCAACCCCAAAGGGTGAGTCAATTCTCAACAAGGATGACCTAGGAGGGGTTCTTTTATGCTTTAAGGGGTTGACCACCAAGAAAAATCTTGGAAAAGACAACTTAACATTCAACTCACAAAAGCTAGTAATGCAAGCTAAATGATGAAATTATGCAACAACAAGTTAGGGTGTGTGTAACTGGGAATTCTAGATATGTGACAAGGATTTTGGAAATGCAAAGAAGCTATCAAAATATGCTATTGAGGGCTAAGATTCCCTTACTATATTATTAGTCCCACTACTGTTTTTTAGGGTAGATGTAGAATCTTTGGATGTTAGAACTGGATTTGAAGGAATCTATGCAAAATACCACTTGGAGGACTAAGACACACTTGCTACCATCTTAGTCTAGATTTTAATTCCTGAAATCTTCAAATGTGATCCCGAGGCTTGATGTTTGTACTTCTTTCTTCTCTGATTTCATGTCCTCAAACTTCTAGAACTAGCCTGTAAGTGAGTTTCTATGTAGATGACAAACTTGTAATGCAACTTTGCAGCTTTGTACTTCAAATGGTCTTTAAGTCTTCAGCCTAAATCTACAAAAAAAACATGTAGGAGGGGAAAAGAGTTTTTATTTTTAGTGAATGGGGGTTTTCCTTTGTCAAACCCCTTGTTGGTAATTAAACCTTGAAATGAAATGAAACAGAGGGAAATGATGAATGAACAAAGTTCTATGTTTCAACTCACCAAACCCTTACTTGAATCATAAACCCTACATCACAAATATTAGCACAATAACAAACATGATGCAAGAATATCCTTGATATGATGCTTGAATCTTGATGATGGCTCCAAATGCTTGATGAATTTCTCTTGAATGCTCTCACAAGAGACTTGGATAGAAATGAATGAATGAACCTTGTATTTATACTTATCTATGCTTAATATCTCAAAATTACACCACAACAAGCCGACATATGAATTCATTAATTAAAGGAGGCTAAATCCTGCCAAGATTTGAAATTAAATCCTAAAAAAAGCTTAAGGGGGACTAAGATGCCCTAGGTGGCGTCTTAGTCCCAAGACATGAGACTTGGGGCATAGACTCCAAAAAGAGGACCATTTAAGGTAAATTTGAAACTTGGGTCCCAAGACCTTTTGGGGACAAAGACTCCTTAGGTGGAATCTTAGTCCCAACCCAAAAATTAGGGAAACTTAGCCAAAATTATTAAATTATCATTTATCCATTGATGTTTTTTGGGATTAGCCATAAAAGATATAGTTTATTAGGATTGTGGATGAAAAATAGGGCCAGTTAAGAGATAAATAGGGATAAATAAAGCAAGGTAGTCCCAAACAAGTGTGAAAATGTAAGGGTATGCATTTTCCTACTCTACATTCAGCCCCCACTTTAGTGAGAGGATGAACTTGTGTCAAACTCTCACTAAAGTATCCAACCACACAATCAAGAGGGGTTCAAAATGTATGAATTCTAGTAAGATAGGATGAAAATAACCAAGAGGGTGGCCAATCCCCAAGATCAAGATCCTATGATAAACCAACATAGGAACAAAGGAACACACTTGTAGATGATAAATGAATCCATAACGAGATTGCAAACATACACCATAAAAGATATGAAAAGAAAAAAGAAAATTAAAAATGTAATGGATCAAGCTTCGACTGGTCATCCAGTGCGTTGTGGACTGAGTCTAGGCTATTTTTTGAAAAAAATTACAAGTGGAACGTGTTATCCACTATGCAAATAAAATGCATGTTCACAAGGGCTATTGAAGCTAGTTTTCCACTAGGTGAGCCCTAGGAAGTCCATATCAACCTCATAACCCCATGACTATGATAAGGAAAAAAAGAAAATGCATGCTCACAAGGGCTAGTGAAGCGAGTTGTTCACTAGGTGAGCCCCAGGGGACTTTATCAAAGCCATACATCCATGAATTTAATAAGGCACAAAAATAAAATGCATGCTCACAAGGGCTAGTGAAGCTAGTTATTCACTAGGTGAGCCCTAGGGGACCATATCAAAGCCATACCTCCATGACTTTAATAGGGTACAAAAATAAAATGCAACAAGAAAGAGGGATGTTCAAAGGGATTTTTCTTAGTCCATGTGAGGTCTTAATCTAAGAGGAAATTGTTCCTAATGTCTCCAAGAGAGGACCAATCAAAGGATAAAGGGTTCACAACTTAGGGAATGTAGTGCATCACATCACCACTAAGAGGAATGTAATATTCTAAGATAGATCAACCTCTTGAAGGACATTACTCCCAATGTCACCATAAAGAGGAAAAAACATCACATGAAGTAAGAAAATCACATCAAGGAACATGAAAAATAAAATTCCAAGATAATGCCAATGTATGTCCCCACTTTAAGGAAATTGATAAACACTATGCTGTGAGAAATTACTTTAAATTAGCCAAAACATGAGAAAGGAAAAGAGGGTTTACCCCTAGAAATACATAAGGGATCTATGGATTCGAGGTCAGTATCTATCTTTGCTGAAATGATATTAGAGAGCTTAGAACTATCATCATTCCCCAAATACACATAGAACTGGAAGAATGACACAAAGAGAGTGAGAAAAAAGAAAATAATTTTGGGTCAACATGGAAGATACATAGGGTTTCTCAATTCCTTGCATAATCACCTAAAGGAAAACACAAGAAAAAGATGAAATGGAAAAGAAAAGATAATGAAAAATATTTTGGGTGAACATGAAAGAGACATAGGGTGTCTTGATGCCTTATGTCATCCCCAAAAGGAAAACACAAGACAAAAATGAAATGGAAAAGGAATGATAATGAAAAATCTTTTGGGTCAACATGGAAGAGACATAGGGTGTGTTAATGCCTTGCGTCATCCCCAAAATGAACCATAAAGAAAATAGGGTGGATGGACCACTATTCTCTTTAGGTCATTCAAGAATGTACTAGGAACCCAAATTGGATTGGCTATCAACCCCAAAGGGTGAGTCAATTCTCAAAAAGGAGCGCCTATGGGGGTTCTTTTACATTTTGAGGGGTTTACCACTAAAAAAAATCTTGGAAAAGACAACTTAACATTCAACTCACAAAACCTAATAATGCAAGCTAAATGATGAGTGAAAATGATGAAATTATGCAACAAAAAGTTAGGGTATGTGTACCTACAAAGTTTGGAAATGTGAAAAGGATTCTAGAAATGTAAAGAAGCTATCAAAATATGCTATGGAGGACTAAGATGCTCTTAGTATCTTATTAGTCCCACTATTGTTTTTCAGGGAAGATGTGGAATGTTCAGATGTTGAAATAGGAATTGAAGGAGTCTCTATAAAATTTAATTTAGATGACTGAGATGACCTTGCTACTGTCTTTGTCCTAATATAATTTTTTGAAATCTCTGAGTGCGATCCTTAGGTTTGATGTCTACACTTCCTTCTCTGATCTTAGGTTTTGAAACTTTCAGACCTGGCCTATAGGTGAGTTTTCGTGAAGATGACAACTTTTTAATGCAACTTTGTATCTTTTTACTTCAAATGATCTTCAAGTATTCAACTTAAATGTACAAACATAGACATGCAAGAGGGTAAAAACTTTCTAATTGTTAGTGAATGGGAGTTTTCCTTGGTCAAACCCCTTGTTAGTAATTAAACCTTGAAATGAAATGAAATGGAGGGAAATGATGAATAAACAAAGTGGTATGTTGTGTTAGTGTAATCAATTATTCATTACACTAGCATAAGTTAACTTAGGTCATGCATCTTTAGTCCTAGGTTACTTTCTAATAAATCATTTAATAATGGGGTAATTCCCCTTCCTTGTTTGTAGGGATAAGATTCCTTCTAGAAGATGATTTTTCCTTCTAGAACTTATCTCTATCTTCTTATCACTTCCTAGATAGGGTTCACATGTTGTCACATGTTGTTAGATCATGACACATGGAAACATCATCTTGCATCTTGCATCTCTCTCATGCCTATATAATAAAGGCATTTGTACATTTGCAATCATCTCATAATGTAAATCATTATAGAATCTCCATTATGCATGCCTAAATTGCAACACTTTTTGTTTGGTTGATTATCTTTCCTAGAAAAGGTCCTCCATTGAAGACTGTAGCTTCAGGGACCCTATGCATCCATAATCTTAACATGTTGCAACTCACCAAACCCTTGTAACAGGGTGTTGCAAATATGTTTGAAATGGCAGCATTGGATGTGGCTCTTGACCCTTGCTTGAATGATGTTGATCTTGCATGAAACACTTGCTTGAATCATAAATCCTCCATCACAAATGTTAAAAAAATAACAAAAATGATGCAATAATTTCCTTGATGTGATTCTTGAATCTTTATGATGGCTCCAAATTCTTGATGGATTTCTCTTGAATGCTCTTGTGAGATCAATTATGCTATTAGGAATTCCGTCAAGAGAGACTTGGATAGAAATGAATGAATGAACCTCGTAGTTATACTTATCTATGCATAATATCTCAAAATTACACCATGACAAGCTAACATATGAAATCATTAATTAAAGGAGGCTAAATCCCACGAAGATTTGAAATTAAATCCTAAAAAAATCTTAAGGGGGACTCAGACGCCCTAAGTGGCATCTTAGTCCCGAGGCATGAAACTCAGGGTACAGACTCCAAAAAGGGGCCCATTTAAGGAACATTTGAAACCAGGGTCCCAAGACCTTTGGGGGACAAATATTCCCTAGGTGGCATCTTAGTCCCGACCCAAAAATTAGGGACACTTAGCTAGAATTATTAAATTATCATTTATCCATTGATCTTTGTTAGGATTAGCCATAAAAATATATAGTTTATTAGGCTTGTGGGTGCAAAACATGACAAATTAAGACATAAATAGGGAAAAATAAATCAAGGTGGTCCCAAAAAAGTGTGAAAATGCAAGGGTATGCATTTTCCTACACTACACCTTATACCCTAAACCCTACACCCTAAACCATAAACATAATATCCTAAACCTTGATACCTATACCCTATACACTTAAACGTATACCCTCAACCCTCAATCTTATACTTGAACCCTAAACTCTAAATTAAACCTTGTTCCCTAAACCCTATACCCAATAACCTAAACCCTAATCCATATACCCTATACACTTAGCCTTATACACTTAGCCATAAACACTATCTCTCAACCCTCAATGCTATACCTTTAACCGTATAGTGTAAACCCTAAACCCTAAACCATAACCCCTACTCCCTATACCCTATACCCTCAACATTATATCTAATATCCTAAATCCTAATCATCATATCTTATACACTTAACCCTATAACCTCAAACCTATACCTTAAACACTAAACCTTACAACATTATCCCTCATAGGGGGGAGAGAAAGAGGGGTGTAGGGATTATGGAGAAAGAGAGAGATA